>CM062807.1:315375390-315975390 GCA_031772625.1 Pinus tabuliformis
CCATAAGTTAAAGAAAGACTGCAACTCCATAATTGTACGCAGCAATTTGTGTAAAATTAATGGAGCTAACAGCGAATATTTCTTGGAGAGCCAAAATTCTTATTGCTCAGTTAAGGGCTAATTCTCATCAACTCCGTTGTGAAACAGGTCGCTGGAAAAGGCTAAAGGAAGTGTGGGAGGAAAGGGTATGCATTTTTTGTTCTTCTGGAAAAATGGAAACAGAAAAACATTTCATTTTAGAATGGGAGGCCTTCAAAGACAACAGGGAAAGTTATGCAGATATCGGGAAGTTGGGAGCATTTATTGTGAAGCTTCACAGAAAAAGGGCCGAATACATAAAGCAGATAAAGAAGCAATCTGTCCCATAGGCTATCTTTAGCAGATGAAGAAGCAATCTATCCCATAGGCTATCTTTAGCCTCGTGGACGTTAAAATAATTTCTTTCTTCTTTATTCTACACTATGGAAGTAAATGCATTGGTCGTATGTCCCTTCAAAGATTCAACTCTAACAAGTATTCTTGATCGATCTATAAAAAGGTTTTTTTTTTAATTTACGGAACCAAAAATTTTGGAAAAGAAAACTAAAAATAGAATATTTAATAGAAATATAATTATAAATTATAAAATTTATATGTTATTTAGAAACGGTGATTGACAAAATCACAAGTTATTGAACCTCAAACCCATAGATTAAAATCATGATTTCATTTTATAAGAAACCAAAGAAAATCATGACGAACAATAATGAACAATAACTGCATTTAAACCTTATATATATATGCATGTTGTCTACTTCGTATCACCGTGTTGTTAGGTCGTGTTTCAGGGGGATATATATAGGGATATATATATATATACACACACCGTGCTTCAATATAATTTCTCAATATTTCGCTCTACATCTACACTGTTGAAGTAAATGAGTTGGTCGTAAGTTTCGTTTATAAATTCAATGGCGGCAAGGACTCTTGAATGGTTTATTTATTTTATTTGGTACGGTTTCAAGGGAGAGAACTCTTCGTCCACAACGAATGAAAAGATGACACATACAAAAAAAATTGTATTATTCACTTTCGTTCTCTTTTACTCTACCACTTCTCACCATTGTTTCCTATTGTACTCTACCACTACTCACTATTGTTTTCTTGTGCCTTCTGTAATTTTTTTTTGAACTCTATGTTAATAAAATACCTTACTACTTCTACCATTATATGGGCATGACTCTTGTGCTCTATGACGGAGTCTATGAGCCATCCGTAATCTAGAAATAGAAATAGATCTTTCTTCGATGATTTTTTGAGCTCTTGTAGCACACCAATTTGACAGTCATCTATGAGCACTAGTTCATCACTCCACTTCCATGTTTGTCTACACTTCCATGTTTGTCTAGATTTACTATATAGTCTCTATGTTTGTCTAGATTTATTATATGATTAAATGGACCAAATACACATTTCATGTTTTTATCATATTGAATCAAACTAAGTAGCTACTCTTCTTATCTTAATAGAAATTTTTAAAAATTTCTTTAGAAATGATACATGAAAAAAATTGAAAAGTCTTTCTATAACCCAAATAAAGTGGTTGCGACAATTAACAGTGGCTGTGACAATTTAGTACAATTTATAAGCAATATTATATTATTTTCTGTATTCAAACTTCTGTGATCCATAATGAATTTAGAAATCACATAAGAGAAATTTTGGCTAACGCATTTTGAACCAACAAGTGTGGTTTATCAGACCACACTCACACCACACTTGTTGGTTCAAAAGGCAACCAAGAAGTGTGGTCTATCAAACCACACTCACACCACACTTGTTGGTTCAAAAGACATCCGCCAAAATTTCTCTTATGTGATTTCTACCTAAAGACTTTGCTTAATATTATATTATATTATATAGTCCCCTGTTGTTTTTAAGATTTTTCATAGAAATATGATACTTTGTTATATATAAAAAAATAAAAAAACAAAACAAAAATTATACTAAAAATATGTTGATGTTACATAAATAAATTAAGAATAATACAAATGCAATGTTATTTTATTATTTTGTAGTAATATATTTAAATCTCTTTAAATTAATTTTCTTTAATTTAAATATTTTTTATAAGAAAAATGTTAATTATTTATTATAAAATATTTTATTTAAATTAATTAAAAATTTAATAAAAATTAACTTTATTATTAAAATATATATATATATATATATAAAAAGAGATTAAGGGTTTGTTATATGTTTTAATGTATTTATTTTTTACATTATATTTATATTTAAATTTCATAATATTTTTATGTTAGTGTTCTAATTAATTTATTAAATTTTATTATTTATATATTATTATTTTTTTGTTATATTAATTGAATATAATTTGAGTTACTCAAAATAATATGAGTAAAATTGTAAATGTGTAGACATCTCAATTTATTAATTTATGTCAAATCAACATTATATGGTTGGATTTGCCTATTAATCACTATTAATTTAACATTGATGAATACAAATTATAATGTTTTATACAGTTTTTTCTAAAACATATTTGAATGATCAACACTAAATTGCCCTACAACATTTTTTTAAATAAATTATTAATTTTACATTAATATATTATCTATAATAAAAAAATTAATCATAATCAAAATTTAACCTCTTTCCCCTCTCTCCTCCTCTCTCCTCCATACTCTACTTTTGTTTTTCACTCCATACTCTACTTTTGTTTTTCACAATGCAAAGCCACTAATATTTCCAATTGTCTAATGACAAGAAATCCATCTAATATTTGGATTTAAAAATGTCTGCCAATTAAATAAAAGTTTTGTTTTTCACTGTGGAAAGCCACTAATATTTCTAATTTTCTAATGACTAGAAATCCATCTAATATTTGGATTTTAAAATGTCTGCCAAATTCCCGTATACATTATCATTCTGCAGTATTTGAAAATGGGTAATGGGTAATCAGAAGCCTTTAGATAATTTTAGGTCATGATTTGGAAGCCTCTTCCGATCTGTACGCATAGTACCATCCGTATTTGTTATAAAGCTTCCCAAAGGCCTGCAGTAACAAGTAGAAGTGCCTGTTCTCCTTAATTCAGAAGTTTGAGTTGCAATATCATATATGTGTTAGCATTTATGTAATAATCGATTCGTGGCTCCATCTGCTAAACTTTCCATACTGTATTTCCCACATTTCAAAAGAATGAATTGCACAATGATGCCAAATTGGAGGCATAAATAATAAAATACAGGACCTTCTACCTCTGCTTAGAGACATATTGCAACAAATTAACAGTTGCAGTCCCAAAGCATGATGTGTTTACATAAATTAGTTTAGAAAATTTAGACAAGTTGCTTCTTCGCATATAAAACGCATTATACAATATATCATGCAGTTAGTCACACCTGTATAAACTACAACAGACTCACATACTAGTCAACTAGTTCTGGAGCCATTCAATTCGTCAATATAAGACAGGCTCAACCAAAGCCAAAGCCTTCATTAGCTTCATGAATTGCCAAAAGTAATCGCTCCTGAAGTTGTTCTTTAGAGGAGTAATCAGGCAGATCTAACTGGTTGAAACTGCACACCAAAAGCACAATATCGCAAAGCATAAGATCTTTGGAAGGTGATTAGACATGATCTTAAAGAGCCATCTGATTTTCGTACTAACAAATCACTCACCAAGTATGTGCTGAAGGCAGTCTTTCCCGGGATCCATATGCTTTGTGAATCTGAAACCTCTGAGTTCCAGATATGCCTTGAAGAGCCTTAAATCCTTCCAATGGGACCTGCCAGTTTTAAAGTGTTGATTAAATAACAATTTTTAGGCTGCATTATCATTGTAGAGATGGCAAACTAAGCATAAATACAAATTCCCAAATGGGAGGATACAAGACAGTTTATAAGTTTTATTTTTAATAAGATTTAAATTATGGCTGATGTTCCTCAAAGGAAAAAGGAATACTTTAGATGTCCCAGTGATAAACTGCAGTAAACGTGCCATGTCCTCCTTACTAAAACTCTGAACAACTTCCCAAAACCATTGGACAACTGGAGATGCAGAAGTGTACCCATTGTACTCTGTATTGGCTTTGAGATCCTCAACTGCAAGATCAAATATGTTGCAAGAATCAGAGGTTATCTTACAAGATTAACCAAAAAGGAGGAAAAATATATTCAACGGAGAACTACTTACAGTCAATTTCAGGAAGTCCACTGATCAGAAGCTCAAGCTCTTTGTCATTGAAGATCGAAATAAGTTCCCTTGGTACTAATCCATTGAAACTTTCCATAAATGCATTGATTTGAGGGCGAATGGCAGTTGTTAATCGATGTTCAGCTACAAGATCCACATATTCATGTTTATTTTCTTCTGTAACTCTTACATTTCTTCCTCCAGGTATAAGTTCACAGTCTGTTACCTGTGAAAATTTCAAGGATACAAAAAGGAAAAGTTTTGTGTGGAATAAATTATCAGAATAAAAAGTTTCAAAAAATGGCATTCGTAGATTAGTGTACCAAGCAGAGAACAAATAATACCTCTGTTTTCTCATATAGAATGTGTTTCTCTTCATCTGCATCTATACTGAATGTCAAATCAAGGATGTCACTAATATCATTCTATCAGCAGAAAGAGAACTTCGACGTTAAAATGAGGAATACATTAACTAATTCATCAGTGACTTGTATCACATAAATAAAAAGAGAAAGTTAAAATGTTATGTTAATCTGAGGATTGTTCATAGAGCAGAAGACACATGGTAACTCCAGTTAAAAGAGAAGCAAGGAGAAGCCTATTAGAAAGAAATAACAACACCAAAAACTGCTACATACCTCCAACATCCATTTCAGATTCTTATAATAACCAAGATCAATAGCCTCAATGTCATGATATGTAACTTTCACACCAAGTATGTGCTTGTAAAATGATCGAGTAAAATAGACATCTAGGAGTTGGCCATCTAATAATGCTTTTGCAACCTGTAAAGAACATAATCAGCAAAAGACTTCAGAAATATATCATACAAAAAGATGAAACTTAAAAACCCCTTTCAGATTAATGATCCACTAAAGTTTAAGAGAAGCATTACCACACATCCTACAAATTTGAAGTAGGATAGATGTTCTGTTTGAATAACCGAATTTGGATTGGGCTGAAATGTAGATTCATTCCCAACAGTGGTGAACAATAGAGCACCTTTGTCAAAAATCACCCTAGAGAGTAATTGGTACCATTCTCTTGTTAACCCACCAGCATCAATGCCCTCTTCTCCTTGAAAATGCACTGATAGGTGCCCATTAAGATCTTGATTTGAACGCATCCGTAACTGATTATATGAATCTTCCAGCAAATAAGCTCGACGAACACAAATACGCAGTGGTGCAGAGGGAACATGCATATGTTGCTCTCTGATCCTTGAACGAAAATAGCCTTTTTTGTTGTCAAAATCAATTAATCTTGATGCCCTTAACATAAGAGAAAGAGACTTCTCTAATAATCCTGGATTTTGTCGTATTAAAGCATTAAGAAATCTTCGATGCTTCTCAGCAAACCTGACAAATATTGCACTTCCCTCTTCCTTTTTCTGTGGGGAAGCAGCTGATTTTACACATGAAAATGATGTGCATGCTGCAGCCTCTTTAATCTCCCTAGCAGTCACATCACAATTGTCCATGTGCATAATGCTACTTCCTAAATGTATTTTTTCACACAAGATAAAGAATGCCTCAATAAATGGCAACAACCTTTGAGAACCTGGAGGAAGAGGAGGTGACATGGCAGCTGTAGCTTCAATAATGTCTAGTGCAGAATTTCTGTTTGATGTAGTCACAAAAGGGGTCGAAATATTCCCCAACTTTGTTTCTGTCTTGCCTATACAGACACTTAATGCTTGCCATAATGGTTCAAGAGATTTATTTAGTTCTCTAAAAATAACAGTTCCTTCTTGTTCCCTATCATACCTTTGAGTTTTATGGCTATCTAATCCATCACTAATACCTGAAACCAATGTAGTCAATGCTTTTAGTATTCTCAAAATCGCTTCTCCAGCCATGGAGTGTGAACTTAATCCCAACATCTCAGTGTTTGCTAGAGTCATTAGTTCACACATAGCAGCATCACTTAAACCGCCAGCCAATTTTACTAGTTCAGAAATCAAGTGTTTACTATGAAGAGATGTCATACTGGCCAGCTTCTTCAGAATTTCTGCTGCAAGTGAATACACCTTATCTGACAATCTGCGTAAATTCATTGTATTAGATTCTAGAAGGCAATTTAACAAAAAGGAAAATAAATAATAAATGTCTGCATACTATAAGTAGCAAGCTTCATCCCAAATAGAACACATATCATCCAATTAGAATTATTCATTAATATTGAACATCCAAACAGTAAAATTGTGACCGATACTCACCCCTCTTTTGCTAGAAGTTTACATATGTTTTGTAACTCTGGCTCAGAAAGATGTGAAAAAATGTCATGTGGATGTGTAGCCTTGTTGACACCGGAAATAGAGGCCTCAGAAACACCATTTGTTTTAGTTTCCTCATCACTCTTGTGCATCTCAGTTTCAGGTCTGGTTGTAGAACATTCATCCCTTTCAGTATTTAAAGCCACATTAGACACCATTTCAGGCATAGCTTGAGTTTCTTTCCCCATATTCAAAACATCCTCTCCATATGAAGATTGTGATTCAGCCTTGAGTTCAACATTCTTGAGAACCACATTGAGAAGATCCATAACCTGTATGGCATAAAGTAAATGATGGCATCAACCAACACATTTGGAAAACTGTAGTTTAGTTATGGGTACAGCCAAGTTTTTAATGAATATTAAATACAATACCATGTTCAGCAACTGCATAAAAACAGTTGAATCACAAGGAGGACAAGCTAAATCTAATGAAAAGTAGAGCAATACCTGCTCCAAGTGACTACTGCTTCGTAAGACAAGTGGCTCATTAAGAAGTTTTAGAAGCACAACCAGAGATATTTCTCCTTTCTGGGAGCCATCCAAAGACCATGAGAAGCTCTTTTTTTCAAGTAACTTTTCTTTCCCTTTAGCTTTCTTCAACTCTAAAATTGTCCTACATGATGACTCCAGTGTTGAACATGGTTCCATATAAACTAGAAGATTTGCAACAGATAAACGATTTGTTGCCAAGTATGTCAAAATTTCCAGTACTTGACGAGAAACAAGAGGTGGAAATCCTGCGGGCACAAAATTAGCATGGACCCTTGAAGACAATTTTAGAAATGAACTTTAAGCACCTCAAAGATTAAGTTTGAAAATAGTTTTAAGGAGATCATGCCAACCATTTGATAATCGTGACCGAGTATAAACTACGTTCCATTGACAACCATAGAGCCTCTGAGATGTAGCCTCATCTGAATATTCTCTTAATACCACAGTTTCTGGCCTCACCATATCTAGCAAAAGTTGAATTAGACATGTTTGTGTAGCACTGTGTCCACAAAGATTTAGGAGGACCTTCTGTAAAAATTCTTTATCTAATGGCTGGACACAGGAAAAAAATGAAATTAAGACAATTTTTTTTTTGAAAGGGAGAAAATTACAAGATAAAGCATATATATGCAAAGACAAAATATGAGAGAGTTTTGAAATTTCATAAAATATATCTGCAATCAAAGTAGTTATTTTTGGCAGTACAGATTAGTTTTTGGTAGCAGCAGACAGATGTTCTAGTCTCTATGGTGTCTATGAGGCTAAGGAACACATTTTCTCCAATACCCAGAAAAGGTTTCACAAGAAATGTCTTAATTAGATTAATTAGCCAATTATTAAATATTTTCCTAAGTCTAACTTAGGAAAACTGGTTAATTAAATCAGATTAATTGAGGTAAATTGATTTTTCTCTAGAGACTTCCGGAAAAGTCACTTGATGGGGTCAAGATGATCTTAGCCATCGATTGAGATTAGATCATGGCCGTTGGTTGCTCAACGAGAGATTATAAGAGCAAGTCGATGGGGCTTTGGAGATCACTCAGAGATAGTGAATTGCAATGATAGCAAGGGCGTAGAGGGAGACACCAGCAGCGGGGTTTCAGTAGAGAGATTGGGAAGAGAATTTCCGAAGAAATTCACCACAGAGATTCCAGCATTCCAGGAGAGGAAGGGAGGCCGAATTATTCTGTAGAGAGGTCGTACCAGTTAGTGCAAATTAGCCAGTGCGCAGAGCTGGGCAGCAATTCAATTTCCAGTTGCCAGAGACAAGTGTCGGAGGAGGTGCGAGTTGCTCAGTAAATTTGCAGGAGGCAAAGATTGTTGCCAGAGCTGATTTTTAGAGGCAATGCGAGTTCCAGATAGAGTAGTACGCATTTGTAGTGCAGCCAGTGGGTATAGCAGACAGGGAGCGCAAATTGCACTGAGGCTGAGTTAATTTTGCAAAAGGAAACTTGGGTTTCCAGATTGATTTTTCCAGTAGAGATATAGTTAGAGCTTTGCCAGTGAGAGGCAAGCTGATTGTATTTCTCAGTTTTTCTGAATATTTATTAATAATATAAACCCTCATCTGCAAAATTGGTTTTCCCCACATTGGGGTTTTTCCAGAATAATTTGTCAAAAAATACCAGTGTCAATTATTTTGTGTGTGCAGCATTTCTCAGTTCCTGTATTTTGTGAAGATTGTAGTAATGAATTAATTGTTTTTTGCCGTAAATAAATTTTTGAAGACAAATAATCTCCAGTAGATAGAAGATTAAATTCTAGTTACTGCAATTAAGGAAATTTCACACAAGTCCAACCGAGGAATATGATAGTCTTGTACTTCAGTCAACTGCAAACTAAAAATCAAGCTAAAAACCAAACTCAATCCAAATTTGAATTTACACATAGCCTCTCTCTCAAGCAAAAGCACAACAACCTGAAGCCCTTAGAACCCTTATATAAAGAAAATCCAGTTTTGTAAGAATTAATATAGACAAAACAGATTATTGTAATATCTATCTTTCACCAATTATGATTTTAATGGATATGTATCCTTCAAACAGTTTTGCCACAAATGGCATCTGAGAAGTTAGTCATTGATTATGTATTCTTTGTCTATTTTTGCTTTGTCCGTCACTCATTCTTCCATTGTGTAAATCTACTTCATTTTTTTTGCTTCTTCCATCCAACTCCATTATTTCATCTTTCTAAATCAGAGACAAAGAACAAATATAAACAGAAAAAAAAAAATGATTAGCATGCTCTTTTGCCTTTCATCCATATGCCTACAGTTTTCCTTATTTTCAAGTTCGAGCAACTATTATCTGCACTCAGATCCATCTTTGAACAGTAATTAATAAAACTAAAAACAATAATCTATTCCATCCATGATTTTTTGTCTATTCATTCAACCTCCCTGTTGTGCCCCTGTTCCGTTAGCCACTTCAATTTTTATTTGTTTGTTGTCACCCCCTTTTTAATTGAGAATTCCCTCCTAGTTTTGTTTCTACTCCCACCAAATACCATAGAACCATTGCTAATCCATTATTTTTCCCATTTATTCTTCTTTTTTCTACCCTGTAATTCTGTCTGACACTGCTGGATTTCTGCCCGTGCTAAATCTGCCTTTCATTCATCTGTGTAAAGAAAACTCACAGCTGTCAGCCCAGTTGTATCTGCGTCTGAGAAACCCATGAACATCCGCAATATTAATTCCTCACCTATGTACTAACCACAAAGTCCTGGGTAAATTTGGAAGAATAGATACTCCTCAGTCGTGGCATCTTAGCCCAAGGGTAATCTCCGTGAGTTGTGAGCCATATCTACTATATTGCAAAATTCCATGTAGTTAGGTGTTGCTTTGATATGGGCTACAACAACAATGTGAACACTGACATACAAGGATAGAAAACCAAAAAGGGAGAGCAAGCATGCAAGTGAAAAGGAGAGTACTGTGATGTATCCAATTCCACACATGATATACTTTTCATTCTATAGTTATTTGTAGATGTAAAAAATTGTTGAAGAGTGATTTAAGTTTGAGCAAGTCTCCTAAGGTTAGGTCAGTGATCAAGTGTGACCAAGCCCCCTAATAATTATGTACAATAGATTGGAAAATAAAGAAAATTGTGTAAACTACAATCATAATACAAAGTCTAACCAAGTCCACTAGGTACTTAAGGACTCAGTTTCATCAATTCCTCCTTACTGAGAGGAAATCATCCCCAATTTCTGTAAATGGTACCACTTTCCGATGAAGGACAACATGGTTGGAAGGAGTTATGTGTTCGTTGGAATGTCCTGACAGAATACTGCTTGGTGAACCCTTGCTGAAATGTGACCTGGTGCACCATTAGTGTGTGGCAAGAAGAAGAACTTGCTCTGTGCTAATTTGCTAAAGCATCTTGCTTACCATGGACTGCTGAAGGGTAGGTGAAGGGTTGAGTCTGATTTACAGCATATTTTTCATGATGATTTGAGTAGTTGGCAGTTCCAATTTATCATGCCAATTTGATATAATAGTAGGCAGATTTATTTGGGTGAATTGACTAAGTAAAGAGAATCTAACAGGGGCAATTTGTAGCTGGTACAAATCTGCTGTAGTAAGATCAAATTCAATCTGATTTGTACTTCAGCATGTGTAATGACCCACCTCAAGTTATAGGGAACATAGAAATATTAGCATGCATATGATAGCTACATATGCATGTATCGCATGTACTGCACTAGTATATGCACTAATCAATTATGAAAAGTCCAAGTATAGGGTAATGAGTTAATTATTGAAGTACTGAGTAAATACCTAACTCACCAGAATATAATGAATGTATTGTGAGGTAAAAGTTATACATACCACTATCATAATATAACTAGTATATTGTTCAAAGGAAAGTAAAAGCATTGGCTTATGCAAATAAAAGAGAATTATATTATATATATTATTTACTATATTAACTGGGAGAAATTATATATATTAACTAAAAGAAGAAGATTAATTAATTAATTATTAATTGTTTTAGAAAGTATATATATAAAATAAACTTACAATATATAAAGTAACAAACTTTAATCAAAATATAAGTCAATAAAGGGGAATTGAAGTAGAACTGTTAAATTCAAATATATATATGAAACTCCTAAGACTTCATTGCCTCATAAAACTCACAATTGTTCCATATGACATCATTTAAAGGTGACCGCCTCTAGAAAACTTTTTGAGATGCTAGATAACCGACTAAAGGAAGGAAACCTTATTATAATTGGAGGGCGGTGAAATTTTGGGGTTATAAGAAAGGAAAGGGGGTCTAGAGGGGGTATCAATCCAAAGGGAAGCAAAGACAAAGGCAGGAATTCTTAGAGAACCACAATTGGGAGATTTGAGTTATCGTTCTTGGAATTTTGGGCATGGGGGCCAGAAAGCCTCCATTTTGAAGGTTTCTGGGTCTAGGAACCATTACCGCTCAAACTAGCAGGGGACCTATAGGAAAATGCTAGACCAAGGGAAACAAATGGAGACTTAGCAAGTTAGCCCACTGTCATCTAAGGCTCCCTACCCGGTATATTATGGAGTCACCAATGAAGGATGAGTGGATGCAGAGTGACCCAAATGATCTCTTTCCAGAAGAGGTTGAAGGATAGAGCTTGCTTG
Source organism: Pinus tabuliformis (assembly GCA_031772625.1). NCBI lineage: Eukaryota > Viridiplantae > Streptophyta > Pinopsida > Pinales > Pinaceae > Pinus > Pinus tabuliformis. The sequence goes on from CM062807.1 coordinate 315,386,986, forward strand.
CTTTCTAAGCAAGGTACAAGGTCTTCTAGGAAAGGACTGAGAGGATTTGAGGGTTAGGTTTAGGGAATATGATTCGTGAAAGAGTTTCCCAATCCCTAAAATGCCTATTGAGATTGATATCCTGAATGGTTCTTGAAGAATTGTCTTTTCAAAGGAACGAGACCACACGGGACCAAGTGGACCCAGCCTAGGTTAGGAGGTAAGAGTTTAGCAACCAATGATGTTCTTAACCTAGACAAGGTGGGGGAAAGGATCAAAGAAAGAATATTCACTCAAAGGTGTTGAATTGATCCTATGAGGTACTAGCCTTGGGGATACTAGGACAAAGTTTGATCTCGAAGCTAGGGCTTGGCTTTTCTCACCACTCCACCATCAGAATGGCTTCAAAATTGGAGGAGGATTTGAGGAGACACTAGCGCAGGAGGGGCTAGGAGATCGAAATTTTTGGAGGGCTATCTTATCGGGAAAATGATGCTCAAGATAACCCAACTTGGCTAGACCTAGGAAAAGGTGAAAAAGAGTTTATTTTAGGTGATCACCTCTTGGTAGATCAGTGCCTTAGTCTTGGGAGAATTGCTATGGTAAATATGAATGAGGACCTTTGGTTCTTGGTCAAGGAGGCCTCAAGACCACTTCGCTAGCCTTCTAGGTCAAAGAGAAGCAATCTCGTAGCTTTTATACTTCGATGTGCAAAAGGTGATGGCTTATCAAGATGAATTCATTGATAGAATTACCCCTAGGAGATTTCATTCAAATTACATGGCCCATACATTGAGAGATGTTATATAGAGACAAAATTCCACAATTTAAGCAGTAAATGCATGCAACAATTAGCCCTAAAAATAGCGAAAATCCTAGTACAATGTATATGACAAAGTAAAACAAGAATAGCATTAAAAGCATGTACTTACATGTAATAGAGTATATCCAACCATCCACAATTTGACAATAGAGAAGCTCCAAGACAAGATAAACCAAATCCACACATCAAAATTCATCCATAAAGCTCCAATTCATCCTCCAAGAAAAAGTGTGAAATTCTCAAGAGAGAGAAGAGATCCAATCCAAAGTGATGATGAGCAAATTAACTCATCTCACTTGTATTTATACACTAATGAGGAGTTCGAATTAGCCTCCTTGGCCTACATAAGCCCCAAAAATAAAATAATGTTATAATAATCGAACTTTTGGTGACAAGCCCACCAAACTAGCTCACAAATGAAAGAATAAACCTCTCAAGAGCTCAAATAATAATCTCTACATGTCGTAGGGTCCTTTAAGAGGCCTAACGGGGTCCATGGGTGCCATAATGAAGAGTAGGACCCTCAAAAGTGATGGACAAGGGGTTGGCCCCTTGTTCTCCAAACAATAAACCTGTGGTGCTCCCAATGGGTATGGGGACACAATAATAACCTCATGGGTATCCAAATGAGTTGAGGATGCATGTAGATCGTCTGCAAGGGCTCTGATGATGGTGTAGGAGATGCCACATCATCCTACGAGTCTTGGGTCAATTTCCAAGTGTATGGTACATCTGTGGGGCCGGCTGGGCAAAGGTGAACCAGGTGCATCATCCTCGTCCAATGGGAGTATCTCGAGCATCTCTGATCATCCTCAGGGATCCATGGAGTGTTGTCTACTGCTATGGAGGCCCATGGCTCTCAACACACACCCTACATGTGCCAATGTATCCCTCTAGAGGATTAGGACCCTGTATAGGGAGACCAAACCCAAGATGGAAACCATCTGCAATCCTGCATAAGATCCAATGTGTCCCCTAGCCTTCCAATACAACAAGTCATTAGGGAAATCAAGTAAATGAACTTACCAACCATGGACCACAGGTGGGGACTTCATAATGGCCCGCCCTTCCATAATGGGCTTCAAGATGTGCCAATGTCTCCTAGACTCCAAATGGGGTTAACCAAGTATCCTATTAGGTGGTTTCTACTTTTAAAGGGGATAATATTTTCAAGGTACATCCCTCAAAAGGAGGTGGCATGTGACAGATAGGTGAATGAAGTAGGGGATGAGAAGGGGCAGCCCTGGGTCACATGCTGGGGTACAAGGGTAGCTAATAAGATGGAAGTCCATAGTTGGGTTTATAACGTATAGGAAGGAGCAATGTTAGATGGCTTGACACCTCTCCAACACAATAAAGAGGACGTGTAGTGGAAGGCCTTTGGCCCGTCCATCTCACCAACACGAATTTATCTCAATTGATATTTGTATAACTTTGAATTCACCACCCATTCGCCATCTTCTGTAGCAAACAACTTCTATGCAGAAGCTTCTGTAGCAATAGCTTCTAGAACGGAAACTTTCGTATCAATAGCTTCTATGGCAGTAATTTTTGTGAAAATTCATAATCCTCAAGGAACCCCTACTGTAGCAAATCTGAATCTACTTCACCTACTTGATTTTAATATACATTCATCAAGTTATTCTCTAAATATTGAAGCAAATTACTTCTACAACCTACACTACTTTAATATTTGATTACATGAAATAGAAAACTGAGCAAAGAACAAGATACATAAGACAGTTATTTTTGGACAAAATAGTCCCCGAAAAAACCCAATGCGGGAAAACCGGTGCAGCAACTCTGAGGGTTTTCTATTATTAAGCAGTAATTCTGAATACAATGTTGGTTGCCCTCCCAGCAAACCAGTGACAGAGAAAATACAATGGTGGAAAAACTGAGTGAGTTTTACCTCACTTCACCCGGCAGATTTCGGCTGATCCGGCAGCAAAACTGGCTAACCCGGCTACTTCTACATTGGCCCTGTGTAGGCCCTGCGTCAGCCCTACAGGCTCTACGTAGCTATGTGTTGTCTCTTCTGCCCATTGCGCCAGCCCTACAGGCTTTGTGTCAGCTCTGCGTTGTCTCTTCTACCCACTGCATCAGCTTTCTCGGTTGTTTCGGCAGTTCCGGCTTTCTGCGTGGAGGGCAGCTTCTGCTTCTGCATTGGCCCTTCTGGCTCTGCGTCAAGCCTGCGTGGGCCCAGATTGGCCCAGCGTCAGTCCTCTTAGCTGTTGCACTGCCTCCAGTAGCTTCTCTCTGCCTCTCTGTCAGTACTCCTGAACTATCCCTGCCCCTCTATTGCAACTGATCACTCAATTCGAATTCTCAACTTCCTAGCCCCAGAAATCGAACTCCAGATCAATTTGTTCTCTCCTGTGTGTATTTCTAAATGAACCCCAAGCCTCCTTCTTATACTTTTCTCGTTGAGACTTCAACGGCCAAGATTAAGTCTCTAATCAATGGCTAATATTAAAACATGACTTGATCCACCTTCTAGATCATTCTCACCCATATTTTGATTAATATCATTAATATTTTAATTTTCCTAAGTTTAGACTTAGGGACCCCATTAAAAATATTAATTATTTTAATAAAATACAATCCGGGTGGAATTTTACCAAACGGTTCTAGGTTCTTTAGAACCCATGTGCCTTAGCCTCTCCACCAATTTTCATGGCTATAGCACATCTGAGGCTACCAAAAACTAACACTCCCTCTTAGCGAGGAAATTGCTCCAACAACAATGTCCAATTGTATGCTGCTCTATCTCTGAAGCACCTCCTTTCCACACTATTGTTGCCACCAACACTACGTTTTTGTTGCAACTGTACTGCTACCCATGACACTGCCACTGGCACTGCTGCATCTATACTATAGCTCCCTCTCAAATGTTGCATCTGTTATGCTACTACCACTGCCACTGCTAACACTACATTCGTACTGCAACTCAGTTGCTGAGAGAAGCAACTGAAAAACATCCAAAATTAACTGAACTTAACTATGTTCAGCATAATACCATGAATGTTGGAATCTGACTGCTCTAGTCTCTGACCCTCTGAATCTTCTGCGTTGTTGCTGACTTCTACATTGTGCCATCTACACTGCTGCCAACCTTACTCTACGCTGATTAGTCTCTGGTCTCAGGCTACTGCATCTATCCTCCAAACAATCCACTGCATCATCTGACACTAAGTCCATCTCGCTACTACTGAATCTTGGGCTCCCATAGCAAGGAATTGATCCAAGAGGTGGACTCCTCAAGGATCCTGCCCACATGTAGTCCTCCCGACTACAGCTCAATATCACCCCATTTCCCTCCTGGAGATGCGTGGGCACTCATGGAAAACTCATCTTCGTCAATCTTTGCTAGAGCAGCCTTAGGATCATGTTTCTCATCCTTATCCTTTTGCTTCAAAGGACACTGGGATGCAAAGTGGCCCATCTCGCCACATCTGAAACATTTCACCTTTGAAATGTCCTTCTTCCACTTCTGCTTCTACTGTCCCTTTGATGTTAGAGTTGCGTTCTGCTCCTCCTTGGTCTTCGTGCCACTCCCACTATTGCCATTGAGTGTTGACCTTTACAAGATCCCTCCTTAATTCTTCCTGTTGAAGAGTTGCCCACATCTCCTCCCATGAAAGTAGTCTTTCCCTACCCAATATACTTTGGACAAAGACTTGCCATTCATCCGAGACTCCATTCAGGGTCGTCCTTACCATCGCGATAGACTGAGGAGTAGACCCCACTGCAGCAAGTTGGTCTTTGGTGTCCTGAAGATGTTGAAGATAGGAGTTAACTCCTCCCTTCCGCATCAATGTCCGCTGCAACTTTTGTTCTATGTACATCTTCCGTTGTTCAAAAGAGCCTTCATACAATGAAGACAAAGCTTCCCACATCTCTTGGGTTGTATCCTTGCCCTGCAAGTGTGAGACCACATGATCTCGAACTCCATCGAGTATGAACCTCTTTGCCTTCCCTTGCTCAGCCTTGTACTTCTTCTTTTGATCATTGTTAGTAGGAACAACCACAACACTCTTGACGTAGGCTTCGAGATCGTACTCCTCCAGAACAGCTAAGATTATGGTCTTCCATATGACATAGTTGGAAGCTCCTTCCAACCTGTCCTGATCTCTGAGCCTTTGCAATGCCATCTCACCCAACTGTCGAACTGACTCCTCCAATCACTACTCAGCACTGCTCAGCTACCTAGCAAGTGAGAAATTCGAACTTTTTGGCAAAAAGTTCTCTGAGGAGAAAATTCCCCTTCTATGTGTCTTTGCTCTTTTCCGACGAATTTCTGCCCCAGCAGAAACTGCGCCCTTCAAGCACTGCGCTGAGGCTTTGCGTCACTCCCTCTGCCTCTGCAAACTCACGAACTGGAAATCATACCTCTGTTGACTCTCTCAAAGAGAGATTTCCTTAGAATCTCTGCTTTCCCGGCAAGGACTGCGCAACCCTTCAAGGGGATTCGAATTTCTACCAAATGCAGCTATTGGTCTCTCTGCTCAGCGTTGGATTTGCTCTTCCTGTTTCAAAATCAACTTGGCTCTGATACCATGTGAAAATTCCAAATCCTCAAAGAACCCCTACTGCAGCAAATCTGAATCTACTTCACCTACTTGATTTTAATATACATTAATCAAGTTATTCTCTGAATACTGAAGCAAATTACTTCTACAACCTACACTACTTTAATATTTGATTACATGAAACAGAAAACTGAGCAAAGAACAAGATACATAGGACAATTATTTTTGGACAAAATAGTCCCCGGAAAAACCGGTGCAACAGCTCTGAGGGTTTTCTATTATTAAGCAATAATTCTGAATACAATGTTGGTTGCCCTCCCGGAAAACTAGTGACAGAGAAAATACAATGGCGGAAAAACTGAGTGAGTTTTACCTCACTTCACCCGGCAAATTTCAGCTGATCCGGCAGCAAAACTGGCTAACCCCGGCTACTTCTGCGTTGGCCCTATGTAGGCCGAATGTCAGCTCTTCTCTATCTCTTCTGCCCACTGCATCAACTTTCTCAGTTGTTCTGACAGTTCCGGCTTTCTACGTGGAGGGTAGCTTCTACTTCTGCGTTGGCCCTTTTGGCTCTGCGTCAGGCCTGCGTGGGCCCAGATTGGCCCAGCGTCAGTCCTCTTAGTTGTTGCACTGCCTCCAGTAGCTTCTCTCTGCCTCTCTGTCAGTGCTCCTGAACTATCCCTGCCCCTTTGCTACAACTGATCACTTAGTTCGAATTCTCGGCTTCCTAGCCCCAATAATCGAACTCCAGATCAATTCGCTCTCTCCTGTGTGTGTTTCTAAATGAACCCCAAGCCTCCTTATACTTTTCTCATTAAGACTTCAACGGCTGAGATTAAGTCTCTAATCAACAACTAAGATTAAAACATGAATTGATCCGCCTTCTAGATCATTCTCATCAATATTTTGATTAATACCCATTCATATTTTAATTTTTCTAAGTTTAGACTTAGGAACTCCATTAAAAATATTAATTATTTTAATAAAATACAATCCAGGTGGAATTTCACCAAATGGGTTTCGGGTTCTTTAGAACTCATGTGTCTTAGCCTCTCCACCAATTTTCATGGCTAGAGCACATTCGAGGCTACCAAAAACTAACACTTTTCGTAGCAACAGATTCTGCGATAGGAGCTTCCTCAGCAACAGCCCCCATAGTAAACAACTATTGTAACAACTCCTATAAGAAAGTTCTTACTCCCTGTCAAATAATAAAGGATGCCCAACTATAAGGAATCAACCTAACAAAGTAAATACATCAACCAACAATTAGAATCAGTGCTCCAAGATATAAAAGGAGTCGCCCTATGACAAGATAACACTCAATCTGATGTCTAAGTTGACCAGCAGCAAGGCAATGTTTACTGGATGGATTTAAACACTTGATAGCAAGGAAAATGCCCAGGGTGGATTTTACACCTAGCAACTCCAAAAACACACCTGGAGTTTGATTTAGAAACCCAACAACTCTATAAAACGCCCAAGGGCAAATTTATACTCACAACAACAAAGAAAAACATTTGGGGGAGAACCTGAATTCTTAACAACATGGAAAAACATTTGTGGATGTAATGACCCACCTCGAGTAATAGGAAACATAGAAATATTAGCATGCATATGATAACTACATATGCATATATCGCATGTACTGCACTAGTACACATATTGGCTAACATTGAAAAATGTTTAAGGTAATAAAATTATTATTGAAATAAATTCCTAACTCACCAGAATATAATGAATATATCAAGTAGGGTATTTGATAGGTATGCCACCATTATATATATTATATATATAATGCAATGGATTATGAATTAAATGTAATTAATTTATTATTTAACCTAACTAAAGTAAATAAACTAATTTTTTAATTTTTAATTAATGTGATTTGATTAACACATAAGTAAAGTAATTTAAATCAAAAAAAGATAATGATAAATTATAAATTAGATAGATAAAAGAATATGCCCAAACGAATAATTAAAACTTAAAAGACTATACCCAAACACTCTATTTAATAAAATTCCACCGTCTCTAAACAAAGGGACATCGAAGAAAAATAAAAGAGAACGAGGGGGGGCATGAAGGGGGATTCAAAATTTCTAGTTTCATGGATGCAGGAGGAATGGTGGAGAGAGTCACAAATAGAGAGTGAACACTGAGTCTTGATTGTTCTTGGGGTTTTGGGCACGGGGCCAGAGTGTTTCAATTGTGAAGTATTCTAGAACTGAGCACTGAGGTTGTGCCCAGTTTGGCAGGGAGGATTTCGTCATTTTGGTAACGAGGGAAAAATTGAAGCTACGACAGCTCGGGATCGACTTCAAACGTGGAAGTCAGGTATGTATTTGTGTATTAAATTGGTAAATTCTGCTTTAAATATCACTGTCTGGATTCTGAGCATCGAATTTGTTAAACTTAGTTAATTTTCCCAAATCTGGGCTTCACATGGGACAAGTTTGGACCCTCAGCGGCTTGGAAAAATGTTTGGGGATGTGAGTTTGGACTCTCAACAACTTGGAAAAATGTCTTGAGGACGAATTTGGGCTCTCAGCAACTTGGAAAAGAAATTGGGGACGAATTTGGAATCTCAACAACTTTGCTCCTCACAAAATACAAGCAGCATTACTCTTCTTTCTCAGCCAACGAACCCCTTCTCCATCTCCAAGATCCAGCATATAGGAGGTAGGCTTAGCTGCGGGAGCTGGAAAGTCAAACATCCCCAACCCTTCAGCTTCCCCACCAAACTCATTTATCCTCCTCTATTTTTATCTTTTGTCATTTTGTACATGGAGGGAAGGTCTATGAGAGTTTATTTCAATACATCAATTATTTTACTTTTTCAATAATACTCTTCCCTAGCATCACATCTTATGAGTTTGCCTTATGTCTTGATTATATGTAGTGTTGGACACTATACATGATGGCATTGGGACCTTCACACCAACAAACTGGTCTCCTTCATCATCCATAGCCTCAAACCTTGCCAGTGTCGTTCATCGTAGAGCCTGCACCATAGCCAATTGTTTTTATTCACATCCAATTCGGATCAGGAGGCCATAGGTCACATCTTCAAATCTGTTTGGGCCCCTCAGGGTTATTAGCTACTATTGTGACTAGCAATTGAGCAACCCTCTATTCAGATATTCCAGGCTCAATCAGTTGACTCATCCACCTATGGCATATTGCCAATCGGGAGGCCATAGGTCAAAGATTCAAGTCTGGACTCTGGTTGAATCAGTCGGGTTTACCAGTTGCTATTGTGGTTGGTGGTTGACTCACCTTCTATTTGGATATTCAGGGAAGAAGGGACAGAAATATATATATATATATATAGATTGTTGTCCCTATTCCTTCCATCCCCTAAAAAATTTTAGGATGTTATCTAGCCCATCTGGGGACCCTTTCACCCATCATGTTGTTCCAGAACTCATGCAGAAGAGGTTATATCCATCTAATAATAGGCTATTAGTGCATATCTCTTTTGTAAGTTCTGTTAGATTAGCACATATGCAAATCTCTTCATAAAATAGCACAGTTAACTAAATAATTATTATTAATATGATATTAATAATAAGTTAGTATAATTATGTGTTAGCACTTCATAGTCCCCGAAACACAGATCATATTTGCTAAACATTGAAAGAACAGTGAACATCCATTTGCAAACTACAACTGTAGTCTTTAGCTGTTTCAGAAGGGAGAATACAAATAAAAGTCTTCAATTTTGGGTATTCATGGTACATTTGCAAGCTTAAAAGCATCATTTATTTCACCTATTCCAGCATCCTATTCAATGTAAACAAACTTCAGTAAAATAAAATAACCTTCAAGTAGTTATGAAAGAAGCAATAATTGATCAACTCATTTCAAAGTTCATGGAGCAGATGATGACACAATCATGGAAGAATAAGCTTGAATGGAACAGGTAAACAGCATATCCATCTCTTAAGTTCTTAACACAGGTACATATTAAAATCTTAAGTGTGAGGATTAGGAAAAGTACATACCTGAGCTAACCTCAAAAGCTGGAGCAGTGATTTCAGAGCAACAGTATCTACCAAAGACTTCCCTTCAACTTCCTTCACCTCTACACTATTGATAAGTGAGGAACTGAGCTTGCTCTGTAATGAGAGACCAACACTGTCAACAGTACCTGGGTCTATTTCTGGTCGGCCATTGTATACCATACCGTTTTCTCTGCCTCTAGGCCTATGGTCCTCTCCAAAGAGACTATGATCCTGATAGTGACTCCTTGCTCTGTCCCTTAGCATTTGTGCTTCAGCAAGCAGTGGTGATGGCAGGGCAGCAAGAACTTCTTCTGAGGAAGTCAAAAGAACCTGCATTAACAATGTAAATAAGACCTGAATATTTGTATGAGTCTATGAAAAACCAGTGCATGGTACCAAGAATGAGGTAAAAGGCAGTAACCTCTTCACGTAGATCAGCAGGTAAAGTAGCAATAAATGAAGCATTGTCCATATCAACACCCTGGCCTTCAGCTTCATGAGCTTGGAGAACTCTTAGAGAATGTTGTTGTGCCAAAACCTCTGCTTGGATGTCTGGAGGAAGAGCTGCCAAAAACTCAGGATCAATTTCTTCTGCAGGAGGTCCATAATGTGCAGCTGGAACAGGTTGAACATGCTGAGAAGCTAAAACTTCAGCCCTAAGATCCTCTGGAATTGCCTCTAGGAATGTAGGATCAATAGCATTAGCATCTGAATCACCATTGTTTCTATCAACTTGTTCACCCTCAATACCAATGTCAACAAATCCTTCAACTTGTTGAGGAGGTGCTTCGTTTGATGTGTGATTTGGATCAACAACTGCCTCTTCATCTTCATTATCTAGGACTGTTCTTTCTATTTCTTCATCTAAATTAAGAGCACCTGCTTCATTTCTTTTTCCTGGTGCTGTATGTGAAACACCAACATTGGAAGCTCCCACACTAAGAATTATGGGTTCCCTCTCATTTTCTAGGAATCCATCTGCACTTCTACTCTCAACTCCAAAAGAATCAAGACTTTCAACCGTCATTGTACTAGTTGCCTGACTATCTTGACATCCATACACTACATCATGTGCACCTGGAGTTTCTGGCATCTGAGAAATTGGATTATGTTCAATTTCTGGATGTTTATTTGCACTTCCAGTTTCAACTCCCAAACCACAAGAACTTTGACCTATAGTAGAAACAATTCCAACACCATCTTGACATCCAGAATCTGAACTCCTTATCAGTGGTTCACCACCTTCCTCTGCTTATGTGGCATCCACCTCAACTTTATTTTGAATAATGAACTCTGTGAATCTAGACCTATTGCCTTCAATATTTTCAGTCTCTTGAGTCACTGCTGCTGTGACTTCAGTCACTTGAGATTCTCTATATTGTTGTTCACTAATGCCATTCACTGTCAAGATGCTTTGAGAGTCAACATCTCCTAGAGGTATAGTTATTTGTAGTCTTCCATCTTGATGATTTTTACTATCAACCAACCCCTGTCCACGATGATCATTAACTTCAGTTAAGTTACACAACTGATGAATAAATTGCTCCTCTACTGCTTGGGCCATGACTGCAGCTTGATCCCCTGCCTGTGCTCGACCATTGTCAGTCCACCGGCCATCTCCTAGAGCTCTTCTTCTTATTGAATACAAAGGATTGACACGAAACTCATGTGAAGATAGTGAACCTCCAACCCTGTGGTCACCAAAAGGAAAAGCCCTGGCCTGTTCAGGGGGTTGAATAGGAGCATCAGACATGTAAAAGTGAGCAACATTAAAACTCCCAACAGATACAGCATTTGCCTCTCTAGACATGCTTCCAGTAACAGCCCAGGTTAGCTGACTTGGATTGTTAGACAGGCTAGGCCTTCTAAGTAGAGGATGCTGAAAAGAACCTCCAAGATCCAATCCAGATTGCTCAACCATAGGTCGCTGGCGATGGTGATCAACAGAAACTGATCGATTAAGGCCAAAATAATCATTGACATGGACTCCCTGAAAATGTTCTGCAGAAATTTCCATGAAATTACCACCCCCAATAAGCCGCAATAACTGCAACTGATCTAACCTATCTAGCCCTTCCCTCCACCTTACCTCAAGCACATGATTCTCATGAAAATTTTCATCCATTTCCTCAACTATATCATCCTCATATTCATCCCTTGGAACATTATCTTCATGGTCCTCCATAGCTGTATCAGATAATGACATAGGAGCAGCACCTTCTTCTCCTCCATCCTCCTCATCACCATCATCATCTTGATTAACCTCTTCGACATTATCCTCACCATTGTCACCCCTATCACCTTCTTCATATTCTGCAGCAGTACCATCATATTCCTTGTGCCCAATTCGGAAAGTCATTTCAACAACATCTGAACCATGCAGAATGGCAGCTTCTTCAACTGCATGCATGAAATCCAATCCATGTTCCACTACAGGGTGAGCCTCTACATTTCTATCCATTGTTGTAGCCACATCATGTTCCATGCTCCCATTCTGATTTTCTTCTTGACCCCTTGTTGTCTCAGATGTAACCTCTATACTATGCCCTTCATTTTGTGCTAAAAAAGTCACCTGCTACTCTACCCTCTCTGTATTTTGACCACACCCTGGTTGGGATTCTTCACCATTATAAGGCAAGCTCATCTGATCTTGTGTCCTTTCAACTACAGCTAGAGACTTTTGTTTATTCCTACCTTCAGTCTTATAAACTTGCTGTCCAGAGTTAGCAGCTCTTGTTAAAACCTCCAAAGACTTCAATATAAGATTTACAAGTTTAGGGACTTCTGGATGATCCAAGTCAATCACCTGAAGTGTACTTGTTAGAGCTTGAACCATCCCAACATCAATCATTGTTTTTTCCATATCAGGAAAGTATCCTGGTGCTGTCATGTTTCCAGGTAAATGTTTTGAAAGAAGTGAAGTCACTAGATCAACAAAAGAAAGCAGCTTCCTATTAGGAAGCCGCACATGATTTAAATTTATTTTTTCAGAATTTGCATCTGCTGACAGTGCCCGCACAATCTCATCAACTACTCGTTTTCTTCCTTCCCTAGATCTACAACATAGAACAACCAGAAACCAAGAAGCTTTTTCAGACAACTTTTCTCGCCACTGATAATCATTTTCTTTCAATGTATCAAGATTGCATGGGAGAAGCACATGCAACACATGATACAAAAGCCCATTATGCCCTATGAGGTCTGTTTCTGGGTGGCAAGGCCCACATCGCAGGCGACTCTCTGAATCACATTGCAGAACAACACCTGCTGCATGTATATACATAAGAAGAATATCACTCATCAACTTCAAAACAAATGTCATTTTTGCCAGCTCTGTAGAACTTTCAGAAACACCATCACCTGTTGGTTTCATTATCTCATCGACCTTTGATTTCCCTTTATCCTTGGAAGCACCTTCATCAACCTCCATACATACTGTAGGACCTGTACATGTTTCATGCTTACTTACAAGTGGATGGTGAAGGATGATCTCCAGTAGATGGTATATCACTTGTGTAAAGCTACAAGGAACCTTCTTATGCCCTTTTGTATATTTAACCGAACCATCATCCATCCTCCCTAATTCCTCATGGACTTGCACATAATCAACAGGTGGTATACCATTCTCAACCTGTTCAATTGCTTCGGTTTTGTTTCTATCCTTTGCATTTTCTTTCTCTCTCCCCTTGTCCTTGTCCCTTTCTTTCTCCTTTAAAATGATATTGAGACTCCCCCCATTGGATTCTAACTGACAAACTGAGGTTGCAGCACGTATGAAAATTGAAGGATCTCTGGAAATAACTGGAGCCATAGATGTCAAGAATTGCCGAGGAGTGACAGAACCATCATGCTGATTTATAAGGCTCATTAGACTCTGCTGTATCTCCACCTGCATGGCAACTTGAAGAGTTTGAGGATCCTCAAGCAGGTGATGTATGATGGCCGCCACCACATTGTCAAAACCTGGGAATAAACAGCCTCTAGGAAGACTCAAAAGGTTAATCAAGATTCCCCTTTCAAGAAACTGAATTGCTATAAGATGTGACTTTGTTAGCCCAACACATAACTGAAGGACTGCCTGCATTGTAGTTGCAGGAACATGGTGTTGTATGAAATTACAAGCAATATCAAATGCCCTCTGATGCTCATCAATAGTCATGAAACCCAGTGTATTTTCTACAATCCCTGCAAATGGATTCTTATCCTGTTTACAAGTATTTAAATTCATGATTTTATCTTCTTTTGCAGAGACAGTAGTAGACAAAGTCGCATCTTCAGAAGCATTGACACGAGAATTTGCACCAGTTCCTGCTGCATCTGGACCATCTGGTGAAATTAGAGGATTGCACTGCAACATGTGATCCAGTACTAGTAATAAAGCAGTCACCCACTTGGGAACTAAAATATTTCCACCTGCAGTATTTGTAGTATTGAAGTTCATCAAAATATCTAATGTAATGCTGACAATACCATTGTCTGCAGCTATTTTCTTTTCACTGCCATCCTCTGCCAGAACTAAAGCCAAAATATGAGAAATTGTACTTATGGGACCACTCTCTATTTCACGACTATCCAGTTTAAAGAGCTTTAGCTTCTGAATAAGATGTGAAACTACTCTGAGACAATCTTGACCTCTATTTTGGTTACACAAAGTTATAATCAAATCAGTCAAGGGGAATGCTAGTAAATCTGCACTTTGTAACAGTTTCATAGAAGTAGCTAGTATGAACTCAACTGGGGGAGCTTCAGGAACTATAACTTCACTTTGTGCCTCTATCTCACTGGTATCATCCTTTGGGGACTCCACAGAACTATCCAATGATAAAGCAACAGCTCGTGCAAGATCATCACTTTCTTGCCCAGGCTCCTCAGGATGACTGAACAACCACTCCATGGCCATTTCAACATTGTTTGATTCCACATGCCTTAAGGCTTCCTGTGCTCTTTCCCTTGAGAAGCCCATTTCCACAATCAAAGAGATTGTAGACTCATCAGGAGGAGGAGCCATAAAACGTTGATTTTCACTTACAGGACCTCCATTCCTGCTTTTCACATCACCTATGCCAGAATATATATGATTGATGATAGTTATCACAGATGTAATCAAAGTCGTGCTACAATAAGGGAACAATGAGTGGTTCCATAAATGAAGAACAACATCTAGCACCTGAGCCTGTAACATATGGACAAAGGCCTCAGGGTCCCTTGGAGCAGAGCAAGATCCACCAGAAACAGTTTCAGCTAATAGTTGCGATACAGAGGATTGTGATAGAAGCATAGAAGAATTGACCAGGTGTTCCAAAAATCTGCAATAACTCTGTAAGGTCTCTAGCAACCATGAGCTATGCTCTAACTTGTCATACTCACGCTGCTTCACATGTTCAGTTTCCATAATCAACAGTGAGACTTGTGGAAGTGTCCCCAGCAGCTCACTTGTTGCCTTAAATGAAATGAGAAGCTCCTTAATAGTACCATATGCATGAAAATTATTAACCATCGCCGTATTACATACATGCCTTCTGTTATCATAAATAATTGCTGCCATGTCATCCACAACCTTTCCTAGGTACCGGCACTTTGCAGAGAGTGATGACTCCAGTCCTGATATATTAGAGTGCCCATTAAAGCTAACACTGCCATGATAAACTTTGGCAAGGGCAGCTGCCAAGCTTTTTGCTGTTATACTAAACATTCTAGTGTTAGCTCATCGACGATTGGGAGCAATTAATCCTTTCACAAGAGTGGTAAAAAATGAATGCAAAGAACATGAAAATTTGTTTAATATTTCATAGTCAAGGTCAGGAAACTGTTGTTTAGTCTCATAAATTTGGAATGTTTTTCCTAAACTTTTAGGACTTCCTATGTCAATCTGTGAAACCTCTGCATCTTGCTCAATATGAACAAGATTCCTTCTTCTTCTCCCCTCTTCTACATAGTCCCTTGGACTGCAATACTGTAATGGTTCTCCTGGATGTATATTCAAAAGGTGTTCAGGTCCAACACCAGAGTGAGATGTCAGCCCATTCCTTATAGACACGTGATTTACATTTCTAGCCAAAACTGTGTTTGTATCATTATCGCTCTCCCTACTTTGAATATTTGATGTTGTACACAGGCCTCTAGTATCTTCACCTTCAACCTCTTTCTCAGGATCCACCTTTGCATCACTTATGAGGGAAAGCTGCCAAAGTACTTCTTTGTAAATCTGCCCAATATCATTTATTATCTCTCCATTTGCAGATCCCAAATCAGGCATCATTGTTGTAGTATTTTTTAAAAGGAAAGTTGATAAAGACAGAATACTTTCAAGGGCTGACATGCATCTTAATGTATTCAGTCGGTTTAATCCTTCAACATTTGACAACTTAGTTCCAGCCACAGATTCCAACAAGGCAATTGCCATCTCGAGCTTTTCTTTAAGATAAGAACAAACAGTTCTTGTAAGTGCAGAAGAGTGCTGAGGAGAGAAGTTTTTAAAAGCAACAGAGATATTCTGACCAATTGAAAATGACAAAGGAAAAAGAGGCAAACTACACAAATGCAAAATAGCCTCAATGCCCATTTTCTCGATAAATACCTTGCAAATATCTGAATTTTGAAGCACATTTTCTAAGAGTTGAGCAGCATTACTAATACATTCTGGAAGAAATACCTCGATATTTGAAGATGAATTTTCAACAGACACTTCAACTGCCTGCTCAGAAGTCTCTTGTGTTGATGAACCTCCTTCACCAACTGAAGTAGCTGTTCTCTCTTCCAAATCAATCTCCGTAGGAACAAGAGCAAAAGAACCACCAGACTCTAGAAAGAATGCAGATGCTTCAGTACTACATCCCATCTTTGAAATGATGTTTAAAATTTCAATCAACATGTCCACACCAGCCACTTGCAGAGAAGCAGCATGCCGCAACAGTTCATCTATGCCAGAAGAGATAGAACCTGGAGTATCACCTTTCAGAGCCCGTAAATAGGATCTAGAGGTGAAAATATTTACAAAGCATTGTAAAGCATTTCGATCTTTGATGGCCTCAAGACCAAGGTTGTTAAGGCACAGAGCATCCAAACACTGTGGAATGCAAGTAATTGCTTCAGCAGAAGAAAGCACTCCAGCTATGATAGAATCTAGAAAAGCATTAGGAAGACCAGCAACATTCAGAACAGAAAAGCAAGTAGGGTCTTTGTGAATAAGATTACTCATCAGTTTTGATGCGAGTGAAAAAATCCCACCACCAAAGTCTTTTTCTCTTCTGAATATTGTACACAAACAAAATGGCAATGTGCTCTCTTGTGATCCATAAAAATGAGTTGTACTACCAGGTGCAGATGTTCCAAGAGATATAGCCCGAAGCAAAGCTTTCATCAGCAGCCTCCTTTGATAAGAAACCAAAGGATGAGAATGAACTTTCTCTATGTGGCCAGCACTATTTATAGAGGAATTTTCCTTGCCATATAATTTCAATTCTTCTTCAGGTTTCCTTGGGACCTCCTCTACAAAAGAAACTTCCAATTTCAACCGTGCTATTGCATCATCTAAACCTCCCAAATCTCTGAACAATGTAGCAGCAGAACTACTATAGTCCATGAAAGCCTCAAGAATATGAACAGCAATACTTACCAAATGTATATGCTGTGGGTCCAACTCATTTAGGAAAGGCAACAAAGTAGGTACAAAACCGGCTTCCCATAGTGCAGAACATCCTGCAGATGATGAAACTATGACTGTGACAAGAGAGAGCAGGGCCTGAACTAAAGCAGTCGAACTTTTGGCTGTTCCACTGGTAATAGAACCAACTTCTTTCTGCATAAGGCTCGTTAAGGTATCATGATATCTTCCTGACATAATAGCATTTAAAACTGTCATCCGGTGAGATTGTTCCTGGTACAGAGCAGTCAAGGCTTGGATTGCTAAAATACGAATGTCTTCTGGGACTATATCTTCATAGGACAATAATGTCACAAGCTCACTCACAAACTCAGGTTCATTAACAAAGAAAGCAGCCAAGTCATCACCACCACTACTTGATTGTGCAAGCACTATAAATGCATAAAGACGAACAGAAACAAACTGTCGGCGAGTGACTAGGCATGGAAAGGCCCTTGCATAACGTACCCTTGTGAACAAAGAAAATCGTAGGGCAGGGGGCACATTGTATCGATGTACTAGATGTTTTAGAAGTTGAAGATCACTTTCAGAATGTGAAATCACGTCAGGAAGATGAATGACTTGTAATCCTGCTGTTTGCAGCTCATCATTTCCTATATCTTCCTTTGGAATACATTCATTTATATAAAATTCAAAGTGAAGATTGCACCCTACCTCATATGCAACAGGGTCACAGAAATTCTCAAGGGAGCAATCTATCAACCCAAGACCTTCTTCTTTAGTACCCCACCCTTGCAATAAGGCAAATAGCTTTGCATTGATAGAAGCATCTCGGGGTGAGCATTTTTCCATAGGCTTCTTTCTAAATGCAGCCAAAGTTTGTAAACTGGCTACAATTACATCTGCATCCGTAGAAGCGAGCAAAGAAGAAATATGTTGCTGCATTAAAAGCATACCAAATAGATATAAATTCAATCATGAACAAGTTTCTGCTACTTTGGCAAAAACACCCTGAAAATCACTAATTATAATTACAAAATATATTCATAGCATTGCTTGCAAGACAAAAGAGAACTTTCTTAACTATAAGGTGAGATAATTTTTTAAAGCTATTTACAGTGAAATCATCTCGCTTTGTCATAGAGGCCCGAGGGAAGAATAGGGAAAATAGTATCTTTTCGGTTATACGAAGAAAATAATGACATATCCTATTAGATATGTTAGATATAATGTCATAATTAGGACTTCGCCATACTTTTTGGTCATATAGTTAAGTCATATAAATTACGTCGGTAGAGTCCATTTAAAAAAGTGATGTAATCATGACTTAATCAAGATTGAATTACTACATGACTAGGAATTCGAGACTCGAGTGTTACATAACACACTCCCTTCTACCCTACTGTGTATTGAGACACTACATCACTCAATAGTTTCATATATTCTTCATGTATTTTTGTCTTCGTGTCTGCCTGTGAATCTTTGATATGGTATCAATGCCATGGTGAGGAGGAGCCGAGGGGAGAGAGGGTGAAGGGCCTAAGGACTGCAACAGATCAAAGATGGAACAAGGAAATGCAAATACACAAGTGAAACAGAAAGAAACACAAGCTGACTACACAATAAGACAAGTGTACTGGGGCCATCACAGAATCAATACTTTTATTTCATTTTTTAATGGTGAATAAATTTACAAGGTCAAAAGTTACATAAAAGTTTAAAGAATTATGGAGTTGTGGACAGAGAATCTGAGTTGCAGAAAAGAGCATATGATTGTTTGCAAAGGAGGTTGTGTTAAGTCAAGCATTATTACAGGAGATAATAGCGCTCAAAAACATTGTTACAAGAGATATTAGTGCCTATGCAGTTACAGTAGATATACAAGCCAGAAATCCTAGTGCTCATGACATTGCAAGAGTAAACAAGCTTCTGGCCAAATTTGGTAGAATCAAGGATCATGTATAGTAGCATATTACAAGCTTGCATAAATCCTAATGTTCATGACCTTGCAAGAGCAAACAAGCTTCTGGCCAAATTTGGTAGAATCAAGGATCATGTATAGCAGCATATTACTAGCTTGCACAAAGCCAATATATACCTACAGCAAGGCATAGTTACAAGCCTACCTGGACAATATAACAAGAAAGGTAACATATAACATAGATTCAATGTGTTACAGCTCGCAATCTAGGCATGAAAACAGGAGTCTGCATTCTAAATCCATCAAAGGAGTCTAAATTCTCAATTCGCCACAGAAAGGTACACTTGCGGACTGAATTGGTCATAGAAGGGCATGAAGAAATATGAAGAATCCAGGTTGTTTAGGGCACAATCGAGTCATGGAGCCCTGTGAGAGGATAAATTGAAGGTCACAGGATTACAAAGAGAAGCTCACAGCATAGCAAAGCCTAAGCAGACACATAACAGTGGTTGAATTTGAGGTTTGACATAGGGCCAAATTTGACAAAGGGTCAATGTATGGCCATGTGAAACAAAGAATAGAAGAACCTATGCATGCATGCTTACTAGGTGTTGGGTATGGAATCCCCCCAAGGCATGTTTTGGGGCTCAAAGCCCAAGTTTTGACCAAGTCTTTTGTAAAAGCTCCACGAATTATGGGTGCAGAGCACGAAGTTATAATAGAGTCACAGGGTTGTCCGCCCTCGGTTTTGTAATGTAATTTCGGCTTGATAGACCTACCCATGGTCTGCGGACCATGGAATTGTATAAATAGAGTGAGGCTCTAAGTGTAGAGATGGCATAACTAATAGAATGGAAGCATGAGAAGTCTAAGAGACTGAGTTGGGGTGTAAAGTGTGCCTTTGGGTCATGAAGTAGGAGAAGGCTCTGCAGCTGAGTGCGCAAAGGCCTAGTAGTCCGCAGCTGAGTGCGCAAAGGCCTAGTAGTCCGCAGCTAAGTGCGCGGACCCTTGCAGCTGAGTGTGCAGGGCAGGTCGAGTCTGTAATCAGTGGAAGAATTAATTAAGGGAAGTGTTGACCACTACATGTCAATTACCCATAGCAGTACACCCCCTTTCTCGTAAAAGGGATAGCGCTAGATCAATATGTCCATGCCATTCGACTGTCATCATCAGCCCGATCATATTGTGTTGTAAACCCAGTCTGCATGTGTAAATTTGTAAATAATCTTAGCAGATCTGTGTCATGTATGTATTTGCCTAGGTAAACCTAATTTTCTAGTGATGATCTACGTTCCGGAAGGTTTTTTGTCTCACCGACCCATGGTCGGCAGAGTTTTCCTTCAGCGTAACCCCAAAGCCGGAATGGATTTTTTCATTAGAATCTTAGGGGAATCCTAGTGTGCTTCGAGTCTATGTAAAAGTAATTTGGAAATAATCCTAACTATTTGGTTAGGTTATTACAAATTTCTTGATCTGCTAGATTATATTTGTGTCGTAGAACTGGGTGGTCTATGAAGGTCTATGTCAAATGGGTTTTCCCCCTTGAGATGTAAAATTGTAAAAGTCATGATGTAAAGTGTCCCCTCATAGGTCCTAGGTCCTAGGTGATTTTTCCAAAGGCTAAGTTCGAGGGTCCAATAAAAAATAATAAAATTAAGAATAATAATTAAAAAATAAAATAAATTAAAATTCAAAAAAATAAATTAAAAAATAAAATAAAATAATAATAAGTCAAAATTTTGAGGAAATAAATGCAAAATTTTAATTTTTAATATATTAAAATGCATTTAAAATTTCGACGGATGAGATTAAAAGAGATTTTGATCCTCATCGACGGTCGAGAGCACTTTGACATGGATCACTCAAACTAGCCGTTGGGAAATTTTCCTTTAAATAGGGTGTCAGGGGTCATTTGAGATCATTCGATCTGTGAGTCTTGTGCTAAAGAAAGCTCTCTTGTAGTCATTTTTCATATGCAATAAAGAAAGACTTTGGGGTTGAAATCTTGTTGGTGTTACTCTTTTGAAAATGCTGTAAGATGTTTCATTTTTCTGCATAAATTTAATTTTAGCCATTGATAATAGCTTGATGAAGAGTGATTTTAAACACAGGTATCTTGTTTAGACACTAGGGTTTGAATGGTAGTGGAATTTCTGAATGTGATGGCAGGTATCTCCATTAGATTTGGATTTTAGTATTGTTTTCTCCCTCTTTGTTGATGGTTGAAGTAAGTTGTGCAGGAAAATCTAGATTTTGAAGATCAACGGGTGTTTGGGGAAGTTCTCGGCTGAACCAGCCAACTCCCAAGAAGCACTTTTTTGAAGAGCCCAGCCAGTTTTGATCCCGGGTTTATCATTTAAATTTCTCTTTTGAATGCATGAGGGGTTTTCTGAAGCATCTCATAGTAAATTTAAAATTTTGAAAATATTTCTGTGGATTATTGATAAATCTGGCTGCTTAGAGTCGTTAGTTTGTGAATACTGTAATTATTTAGTTAAATTTTTGGTTATTTCCTTGCATATTTTGCCTCTGGGTTTTCTGTTTCTTTTTGCAAGTTGCAAGAAGAGTTTCTTGTTGGAAGCCAGATCTAGGCCCTGGGGGGTAAGATCTGGCCTCACAACCAGTTTTTACAGGGTCACTGTTTTGCTGTTCGAGGGTTTCAAATTCAGTCACTTTCAGATCTGGAAATTTATTGCAGGGTTTTCATCAGAAGCAAAGGGAGTTAAATTTTTTAAGGTTTCAGAAGAAGCTCAAGGCTGTCCAAGCCATACAAATCCATACAAATCCACACAAATCTACCTGCGTCCTGCTCCATACGCAGCTATCTCTGTTTGCCATCGAATTACCCAAACAATGGGCAGTGTTCCCTCTCCAACGTTACTTATTCTTTGCTCCCTAACCTGCAAAAATCCCTGTGTAAACCCTTTTCCCTCCTCCTTCCTAAACTGTGCTGTCGAACCCATCATCGCTGCCCATCTGCTAAAACTTTCTTCCGTCCAAACTATCATCAGCCTAATCATTTTCTCCACGCTATCCCTGTCCTCACCCATCTCTGCGTTCCAGCTCCCTCACGCAGCTCCAACGCTGCCGATTCCTCTGCGTGCCATTCCCATCAATCACCTGCAAAAAAGAATTTACAATTTTAAACCTACGTGACCACTATTTTTCCTTCCTCTCTAACGCTGCTCCTTTCCAACTATACTCTCTTTTCCTGTCCACAGCCAGTCTTCATCATCTGCAATACCTCGTCCAACCTGCGTATTCCACCACGCCCTCCTCTCTGTCTGGCCATCGAGCTGCTCATTTTCCTCACGCAGCTCCTCACTCCCTCTTCCAAACCCGCGATTTTTCTTCCCATGTCTTTATCTTCAGCTCTATCCACGCACTTCCCTTCTGCTATCTTGTCCTTCCCTTCCCTCCGCTGCCAGCCCACTCCCTGCATCCGCAAACCCTCTCTGCGTGCTAGCCCTAATCGCTGCCATTACCTCAGTCTCTTCATGCTGCCGTTCACGCAACCCGTCCAGCTCCATCGTGCAGCGCTTTTCTGCATATCCAACCTGCAAAACAAACACAATAAAAACTCATTACGATTTGGGTTAGAAGTTTCAATCTTAGGTTTACGTATAGCTTAGATTTATGTTGGTTCTGTTGTTTAGATTAGATATATAAGTTTAGTTTTGATTTTATTTTTTATGTAGTTTAGATTCTAAAATTTTATTAGCTTTGTTTATTTCAAGTTTCATTTTCATTATATTTAGATTTAAAACTTTTGTTTATTTTAGTTTTGATTTTTGTGATTTAGAGTTAGATTTTAATTTCATTTAATCAGGATTGAAACTTTATATTTTTGTTATATATACAGAGATTAGGTATTAGTCTTCTTCTTTATTTCCTTTTAGCCTTTAGTTTTGTTTTGTTTTATTTTTGGTCTTAAAATAAATCAAAAATCATAAAAATATATTTTAAAAAAAAAAAAAAATTGAAAATTCCTTTTAAAGTCCTTTTCTGTTGTGGTAGAGTTAAATGTGCTTAAATGTTTATATCTAGAGATTAACTATTTGAATCTGGTTAGCATTTAAATTTCGTGGTTGCTTAAAGTATTTGATCTTTAGAAATTTAATTGCTCGAGCATTGAAAAAGCGTTGTGCGTTTGTTGAATATCTTGCATTTGCTTGGGTTATTTGATGATAAATGATTGTTAATCGTGGAATTATAAAGTTCATATTTCTGCAGCATTTGATAAACAATTATTTAATCATTAACTCCATAAGGCACTGGTACATTAATTTCTAAAATCAATCAGGTGCTAATCTTCCTTGCTGTGTCTCCCAAGCCAGTTGTCTCCAGTTGGTATTCCTTTATCCTATAGGGTCTACCCCCCTTAGCCTAGGGAGATGGCTTAAATGGAGAGATCGGGGATCAGGGTGACAGCCCCCGGTCTGAGCGTTGTCGCGCTGCCCAGACAATCTATGC
Organism: Pinus tabuliformis; assembly: GCA_031772625.1. Lineage (NCBI taxonomy): Eukaryota > Viridiplantae > Streptophyta > Pinopsida > Pinales > Pinaceae > Pinus > Pinus tabuliformis. Next base: position 315,410,324 of record CM062807.1, read on the forward strand.
GACAACAAGAAGTTTACCATATTACTGTGTATATTTCCCTGTTTTAATGTATGATTGGGTTTAAATTACAAGTGTACTGTTTATTTGTTGCACGAACTCTTATGAATGTGTTGTATAAATAAATATAACATAAGACATCCATTTACGCGAAGACAATTGACTAAGCATAAGAAGATAAGTAAGATTTCAGGCGCGACTTAAGAGAATAGCGCACCACGCTGCTCCAACAGCGCAGAAGACCCACAGCCCCTGGTTAGGGCTGCGCAAAGGCAAGTATATCAGGGCGTGAAGGCTTGGGAAATGCGCGAAGCGACCAGCGCACAGGGACAAACAGTTGGACCAGTCGAACCTCTCAGACATCTCAAGGGTGCAAAAACCTAGTTCCAGCACCCCCCCATACTACTTCGGGTGAGGCCTCAATCCGCAGATTGTTGCCGAAAGGGCCAATAGTACAGGGATTTGTTTGGCTAATTAACTCCGAACCTGGGTCAGGTCCCAACAAGCCAACAAATTGTTCCATTGTCGGGACTGGGATCTGCATAGAGATGTCTGATGTCGTATCACTGGAATCCGACAAAGAAAGGAATTGAAGATTAGTTGGATAGGAAGATTCACGAGTTCGCGGCACAGGAAAACAGGAATCCGCGACTATCAAAGGAAGAGTGGTTAGACTGCTACTTATATACAGAGAACGAAATTTTCTTCACATTTTTCCCTACTGAGCTATACGAGTGGATCGCGAAGCTAGCAGACAGCCAAGGAAGGTGTAAACTCGACAGACCTATTGTGTGGACTCCAAAATTGGTGTGCAGATTGGAAGCATCGGAGGATAAGATCGCACGCGTTGTTGATCACTGGCTCGATCAAATCATAGGAGGATTCATCACCAAGTTCGCAGTAGATACTTCAGTCAACTATAGCGAGGCAGAACGACGCTTCCTCAAAGGGCCGCAAGGTAAGTACATTAAATCTTTGAACACTTGGATTAAAATGCTACTATGTGAAAAATGGGTTATGCAAATAAATTGATGTTTGGGGCTACGCGAAGTGGGAGAATCTACAGAAACGAAGGTAGTACAGAACTAGAAACTAGCCCCTTGATTTCACCTCCGCGAGGAGGCGAAGAAGAGCTTGCGCAGGTCTCACCAAGAAGTGCGATCAATCTGATAAGGCAGAGAATTCCGCGCATACCACCCCCACCCACACCATCGCCAGTTTCACCGTCTTCACCCCCATTTTCGCCCATACCACCTCCACCACCGCCGCGAAGCATTATGGCGAGCGCAATAAAGTTGCCAATGTTCAAGGGAATAGAGAATGAAGATCCGGACCAATTTTGGTTCGTGATAAAAGCTGTATGGGAAGCACAGGGAGTCACGGATGACAATATAAAGAAGGCAACGTTGGTCAGCGCTCTGCAGGATCGCGCGCTGACTTGGTACATTAAGCATTCCAATGATAATCCGAATGTGGGGATCGCAAATATCCAAGTTGCGCTGAACAAAGAGTTTAGCAAGCCAAAGTCAGAGGCGCAGTCGATCATTGGGTTTAAGGAAATCACAATGCTTGCCAGGCGAGACCCCTTAGGAGCTGGATCAGAGACTAAAGTGTACAATTCATGAAGGTAACATGACATTGACAGATGGACAACACCGCGAATGGTTTGTAGCATCGTTAACACCGCATCTAAGGAACACGCTGTCACAACAGAGGCTAACAACTCAGGCCGAGGCTTTGGAGGTCGCGATGAGATTGCACGAAACTCCGATACAAGATCCCAACCTAGGAGTTCAGCAGATTCACGCGCAGTTGAAAAACTTGTGCCTTGAGATGCAGAGTTTGAAACAAGACAGGACAACCCGCCCAAAAGTGTGCGATGAGGTATGGTGTGTAAAGTGCAAGGGCCAGGGACATGACAAGGACCACTGCCCAGTGTTCGCGAATTACCTCGCAGGAGGAGGGCCAATGCCATTGAGACCGGAGGCACAAGCAGGACCAAGCGCAGCGCCTGCACTATGGTGCGCGATTTGTCAGATAGGAGGAAAGCATGCTATGGATAACTGCCATTTATTGCAGAAGTATACGCAGACTTCACAGCAGTTGTTCTGTAATTTTTGTAGATCAGTAGGCCATGATGAGCGTGCCTGTAGAAGTTATGAGCTGATGATGGATCGGACTCCTACCTACAAAGTTCAGGCCGAAACGCAGCCCCTTGACCAGAATGCAGCGATGGCGCGAACCGGATTTCAGAGACGTGGACAAGGCCGAGGTGGAGGACGACCTGGAAGAAGTCGCGGACAGTTGATATGTTACAATTGCAGAGGGCCAGGACATTATGCCCGCAATTGTACAAATCCAAGGCGGCCCTAATGTTTGTATTATACATTGTTTGATCACGAGACAGAGGATTGTCCCACGCTGATAGCAAGGTTGCGCAATAAAGGAGCACTCCAACCTCCCCCAACTCAGAACCTGCAAATGATGAGGTCAAAGTCGCGCGAGGACGACCCTAATGTGAATATTGTGCTCCGAAGTGGAATTACGACAGTGGATGACAAAGGCAAGCAGCCTGAAGAAAGTACTTGGGTTCGCAAGGCCCCAACGAAGGAACCAGAGTTTGATTTGGAGCGCGCTAAGGAAACCTTCATGGAAGCCAAGAAGAGCTTCGCTGATGCCTCCACTTCAGGAAGTAAAGACAGACTGGAGCCAGAAATGGACCCATCAATGCTCACCACGTTCCTGGAAACATGCATGAAGTTGTTGTGCGACAGCAAGGTTGTAAAGGGGCTACAAGAACTCATAAATAGATGCGCTGGGACAGCGCAAGGAGAATCGCGCGTAGTCCGGAAGCTCGAAAAGCACACAACGCGAACGGGAAGGGAGATGAGATTGACCGCGCATATTGGAGAATATGAGATGGACCAAGTGATTCTGGATCTAGGATTAGACACGAACGTCCTGCCGAAGCAGACATGGGAGCGCATGGGAAGGCCTACACTACAATGGTCTCCTATCCAACTGCGAATGGCGAACCATCAAAAGATCCTACCTATTGGGAGATTGTAGGGAATCACAGTAGATATCGAAGGAGCAAGTGCGCTAGTAAATTTCGAAGTGATAGAGATTGTGGATGACAACAATCCCTACCTCGCGCTAATAGGAATAGATTGGGCCACTGACATGAATGGGGTGATAAATCTAAAGAAGCGCAAGATGACTTTTGAGAAAAAGTCTCTGCGCGTGGTTGTATTGTTGGACCCTGCAGTAGGATCGTGCTGCACGAAGCCGGTGCACGACAACAACAACGACGATGACTTGGACTGCATCTACAAGATAACCGCGCGAGAGCAAGACTAGGTGAATCCAACCGCGGATGGACAAATCTCATGGGAGCGCTAAAGCTCTTGCACATCGAATTCGGACGAGGAAATAAAACGATGGCAAAACTGGTTACACAAGGTAACCATGCTGAACTGTAACATGATGACGAAGTCACTGCGCTGCATATCAACAGAGGTAAAGGAGTTGCCTATGTATGATGGGTTAAGTGAGGTAGATGACTTCCTGAGCAAATTTGAAAGAGAGGTGCCGGAACAGCAACGTTTTGAAGCTTTGAAATGGGTACTGCGCGCTACGCCCACGAAGTGGTGGGGTACGCACGAAAGAAGTTTTGAGGACTGGCGCGAATGCAGAAGGATGATGCGCATGCGATTTGGGAAGCCTCAGATGCGATTAATAGACAAGATTGCCAGACGAAACGGTCTGCGCGCCCACCTGTTCAGATGGATACAGGCATATGGTATGAAACCTGCGCGGATGCACACAGCCTTCGCGTTAGGAGACACGGTCAGTAAGCAGGTGCGGGCAAGGCAATGGCGCGAATGACCCCTCCGGTTGGAACCACAAAGTATGGAAAGACCAAGTGCGCAGAAGGTTATCCACGCAGAAGCCTTTAACAAAGTATGTGAAGCACTGAACAAGGTCCACAATGCGAAGCGGACTGACTAGGACCTGCGCGTACCAGTGGTTCTATGGGCTTATAGGACCGCGTGCAAGAACCTGACAGCGCAAGCATCGCCAAGGCTGGAGTATGAAGCGAACACTGGAAGCCCTATAGTACATGAAATGCCGAGTCCGCACATCACAGCACCGGTAGATACGACGGTTCGCGAAACCTTGAAAGAAGAAATCCAACAGGGAAATTTTAGGCTCCAAGAACTTGAGAAAGAAAGGGTGCGATTAAGGAGAAAAAGCGCTATGGTAGAAGTGGATGTCAAGAAGCTGGAGGACGAGATAAAGGAAGATTTTCTCGATAAGAAGACCAGGGTGATAAGACAGGGTGCGCACGATCACGCTGACAAGTTTGAGGACTATCACCGCGAATTGATCAGTCTAATGCCTTGGCTTGGACCACATATTACTAAGAGAATCAACCAGGGTGGCGTGCTGCAAATGATAAAGTGTGCGATGCCAACAGAAACAATAAAATGTGGGTAGTTTCCAGGAAAAGTGATGGATGACCAGATGACACCCTATACAGGTGGGGCAGCCACCTGACTAGCCGAGGGAAATACAGTCTTAGCGCTCCAAGCAGTTGAAAGGAGGCGTGGAACTGTAAACTACTCTGCCCGGAAGATGCGCAATGTTGGAGTTGCGCGCAGAAGCAAGGAGTCACGAGGTCCGCAACTGCGCAAGGGGGCCTGCGTTGCCGCGCGGGTTGGCCAGAAAGTGACTGTTGAAGTCTCTATTCACGATGGGATGCTCAACTTGAGGCCAAATGGAGCGGGCGGCAGGCATTTAAGACGCGATTTATGAGCAAGATTTGGGAAAATCTACTGCCAAGGGAGCATTAATGAACCGGATTTGGGGGAACGGTCGAATTCAAATTCAAAAGGCGCTATAAATTACAAAGGGTTGCCCAACAAACAACACTTGGTCATTTACGAATTGAGCAGTTGTATACCCCGCGTAGCTTGAGTAGAGCCCTGTTTGACCTATGCAGAGCATTCATTGAGCCCCTGAATACGCGAACGATAGATTTCTGGTCGGACACGATGGTAGCATCTGAGGAAGTTATGGATATCACAAAGATGACCGCCGAAGAGGCCGCGCAGGCCCTGACTGTGGGGGATGCCCCTAAAGGCGCCGGGATTGTGGCAGAAATCCCGAAATCACCACACACGCCAAGACCAAAGAAGGACAAACAGGCAATGGTTCCCGTATGTGTGTCCCCGCGAAACCCGTTGCGCACTAGGTTGACGATGGAAGAAAAGGGGAAAGTCGTTAACATAGAAATCGATGAGGAGGAAGCCCTAGAGGACCTAATCATCGAAGAAGACGAAGGGATGGAGGAGGAAATTGAGCCTACGCACCCTCCAACAAAGCTGCCAGCCTATATCCCCCCACAGAAGGCAGTGTTCCACGGGGACGTGTCCCCCAAGGTCGGGTGCGTGCACCCCTCGCACCCCACGCACCTGGGACAGGGGGACGTCTGGGGAAACGTTTCCCCATGTCCCCCTTTTGGGGAGACGTGAGGAGATGCAAGGGGGGACGTTTCCCCAATGTGGGGGACGCGACTCCCCAAAAGGGCGACGCCTGGGCGCCCCCCCTCAAAACGGGCTATGCGTACCCCTTTAAATTTGCTTGTAAACAATGATTTATGACAGGGGAAACCTAGTATTTGATCATAGCGCCCTACTAATGCTATGCAATTCATGGTAATGTTAAATTCTTAAAGTAAAAGTGACATTCTCCTTTATCTTTCATTTTCATCCTTTTACTTAAATTTTTAACATTACCATGAAATGACTCAGGATGTTTGAGAGTGGTTCCGACCTCATTGGATTTCATATGGAGAAAGTAGAATTTTAGATCTCACTCAAAATCTAGCAGACTTAACAGTTTTTCAGGAATTCAAGATTCGATGGATTGCAATGTTTCCATTGCATTTTGTCATGTACAAAGGTATGGAATTAGTATTTAATCAAGAGCACCAAACCCTTTGTGTACTTCAGAGTGACTTTTAGACTCATCACTCCATTGTTTTTTAGTTTAAACTTTAGTTACATCAATTTCCTATTCCAGTCTTTAGATTTCAGTATCTATTATAGTCTATTTTGCTTAGTACTAATTAGATTCTAGAATGATGAATTTTAATTTTAAATCAATTTAGAATCTAGAATGATGAATGATGAATTTAATTTTTAAATCAATGTAGATTCTAGAATGGTGAATAATGAATGATGAATATGTATCAGAGTATTTCATTATTGAATCTTGTCGTCTATGGATGAATCATGTATGTATTAGTAAGGATGGTGAGTATGGATCAATATATTTCATAACTTAATTCAATTATGTATGTATCATTGTATTTATGCTTTCATTATTGAATATGAATTTGAAATATATATTAAAAAAAATTATATACCCCGACGTCCCCCCCGTCCCCCCTAAATTTCCCTAAAATTTGAGGGTACTCCCACACGTCCCCCTTGTGCGTCTCCCCGCACCCGCATCTCCCCGTCCTAGAGACTTGGTGAAACATTGGCGGAAGGGGAAGGCTAAAGTGCCCAAGGATCTTGACAAGAGCAAGAGCTCTCTCCAGACCCCGCTCCTCCCAGATAACATCATTTTTTAGGGCATGCACCTGGGACAGGTGCCTAGTTTAAAATTTGAAGATTGGGACCTCGTTGACCACGAGAAGTTCCCTCACCTAGAGACCGCGCAGCTTATGAAGCCTAAGCAGAACACCGCGGTGGGGGTTACCGAATTAGAGCCATGAAAGTGGTTGCGCAGAGTGGAAAAGGCAGGGCTACTAAACCTGCTTTGGGTGCCACATTTCCACCGCACCCCAATAACAACTTTCGTCATCAAGCAGCTGCTCTGCCTGGTGCATGGTGGGTGTTTGTGGCTGGAGGAGCCCATCCCCATCACGGAGCATTTGATTCACCGCATCACCCGGCTGCCATGCAAAGGAGAGAACCCTGTGATATATCGGAGGGGAAAAGCAGTGACTTGGCCATCGCGGAAGCCATGAAGAAAAAGTATAAACTCGAAAAGAAAAAGAGGGGCTACGCCATATCCAGCATCAACGACAAAGTAGTAAGAGTGGCGACCCAAATTCTGGCAAGTAAGGTTATGCGCAAGTGCCGCGCGGACGAGGTACCCGCGCCAGTGGTAGCACTTGCTGAGCAGTGTGCAGAGGGGGTCCAGTTTAACTGGTCCGAGTTCCTCTACAAGGAATTCTTGGAGAATTGCTGCGAAGCTCAGGAACAAGGCAAAACATTCCACTATGCATGGCTTCTGCTGTCCATAGTGCTCGTGGCAGGGGAATTACCAGAAGACAGTCAATTCCCCACAATTGATAGGGATCTGCCAGAGGCCGCAAAGTATGCTTCGCTCTGGGCCACAAAGGATGCAAACAGGATCCGCGACAGTAAGATATTATGGGTGTTCATGGAGATGAACCTTAGAATGGGGATCAACCGCAAGCCGCGGTTATCACCCACTGTCTACAATAGCCTGCAAAGTTTTGCAGAGTTTAAGGCGAACCTCCACAGCATATACATCAGAGCGCGCAAGGACCCAACTAAGCAATGGTGAGAGCTACCCTTTGTAGCCACAAACGATGTAATCTTTAATGTACTGGAGACATGGCTGCCGAAGTGGCACGCTCTAGACATTGCGGCAATGGAGAAGTCTGCGGCACAAAGGAAGAAAGAGGAGGCCAAACTGCGCATGGCGCAGTTGGCCGAAAAGAGAAGGAAGGAGGCAGCGACAGCAGAAGCGCAGGAGGCGTGGGACGCTGCACAAACAGCATCTGAACAGAGAAAGGAAGCAGCAGCGTAGGAGGCAGTCGTGAAGGCGCGCGAGGGCCAAAAGTCGCCTTCACATGGGCAGGAAGCAGAAGAAGAGGAGGGAGGCGCAAGCCCACAAACCGCGTCAACACAATTGAAACGCCAGCACCCGACCGAGCGGACAGGGCCGCGCAAGAAGGTCAAGGCATCGAAGTTGTCTATTGACCCGATCACCCTTACCGAGGGTGATCTGCACGACATCGACAAGACAGTGTGCGATGTCACCTCCGAGGCCCTCCAAAATTTTATGCAGGAGAGCCAGAATGTGTTGGGGGCCCTCAGAGCGCAACTGCAGGAGTTGCAGATGCGCACTCCTCAGGCTGGTACCCTTTCGACAGCAGAGCAGATGTTGCGCACTTGGGTGAAAAATACCACAGTGTTGCCGGAAGGGGCACTGGTGACAACAAATGAGGTCGATAGGCCTATGATTAGCGCGATGAAGGGTATCGGAATCAACATGGTTGCACTCCCGCGAGAAACATTATACATTCTGCAGGATGGGATTACTGCAGAACTGCGGGCTAGGGAGAGTCGCGCGCTGCAAGTCCTAAGAGAGTAAAAATTAACATGGAACAGTTGAGCTTGCAGCGCAACGAAGTGGTGTTGCAGAATCGACAGCTGGTATAGGTACTGGACGAAGCTTGTCAAAGCGTCCCTGAGCTGGCCATCCTAGCAGACACACCAGCAGAGGCGCGCATCCACAAGCTAGCAGCAGGGGTGCGCGAGGCACGAGAGGAAATGACAAAGGTTCAGCTGGAGCTGAACCTTCAGATTGCAGAGTTGCGGTTGAAGGCGCAGCCGTCCACCCCTCCGAAAGTAAGAGAACAGCGCGCTAGCGCTATTACAGCGAGACTAGACGAAACCGACACTGCAGTGTGAGACTACACCAGAATGTTGGAAGAGTCCTTTGAGGTCCTCACGAATCTGCAGGAGGACCCCAACATCCAGCGCTTAGAGACAGAGGCGCGAGAACTCCAGCAACAGTATGACAGCGTGAAAGGAACTGCGCAGACAGTGGCCCTCACTCAAAGGCTCGCGCGGATGCAACAAGCCAAAGCGCTGAAAGAACAGGTGGACGCGGCACGGCACAAGGAAGCAGTCCTGAAGGCGCGCATTCAGCCTTGGATCGACGAGGCCTTCACCATCACAGCAGCAATTGAAGGCAAGCTCGCACAGATGTAGGGAACACAGGCACAGATGCAAGGGAGCAATTCCGACACCGCGGTCTCGGAACGTGTATAGGAGATCCAGCAGGCAGCCGCTCAGTGCGCTGCTGACCTTGAAACAGTTCAGACAGAGTTGGAGAGACTCCGCGCGAAGATCTCCGCGCCGACAGAGTGACTCGAGGACGAGTCACGATGTTTGTGTTGGGGGCTTGTTGGGCATGGAATCCCCCTAAGGCATGTTTTGGGGCTTAAAGCCCAAGTTTTGACCAAGTCTTTTGTAAAAGCTCCGCGAATTGATAAAGTCACAAGGTTGTCCGCAAATTGATAAAGTCACAAGGTTGTCCGCCCACGGTTTTGCAATGTAATGTCGACTTGATAGACCTACCCATGGTCCGTGGACCTTGTACAATAGGCTCTAAGTGTAGAGATGGCATACCTAATAGAATGGAAGCATGAGAAGTCTAAGAGACTGAGTCGGGGTGCAAAGTGTCTTTGGGTTGTAGAGTAGGAGAAGGCTCTGCAGCTAAGTGCGCAGAGGCCTAGTAGTCCACAGCTGCGTGCACGGACCCCTACAGCTGAGTGCGCAGTGCAGGTCGAGTCTGTAATCAGTGGAAGAATTAATAAAGAGAATTTTACCATATTACTGTGTATCTTTCCTTGTTTTAATGTATGATTGGGTTTAAATTGCAAGTGTACTATTTATTTGTTGCGCGAACTCTTATGAATGTGTTGTATAAATAAATATAACGTAAGACATCCATTTACGCGAAGACAATTGACTAAGCATAAGAAGATAAGTAAGATTTCAGGCGCGACTTAGGGGAATAGCGCAGAGCGCTACTCCAGCAGTGCAGAAGACCCACAGCCCCTGGTTAGGGCTGAGCGAAGGCAAGTATATCAAGGCGTGAAGGCCTGGGAAGTGCGCGAAGCGACCTGTGCGCAGGGACAAACAGTTGGACCAATCGAACCGCTCAGACATCTCAAGGGTGCGGAAACCTGGTTCTAGCACCCCCCATACTACTTCGGGTGAAACCTCATTCCGCACTCCGCGGATTGTTGCCGAAAGGGCCAGTAGTTCAGGGATTTGTTTGGCTAATTAACTCCAAACCTGGATCAGGCCCCAACAAGCCAACACTTGGTGCAAAGGAAAAAGGGTCAACTAGGGTTGACGTAACCACCAGCCAAAGTAAACACAACCGCAAGGGTGACGTGCAACTCTGATTCTGAATTTAATAATTTTAATTTTGAAGAAGATGAATTTTTTAAGAACGTTTTAAATATCTTGTTCTGAAAACATAATCATGTTAAAGATTTTGTTTATGAATAGTAAGTTTGCATTCTGAGTTCAGGAATATAAAAATTGAAGAATTTCAAGTATATTTTTATCTCCAAAGAAGTGTACTGCAGTTTTTTATACGAATTTACTCTCATTGCAGCAGTAGGATTGTAAGTGACCTTGTAGGTGTAACAGTACAACAGTAGGGTTGTCAAATGTTTAGTTATAACAGCGAGAGAGGTAACTTCTATTCAAATTTGTTTACAAATCAAAAAATGGTCAGTCTGTCCCATATCGTGTTGGATGGACATCAGAAATTTAATGGAAAAACTTTAATACTTGGAAACAAAGAATGATGGTGATCTTTGAGTACAGATGTTTGGACTGAATACTATTGAGAAAGGAGTTGCAACCCGAATCAAATGACGGGCTCAAGCCGAGTACAATGACAAGAACAGGGAAGCTATGATCCTGATCAAGCTCCCTGTGACTGATGAGATGCTGCCTTAAGTTAAAGGCAAAGACGATGCTTCTAGAATGTGGAGAAGTTTGAGGAATGTGCGTGAAAAACATCAAACAAAGGTAGGGCACCTTCCTTAAAGAATACAATTTTTTCAATAAAATAGGAGGATCATGGTTCTCTTCAAGACCATTTATTAAAAATCAAGGATATCAGAGATCAATTGAAATCAATAGATAGAAAGATGGATGAAAAGGATCTAGTGATTATCACTTTGAAAAGTCTACACTGTATAGTCATCCTACAGAAAATTTGTTATAACCTTGAACATTACTTCTAAAGATATAGATCTAACCTTTGAGCAGTTGAGCAACAAACTTTCGCAGAGGGATAGGTGGAAAAATTAATTTGATAGCAAATGAGAAAATAGATAATTGAAAGTGGCCCTAGCAACAAAGTTCAAGGAGAAGGCAAGCCTTACAAGCATATAGGCATAAAGACGGTAGCTAGTATCAGATACTCCATAAACTTGGAAAAGGTATAAGTGCTATAACTGTGGTAGGATAGGGCATAACATGATTCGTCACAGTCAGCAATGGGCACTGTTACCTGCTAAGTTGTACCTAGCAGAAATGAAGACCCCATGGCCCAATGCACAAGGAACCTATCAGATTTTTTTTTTGAAGATCAGAAGTCCAACAGGGCAAATCTTGCCCCTTCTCTCTCTTCTTATATCTTATTCTATGCAAAATCCGTACCCCCATGGGGGAATTGTAATAAATGACATTAGCATGATGAACTTATGTAATAGACTTAGACCCTTGGGACATGGTTACTAAGGAAGTCACTCTAGAGTGTTTTTTTCATTTCACTAATTGTTTTTGCTTTTCAACGACAAATAATTAGTCGAGTTTTTTCACTCATAGCCTCCAAAACTGGAGTGCATCTTAATAACTGGGCCTTGAGTGTATTTTTGAGTCTAGGGTCAATGTATATTACCATGCTAGGCATTTCCCAGAGTCTTACGAAATTACATTAGGTATTTTTAGGATTTTTTAATAATTAAAAAATTCCCACAGAACGGGAATTTTTAATAAATTTCTATGTAATAATTAAAAAGTGGCTCTAGGAAATTTTGTATGGCATGTGAGTACTTAAAATTCATACTCATAGTACCAACATTATCCTGATACCCACTTTGGGGTCCAAAAAATAAATATTTCCCCATGAAAACCCACTTTTACTCATAGAAGTGGAAAAAGGACAAGAAGAATCAAAAATTAATAAACTAGGGACAGATTAAAAACATATTCCCAATCAAAGAAGGTCACTGCCAATGAACTCAAGTGACAAGGCAAAGAAGAAGGAATTCAGTGCTGATTTGGAGGCCAAATAAGGCCCACGAGTTTGAAGGAGTGATGACTGCCATCTAGACCCAGTTGACTGCCAGTTGAAGGAGCACTAGTTGGGCCAGCTAGAGGGCTGAATTCCCACATGTGATGATCACGGATTTGTTGGCTGTTGGAGGCTGATTTGATTTGGATTATGTAGGAGTTAAGTGGGGAGTTAACTCCCCGTTAAACTCCTATCCTACACACCTGTCTACATTGCTGCTATGCACTGCCACCTACAGGCCACACACAGCCCCTCTTAAGGCATCTACATGCAAGAACTTGGGACAGCTGTTACAACACAGGCTTATGGTCGAGTATACATGTTCGTTGGCTGTGAGTTAAGTGGGGAGGACTCCCCCCTTCTTTCACACATGGCAACTGTCACCTACAGAGCTGTCACTCAAGGATCCTCATGCTACCAGCAAGAGGAAACTCGCACAGAAGTCTTGGGACACTTGGAGAATTCATTGGGCATAGCGATTTGCTCCCATGGACACTTGTAAACACTCTTGTTCTTGGGATTGTCTCCCAATTCTTCAATAAATTGTAGCCTTTACTCCTATTGCTCTCTAGTGTTGGAAGCTGGAGCTTGGGGAACCTCTGTCAATATTATTTTGTACTTGTTCATATCATTCAATAGACAAAGACTTTGGAGGTCTAATGGTGCAAGATTTGTGTGGTGTGCATTGAGCTTATTGGAGGTAACTTGTATGTGTTTTTATTGTTGAATTTGCTTTCAATTTTGTAGCTTAGGCACTAGCTAGGGGCATTGCTGTCCAAGGAGAAGGCCGTAAGTGTTTATTGCCTTCTTGGCTTGTTTATATTCTAGGCTTGATTAGGACATGCATATTCTCAGTTGAATAGCATGTCTAATCTTGTCATTATGTAAGCAGTCACCTATGCTACTAATGTGTAATATTCCTAATGGAAATTTACAATGATAAACATAGCAAAAACGCATACATAAAATTACACCACATTAAACACCCAAAAAATGCCAAAATTTGCGTTGAGTTGAACCATTTTATTAAGATAAATGTTGGGTACAAGATAAGATCAGAATGCATGCACTTGGGCTTGCTCAAGGCAAGCTAACAATGACTAGGTGATGAACTCAGTTGTTCGGACACAAGTGTGGCTGTCCCCAACCAAGCTCTACGTTGTCCCTCTGAAATCTGCATTGTTGGCTGCAAGAAATGGCTGCTAAGGCCTCCTCTGGTGTTCAGCAAATTCTGGGAAATTAACCCCAGGCTCTCCATCAATAACCCACAAAACTCCACGAAGGAATTGGCCAAATGTTGACCTCGGAATTTCGGCCTAATTTCCCCTAGCTCCTTTAATTGTTGTCTGAGTTGGGACCCTTGTTTGACCCCTCAAATCTGCCCAGAAAATTCTGCCAAATTAATCTTGGTCTCTCCTCAATAAACCCAAAAAAACCCAGAGAGGGTCTAGACAGAGTCCAATGTGCCCCAGTGACCCCAATTTGTGCGTGGACCTCTAACTGGCTAGCAAAACTAGTTGTAGATGAAATCTACTACAAAATGCTCCAAATTTCTCCTAGAAAATCTCCTTCTTAAATTTTCCCTTATTCCTCTGTAGCCACATCATAAACTCTCCTTGCCCAAGTGATTGCATAGCAATGCCCAGTGAGCCCCTGCGCAAGCCAAGAATTGGAGCAACTCAGCTCTCCCAAACGCCTCACCAACAGACCTACAAATTGACAAGAAACTCCAGTCCTCTTTGTGGAAGGATTCTCTGCTAATTACCTTGCCCAAATTCCCCTTTATGTTGGCCCTCCCAAGAGCCACAATTTCTCTTATGCATCCAAGGGAAACTCGCTCTAATTGAAGGAAATGACTATAAATGTGCCCAATGGAAACTCTGAACTGAGCTCCCCAATTGCCTCACTAGGGAGACACTCGAAGTTCTCCGAAATGAGGGTGGAATTCCCGCTCGGGAATTCCTTGTGCTAAACAGCACGGTTGTCTTGGCTAAGCAGCTCAAGAGAACTAATGTTAAATTGTCAAATTATCAAAAGTACCAAATGGAGACCTCCAAGCTCTATTTATAATTATTGGCCCTATCTTCTTTGATGGCCCCCAACTTCCACTAATTCGCACCCCTTCCCTTCTCTCTCTCTTCTCACTAGTGCGAGTTGCTCCATTGGGTCGAATTTCCTTCTCTTATGGACCCCACATTCCACGAGAGCTATAATTTTCTATTTCTCCTAAGTCCCATACGCCAAAAATGCCTCCAATGCCCAAATTACAAAATTGTGCTATGCTTAGCACCTCCCCAATAAACTCCATTAATCCCCTCAAATAAAAAATCAAAATTGGGGATATTATAGTCCTCCCCACCAAAAATTGCTTGTCCTCAAGCAATTCCTGAACAAGCGCCCTCTCTAACTGTGGATCCTCACTGTCACTGCAAACTATACCAGGGTCCCAAATGTGTCACTGGATCGTCCCTGATCTCTGCACTGCCCCATAGTGAAGGAGTTCCTCGATACCAAGATCCCAAGCCAACTTGATCAACATGAAGCTCCCCTTGGTCCACTCACTATCCTGCTCGTTATAAGTACCAAAAGTCCCTTGCATACCATCAATGAGTAGGGATCATGACAATGTGGCACTATACCCAACTCCTCATGAAGATGTACTACCACATAGGCCATCCCATACACTCCAAGCGTAAACTCTCAAAGATACCACCCAATCCCTGTAGAGATAGCGTCTCGCTCACGTGAGCTTCTCCTGATATCGTCCTGCTAACCAACCTGCCATGCTAATGAAGTCCCCCACTCCATCAGTGACTCGTTAAAGCCCAATGGAAGATCTGCATGATCTCCCACTATAGTAGCCAGCTCATCCCTAAAGGTTATTGAGTTGTGAAGAGTTGTAATGCTTGTTGAGAAATCTAGGGCATCATAAGTTAGGAGATTTCTCTTCTTGATAATTGCTTGTGATATACTTTTACTTCTTTGATTATGATCTTCTCTTCGTTATGTTATTATTGTGTTCTTTTCATCAAGATAATTACCAAATAAACAATAGAAGACAAGAGACATAGTATGTAGGCTTGTCAACCAGGGCCAAAACCTCTCACTCTTTGAGAGGAAAACCCAATCAGAAATTCTTCTTATAGATCTTCAATTGACGAATACCAAGACTATGACAAAGACCCTTGACACTAGAGTCCTCCCAAGACCAAGTCACTAGCCTCCTTGATGTTCTTCCTCTTCCCTTTCTTGGCTTCCTTCTAGAGTCTCGAACTGCTCTTCTCGGCTTCCTAGAGAATCTCGGTCCCTTCTCTTCACACTACTCTTCTAAGCCTCCCTAGAGAATCTCAGTCTCTTAGGTTAACCGTATTCTAGAACACTCTTCGCTCCTTGATTAGTCTCTTCAAGTGAGAGAGACATGTAACACTTCTACTCGACTTCCTCTTGCGAGATTCTTCACCCAAACAAGGTCACCTCAATGCAACAGCGAGTTCTTCGACCTTCTCTATATGCCCTCAGATCTGCTACCTTCGCACGTGGGAGAGTATACACGCCCAGCTCAGACTTCCCAAAAGTATCCCTTCCTTCTCTCTTCTTCTTTTATCCTTCGTTTCTCTTTTCTAGTCCTTCGCACTTATGCTTGTAGACTCTTCTTCTCCGAATTGCTTGCCTCCAAATGAGGCTGAGTGCTTCTATATATACAAGTTACCTCATGCCCTTTAAGCCAACATGATTTCTTGAGGGAGAGCCGACATGCTCTTCTAGGTTTCTCCATTCGTTTTAGGCCAACTTGAAGAGGGCTAGTGACAAGGTCTTGGAGGATGACTTTACATAGACAAGTGTGACTCTTTACAATGTGTAACATGAATTCATTACATGACAATGACTCTTTTATTCTTTTATGACTAGATGACAAAATTCCTAAAGGCTCTCAATGGGAGCCTTGACTCAAAAATAAAATCTCTTGCTCATGAAACCCATGATGCAAGCATTACAATAATTTTATTTTTCTTCTTTTCATCTCTTTACATAAAAATACAATTACATGTCATTATGAAGACTGAACCTAGTTACACTTTTCAACACTCCCTCTTAACTAGGGAGGTATTCATAATAGTACTTGGTCATTCTCAATCTAAAGAATTTCTCATAAGAAGAATCGGATTGGTAACCCATTTGTTTAGCATCATATCAACCAGCATTGTCACATAGCAAGGCCTTGACTAATAGCTCTATCTCTCCACAAGATCTGAGCTCAATGCTAGCGAGACCAATGATTTATAGACACTCTCATCATTGTCTCTCTCGGAACATACCCCACCTGGGTTCTCAGGGTGTGTTCCATTAGGACTATTCTTATCTTGGATTCCCAGTCCTCAAAGAATATTGGTCCTCCATGACTACTCTTATCTTGGATGCCCTATCTCATCCTCAAAGAGTATCGGATGCCAAATGATTACCCAATCCTCTCATTTTGTCTTCCCAATTGAAGACTAGAATGATGTGTCTATCTCTCCCTCTCAATTAGGGAGGACATATCTATTCCAATAAAGAAATTTACTCATTCCTATACAAGGAATGTATCTAAGCTCCCTCTTAGCTTAGGAGTTTCCAAGTTTCTTCCAAGCAAGAAACTTTTCAGGCTCCCTCTAAAAATAGGGGCCTATAGCCAATGTTGCGAACATCTCGAAATCACGATATTTTGGCCTAGCCGATGTTTGTCAATTTTTACCGATATTTTGATGGTATATTGATTTTGCAGATGTTTGCCTATTTTTACCGATATTTTCCCGATTTTTACAATTTTTTGGTTTTCCGGACCCTTGTCGATTTTATCCCAATGTCGATGTTCGCAACATTACCTACAACAGCTCCTTAGATGGAGATGATGGGACAACCAACTGCTTGAAGAACTCCTTCCTTATATGTCATGAATTTCTTTATCACGAAGTCTTCATCTTTTGGGACTTCTTCATAGAGCACAAACCATCCATCACTTTCATTCATGTGTTAGTCATGTCATCATTCCTTTTATTAGAAAGTGATCCATCAGTCTTTATTCGACATTGCTTCATGTTATGCTACCTTCATCATGCTTTTCTTTCCGGAAGGTTCTTGCATCCTTCTACATGGTTCTTCATAGAAGACATTCATAGTTCTTCCCTTTGGTAGCCCTGCATAAGCCCATCTAGATACTAGTTCATCAATAATGAATATTTAAATCATAATTACCTTTGTGATGGTCTTTCATCATGACATCTTCCTGTAGGCATCAGCATCCTACATATATGTTGACCCATCTCCTAAAGATATGTATTGTCAAGGGTCTCCATCTTTTTCCAGACTTCCATCAGAGTCTCCATATCTTTCTGGGAGATATCATAGTCAAATCTTCTTGGTCTTTTGGATGTTGACTGCCTTTACCATGATCTCTTCCTTCCTTTCTTCACATATTTCATTTCTAGGAGCTTCAAAGTTCCTCAGTTGTAGTCAACTACCTCATACTCCATATGAGGACATATTATGTTGATTTCATCTAATTAAATATGTGAACCATGCATTCTTGCATCCCTTTGAGGGAGGAGATCCTTTCTTTGATCATGCCTCAGTGATCCCTGTTGTCTGCAACCATATGACATGACTTCCATAATATCAAATGTGAGCATACATACCTCATCTTTCTTTTGAATCATCCAGACTTCCTGCAGCAGTTTCCTTTGAATGAAGAGACTTCATTCCCTTGATCTGCTTCATTGTCATGTTATCATACCATCATTCTATGAATTCCACAAGATTGGAATTCTTGAAGAACCACTTACTTTTCCTCTTGATCGGTGAATCTTACAATGAAGATTCCATCAGAGAATCTTGAGGATCTTGCATATCTTATCCTGCAGATGTTACCTTTTGACAAATGTATGATAACCCTTTTCCTAGATGACTTCTTCCTTCTTCATAAGTATCACTTGAGCTTCTAATGAGGTTTACCAAGAGCTATATCCTACATAGTTGACTTCCATAGGTTTTGTTCCAGACATTCATCATATTACATATGTCACGAGCTCTTACTTCTAATGCTTCTACCATGATGCCATTCTCTAATATGATGCATCCTATCTTATTTTCAAAGCTTCCTATCTATAATACAATAGAAGAGTACCTTTTAGTGAAGGAGATTCTCTTAGTCATAGTAGAGATCTTTCACTTCCTCCTTCTTAGGCTTCTTTGTCTCGGGCTCTTCTACTTCTTTGGTAATATGGGCTTCTTCCTTATTCCTCTTGTTATTTTCCCTTTTAAGCTTAGGACAATCTCTTCGATAGTGCCCATATTCTTGACATCCATAGCATTGTACTTTATCCATGTTCTTCTTCTTCTTTTGAGGACCAAATTTTCCGAACTTTCCTTTTCTTCTTAACATAGCAGCATACACTTGATTCTACTCATTTGTTCCTACATCCGACTTTGCCTTTAGTCTAGTTTCTTTGATCTTACACAATGACCATAGATCTTGAAAAGGAGTGGCTTCTTTCTTCCCATAGATACTTGAAGTGAAGTTGCCCCATTCCTCCGATAGTGCATTCAGTACTACAATGGTCATTTCTTTGTCAGACATTATTTCACCTAGATCTTGAAGTTGATCTCTTATTTCAGAAATCCTCATAAAATATGAGGCTATTCCTTCTTCCCTTGAGATCTTCAATTTGTAGAGTTCTTGCCTTAGAGAGATTACTTCTCCAGCAGTACTTACGGAAAACAACTCTACCAATTTGTCATATATAGCTTTTGCAGTGTCTAATTTTGATACATATGGGATGAGAGAGTCTTTGATGGATTCTATAAGAATCCTCTGGGCTCTCACTTCTCCCTTCATGAATCTAGCATGTGCTTGAGTATCTTCTTTGGGAGGTTGAGTTATTGACCCTTTGATGTGGTCCATGACTTCATTCTCAATGAGATTTAGGTCTGTTCTTTTCTTCCATTCAAGGAAGTTCGCAGCCCCAACTAGTTTGTTGCTTTCATTGCAAAAAGACATTTTGATAGTATCAAAAGAAGTCATAAACTTACTTGAGTATTTGTTGCTTGCTTCCTCCTTAATCTTGATGTTGATAGAAGATTACTCCTTGAAAGATTGAGAGAGGGTTTGCTTCACGATCCTTCTTGAATGTTCTAGCCTTCTTTAGATGACGATCTTGGAAATGCTTCTAAGGTTTTGGTCTTTCTTCATACTTCCTTCTTGAATATGATTTCAAGACTTCTTACTAAAGTAGATTTCTTCGATCTAGGGTTTCGGTATGATGAAGATCTTGATCTCTTGCTTGGTGTCCTTTGACTTGCTTTGCTCCTTCTTTGAAACTTGATTCTTGTGTGTCTTCTTGATTAGATGCCCCTTCTTGACTTTAGCACCTAAGCTCTGATACCATGTTGAGAAATCTAGGGCATCATAAGTTAGGAGATTTCTCTTCTTGATAATTGCTTGTGATATACTTTTACTTCTTGGATTATGATCTTCTCTTCGTTATGTTATTATTGTGTTCTTTTCATCAAGACAATTACCAAATAAACAATAGAAGACAAGAGACACAATATGTAGGCTTGTCAACCAGGACCAAAACCTCTCACTCTTTGAGAGGAAAACCCAATCAAAAATTCTTATTATAGATCTTCAATTGACGAATACCAAGACTATGACAAAGACCCTTGACACTAGAGTCCTCCCAAGACCAAGTCACTAGCCTCCTTGATGTTCTTCCTCTTCCCTTTCTCGGCTTCCTTCTAGAGTCTTGAACTGCTCTTCTCGGCTTCCTAGAGAATCTCGGTCCCTTCTCTTCACATTGCTCTTCTCGGCCTCCCTAAAGAATCTCGGTCTCTTAGGTTAACCCTATTCAAGAAACCCTAGAACACTCTTCGCTCCTTGATTATTCTCTTCAAGAGAGAGACCTATAGCACTTCTACTCGGCTTCCTCTTGCAAGATTCTTTACCCAAACAAGGTCACCTCAATGCAGCAGCAAGTTCTTCGACCTTCTCTATATGCCCTCGGATCTGCTACCTTCGCACGTGGGAGAGTATACACGCCCAGATATGTCTTCCCAAAAGTATCCCTTCCTTCGCTCTCCTTCTTTTATCCTTCGCTTCTCTTTTCTAGTCCTTCTTTGCACTTATGCTTGTAGGCTCTTCTTCACCAAATTGCTTGCCTCCAAATGAGGCCGAGTGCTTCTATATATACAAGTTACCTCATGTCCTTTAGGCCGACATGATTACTTGAGGGAGAGTCGACATGATCTTCTAGGTTTCTCCATTCGTTGTAGGTCGACTTGAAGAGGGCTAGTGACAAGGTCTTGGAGGATGACTTTACATAGACAAGTGTGACTCTTTACAATGTGTAACATAACTTCATAACATGACAGTGACTCTTTTATTATTTTATGACTAGATGACAAAATTCCTAAAGGCTCTCAATGGGAGCCTTGACTCAAAAATAAAATCTCTTGCTCGTGAAACCCATGATGCAAGCATTACAATAATTTTATTTTTCTTCTTTTCATCTCTATACATAAAAATACAATTACATTTCATTATGAAGACCGAACCTAGTTACACTTTTCAATAATGCTAAAGTCCCCCGCTAATCTCAGAGAGGTGCCACCATGCTGACGCTACGCTACTCTGACTATGACATCCTCCCCATCGTGCGCAGATTGTATCGTCCTCTCTTGGGGCCTATTGGCGAAAAATCTGTGAAGGCAAAGCTCATTCTGCCCGGGCATCTCCATGATGCCAATGTCTACCCCTCCACTGCCAATCTCGACCCTGAGCAACAACAGGATAAGTCTGCCTCGCCATGTAGTGGAGGTCTCAGTGATCCCCCATGTGTCAAACCCAAGGTGAACTGGATCACCCTCTACCATGACCCTGCTCATCACAAAGTGGAGTGATCCACCCGCCAACTGGATCCCTGGATCCCCCAACCATACTAGGAGCTCATAACCCCCACTCCTCATGGGATGCGATACGTAGCGTTGCTACTTGTTGGAACCCATCTGGCCCTCATCTCTGACCCCTGTATGTATCCCATGGGTGGACCCCAAGTATCAGGAGTATGTCCCACACATTCCAACCTACCTTGCTCCTGCCAGACCACGTAGTGAAATCCGCTATCGCAACTCCTAATGATACACCTAGATACTACTCGGAGTCTGGGTGCCCTCCTGTAGACGAAGTCTACCATCCACCGTACCTCAAGCTCCTATGACACCTCAAATTGTCTCATTAGAAGTGCACCATACAGTTCCCTCGCAATCGACTCCCCACGTGTGAGCCCAGGAGTGGAACCTATGCTTCCTCGACAATAAACCACACCATCCCTAAGCCTGTATCTATCAGCTCGTACCTCCACCAAACGTCTCAACTGGAGAGTCATGGTTGGGTAGGTCCTCGAGGGTATGATCAAGAGTCTGCAGGGGTACTGAAGAATAACCCTATGGATGCCCATGTCCACAAGCCTCATTGGAGGCAACACTCCAAGGGTCCTTTGTGTCGCACCATATGCCACTGCATAGCACCAAGTACCACCACACTCCTCGGCATGCCACTGTACTCCACAACCTATCCCTATACACCACAGGATACCCCCGCTACCGCTATACCCTCCTATACCGTCCCGTACCCTGTCTATGTCAAGGCACCAATCACTCCCCGCGTGTACTCAATATGATGTAAGACACTCCTACTCCACAACGCAATCCAACACACTCCGACATACCACCATGCATCTCCATGCCCATCTGTAGACCACCGCTCAACGCTAGATGCTCCCACACATCCTTGGATGTGATGGCCTAGAGTTTTGTCCCTACGTGTCAGCCCACACTCGATCGATATCATCACCTCCATCGTCGCATCACTATACCCACCAATGAATGAATCTCTGCTCCAAATCCTCCCTGAGGGATCCAAAAAGCAAATCTCCCTATGTGTCAATAGTGATGCCACCATTGTTCTGCTCCTCTGCGTCCTTTGTGCCCCACACAAATGTGAAAAATCCCTAGCTCCATACAAGGCACCGTCTGGTGGCCTGCCAATGCCACCTCCTCCGACAAAACTCCTACTAGAGTATGTTGATCATCCTGTGATCCCATGTATTATCATCATACTAAGACAACTCAAAGAGTCTGTCCAGAAACTAGTTGGCCACTAGTGCTAACTGAAACTCCCCAAGCAAATGTGTGCCCTCAACTTCTAGGTCAACTGTACCACCCAAGTCGTAGTCAACCAGCATACTTGGGAAATGATAGGTAGTCCCACCCGAATCCCAAAGACAATCTGGGCTTCCGATATCCCCAGGGCCTAGAAGCTCCTACTGAGCAACACCCGAGTCCACCACCATCTCCATAGCCCACTCCACCGGATACCAACTTAGGATCTCTCGCCATCCAACCCCAAGAGAGGGATCGAATGCATGAACCATGGCACATAGAACAACCCCAACATGCGGATGTTGCACCCTGTGCAACTCAAGTCGTCTCATCCCGCTATCTAGGTCAACACATCAGATCTGACTAGGTAGCTCTGTCTCTTTCTCTCCAATGGGCAAAGGTGACCCAACAGTGTTGCTAGCCCCGTCTATGTATGCCTGAAGAGGGTTGCTCCGACTCTCCAATGTGCCCTCTAACTGTACCATTAGGGAATCCAACCGTTCCCCAATGTGAGCCAACTTGGCCGCTGACTTGACACAAACCACTCTCATGCCCTCCATCTCCTCGTTTTGTAGCAGAATAGCCTCTCGTACTGATGTGGCTTTCCTTTTTAATGCTAGAAGGTTGGCTTGAAACTGATGACACTATTGTGTGCGACCATTGTCCAATACCTCTGTATTTCTTAGCGCCTCATCAAGGGTGGATATGTCTCCTGGTACCTCACCCATTTTCTGTGTGCTGCTATCACTCAAAAACTCGAACACGACCCCAGTCACCACCTCAACGGATGGCACTACAGGGGGTATGCTCTACTCTCTCCACTATGATGTCAACTGGCACGGTCAAGGAATTCTCCAACACAAGTGACCCCTGCATCATATTGGATGTATCTACTTGTTCCCCACAATCCTGTGTAGATGGTTGCACCCCCACAGCCTGTGCAACTCTAGTGTCTCTTTTGTAAGGAAGAGGATAGATCTAGCCTAACACCTTCATCAACTGGGTCAAGAATTTGCGCATATTAAATCCCCCTTGAGCCATGGGTCGTTTATGGTTAAACCTGTCACTGTGTAATATGTATACATGCACAAATCTTCCTTGATCTAGTTGGTTGCCCCACAATTGGACAAGATTATGGCTTTGATACCACTGTAATATTCCTAATAGAAATTTACAATGATTAATAAAGCAAACATAGCAAAAACACACACATAAAATTACACCACATCAAACACCCAGAAAATGCCAAAATTTGCGCTAAGCTAAGCCATTTTATTAAGATAGATGTTGGTTACAAGATAATATCAGAATGTATGCACCTGGGCTTGCTCAATGCAAGCTAACAATGCCCAAGTGATGAAATCAGTTGCTCGAACACAAGTGTGGTTGTCCCCAACCAAGCTCTACATTATCCCTCTGAAATCTGCACTATTGACTGCAAGGAATGGCTACTAGGGCCTCCTCCAGTGCGCAAAAAATTCCGGGAAATTAACCTCGGGCTCTCCACCAATAACACACAAAAACCCACGAAGGAATTGACCAAATGTCGACCTTGGAATTTTGACAGAATTTCCCCTAGCTCCTCTAGTTGTTGGTTGAGTTGGGACCCCTGTTTGACCCCTCAAATCTGCCCAGAAAATCCAACCAAATTAATCTTGGTCTCTCCTCAATAAAGCCAAAAAAACTTATAGAGGATTTGGGCTGAGTCCAACGTGCCCCAGTGACCCCAATTTGTGCGTGGACCTCTAACTGGCTAGCAAACTGGCTGTAGATGAAATCTGCTACAAAATGCTCCAAATTTCTCCTAGAAAATCTCCTTCCCAAATTTTCCCTTATTCCTCCATAGCCACATCATAGACTCTCCTTGCCCAAGTGATTGCATAACAATGCCCCGTGAGTCCCTGTGCGGACCAAGAATTGGAGCAACTCAGCTCTCCCAAACGCCTCACCAACAAACCTGCAAATTGACAAGAAACTCCAGTCCTCTTTGTGGAAGGATTCTTTGCTAATTGGCTTACCCAAATTCCCCTTTTTGCTAGCCCTCCCAAGAGCCACAAATTATCTTCTGCGTCCAAGGGAAACTCGCTCCAGATGAAGGAAATCACTGTAAATGTGCCCAATGGAAACTCTGAACTGAGCTCCCCAATTGCCTCACTAAGTAGACACTCGAAGTTCTCCGAAATGAGGGTGGAATTCCCGCTCTGAAATTCTTTGTGTTGAATAGCACGGTTGTCTTGTCTAAGCAGCTCAAGAGAACTAATGTTAAATTGTCAAATTATCAAAAATACCAAATGGAGACCTCCAAGCTCTATTTATAATTGTTGGCCCTCTCTACTTTGGTGGCCCCCACCTTCCACTAATTCACACCCCTTCCTTTCTCTCTCTCTTCTCACTAGTGCGAATTGCTCCATTGGGTCGAATTTCCTTCTCTTGTGGCCCCCACATTCCACTAAAGCTATAATTTTCTATTTCTCCTAAGTCCCATCTGCCAAAAATGCCTCCAATGCCCAAATTACAAAATTGTGCTATGCTTAGCACCTCCCCAATAAACTCCATTAATCCCCTCAAATAAGAGATCAAAATTGGGGATATTACAATCATCTAACCAATCTCTAACCATAGCTGAGACTGCAAGTCATAATGCTTCTTCATCTTTTTGTGAAAGAGCATTAGTTGCTATATTATCTTTACCTCTTTTATGTAGTATGTCTAAATCAAAGGTAGCAATTTTCTCTAACCATATTTGTTGTTCTATTGAAAGAGTTTTTGTCAAAGAAAATATTGGAGGCTATTGCGGTCTATACATATCAAGAATTTGCTTCCTAGAAGATATTGTTGCCATTTGGCTAGGGCATGCATGATGGCAAGCATCTCTTTATCATATGTAGATTTTAAACATTTTCTTTTATTAAACTTCCTACTTTCAAATGCTCTAGGGTGGCCATCCTACATCGACACTACCTAACTCACATCACACAAGGACACGGAGGACACGAAAATACGAGAATCCAACACGTGACATGATGACCCCCCGGAACATGACACAGAGGTCATCAGCCAAACATGAGATCTCTCCCCCATAGTTGGGGAGGTCATGGTTTGACTCTCTTGATTCCCTCAAAGTTAGGCTCTGTAATCAGGGCCAATGGTTTACCCAGTTTACCATTCATGGATCATGGAGAGGGATTTGTATGGTTTTCTGCAAGATGTTTTCCTTGGAAGATGAAAAATGGACAATACATAAAAGTCAACTCCAGAACTTAACAGAGCGAATTGTACAAGCAAAAATGGAGGGGAAGTGACATAGGAATATTTCCCTAAAACAAAGGTGCCAATTCTACATAAAACGTGAAAGTGAGTATTGCAAAGTAGCCTAAGACCAGAGTTACTTACTTCATATGAAATGCAAAACTGTTTGTTTACACAGTTCTCTAAGATAATCTGGGTCACACGAAGGACATGAATGACAGCTTCTCGAGGAAAGTGAGCATCATCCTCCATTAGATTTCCCTCCAACAGGAAATCCCTTCTTGGTTTAACATATTTTTCAAAGAACAAATTGAAATGACTGAAAATATCAACCCAATGATAAAAATCACCCTGCAAAGACCAGAACCATTCTCATTAAAGGCAGAATAGTAAACTCTCAAAAAATGAGCAACATCAATATCAACAAAACGCAACCAAAAGATTTTAAATATACCTTCTCATACTCCCAGCTGAATGTTTTCAGAGGAAGCTCTATACTTTCAAAAGGAGTACCGATAACAGTGTTGATAAAGGCCCTCACTTTTGGAGGCTGAAAAAGCACAGAAAAATATCATTATTACTAAATATTTCAGGAAAAGTAAACAAAGACAGAAACTTTATATTACTACAACCAAACTTGGAGATTCAAATATACTTTCTGGAAGAACTGAACTAGCATCATATTAATTTAGAACATATGGAAAATTCTTAAATTGCAGAAACTTCAATAAACCCATTTTCCAAGCTTCAACAGTTGACAAAGAATAGCATTGATTGTGAGGAAACCGAACACAAATGACATAGGTCATACCAAAAGCAATTCATGACAAATGTCTATAGTAAGATAATTTCTGCTAGTGGTCCTGTTGCTAGAACACAAAAGATTGAAGCTCATTTGAGATTAGTATCACTAGAGTTAGTGGCAAATGACAATGTCCTAAAAGAAAACTGGCTATCAATTAGCTATAACTAGCAACTTGCATGATTTTCTTATTTGATTCTTATTCAAGAATCCAAATATAATCTCTAGCTTTAATTTTGTTGATGATACACGGAGATTGTCACAGTTGCAAGCTTAATTCACTAGGAAGCAACCTGTCATTGCCAGTAAAATTCTATCCATGTAAATTTATCAGCTTTTTCACATTTCTGATACTTGTATAAGA
The DNA here is from genome assembly GCA_031772625.1 of Pinus tabuliformis. Lineage (NCBI taxonomy): Eukaryota > Viridiplantae > Streptophyta > Pinopsida > Pinales > Pinaceae > Pinus > Pinus tabuliformis. Next base: position 315,437,089 of record CM062807.1, read on the forward strand.
AACTTATCTAATAATAAAACTCAATTTCTATCATTTTTATTTATAGCCATTCAATGACAGTGGAAACAAAGAGTCTTCTTAACCATCCAAGTGGGTGAACCCTAGAAGAAAACATTTTCTCCCATTCTGTTCAGTTTGCCAGCCAGCAGCCCTATCTGATCTACAGATAGCTAGCCTCAAAGGCCCTCCATCTATGCTCTGGACAGTGCTTTGTGACATCTAGCTTACTTATCAGATGAAGGTGCTTTGTGACATCTAGCTTACTTATCAGATGGAGGTGGGTCATACATTTTGAAGTACATTAACCACTATTGTAATCAAGTGCTTTCATTTAACGCTTACGAGCATATTGGTATGGATCACAAGTTGAGTTTGATGATTGAACACATTTTGGTTGTATTCTTGTTCCCATGCTTCACCTTGGTGATTATCCCCAGCCCCTAGTCCAGTCTAACTTTGTTTGAGGCATTTTCTTTCCACTATCCAAGAGGGGCATAAATAGGAGGCACTGATTGAAGTTGTGTGTCCATGGTATAAAAATCCATACTTAACATTTTCTACCTATCCCCATATCTGTTGATTTTGGGTAAGCATTGGATTTTCTCTAGCTCCGAAATTTTGTGGAGGGGCTAGGACACATGAGATCTCCAAGGCCCAGAAATTGTTGGAGAAATTCCACCCGAATGAGGAGTTATTAAAATAATTAATATTTTTAATGGATTCCTAAGTCTAAACTTAAGATAATTAAGATATTAATGAATATTAATAAAGATATGGGTGAGAAGCTTCTAAGAGACGAAGATCAAGTCTGTTTTAATCTTAGCCATTGATTAGAGACTTAATCTTAGTCGTTGATTCATCAACACAAAAAGTATAAGAGAAGACTTGAGAGTCATTTGGAGACACACCGGGCAAATACTCAGTACCCCGAGGGAAATCGATTCTCAAGGAGAAGGAGTTCAATTTCAGAGGGAGAGTTGCAGGGTGGAGGAAGAGGAGGGCATCAACAGCAGTCAGTGGCTAAGGAGGAGGTGGCACAGGGAATTCGAGAGACAACGCAGAGGGAAGAGCAGGCAGACAGCACCATTGGAGACACAGTCCTCACGCAAGCTGATGCAAAAGTGACGCAGAGGTGGGTGAAGGGTCTCCAAGGTGTCAGAACTTCTCCAGGAAGAGGAGAAACTTTGTCTCAAGTGTTTTCTCTCAGTAGTGTCTCAGTTTCTCTGTGAAATCATTCCTTGTAAAGCGATTGTTGCTGAAGATTAATAAAACCCTCATCTATTGCATCGATTTTCCCACATTGGGTTTTTCCATGGACAATTGTCCAAAAACAATTGTGTTGATGTGATTGATTCTTGTGCTTGTATATCACTATTATTTTCTCTATTTAATTATGTGACAACTGCAGTAGAATTTATTTTAATGTTTACAGAAGAGTTTTTGTAAATAACTTATTGTGAGAAATAAGTAGGTGAAATAAATCAGTTACTGTAGTAGAATTTCGTATTAGAAATTCTCACATGGTATCAGAGCAGAGATCGGGCAACAGGATAGAAGAATCTGCTATGAGTCAGGAGTATGATGCCGAGACATCAACTCAAAGGGACTCACGCAGATCTCCAGAGAAAGAAGAGAGCACGAAGAACATGGATCACGATTATTCTATGTTAGCTTCCAGACTGGAAGAAGAAGTCGCTTGCCTAGCAAGTTCTGCCTCCTCTGAGGTTTGGTATATAGATAGTGGAGCTTCCTGGCATATAACTTGAATACGAGAATTTTTTCCGAATTATCAGAAAGAAAGGATGAATTTTCAAATCACCATGGGAAATAAGGCAAAGTGTACCCCCGTAGGAAGAGGTATTGTAGTCTTTCATACAAAAGCAAGGGATCGGCTCAAGCAACCAATGTGTTGCATGTGCCAAGATTGGGGATGAACCTACTCTTTGTATCTCAGCTTCAAAACAAGGGCTATTACGTTTTCTTCATTAGGGAGAAAGTATATATCAAACACCCGAGTCAGAAAAAAAAGGCCCAAATTGGAATCAGAAGTAATAGGTTGTATAGATTACAGCTAAAATCTCCAATGGCACTGATAGGCAGCAGTGGGGATAAAGATTGGAATGAACTATGGCATAGGAGGATGGGACACTTACACCATAGGGCTCTAAGAGTTCTCGATAAAACAATATCCAGAGTTCCTAAATTAAGTACCGAACGAGATGATGTATGCAGAAGATGCGCACTAGGTAAGTACGCTAAGGTAGCATTTTCCAAAAGCAACAATAGGGCTAAGAGTGTTTTGGGATTCATACACTCCGGTATCTACACACCCATGTCCACAAAAGCTCTTAGTGGTGCCGAATATTTCGTCACCTTCATTGATGACCATTCCAGAAAGACTTGGATCTACTTTCTGAAAACCAAGGATGAGGTTTTTGGTCGATTCAAAGAGTTCAAGGCTCTAGTTGAGAATCTGACAAGAAAGAAGATAAAGATATTGCGCTCAGACAATGGTGGAGAATACATCGACAAGGACTTCACTGATTTTTGCACAAGGGAAGGCATCAAAAGAGAGTGGACAACCCCCTATAATCCGGAGCAGAATGGAGTAGCAGAAAGGAAGAACCGGACTATTGTTGAAGCAGCTAGGGCAATGTTGTATGATCGGGATATGCCCAAGTTTCTATGGGCAAAAACATGCAACATGACAGTATATATCCAAAACAGGACTCCTCACAGGGCATTAGGTAAGATTACTCTGGAGAGTGTCTTCATCGGTAAGAAGCCTGAGGTGAGTCATTTCAGGATATTTGGGAGTTTGGCATACTGCCATGTACCCGAAGAGAAGAGGAAGAAATTGGATCAGACTACAAAGAAAGGATATCTTGTAGGATATAGCAAGAATGCTAAGGCATATACAATCTATCTTCCAGGGAATAGGAAGATCGAAATTCAATGGATGTGAAGTTCATGGAGGACAAAGCCTTCAGAAAATCCCGAGAAATGCCTTCTGAAGAGCAGTCAAAGGATGATCCGTTGGTACAGCCACTTCGACCAGCAGAAACTAGCGCTAGTATTTCTCCTAAAGACAAAACTCCAGAGGTGGAGCCTCAAGAAGAGGAGGAGCAGATAGATATACCCACTACCAGTGGTAGAGCAAGTCGGGAACTTCGACAGATACTACAAGATGCAGAGGATTTTGTCGAGGCACCTAGGAACGAGAAAAGGGAGCGTAGACAACCAAACAGATACCAAGCCTTGGTGGCTTAGGTTGGAGAACCCTCCAGTTTTCAAGAGGCCATTCAGCATCAAGTATGGGTAGATGCTATGGTGGAGGAATACAGTTCCATAATGGTCAATGATGTCTGGGAAGTGGTACCTAGGCCTCAAGATAGGTTAGTTGTAGGGTTGAGATGGCTCTACAAAGTCAAATACGTTGCAGATGGCAGTGTAGAAAAATACAAAGCCAGGTTTGTGGCTAAGGGGTTTGCTCAAAAGGAAGGGATAGACTACGAAGAAACCTTCGCCCCAGTAGCCAGGTATACTTCTATTAGATCTGTGATATCCCTTGCAACTCAGATGGGGTGGGAGATTCACTAGATGGATGTCAAGACAACGTTTTTGAACATGGTGATAGAAGAAGAAGTATACATTGAACAACCAGAAGGTTTTGAGACACATGAGAAGGAATCTCATGTATGCAGATTGAAGAAAGCTTTGTATGGGCTTAAACAAGCACCTAGAGCATGGTAAGGTCGAATTGATGGCTACTTGCAGAAGACGGGATTCGGCAAGATTGACGCAGATCCTAACCTCTACTATCTAGTTGTAGAGAATGAGCTTCTAATTCTGGTTTTATATGTGGATGATCTCTTTTTGACAGGATCATCCAGGTTCATCAAATATTGCAAGGAGAACCTAGCCACAGAATTCGACATGAAGGATTTGGGATGGATGCATTATTTCCTGGGGTTGGAAGTTTGGCAGCAGAAAGGTGAAAATTTCCTGGGCAAGGGAGATATGCTACAGAGATTTTGAAAAGGTTCAGAATGCAAGATTGTAGACCTATGGCTACTCCAATGACCACCAACTGGAAGAAGATTGATGCATCTGAAGATAAACAAGTCGATCCCATCTTATGCAGGCATCTCATAGGGTCCCTAATGTATTTGGTCAATACTAAGCCATACATTTGTTACGTTGTCAACACCCTCAGTCAGTTCATGGTCGAACCAAAGAGGGCACATTGGGCAGCAACCAAGCATGTTCTCAAATATATATGAGGAACAGTTGATCATGAACTGATGTACGCCCAAGGCAATGACATCAGGTTGAGTGGGTTCACTTACGCAGATTGGGCTGGAAGTTCAGTAGATCAAAAAAGTACCACTGGGTATTGTTTCAGCATTGGATCAGGAATGACCTCCTAGTGTAGTAGGAAACAGAATTCTGTGGCCCTGAGCTCAACTGAAGCTGAATATATGGCAGCTAGCACAGCTTCGTGCGAAGCCATATGGCTTAGTAAATTGCATGTGAATCTATTCAGGAGAAAGATGGAAGCGACCAGTATTTTGTGTGATAATCAGAGTTGCATCAAGCTCTCTGAGAATCCAGTCTTTCATGATTGGTCGAAGCACATTGATATCAGGTGTCACTTTATCAGAGACTGTGTCCAACAAGGGGCAGTACAGTTGAGGTACACTCCAACAGGAGAACAAGTGGCAGACATTCTCACCAAGGCCCTAGGAAGAACAAAGTTTGTTTACTTCAGGGAGAAGATGGGGATGGTGAAGAATCTATTTCAGTAGCAGAAGCGGATAGTATAAGGAGTTGCAATGCAGCAGTTAGCAATGACAGTGCTATGGGCAGCATGATGCAGCATATTCAAAGGGAGATGTGGTACAGATGTAGCAGTGACAGTAGCAGTGTCATGGGCAGCAGTACAGGTAGCAGCAACGCAGTGGATGAGGGGCAATTGACCGAGCATCAACAGCGTAAAGGACCAATGTCGTGGATCAGTGTGATGCTTCTATTGGGAAGTATTGCTAGGGCACATTCCTCGCTAAGAGGGAGTGTTGATTTTGGGTAGCATCGGATGTGCTCTAGCTCCGAAATTTTGTGGAGGGGCTAGAACACATGAGATCTCCAAGACCCAGAAATCGTTTGGAGAAATTCCACCTGGATGAGGAGTTATTAAAATAATTAATATTCTAAATGGGTTCCTAATTCTAAACTTAGGAAAATAAAAATATTAATGAGTTTTAATAAAGATATGGGTGAGAAGCTTCTAAGAGACGAAGATCAAGTCTGTTTTAATCTTAGCCATTGATTAGAGACTTAATCTCGGTCGTTGATTCATCAACAGGAAAAGTATAAGAGAAGACTTGAGAGTCATTTGGAGACACACCAGGCAAATACTCAATACCCCGAGGGAAATCGATTCTCAAGGAGAAGGAGTTCGATTTCAGAGGGAGAGTTGGAGGTGGAGTAAGAGGAGGGCATCAGCAACAACGGTCAGTGACTGAGGAGGAGGTGACGCAAGGAATTCGAGAGACAACGCAGAGGGAAGAGCAGGTAGACAGCACCATTAGAGACATAGTCTTCACGCAGGCTGACGCAGAGGTGGGTGAAGGGTCTCCAGGGTGTCAGAACTTATCCAAGAAGAGGAGACTTTGTCTCAAGTGTTTTCTCTCAGTAGTGTCACTGTTTCTCTGTGAAATCATTCCTTGTAAAGAGATTGTTGTTCAAGATTAATAAAACCCTCATTTGTTGCACCGGTTTGCCCACATTGGGTTTTTTCGAGGACAATTGTCCAAAAACAACTATGTTGATGTGATTGATTCTTGTGCTTGTATATCACTATTATTTTCTCTATGTAATTATGTGATAACTGCAGTAGAATTTATTTTAATGTTTATTGAAGAGTGTTTGTAAATAACTTATTGTGAGAAATAAGTAGGTGAAATAAATCAGTTACTGCAGTAGAATTTTGTATTAGAAATTCTCACAATATCCACATCACAATCTTCAAGTTGAGTGCTATCTATCACCAATATCGACTCCTTGTTTTCATCATTCTTGTCTAGGAGGATGGAAACTTTTCCCTAAGAGGTTGATGCAACAGAAAGAAAAGAAAGAGCATGAGCCATTATGATAAAATGCAAAAGATTGGCTAGGATATAATAAAGTACGTGGACAAAAGCCTATCCTGAGCTCTACCTCCCTCATTAGCCCTCACCCAATTCCTGGCTAATGCATAAGCAAATCAAAATGGAAGGAACTTTGATATCCCAACCCTAACAAGCAAGAAACCACTTCATCTTTACAAAGTAATTAATGCATGTGACCCAAGCTACGCAAGAAAAAAAAAAAAACATTAAAGAAAAAGGTGCACAAGAGGGGTGGTAAAAATAGGCCAAGGAAAGGGGTAACTCAAGTCCCACGATTGCTCTCTCTTCACATTATAACACTCAAGAATGATGGTATTTTATAGCCAATACACAAATGGTGGCATCTTCCATGAAGTAAACCCCCACCATACCACTATCCACTTGCACTTGTTGATTGATGTGTCAGCTTAGGCATTGTTCCTCCCCTTAAGGTTGGAAGCACCTAATAGGGGCTCTAGATAACTCTACCATATCTAAGCATCGTAACTTGTTTACAAACCCTAAGCTATAAGGACATTTAAAGATGACGCATGTGTGTGAAGTACTCTTGTGGCTTTTGCATTAAATATGGTCCATTATGATATTCTTATGGTTACTTCACCTATGATGATGATCTCACTTGATTTTTTAGGGTATGTTTCAGATGTTTTTTCCCAAGTACAATCATTGTCCCTTGAAGGATTGATTGAGACTTTTGAAGCACTTCAGAGAGGACATCCAACCCCACTTGATGACTCTACTAATCAATGAATGAATTGAATTGATTTTCAATGAGCAATGAAGCTCAATAAATAATACAAATATATTTACAGAAATAGAAACAGCAAGTTTCTACTAAGAAATAGAAACAGTAAGTTTCTACTAAGAAATAGAAACAGCAAGTTTCTTCTAAGAAACTGCTAATAAGATCACATGCGTTCTTATCTAAATGAGCATTAAACACTAAAATAGCATTTATTCTAATACCCTCCCTTAATGCTCAATCTATTTACAACACCTATAGACCCTCTGAATTTGACAAACTTATCAGGACCAAGGGGCTTGGTGAAGATGTCTGTTGGCTGCTCCGTTGTGGGAACATACATCAACTGAATGGATTCGTCTTCAACAAGCTGTCGAATGTAGTGACAATGGGTTTCCACATGCTTTGTTCGTTCATGGAAGACTAGATTTTTGGCATGTTTGAGCACTCCCTGATTATCACAGAACAAGGGAGTAGGACCTGCCTGGGAAACATGCATATCCGCAAGCATACGTCGAAGCCAAACTGCCTCACAAGATGCCTTAACTGCTCCCCGATACTCTGCTTCTATCGAGGAGAGAGCCACTGCCTACTACTTCTTACTAGTCCATGTGACAGCACCGAATCCCAGACTAAACACATACCCAGCTGTAGATTTACGGTCATCAACTGAACTGGTCCAATCGGAATCTGTGTAACCACTGAGTGTAGGATCGGAACTCCAAGTGTACATAAGTCCATAATCAAGAGTGCCACGCACATAACGCAGCACACGCTTCGCTGCTATCCAATGATTAGCCTTAGGAGCTGACATGAAGCGTGAAATGTAGCTCACTGTAAAACTGATGTCAGGTCTAGTGGCAGTAAGGTAGATGAGGCTGCCCACTAATTGCCTGAATAAAGTTTCATCCACAAGTGGTGAGGATGACTGAGCTGAAAGTGTGAGCCATGATTCCATAGGAGTCGTGGCAGGTTTGCAATCCTGCATTCTGAACCTGTCCACAAGATTTCTAGCATACTTGGACTGAGAGAGAAAGATGTTGTTCTCAGTCTGCCAGACTTCAACCCCCTAAACAGTAACGAAGAAGTCCCAAATCTATCATATCAAATATGTTGCACAATTCCTATTTGATCCCATGGATCAAATGTGCTGAACTGCCAGTAATGATAAGGTCATCCACATAGACAACCACAAACAGAATATCATTACCAGTATGCTTGATATACAGGTTTGCATTAGATGGACTCCACTGAAAGCCATGATCTGTTAGGTACTTATCAATTTTCATGTACCAATCCCGAGGAGCTTGTTTCAGACCATAGAGTGCTTTGACTAATCTACAGACTTTCTGTTCTTGACCGGCAATCTTGAATCCTGGAGGTTGTGTCATCTATACTTCTTCTTGTAAGTCACATTCAGAAAAGCACTCTTTACATCCATCTGATGGACTTTCCAACTGAACTGAGCTGCTAAGGCAAGGACAAGCCGTATGGTATTCATCTTGGCTGTAGGAGCAAAGGTCTCCTCATAGTCTATGCCTTCCTTCTGTGAGAACCCTCGAGCAACAATGTGAGCCTTATACTTGTCTACAATGTCTAGGGTTCCATCAGCTTTGTATTTCACTTCATACACCCATTTGCAGCTAATGGGCTTCTTCCCTATAGGAAGATCAGAAAGGGTCCAAGTGTGATACCATAATCAATGAATGAATTGAATTGATTTTCAATGAGCAATGAAGCTCAATAAATAATACAAATGTATTTACAAAAATAGAAACAGCAAGTTTCTACTAAGAAATAGAAACAGCAAGTTTCTTCTAAGAGACTGCTAATAAGATCATATACGTTCTTATCCAAATGAGCATTAAACACTAAAATAACATTTATTCTAATATCTACAAGGCACTGTAACCAGGACATTGACCAATTAGACAAGAATGTTTCCCTATTCATGGACCAATTTGATGACAATGATGACTTGAGATCCCTTTGGAAGGGATGGTACACCTTTTTGGATGATGACATCATTCACTAGGCTTGTTGCATCACCCTTATGAGGCCTAAAGTAATGACCTGGGGCTTGATTGACGTTGACATGATGATGAGGAGGTTTTTGCTTGATGATACACATTTGTCGATAAGGAGATGGCTTGGAGTGAGGAGTCACTCTTTAACCCATCCTTAGCACCTTCTTGACAGAGATATTCACCATTGGAGGATGACATCACCTTTGGAGATACTTTTGCTCACGTTTTATCATTGAGATAGCTATCTTTTAGCATAGCATGCAACCTACTTAACTTATAAACACTTAAAATATAATTTTTAGGGCTTTTATTCTAATTTTGCCTTGAATCGACTTGGTTGCCCTCATATAAATAGAGGGAGGCCAATTTAGTAGGATAATTGTCGCAAACGCTCATTATTCTCTTGTGAGATAGTGCACACTAGTTTCTCTTGTCCCTTGGATGCAATGGATCACTAAAGGATAGTGAATGGTCTTGGGGAGGCATAAATTGCTTGGAAGGATTTTCTCTTGGATTCATGAAGTAATGCTATGGTGAGTATCTTCGTCCATTTTGCAATGTTGTAGAATTAGGGTTTCTATGAAGTTCTCATGGTATATTGAATATTTTGTCTTTAAAATCTCCTTTGCAAGATTTGTCACCTAGAATCGATCAAGGAAACTTAAAATAACATTTTTTTACCTTAAATCTCCAATTGATTGAAAATTGCTAGGGTTTGCTTGAGAGCCTTTCACTCTATTACTCGATCCAACCAAGGAACTCCACCTTTGACCTTGCCTTTTTTTTTACTCCATCTACCCAAGATTGATAAGGCACTATTCCTTGTGCGTCAATCTTTAATATTTTAATCTTTCTCTTCCATTTTATGGCAATCTAAGGTTAAATTAAGAAAAAATATACATAAAATAACATAAAATACCTTAAATATCATAGTCCTAAGGTTAGGCATTGCATCTCTTAAAACAAAAAGGAAAAATATCATTTTTATGCACTTTTCATCCATAATTTTAGGTTTGATGTCTAGGTTTTAGCAGTTGTTTTGTGTATTTTCAGCCATCAAAAATTTGTTGTAATATTTTCCCTTGTTTTCCCATTAAACAGCCTTTGATAGTTTATTTTTATCATCGATTGTGGGTTATTTTTCTATTGTTGTCATAAATTTTGCATGTTGTCAAATTGTCCCTATAAACCCAAATTTATAATGACAATCATTTAATTAAGGTAGCATGTGTTTGGAATCCATTTGTGCATCTCCAACACAAATCTCATCCCTCTAGATTTAGCCATAGGTTCTTTGAACCAATGTTACTAGAAGCAGACCAATCATCGAACTAGTAGAACCCCCCCACCCCGAATCGAGAACCAGTTGGAACCAGTAAAAAAAATAATCGACCAAAAAATAAATAAAATATTCAAATTTTAAAGAAAAACATATATATTCACGTGCATCCATATATATCCGAACCATTTATACACATATATGCAAAAGTTTTGTTGAATTCCCTTTTCTTGTGGTAGTCCTTTGGGACTGTGTATCTTCAAACTCTACTAACTCTAGTTGTGCTTCATAAGAAAAAATTTGTCTTTGTGGAATTTCTGCTTTTCCCACTATCTCTAACATTTGTTCAACTCCATCATCTTTGGTACCTGCAAATACACACTCACACAAATAATTAAAATTAAAACCATGAGACTTTTTAGTCTCTGAAGATGCCTCTAGCACCCTTCTCGTCATTTCATCATCATTGTCTTCTTCTCCAAGAATTGGTCCTTTCTCTGGTTCACAAATGGATTCTCTCATCTCGTACTCAGCTGCCCTGAGTGCCTCCTCTCTCTCTATTTTCTACATTATCTTCTAAGCAAATAACTCTTTGACATGCCACTTGACCTTTTTCCCTACATACAATCCTTGTCTCAATTCTTCTCTAATTCCCTTCTATAGCAACTTCTTCAGGTTGTTGAGTTCTGCCTTTATCTTAGCCATCTCTTTGTCAAACTCCTCATCACTCATTCTCTTCTCTTTCTTGCCAACTATCCTGACATCCACTTTCTTCTTGCTATGGGTTCCTCCTGAAATTTTCCTTTGACTATGTGTAGTCCTCTTCATCTTTTCCTCTATGAGCTTCTCCATGCCCACTATGAGTTGCAACCAAGCCTTCTCTCTCTCTAGCAAACCTTTGTTCCTGCGACCAATACCTCACCAAGCTTCCTCTTGAGATTAGAATTTTGGTACTATTAGTTCTTCCCTCTAGAACCTCTGAGCACTCGTTTGCTCTCCTCTAGCTTTTGCATTCTGCTCACGCATTCTTCTCCTAAGAACTTCCACTATTCCCTTACTTCTAGTCTCCAATTGAAATCTACTTACAGCATTCCTTGCTGCAACTTTTATGCCACAAGCTTTACTTTAAGAGCTTTACTTGCTCTCTATCACAACTCCCTAGTTGTAATTGTTGCCATTGTATCCTTTCTTTCTGTTGCTACCAACTTTAACACTTCCAAATTAAGCGAAAACAAAATTCATTACTTTTCATCCAATTCCTTCGATCACTACTACAATCTCCCAGTCCTCTTTGTTGACTGCAAATCTATCTCAATCAACTGTCTTGCTTCTCAACCATCATCCTGTAATCTTCGCACCATTGTAACAGCTTTGCATATCTTGGTGTGTATTAGCCGTTTAATATAGCCGTTACTTAATAATATTTATTTTTAATACATTAAGAAATCAATATCATAATTTAAATATTATTGTTCAAATATAGTCGTTACTTGAAATTATGTCTCTACATTGCTCTCTATTTAAGCCTTTGCCATGGTCTACCTCTTCATCTGGTCCTGATGATGAACCACACTTGTTGGTTCGAAACGCATCGGCCAAAAATTTCTCTTATGTGATTTTTACTGAAAGACTTTACTTAATTCAAGATTACTACTATAAAATTTTCTTCAATTTCAAAGAATTCAATTGAGCAAGTTATCCTACTCTACTGCCATTAATGATGCAGGCATAGAGCTAAATCCATATCCAATCCAATTTGAATTCAGATCCTCAAGTCCCCTTCAGAACCACCGTAGTCGAACTTGGGATCAAGTCCCAAATTATGGTCAAATTAGAACTAACCAAATGGAGAACTTCCTTTATGAAGCAATCAAACTCAGGTTATGTCGAATTTGAAGCCGAAACTCCCAAAAGAACCACCGTAGCCAAGCACCCCCTCATAAAGAGCGAAGACAACTTCAACCATGCATTACTCCTAACACTTACAATGGCGGCTCACGCAACCGTGCTCGTAACCACAATGATTAAAACAAAGGAAGAAATTGGTCCACATCTTAAAACATCACCCCAACTTATTTCTTATTAGTAGTTGCCACGTCCACCTGACTTACATCACCCCAGCTCATCCCAAAGTGCACAAAGGAGATCCCTAGGAGACAGATTTTGGGGAACAAAAAATTCTCTATTAACTGTTGTTCCACTCCCATTCGTTGTTGTCCCTGGTCTTTTTAAAAGCGCACAATTCTTTTACCTCCAGGACAAGTCAACAATTCTTTGTGGACCCCCGGTCAATCTTTGCACCAATGAAAGAATTCCATATCGCCCCGGCCTTTCATATGTCGCTAGCTTTACATGTCATCTTGACTTCGAGTCAACCTGGTTCTTCCAAACAGTGCACAAAGGTCTTTCCTCCAGGAGACAGACTCTGGGTAATGGAAATATTTTCGTCAATCGCCACTCTTAATTTCTGTCTAAAGTGGTCCCCACTTCGGTCCTTTCAATGGCACGCATACCATTTGCCTCATACATCTAGTCCACCTCATCCCAATGTTCTCCAAGTCATCGGCTCCTCCACATCATCTCGGTGCTTCCTTTGTTTACAACTTGTTTAGCCTTTCGGGGAAAGGACTCTTGGGACATGTCAGCCCAACCTATGTTCTGTGATGGATATTTGTTGATGAAACCTTGGTTTTGTCTCCCGGCTCTTGTCAAGTGACACACTCCTGCTGAAAGTCTAAGTGTTCGCTTCCTCTACTTGTATATTCAGTTCTCAGCCCCTTTACACTTACAGGCCTCTCGCTCATGCGGTCTTGGAACAATCTGCCACTGCCTTTGTCTCCAATCTTTAAGGTTTCCAACATAAAATTATACAGGTTATTATTTGGGCGAGAATGCCTCTGTCTTGCTTATAGGGATTAAATAGAGCCTGGCCACAACACAGTACCCTGGAATGTTAGTATATACAAGTGTGCATTGAAAACATATATAAAATTGCAAAAGGACTAGTTTGAGGCGCTAATTCAATTCCACTCACTCCACACTTTACTTGGTTTATATGCGTGAGTGGGCATCCTCCCATATCCACAAATATTGGAATGGATGGCCCAACTTTGGCTTCAAATTACGACCTCCCTAACTTCTTCAATCCTCTCCTAACAGATTCCTAATAATAAATAAATTACATGGCAAATAAAGAGTTTTCCTAGTTTAACCAAATCCACACTTTGAGGAATCAACTCCTCTGGTAAAAAGGTTTGACCTTCTCGGTCAATTGAGTTTTACAATGCTCCTGCATCAGTGATCCAAGTTTGAAGTATTAATATGTTGTTATCATGCAAGTTTGGTCCACTTAGATGCTTATATGATCTTAGCCTCTAATGAATGGTTGCTTTCATTGGAGTTTAAGTTGGTTTTGTCAGGTGGTCCACAGCAACCCAGGCCTTGAGGGCACCCACTCCACAAGTACCCAAGCCTTATCAAAGAGGTTGATGACTTAGCAAATGCAACATTGCCCACTTACATCAGAGCGTCGAGCAATATGATGACTTAAGCAACTGAAGCACAACCAAGAGTACCTCCAGGACCAAAGACGTTGATCTTGTTTGACCCAACATAGAGGATTCTTAATGATTGCACCACTAGACCCAGCATGCCCCTAGGTTGGCCTTGACACTACCTAATGGGCAAGCCATGATTCAGAGCCCAAATGAGGATGGTCTTCCATGAGATGACTAGGGAGGGCTTGTTGCACCTAATGGAGCCCTAACATTGGAGAGAGGAGGCATTGTGTTGACCATTGGAGACCCATGGAGATGACGTGGTGACAACCCAACTAGATTTGGGACCCCTGGAGCTGCTTCGAGGTTGGATTTGAGGGATATTCCTCAAATGATGGATGACCATGACACATTGAGACACCTCCAACCTTATACTCACCATCACATGGCATTTGAAGCCCAGAAAGGGAATCATGTCATCATTTAGAGGCTTGCGACTCACATGTGTGGGTCTTTTGTGGCATATTTTCACATTGATCTAGTGGGTTCGCTTGTAACCCAAGGATTATTTTATGTTTACTCATCATCAAACTTCTTTAGGGGCTTCATAAGCTAAAATTAGTTAAGGTACACCTCATATAAATAGAGTTCACCTCATTGTTGTATTTCATCATCACTTGCGGACTATTGCCTCCTTAGATATTTTGGACTTGCTCTTGTAGCCTATTACTCTTGTGGAGATGTGATCTTTGTGGACATTTATGCTATTGGAGACTAGTCCTTATTGTGGAGATGTCCACTTTGGGATAATGAAGGATTTTTCATGGATATCATGTGGGTATTTTTGTTGTTGGATATCTTTTAATGATTATTGCATGCAACATATTTGCTAGGGTTTTCTATGTTCTTGTTTAGTTGCATATCTTATTATGAAATTTTGGCAAAATATTGTATGCTTTAATTGGAGAATCTTAGATATCCCTTAAGAACCTCCTAGAGAGATTTTCTCTTGATTTTATCCCCTCATGAAGATATAGCCAGGGTTTTGAAAGTGGAAAACTAGGGTTTTCCCCTTACTCCCCTCTAAGGCTTGATATCTCCATAGTAATTTCACTTAGGCTCCATCAACCATGTAATTAGTAGGCATTGGCTTTCACATAGATGGTCAAAAAATCAAAAACTTCAAAATCTCTTCTTTCTCTTCTTTTTCGAAAATTTCAGCGCTGAAATTTTCGGCCCCTAAAATTTTTGTCTCATCAAAGCAAGCCACAAGGGTTAGGGTTTGAAGCCAAATTCAACTAGGGCATGAGCATTGAGCCAGTTGAAGGTCATTCTACCTTGTTGAGCCTTAAAACATCAAAATATAACGATTTGGATTGTTGGAAGTCTTTCGTTAGCGCTGACGTCATCAACCCTAGGCAATTCTAGGGCTAGAAAAAACTTAATTCAACACTAAGGCTTCAACTTAGGGTCAATTGAAGGTTTGTGGAGCTTGTTGTTGATTATATCCTTATAGCAAACCTTTTATCTCTCCTTGTATGCCTAGTTGTGCTACTTTTAATTGTATATCAGAAACCCTGGACTACAAGTCCTCCATAGGCTACTCCTAAGATACGTTATTCCTTCTCTAGTAGAACTGAGCCATGTCCTTAGCTTGAGTATCTCGGGTAAGCGTATTCAATTGTCACCTTTGAATCCTAGACCAAGAATATCCTTTAGGTGACCTAAATCGGGAAGCTTATTGTGTGGTGAAATTCCACTAAAGAGCAGAAAGTGGACTGGGGAGGTGACAATGACATCCACTTCATTGTTGTGACTTGATCTAACTTTCACCTTGTGGGGCATCTCGCAAGACTTGCTAGATTTTGAGGCAACAAGCTTCATTCTTGATTTTGTGCATTTTCATGTTTTTTGAGGCAGTTCACACTTATCGAGGCAACCCACCCATATTGAAGCATTAGTCACACTTTCCGAAGCATTTTGGGCCTACTTGCACACACATGGACATCTTCTTGACATGCATTGTGGATAACTATGGGAACTCTCTTAATGGGTCATTTTATGAGCTTATTTTCATCTTTATTGAGGGTTGACGCACACATGTGGCTACTTTATGACCTAGGGTTATTTGAGCATGAGATGATGCGGAGGAGGCCATTTGAGTGGCAATCCTTTGAAATAACTTGGATATGTGGAGATGCATGAATGAAACAATATGAAGACATGTGAGCTAAAGTTAAAGGCCAACCCCACTACATATTTTCTCCATATGAAGTCTGATGAGGTTGGAACCACTCTCAAACATACTGAGTCATTTCATGGTAATGTTAAAAATTTAGGTAAAAGGATGAAAAGGAAAGATAAAGGAGAATGTCACTTTTACTTTAAGAATTTAACATTACCATTAGGGCATTGGAAATACTAGGGGGGGTGAATCAGTATTTAGCTCTTTTTAACAATTTAACCATAACATGTGAATATTAAACAGTTAATCAACACCATTCAGCAATGCACAACATCAAAGACAATGCAGAAGAGATTTTTTGGCGGAAACCCTTTTGGGAGAAAAAAACACCAAATGCTTTTAATATAGGTTTAAGGATTACATCAACAGGAAGCTCAAACTTCCGAGATTCTCCAACAACAATTGGAAGGAGGGTCCACCCCCCTGATTTACAGGCTTCAATCTGAAGGAAGCTCCAACTCCATGGTTTTACAAGCTCCAACTGAAAGGATGCTCCAACACCCTGATTTTATCAGCTCCAACTAAAAGGATGGTTCAACACCCTACAAGCTCTGACTTTCCCTAGCACCACCCTGCTGCCCTTAAGTGTTCTCAGGCTTCAACCTGAAGGAGACTCCAATCTCCACCTTTGCACCACCCTGCCGCCCCGAAGTGTTCGCAGGCTTCAACTTGAAGGAGACTCCAATCTCCGCCTTTGCACCACCTTGCCACCCTACTCAGCAAGCCACCATTTGCCCTAAAGGCTTCGACTTTCAATTCAACACAGTGGACCACGTTTCATATATTTTCAGACTAAATCCACCTGTGCCCAATATCAACATAAATAATATCAAAAAAACAATTTGTTGATTTTGTTGATCTGCAATACTAGCACAAGGTCATTAGCAGCAACTGCTCATCAAAAAGATCAAACCCTAGCAGCATAGAAACAAGAGCTCATTGTATTCTACTATCACTGAACTGCCTCTGCTTCTGTCCAATAGTCGATTCTTGCTACCACAAAACTTGACACTATATTACTGCCAATGCACAATTCGATGTGCCACAAGTCTGTCTTGTGCCCAACCTTAAGTTGTCTCTAACTTCTTCCTTAGGAAATGCAAGATCATAAGACACCAAGCCAATTATCTCTCTGGAATGCAATTCCTAGCATGCACAATGATACATGGTCTAAATCAGTGTTGCGGGGGAGCGCCCCCCCCCCCCCTCGCTCCCGCTCCCGATCCGCGCTCCGGGCGGGAGCGGGTCGGGAGCGCGCTCCCTAAAAAAAATTTCGCTCCCTGCCTTTTCGGGAGCGTTTTCGGGAGCGTTTTGCCTTTTTTGGATTTTTTTTTTTGTAGTAATGTTCGAAATGCAATTTTTTTTGAAAGAAACAAATAGTTTTTGAGTGGGGCAACTTAATGATCAAGTCTAGGCCCTAGTATTGATATGCTATTCATGGTAATGTTAAATTCTTAAAGTAAAAGTGACATTTTCTTTAATTTTCATTTTCATCCTTTTACTTAAATTTTTAACATTACCATGAAATGACTCAGGATGTTTGAGAGTGGTTTCGTCCTCATTGGATTTCATATGGAGAAAGTAGAATTTTAGATTTCATTCAAAATCCAGCAGACTTATCAGTTTTTCAGGATTTCAGGATTGGGGGATTGCAATGTTTCCATTGAATTTTGTCATGTATTAGGGTATGGAACTCATATTTAATCAAGAGTACCAATCCCTCTATGTACCTTGATGTTAGTGACATTGGTTGTCGAACTCCTCTATCATGACCCTTCTAAAAATGTACGCATCACTCAAACAAAATCTTGACTTGACATGCTATGCTTTTTCTATCTTATGTTAATGCTTAGAGGGTGATATTAATGACAAAGATCCCTATACAGATACAAAGGTAATGACAAAGATACCTCTGGATATTAATGCTTGGAGGGTGATATTAATGACAAAGATCCTGATTTTGCAACAAGACTAAAAAATTAGACATTTCTCGTGGTGGCAAGAGGCCCAAGCATAAGAAATAGATAATAGATTTACTTCTCTTCTCTAGTTTCTAGTAGCTTTTATAACTATTGACTCTTTCATATTTATTATGATATTTTTTTAAACAATATATGACAATTTAAGTTTGAAGTTGGCAATTATAACTCATTAGTAATGAATTATGAATATGATGCTTCATGAAAGTTGAAAGTTGTTTCATTTCGTTTCATTTTATAACATTTCATTTCATGTTAGATATTATTTGTTGTAATGGTTACACTTAGCTTACAAGTACAACTTTGGTGATCAATGATGATAAATGTTATATATTGAATTTTGAAAGCTTGAAACTTTAAGATTGATGAATCATGAGACTCAATATGTTGTATGTTACTATGTTACTAACTTGCGGACGTGGTTGATGAAGATTATAACTTCTAGATGATTGTTGTTATATGGTTCAATCTATGCTTTTTTATGTTTTTTATATCTAATTCATCATTCTACATGTTTTTGTTGACATATATATATCAAAAATTAAAAAATATATATATTTTTAAAAAATCGCTCCGGGATTCGCTCCCAAACCGGGAGCTTCTGAAAATGGTCGCTCCCGCTCCCGCTTCCGCTCCCGCTCCCCGCTCCCGCTCCCGCTCCCAAGTAACATTGGTCTAAATAATCATCACATTAGCAACAACAAACTCTGACTCCTCAGCCAGCAACAAATTCTGTTATACAATGCTTTCTGTCTGGCAAAGCCCTAACAGTATCTCAACAATACTTTGACCAGTACGAGAACCTCTCTCCTCACAAACCTTAGCTCAACAACTTGTTTTCACAAAGGCAACTATGTCAATATTCATGCAGCTTACTCAATATATCCAAGGCTGATGTTAACTCTGTCCGACAACTCCTAGCAGCTTTCAACAATAATGCCCTTAGCAAAAGTACATGATAGTACATAGGTTCAATAGGAATATGATTTGCAACATAATTCTTCGGAGCAACTCAATCTAGGGAATGTACTATTAGCAAGATACTTAGAGTAGGGAATGTACTATTAGCCTATTAGCAAGATACTTGGAGCTCTAATTCCTGAGCAATACCTTTTGGATATATGTCCTTGACAATAACACTGATAAGCCTTTGTTCTCAGGTCTTTGATAAAGATGAGTAACAGTGCTTGGCAACCCTACCTCAGCAGATATGACCTTGATCAATATGAGCATAATACTTGTCATAGATCAGCAGACCTTCAATTATGTCCTCAAAGGCATACTCTGTTATTGCACACTCTGGCTCAATTATACACAGAAGCTTCTACCACACACAACCTCACTCAGTCATACTGAGCTCTGTCCTCAATAGCATATGCAATATATTCATATGGCATCTTGCATTAATATACAGTGATATAAACCTTACACAATGCTACAGTATCATAGAAACATGATTCAACAGTCTTCTCAATTGACCCTTGATTTAGTTGGCTAATAGAAACTGTGCCACTGATTTCTACCAAGCATTATGCCCTGAAGATGCCCTTATTCTGTCCTTCAACACTCCTTAATGCAAGTCTTATTTGACCCTACATCAGTCATTGAACATAGACTGGAAACAACCTTAGAACCAAACTTGAAGATAAAACTTTCAATTTGCTATGGATCTGCCTCACATATATTTATTAATGGCCACAAAGCAATCTCAGTTCAGCGTTCTTCTTTCTGTTCCCAACAAGACTCCAAGTCTTTGCCTAAGAAAACCCTTAACCAGTGTTTTAGATCAGTGTAGAAGGGATGTCACAAACTGGGTCTCTTGTAGCTGAAATACCCTTGGAATTATGCCAAGAAAACAGACCTTAATTTACAGATAAACAAGTCCTAGTTTGAGTTACAAAATATCTTCTAATAAGTCCAGAAATCACCTTTTTATTGTGCCCTGCCCTAGCCACAGAAGAGACCACAATGATGCCACTGAACAAGGGCCGAAGTAGCCTTAGATCAAATGCTACAGAAGTATGCCGAGAGAAGGGGCCAAATGGACCTCGGATCAGCCTCAGAAAACCAGCGCAAATGAGCCTCGGACGATGCCAGATCAGCCTCAGAAAACCAGCGCATACAAGCCTCAGACAATGTGAGAATATTTGTTGTAGATAGTCGTAGAGATCTGTCTTAAACCCAGCCAAAAGCCAACAAGAAAAATATAAACAATACATGCCCAAAACCCTTCTGAACTTGGCTCGCTCCTTGAATAAATGTTCTTCCCTGACCTCAGAAGGAAATTACTTAAGATATGTGTTAATGAATGATTACCTTATGAGAGAGATCTGAGCCTCTATATATATTAGGAGGGGGCCGACATGGCCTTAAAACCAAGACTCGGCCTTAAATAAAATTTGAATTTGAATTTTCAAATATGGAGCCGACCTGAACTTTAGCATTTTGAATTAATCCTTTTTTAGGGCCCGACATTAATCAAACTTTGGAGTTGATCTTTTCAATGAAAATTTCCTCCTTTTAGGGCTGATTTGACTTCACATTTTGAGGGCTGATTGGTCAATAATAAATATATTTATTCAATAATACTCCCAAACTTTGACCAATAATGAGGTTGCCTTTTATTATTCAATTTTAGGCATCCTGACCACAGATTTGGGGCTTCATCTTTGAAGAAGTGTATCTCCTCAGCCATGAGGAGTTATGGGGCGTGCAACCTACCGTTGGAATTGGTATGACGAGGACAATCCAATGATGATGGACTTGCTTGCCAATTCACTGATCTTCCCATTCAGAATCTTCATCAACAGGGGCCACATGACCACACCACAAGAGCTTCTCATCCTTCAAAGACTTCTTGTTCATTGAAGTTTCCAATCAATGCAATCTACAGATGTATAGTAAGAGCATTCAAGGACTAATGTTGGCATCAATGACAACACCATTCAACATAGGGAGCGTCTAGGAAGTGTCTAGGGAGCATCAAGGGGCACCTTGAGACTATTCAGGAAGCATACTTCCTCACATAACAGTTCAAAAGTTCCAAAAAGAACAAAAAAAGCCCCGCAGAACCATGTGAATGGCTTTTGGAACCATGGCAGAACCACGGTTTGGGCCTGTAGAATCGCGGTTTGAAATTTTGGTGCAGGAACCACAAAATTTTTGGTGGAACTGCGGTTTCGATTTTCAGAACCGTGGTTCTGTCGGAGGATCGGTTGCGGATCCGTACGGGATGAGAATCTGCCTCTAGATCCGGGGGGCGGTTCCTACAACACTGCACATGTACATTACACATCTCATCCATCCGGCATTGAAGAACGCATCTCACTTCTCTCAATGCAATCAGTTGACAAGAACAGTCTCATTCAATTAACGAAATTCCATTTGATTTATTGGGAAATTAAGATCGTCCTGGTTGAGAGAAATCCATTACCATCAATCCAAAAAAAACTACAATATAATTAGGAGACAATTGTGTGCAAATCTACTGAATTTCTGGCAATTGCTGCCTAAGGTTCTTGGTTATAAGTAAGCATATATATTTTAGAACAGTAGTATTTGACATGATGACAAGTAAAAAAAATTGTCTCATAAACTACATTCAAAAAAATAAAGTGCAACCAACGCAATGAGTTCAAGGGAATAAAATAATCTGTAACTGGATTCTGCAAGGAAAGAGAATGGAATTGATTCAAACTAAAAGAAACAAACTTTATGAACATTATTTAAATTGAATAATAGACCTCGACATCTAGTTGTTAATCTAGCAGGAAAAGCAACAACAATCTCTGTTCCAAAGCTGTACTGAAACCCTCTTTATTACAAGTTTGTATATATTGCAATTTGCAAATTGAAATCTAAAAAAACACTGTCAAATTGGTTAGGACTAATGTCTAATGCAGTATTATTTATATATAAAGAGGTAAAAACTGAGAAGCGTAATGTTTCTTGCAAAATATCGTAAGGTTTACACATGTAAGTACTTAGACCTTGGATTGACATGATGTAAGAACAAGTGCTAGTGACATGCGACCAACATATAATTCATGTTAGAGTAACTGTATGAGGTTGTAATAAATTCTGTGACCTAGAGATGGTTAGTTGTGAGAGTGTGGTATGAAAGTTTTACGTGGGTGGCCTATCTCAGGTACCCCGCGATGTATTTGCTCCTGCATTGATTTAATGTTACATATTCTCTCCACTCTTACGTTTATGTTGAATGCATGTGCACTCTTTAAAAAACTAGCATTTTGTCGGAGCAGGTTTGGCTGGCTTCCAGAATGGCCCATGATGATCCAGATAATGTTGAGAATGAAATGAAGGACAACGTTAGCACAGATATAGCAGAACAAAATTCAGTTACCTCAAAAATGGTGAAAAACACTATATAGATACAATGGATAGAATGATGGTAGCTATCTTCGACAAGATATGTGGTTACTGTAATCATTTGAAAAAGCCCATCACAAGAGGCTGAAACTACATTTCATAATAATAAAAACCCTAAGATGCGAGACCTTAACCATAACTTGATAGTAATGCTAAGCATTAACGCCAAGCTAAACAAAAAAAGGGAAACTTCTTGGGACCATAACTTTTGGTTTGCTGCTCTGTTATTGGCTCCTTTTAGCTCATTGAAAAGAGAATTTGTAAATGTCATAATGTTCTTCTTGAGACGTCAGACTTGCGAAAAAAAGATACGGGAGAGCCCCAAAAAATGCACCAGAGGTTCAGGGCCCCAAAACTGGCAGTAGCAGGACTATTTCTGAGAAGGCCCTGGACAACCACCTGAATTACATGAACCATAGTCCAGCCAAGGAAGATCAATCCAAATGTATTCAGTACCTTTTCGCAACTGTCTGTCTGTGTGAGGCCATTAAAAGCCAGAAATCAGTAGGCTAGTGTTTGCATCGAAATTTGCGGGGACAAATGCATATATACATGAACTCGGTGATTCTTTAACAATTGTGTAGGTACCTTGGCAGGTGTTTTATGAATATTCTGATTTGTATCTTTGATATTAACCTGTTTGAAACAGCGTTAAGTCCAACTAAATTTGATCAAAAATGTGCTGCTTCTCTTTTTTAAAATTAAATTAGCTGATGACTTAAAGGATTCTGCAAGCCGATAACGTTATTAATATCTCTAAAACTATTCAATAAAAAGTAATTTAACTGGAGATATAGGTCTGTGGGGAGCAGTCCTTTCACTTGATAAACTGAACTTCAAATAAAAAAATTAGTGATATATTTGCCAAAAGAAATCGCACCTTATATTTCGATATATATTGGAAATTTGCAATTTTGCGGTATACAGTGTCAAGAATTTTTTTTGTCTTAACTCCAGATACTTTTACCAAATTTTGTGTCTGCAATTAAAATTATCAATTTTTTGCGCATATAATACATTTAGTATTACCTCTCTTCAATAGGCAATAAGAAGCGGTTCTTGTTCCATGCTTTCGCTACCCAAGTTTTTAACAGAACTTGAAGTATAAATTCACAGTCAGTTCAAATAAACGCAAGGGCTTTCAATAGAAACTTCTTACCACTTCTAGCGCTTTTTTCTCGTTTGGCTCCATGATGAATTTTGAAGAAGGTGGACAATATCCACTATAACTCTTCCCCGATTGTGTCTCCCTACTTCACGGCTGAACGCTACAAACGCCAGAGAACAGACTACCAAGTTTATTTTTCAAGGGAAAGAAACAGCTTTGACATTCAGTCAGATTAACTGCAAAAGTGACGATTACCAGATGGAAGCGGATTCGATCCCGAGGCGAAATCTTTAATTGAAATTCTATTAAATGCGATGTGGTCATGGGATCGTAGGACTTGGGACCTTCGTCCGAGATGATCTCAGGCACGAAAATCCTACTGAACTTAAAGGCACACATAATTCACAGAAAGAAGAAAGTAAAAGACTGTCCAAATCATCAAACACAATGCGAAGACAAATCAGAAAAAGAAAAGGTGCTGCGCAGGAAAATGGAACGAGGGAATCTTATGAAAAATCGGTGTGCCGGGAACTTATGAATTTCGAATCAGGTAATTATAGGTTATTTTGTCAAAAAAAAAAAATATTTTATCTCTTTAAGTCTGGCTAAGTTTAATTCAGAGAATTAAAAGTGTAGCTTTAATATTTAAATTAATATGAAGAAGCAAATTGTTTAAATCAGTATAAATTTAAAAAAAAAAATTATTAAAATTTTTAATAATTTAACACTATGCTAAAGAAATTATATATTTTCAAATTTTTTAATATGGGAATAATTTAATTATTTGATTATATATTATGTATTAAAAAAATTATTTGTCGCCATATTTAATAAATCTAATTTACATTTTATTATATATGTATACATATATAATTATTTATATTTTATTTAATTTATTTTAATTTTTAATAATTGATCAATTTAAATTTAAATTAGATATAAACTGGTTTAATTATTTTAAATATTGTTATATATATTAAAATAAATAATTATTTATTTATTTTTTAAGTTTGAATATATATAATTATTTATTTTAATTTTTAATAATTGATAAATTTAAATGGGATATAAACGGGTCTAATAATTTTAAATATTGTTATATATATTAAAATAATTAATTATTTATTTATTTTTCGTAGGTTTGAAAGTAATTTTACTAGAAAAAATCCGGTGGAGTATTGGTTCTCATGGATGTTCTTAAGATAAAAAGAGGATTAACATTGTTAAAAAAAATGTTTTTAAATATAATTTTATTATACAAAATCTACCATGGAGTATTTGTTTTTCTAAATGTAATTAAGATTTTTTTTTAAAGTAACATTATTAAAATAACAATAAAAAGGAACTTCAAAGTGGCATAAGATGTTCGATTTATGAGTAAACTATTTATAGTTTTTTAATAAAAGAAAAGAGAGATTTTTCTCTTAGTATCTATATATTAAATGTCAGTTTATAGTACTTTATGAATATTTTAACTCCCAAAATTATGAAGTTTTTTTAAAGCAGATTAAGTAATTTTTTTTTTTTAATTGGTGAAAGTTATAACTATAAACATTATTATTATCATCATCATCAATTTTTTTTATTTTTTAATTAAAAATTTGTTAATAAATTTTGATTCGAAGAGAGAAGTATTTGTATTGGAAATTTATTTTTAAAAATAGTTTTTTAGGGGTAAAATATATCATAACTCTATTATCCAATGGTTAGGATTGTCATCATTGGTTGTTATCACTAAATGAACACTCATTCATCACATTTATTTAGGGAAAACCATGCCACCTAAAATGACCGTTGGTGATCAATAAGGGAGCAAATTTTCTCTCCTATCAAATGCCTTCGGGTCTTGGGTCATTAACATATTTCCTTACATCCAAGGAAGACGAACTCTTATTAAAACATTAGCACACCTCATTTTCTCCTAGTTTGTAATTGTAATTATGACTTAATGTCATTGTAAGTTGTGGCATAAACATTTTGGTGATTTTTGAATTATGATGGACCAATATTAAATAAATGTATTCCCTTAATTACTAAAACATACCATCAACCAATTGATTGAAGGGTGGAGCATTAGTACTAGCCACGACACCACTAGTAGGAACCAGTGAGGGTGTTGGGAAATCACCTCAGTTGTTAAGAAATTAGCCATAGCCAATAACCCATGTTGTCAAAATGCTAAAAATTTGAATCTGAAATCATTTCTCTCTTTCATAGTTCCCAAAAATCAATTATCAAAGGGACTAGGTAGTTCCGCAACCAACCACCCACAATTATGAGGTATGGAGATTGAGTGGGTAGCTAAAATTGGTAAGAGATGGGTACAATAAGTACCCATCTTGAGTTTTATATTTTGGCCCATGAAATCCCCTAATAGAGGCCAGCAAAACATGGGTCTTCCTTCACTAGAGGAGGGGAATGAACGTGAGGGTGGAGAAAGAAAGTTTGCTAAATGTGGAGAGCATGCTCAACTCCTGGGAAGTGTAGAATAAGAGTTTGCAAAGAGCAAAGAACATCCACAAGAGAAAAATGCATGAATTCACGAGTGGTTTTTTTAATTGGTAATTTCAAGTAGATAGAACTTCTTAGGGAAGCCAAAATTCATGCCCAAAAGGTGTCAAATCCAAAGTGTGACCATTCTTGATTGTTTGGGTATGTTAAATCCTAAGTTTGACTGCTAATTTTGGGAAAGAAAACCCAACTTGAACTAGGAAGAAGGGGGCTATGAATTATGCTAGTTGGGTTGGAGAGCAAGCACAAAGAGGGGAGGTTGTTAAAAGACTGCATTGGTAAAGAAGGGACTACCTTGTGTAGTTATAACTAGTTGGGAAGGCATCTAGGGAATTCGTGGAAGTCTTGGCCAAGTGTGTAGAGAGTGACCACTGTGTTTTCCTATGATGCAGAGTGGTTTTCATAACTAAAAATTATCTTGAGTGCCCAAGTTACCCTTGGTGGTATCATGGCTTGGCTAGGGGTTGGTCAGTTGTAGGCAAGATAGGGCTAGCTAAGTCTATGGTTGGGTGAAAACATGCACACCCTTCTTAAGTTGCAAGCAACTCCTTTCAGAAAAGTCTACGCAATTGTTTTTGAACTTGAGTTGTATATGTATAAGTTCTATTGTCTATTATGTTATTACTTATTGTATATTATTCTTGATGATGATTTTTGTGATTTAATAAATTAGGTCGTGGAAGAGTGTTTATGAAGGTGCCATTAGGAACCAGGATATTAGGTTGATGTTTTGGCTTTACAATTGACTTCTCAGTTTTATAAGAATGCTAAGTGGGTTATAGTCTTCCTAGAACATCTCATATTGTAATGCAATATATTCACTACTTCACTCATTTTTCCCTGCAATGATGTTATGGGGGTTAGCTTAGGATCCTAAGCATGTAGAAGTGGGGTATTGTTCCTCAAGGTCTCCTCTATATTGCCATAAATATTTCTTGGATACTTAGTGTTCCTTAATTGAGTAAAGCATTGGGATTATGGACCTGTTAGTTTTTTGTAGCATCGGAAGTGCTCTAGCCTTGAAAATTGGTGGAGAGGCTAACACACATGAGTTCTAAAGAACCCAGAAACCGTTTGGTGAAATTCCACCCGGATTGTATTTTATTAAAATAACTAATATTTTTAATGGAGTTCCTAAGTCTAAACTTAGGGAAATTAAAATATTAATGGGTATTAATCAAAATATGGGTGAGAATGATCTAGAAGGTGGATCAAGTCATGTTTTAATCTTAGTCGTTGATTAGAGACTTAATCTCGATCGTTGAAGACTCAACAGGAAAAGTATAAAATGGAGGCTTGGTGTTCATTTGGAAACACACACAAAGAGATTGAGGAAATCGATTTTATGAGGTGAGAAGTTCTCAGGAGGAAAATCGATTGGGGATATCTTGCAGCAAAGGGACAGAGAGAACCCAGAAGGACTTTCTGGAGAATACTGACAAATAGGCGGAAAGAGCTTGCAGAGAGGCAGCGCAATAGCCAAGAGCGCTGATGCAAAAAGTTGTCTATCACGCAGAATCCAAAACTGTCGGAACAACCGGAACTATCAGAACTGTCGGGAGAGCTGATGCAAAAAAATTATCTGTCACACAAAACCCATAATTATCGAAACAGCTGGAACTGCCGAGAACTGTCAGAACTGCTGGGAACTGCCAAAATAGTCAAGAGAGCTAACGCAAAAGGCAGAGAAGGTGACATAGGGTTGACGCAGAGCCAACGCAGAAATAATTGGTGTTAACCAGTCTGGTGTCGAATCAGCCAGAATTCTGTCAAGTGAACTGAGGTAAAACTCACTCAGATTTTCCTCTAGTATTTTCTCTTTACAAGATAGTTAGATGAGCATCCTAGATTTGTATTCAGATATTTCTCCTGAATAATATAAAAGCCCTCAGAGCTGCTGCACCGATTTTCCCGCATTGGGTTTTTCCAAGTACTATTGTGTCAAAAAATAAGTGTGTCCTATGCATCTTGTTCTTTGCTCTGTTTTTGGTTTCATGAGATCAAATATTTAATTAGTGTAGGCTGCAAAAGTAATTTGCTTCAATATTCAGAAGAATAACTTGATGAATGTAATTTTAAAAATAAAGTAGGTGAAGTAGATTCAAATTTGCTGCAGCAGGGGTTCCTTGGAGTCTAGGAATTTTCACATGGTATCAGAGGATTGATTTTGAAACAGGAAGAGCAGATCCAATGCTGAGCAGTGAGGCCGAAAGCTGCAGTTGGCAGCAATTCGAATCCCCTTGAAGGGATTGCACAGTTCTTACCGAGAAGCAGATTTGAGGAAATCTCTCTCTGAGAGAGACGACAGAGAGGTACGATTTCTGAATCATGAGCTTGCATAGGTGAAGGGAGTAATGCAAAGCCTCAGTGCAGTGCTTGAAGGGCGTAGTTTCTATCAAGGCAGAAATCTTATGGAAAAGAACGAAGACACGTAGAAGGGGAATTTTCTCCTAAGAGAACTTTTTGCTATAAAGTTTGAATTTCTCACTTGTTGAGCAGCTAAGCAATGCTATGTAGTGACTAGAGGAGTCAGTTCGACAGTTGGGTTAAATGGCATTACATGGGCTCAAAGATTAGGATAGGTTGGACGGAGCCTCCAACTATGTCATATGGAAGACCATAATCATAGTTGTTCTAGAGGAACATGATCTCGAGACCTACGTCAATAGTGTTGTAGTTGTTCCTATTGACAACGATCAAAAGAAGAAGTACACAATCGAGCAGGGGAAGGAGAAGAGGCTCATTCTCGATGGAGTTCGATATCATGTGGTCTCACACTTGCAAGGCAAGGATACAGCCCGAGAGATGTGGGAAGCCTTGACTTCTCTGTATGAAGGCTCTTCCAAACAACGGAAGATGTATTTAGAGTAGAAGTTGCAGCGGACCTTGATGCAGAAAGGAGAAGGGGTGAACCTTCATCTTCAGCATCTTCAAGACACTAAGGACCAATTTGCTGCAGTGGGGTCCACTCCTCAGCCAACCGCGATGGTGAGGATAGCCCTGAATGGAATCTTATATGAATGGCAAGTTTTCGTCCAAAGCATATTGGATAGAGAAAAACTACCTTCATGGGAGGAGATGTGGGCAACTCTTCAACAAGATGAGTTAAGGAGGGACCTAGTGAAGGTCAACCTCAGTGGCAGCAGTGGGAGTGGCACAAAGACGAAGGAGGAGGAGAATGCAGCTCTAGCATCGAAGGGACAGTAGAAGCTGAAACGGAAGAAGGACATTTCGAAGGTGAAATGTTTTAGATGTGGCGAGATGGGTCACTTTGCATCTCAATGTCCTTTGAAGGAAAATGATAAGGATGAGAAGCATGATCCAAAGGTTGCAACCGCAAAGATAGACGAGGAAGAGTATGCGATGAGTGCCCATGCATCTCCAGGAGGGAAATGGGGCGACATTGAGCTGTAGTCGAGTGGACTACATGTGGGCATTATCCTTGAGGAGTCCACCTCTTGGATCAATTCCTTGCTATGGGAGCCCAAGATTCAGCAGTAGCGAGATGGACTTAGTGTCATATGATGCAGTGGATTGTTTGGAGGATAGATGTAGTAGCTTGGGACCAAAAACTGATCAGTGCAAAGAAAGGTTGGTAGCAGTGTAGATGACACAATGCAAAGGTCAGTAGCAACGCAAAAGATTTAGAGCGACAAAATCAACATCAATCAGATTCCAACATTCATCATATTATGCTGAACACAGTTAAGTTCAGCTAATTTTGGATGTTTTTCAGTTGCTTCTCTGAGCAACTGAGTTGCAGTACAGATGCAGTGTTAACAATGGCAGTGCTAGCAACATAGAAGGTGCAACATTTGAGAGGGAGTTGTAGTATAGATGCAGCAGTGGTAGAGGAAGTGTCATAGGCAGCAATACAGTAGCAACAACAACATAGTGTTGGTGGCAACAACAATGCAGAAAGGAGGTGCTTCAGAAACAGAGTAGCATGCAGGTGGACATTATTGTCAGAGCACTTTCCTCGCTAAGAGGGAGTGTTATTTTTTGGTATCATTGGAAGTGCTCTATCCTTGAAAATTGGTGGAGAGGCTAAGGAACATGAGTTCTAAAGAACCCAGAAATCGTTTGGTGAAATTCCTCCCGGATTGTATTTTATTAAAATAATTAATATTTTTAATGAAGTTCCTAAGTCTAAACTTAGGTAAATTAAAATATTAATGGGTATTAATCAAAATATGGGTGAGAATGATCTAGAAGGCGGATCAAGTCATGTTTTAATCTTAGTCGTTGATTAGAGACTTAATCTTAGCCGTTGAAGACTCAATAGGAAAAGTACAAAATGGAGGCTTGGGGTTCATTTGAAAACACACACAAAGAGATTGAGGAAATTGATTTTATGAGGTGAGAAGTTCTCAGGAGGAAAATCTATTAGGGAGATCTTGCAACAGAGGGGTAGAGGTAATCCGGAAGGACTTTCCGGAGAATACTGACAGAGAGGCAGAAAGAGCCTATAGAGAAGTAGCGCAGTAGTTGGGAGAGTTGACGCAAAAAGTTGCCTGTCACGTAGAATCCAGACACAGCCAGGAGAGTTGACATAGAGGTAGCGCAGTAGCTAAGAGAGCTGACACAGAAAAATTGTCTGTCACGCACAATCCAGAACTGTCGGAACTGTCGAAACAGTCGGGAGAGTTGACGCAGAGGGCAGAGAAGGTGACACAGGGTTGACACAGAGCCAGTGCAGAAATAGTCGAGGTTAGCCAATCTTGTGCCGGATCAGTCGGAATTCTGCCAGGTGAAGTGAGGTAAAACTCACTCATATTTTCCGCCAGTATTTTCTCTTTACAGGATTGCTAGATGAGCATCCTAGATTTGTAGTCATATATTTCTCCTGCATAATAGTAAAACCCTTAGAGTTATTGCACTGATTTTCCTGCATTGGGTTTTTCCGGGGACTATTGTGTCCAAAAATAAGTGTCCTATGTATCTTGTTCTTTGCTATGTTTTCTGTTTCATGAGATCAAATATTTAATTAGTGTAGGTTGTAGAAGTAATTTTCTTCAGTATTCAAAAGACTAACTTGATGAATGTAATTTAAAAATCAAGTAGGTGAAGTAGATTCAGATTTGTTGCAGTAGGGGTTCCTTGGAGTCTAGAAATTTTCACAGGACAAAGGCATATAATGGGAGATTGGTTGTAGAGGTGAATAACCCTAAATGAGATATTAAAGAATCCTCATACCTATTTGCTAAAAATGGTAGACAAGTTACAAGCCTCCTTGTTCACCTTACAAGGAGACATCACGACCTTACATAATGTACAATAGTCTCTACTTACAATTTGAATATCCTCATTTTCAAGCATGAACCTAGCCTCTGATATGATCACTCACAGGTTCGATATAAGAGCACAGTCTATCAATATGTAGGTGATCTCAACTCATATGGTTTAACTCTTGAGGGGCGGTAATTTTGTGACAAAACTTGGATTTTATGGGTGGAAGTTGACCTTAGGCAAACCCTGTATAGTATTTATTTAGTCTCCAAACTTACCTCTCACTATAGTTTTTCCTTTATGCACTCTGAGAGAGGGTTTCCAACATTTTCTAAAGGTAAGAGAATACACATCTATCCATTGGTAGCTACCCACATCCATCTGCTAAAGCTTGGGTGCATAGGAATCATGTGTTTGAGTGGGGGACTTGAGATATGTATTTAAATTTGGATCCCTTGCATTGAAAATTAAGGGGGAGCCAAGCTTCACCATAGGAGATTAGCCCAAGAAACTACGTACGGCATTACGAGATTAAGGAAGGGTCTTGGATATAGATAGAGGGTCGGGTTGAAACGAAAGAAAGTAGCACAGCCCAGTCCCGTTCCCTATGAAGCAAACGGTTTATGCTCCTATCTCCATCATCTCATTACGAGATGAATTACAGGTAGGCAGGAAAGAGACAAAGAAAGCGAGATTAGATCCGGTCCCACAGAGCTTGTACCGCAGAGAGAGAATGGAATGGGCTTACAGAAGCGTC
The DNA here is from genome assembly GCA_031772625.1 of Pinus tabuliformis. Lineage (NCBI taxonomy): Eukaryota > Viridiplantae > Streptophyta > Pinopsida > Pinales > Pinaceae > Pinus > Pinus tabuliformis. The sequence goes on from CM062807.1 coordinate 315,469,022, forward strand.
ATGAGATTAGCTGGCACTAACAGAATGGATTTCACTATTTACCTATCATTTTCACTATTCTCATTTGAATTTCATAACCAATAGTGCTTGAATGTTAGGAAGCGTATTAGCCTTTATGTATGTAATTACAGCAGCGTCGTACAACATCCTTATAATTGTCACAAAATATCGTATCGAAATATCATATCTAATTCATTACCTTCCTAGGGCATGGAATTACACGACATTAGCGTTAGTCGAAGAGGAACAGACGGGATATCAGTGGTGTTAGCCACAGAGGTACCGACGGGATATCAGGAGCTTAGCAATTATATGACGTACGACATTACGACATGACAGGACAGGTCTCGGATACGGAGGCGAGGATAGGACGTAGGGTTGGATAGGAAGGTCGGGTACGGATAGGACGGTCAGATACGGAATTAGCCATTCAACGAATCAACCAGATTGGTCAGACCAGGTCATCAAATAGAACAGAGTAGGCAGACCAGGTCATCAATAGAACTATAAGTTGGCTAATGGCCTAAAGAGTTTGTAATGTACTTTCCCACCTACGGGCGCATATGTATATATGTAAAGACCTTGGCCTATAAAAGGGTTTTGAACCAGTGGATCCCGCAGAGGCAGAAGCAGTGGTTTCACCCGTTGATTTAGTTGGAGATCCAGTTTTCTAGATCTTTATATGGAATCACTTTGGCGGGCACCTAAAACTGGACATGAGCTGTTCCCAAGTTAGTAGAGGTAGAGATAAGCTCGGCAGGAGAAGCAAGATCGGGATGCCTCCATGTACTCTAACCAATTGAACTACAATACCATGGTCCAGTAAAGTCCACTTATTATTTGATCAGTAATCGAGATCAAGTTAGTACCAACATCATTGTCGTTATTGATTACTTGTGCGTTACAGAGGACAGAAGTCCATAATACGTTTCAAGTTTGAGGGATTTTCTTCCCTTCCGGTTTGTGCGTGACTGAGGAAAGAATTCCATAATGCAATGCGGGTCATGCCGAGAGTCTTTGCGCGCTTAATGGGCACTGGAAATCCTTCCAGCCAGAATGAACACAGTTGGCGATAAACAAGCCCTGTCGCCCCTAGGCCGGTAAACCAAACCAATGTGTAGCCCAGGGGTGACGAACAGGACATAAGTTCGATCGCGCGTGTTATTCCACTAGTCTTGAGTACTTTGAGCATTTAAACTTGACAAGCAATGACATGAAGGGTCAAGTGCCTCTTAAAGGAAATGCACATTTTTGAAGAAATCCTTATGTATTGCATAATGATTGGGAACCCAAACTTCCTTGTGAAGTTGATCTTGATAAATGTATGAAAGTGATTAATTGTAATATAGAGGTAATACATTAGTTGTTGCAAGAGTATGAAGCATGCAAGAAGGTGTTTAATGCACTTGGTTCCATAGAAGTGAAACTGTGATAAGAAACGACGTAGAATATGTATTGTGAAAAAAATGAATGAATGTATGGAGATGAGTGTCTATAGTGGAAACTTTGTTATACCATACTTTTAATACATGTTTTTGTTGAATTAACATTTTTATAGTTCTCCCCCAATGAGGGTGCCCAGGAGTGGGCATCCTCCCCTTGGGCATCCCCCCCTTGCCTTGATATGATGCTACCTCACATGAAAGGGGGTTGCAGCTCGAACTATACTTAGCACATTGCATATGCCTTTGTCACTTTATCGATCATGACACAAAGTTGGTGCAAGGTTAAACGTTATTTGAATATTGCAGGTTGCGTAGGGAGGTACATGAGGACTCAACAAAATAATTCTATCATATTGGTAGAGCCGGAGGGAAAAATTAACAATATAGACTATAAAACGACCATTCTAACTAGGAGATTAACCAACATCTCCTTCTCCTTGGGTGAGGGTAGTGACCAGCCAATGTAGATGCTTGGATATTCTACCCAATAGTTATTATGACTCACTGGTTTTTTGGACATGAGAATAAAAATAAATAAATAAATAAAAATTATAGTTCTAAATTTTTTTGGACATGAGAATAGGCCCTTTCCTTAATGATGTGAATCAAATCTTGATAGGTCTTTCAACAACACGTTTTTATTTAGTGAGTGGAGCCCTTACACACAACCTTTGGGCTTGCCTCCATTCAAATTTTTGAATGAGTTGGGATCCCCATTAATGGATTTGCAAACCTCTAGATGATAAATCATGCATCACTAAGAAAAATCATAATTTGATTATTGAGCTCTATTTTGTACCATGGTTTAACTACACTTTGGAGCGATACTCTTTGTCGCTAGAAAACTCGCTTTTGGAAATGGTATATCATTGGAAAATATTTGTTTTCATGTGATAATCCCAAGTTCTCCATGTCTCATTGGAAGATGAGATTGTCAAGACTTCCCAAGTAAGGGACCTTGTGTTGATACAGGTCAACACTTGCTTTTGAAAACCTTTGTGATGGCTTGAATAGCCTTTGAATGCAATATTGTCTTCATCGTGAAGTAAACCTCACAACCTTGCATGGTTAGAATTTTTCTATATCATTTTTTAAGTCTAGAACCACGCGATACAAATCATTTGTCACCCAAAAAAGTGAAATCTAGTATGATATGCTATCTTGTATTGAAGAAGTAAAAATTGGAGTGTTGCGCATAGCTCAAGCACAAAGAAATGGAATTGCAGTGCGATGAGATCGTGTGTATCCTCAAGAAGTTTTAAACTCTTAGAAAGAATCAAGACCCTGACCTTGGGAATGTATCTAAACAAACATATTTCATTACAAACATAATCAATTTTAGGCCTTACTCCAAGATCAAAAGATACTTTCAACTTAAAGAGTATTTGCAAAAGAACAAATGTCCCTTTTGCTCATCATAGAGGCTACTTTTAATGGAGTCATGTGCTTTTTAGTAACATTTAGCTTTAGCTCAGAGACATTAACATCGTATCTGAACTTCACAAAGAGACTATTCTAGGCATATCGACAGGCGGGAGAGAGAAGGAACGCGCTGTGCTGCGTTCGATTAGGTTAGAGATCAGCTGCCGCCGCCATGGCTGCTCCAGGGGGTGCGGAGACCTCTCCCACCCCTCCGATATCCCCAGCAGAAGCGTTTAGACGCATAATTTCGCAGAGAGGCAAACCCCGAATTCATCCTGAAGTCCCGAAATTTATAAAAAAGTTGGAAGAAATCCCAGAAATAGCTTTGCCAGAAGATCAAACCATCAAAATCGCCCTTGCTTTGGCTGACAGAGGTTTAGTAGGGCAATTTATGGGCCGGTGGCCATCCTCAAAATCGACCGATGAATGGGTGCAAAGAAACTGGAGACCTCTCCTCCCCAACAATGTGATCAGCTATGCGGTTGGAAGGGGCTTCTTCATCTTCGAATTTACTACCAAAGAAGACCGAGATCTGGTGTTCAGAAACGGTCCATACTTCATGGGAAACCAAGGCCTCTTCCTGAATAAATGGACGCCCGATTTTGATCCCTCAGTTGATGTCCCAAAGGAGGTCCCTGTTTGGGTCCGGCTCCCCAACCTGCCAATACACTGCTGGAGCTTTCAAGCTCTGCAAAAGATAGGAAACGGTTTGGGCAGATTCATAGACAAAGCTGATAACAAGGGCCAATACACTTGCGCCAGAATATGCGTGGAAGTTGATCTAGAAGCTGGGTTACCGGAAGCCATCAAGCTTTCAGTGGGAGATTGGCACCATTACCAGAAGTTGGACTATGAGCAACTGCCATTCAAATGCAGAATCTGCCATGAGCACGGCCATTTTCAACGAAACTGCCCCAAAGCACCTTCAGGGGACAAAGAGGAAGAAGAAGGATGGAAGGAAATAAAAAAGGGAAAGGTAGTCACAAAGCCGAATGAAAAAAAGCAATCAGGATCAAAGGTAAATCCCCAGATCAATGACAAGACCAATCCAGTCTCACATGAAGGCCCAACCTCCTTTGAAAAGGGGGAGACTTCAGAGAAAAATGAAGAAACGGAAGATCAACCAAAGAAAAGGAAGGACACCGAAGAAGAATCAAATGTCCAACCAGTCAAGGCAGATCAAGGGGACAAAGCAGGCAATGATGAACACATAAGTCTTGCCTCTGAATCAGTGGAAGATTCAGAAGAAAGAGACTCCGAATCAGACAGCACACAAATAACTCCCATCAAATCGACTAGGGGCCGGAAATCCAAGAAAAAACAGAGAGAGGAGATAACCTACATGGATGTTCTCCAAGGTTCTCAGAAAACCCTAAAGGGAATGATGAACACAAGATCCGGGCGCAAGCATAACAAGGCTCCAAAAGGGGCCACCTCCCCCCACTCCAATAAATAATGAAATACGTCTCCTGGAATTGCAGAGGATTAGGTAGCAGGCTGAAAGAAGAGGCTCTGAAAGATATTGTGAGAATGCACATGCCTGAAATCTTTCTCATCCAGGAGACAAAACTGGAGGACACTCTTCTCCTCCAAAACAGCAAAACCTTTTGGCGCAAAGGCCCTGGTAGAGCTGTCAGTGCTAGAGGCGCCTCTGGTGGGATTGCCTCCTTCTGGGACAGCTCCAAATACGACTTGAGTCAGGAAGAAAGTAGCCAGCACTGGATCTTTACTCAGCTCCTCCACAAAGAATCTGGTCAACAAGTAAGTATATTTAACCTCTATGCTCCAGTCTCTCCATCAGAGAAAAAAATTTGTTGGGATTCGCTCCAGTCATTTCTAGTTTTGCACAACCCAGAAAATATCATTATTGCAGGGGATCTGAACGTTACTCTAGCAGCTGAAGAGAAAAAAGGAGGTTCCCCGGTAAGGGATCCGTCCAGAGAATGGGTAGAAGATATTATGATTGGTTGGGATTTGGAGGACATCAAACCATCAGCTGGGAAATTCACTTGGTCTAATAAAAGACTAGGCCCCACCCATATAGCTGCTCGATTGGACAGATTCCTCGTCCAAGCCTCCTTTCTCACCTCCGGGCTTATGGCTTCTTCCAAAATTCTGCCCAATTGCACTTCCGATCATAAACCCATAAGTCTCGAGCTTTCCAAGGATGATTCTCTGGGCCCTATTCCATTTAGATTTAGTCCATTATGGATTCAGCAAGAGGGGTTCAATGAGCTGGTTTCAGAAGAATGGAATCGGAAAATACAAGGATCCCCCTTCTTCGTGTGGGAGGAAAAGTTGAGGACTCTTAAGAGAAGACTAAAGGAATGGGCTAAAACTTTGAAAACCCCTGCTTCCAAAAGAAAAGAGTCTTTAGAAAACCTTGCTGTTCATCAATCATCAATGGAGGAATCAACAATTACCCAAAGTCTTCTCCAAAAAGAAGTTGAGCTGCAAAAAGCCCTCCATAAAGCTAGTAGGGAAGAAGAAGAGTATTGGAGGCAAAAATCTAGAAATTTATGGTTACAGGCCGGAGACAAAAATACAAGTTTCTTCCACAGGCATGCCGAAGCTAGAAAGCAATTTAAAAATGTTTCAGAAATCAGATTCCAAGAGGCAGTGGTTAATGATTTTGAAGGTATCAAGAAAGCAGCATTTTCCTTTTTTAAAGATCTTTACTCAGCGCCAGATGACCAGCCGATTGACCCTCAAGCCTATCCGTACAATCTAATCCCCAGCTGTGTGAAAGATTCTGCCAATAATATGCTGACTGCTATGATCAGCATGGAAGAACTCAAGAAAGCCGTGGATGGCATGGATCCGGACAAAGCGCCAGGGCCTGATGGGTTCTCAGCTAGATTCTATCAATCTTGCTGGTCAACTATTAAAAAAGACCTCTTGAGAATGGTCAGGAAGTCCCAACTCTGTGCAAAGATAGGAGGGAGTACCAATTCAGCCTTCCTTGCTTTGATTCCGAAAGAGAAAGGAGCCTTAGAATTCAGTAGATTTCGACCCATATCTTTGTGTAATACTAGTTATAAACTGATTACCAAAATAATTTCCAATCGCCTCAAGAATATTTTGCCAGACATCATTCCGGAAAACCAAGGAGGCTTCATCAAAGGGCGAAAGATCCTGGATAATATAGTGCTGGTTCAAGAGGCAGTCCATTCAAGTGGCCAGAGAAAAGAGAAAGGAATGGTAATAAAACTAGATTTGGCTAATGCCTTCGACAGGGTGAGGCACGAATTTCTGTTTGCTGTTATGATGAAAATGGGTTTCTCATTAAATTTCATAAACTGGGTGAAAGCCTGCATTTCCTCTCCTTGGATTGCACCGTTGGTTAATGGCCGATCGACTGAATTCTTTACAGCTTCCAGGGGATTAAGACAAGGTTGTCCGCTGTCCCCTCTGCTTTATGCTATTCAAGCTTCAGTTCTAAGTTTCCAGCTTGAATTCTGCCAGCAAATCCAAATTCTGCCAGGCCTTAGAATGGTGCAGAATGTCAAAGATATAAACCATGCTCAATTTGCCGATGATACTCTGCTGCTGGGAGGAGCGAGCATTAATTCGGCCAGAGCTTTCAAAAATGAACTGGACATCTATAAGGAAGCATCCGGCAGTAAAATAAATTACGCAAAAAGTACAATCTATGGCTGGAATTGCTCAGCCAAAAACCTTGCTGACATAGCCAGGCTTATGGAAATGAAAATCTGTCAGGACTGGGACTCCTTCAAATACCTTGGGATCCCAATTTTCAGATCCAATCCTAAAGTCGTCCACTGGATGCCCTTGTTAGACAAGTTAAAGCTCAGAATACAAGCCTGGGGAGCCTCCTGGTTGAACTCTGCCGGGAAAACAATTCTTATAAAATCTGTCCTTACAAGCATGCCTCTTTATCAGCACTCCATTCTCCTTGCCCCCAAAACTTTTCTCAATAAAATGGAAGGCTTATTGAGAAGATTCCTGTGGGAAGGGGGGAAAAATAATGAAAGAAGACTTCACTTAGTAAATTGGGATACCATAAAGAAACCATTCAGAGAAGGAGGTTTGCAAATGAGAGACATGGCAGCTCAAAATATGGCTCTAGGTTCAAAAATTTTGTGGAATATTGTGGCAGGGAAAATAAGCTGGAGCAAAAAAGTACTGTGGAAGAAATACTACAACGGTAAACGTCAGAGATGTCTGGAACTCCCACCAAAAAATTCCAAAGGTTCCCCTATTTCCAAGCTATGTAACGCAGCCCTGGAGAACTTCATTACCAACCTCTACTGGATCCCAGGCAATGGGAAGAAAATTAGAATATGGAAAGATCAGATTCTTGGAGATCAACCTCTACACCAGAAAGAGGGTCTGGCAAATATTAAACTATGGTTGCAATCTAACAATAAAGAAACCCTTTGGGACATTTCCAACTGGACGGAGGATGCTGACAGAAGATGGGACAGCTGGAACCTAGGAGAGGTTCCACAACATTTGAATACAGAAGCTTCTTTACTGTTAGACAACCTGCAAGGGAAATCTCCTCTGTCTGCTTCAGCCAAGGACAAAAGAGGGTGGGGCTCCCAAACAGGTACCTACTCAGCAGCTGAAGGATACAAAAGATTGATAGCTGTTCAGAACGTTCCCCCAGATCCTTCGCCATGGAAATTCATATGGAGCTTCCCTTCTCTTCCAAAAATCGACTTCTTCAGCTGGACGCTTGCCCATAACAGTGTGCTAACAGGAGACAACCTGAGAAAACGGGGAATGGAAGGGCCTTCTAGATGCCCTTTATGTATTTCAGAGGAAGAATCAGCTGATCATCTGATGTTGTTGTGCCCCTTTGCCAAGACAGTCTGGAAGGGGGTTCTGAGTTCACTGGCGAACAAGATTGAGATGCCAAGTAATGTGTCAAATCTCCTCCATGAGTGGGCCAAGCTATCACCCTTCTGCCTCAATAAAAAAAAAAATCTGTTAAAAACTGCTTGGATGTGGACCCCTAAATTCACATGCTGGAAGTTATGGCTGGAAAGGAATAACAGAATTTTTAGAGGAGAAATCTGCACAGCAAACAGCGTAATCTCCAAAATTAGAGCTATAATGGGAGAAACGATGGATGTCAAGCCAGCCTTAAGGAATGAAGCAAAGCTCGATAGTGAGGAAGAGCTCTGGCTGAAAGATTTTGGCCCTAAAAATCAATCCATCACTACTTCCCCAGCCTTTTGCCATGCAAAGTGGGAAATTCGTCTCGAAGAACAGGAATTTCTCAAGTGGAGATCGGCCCTAGATGACCACTGTCTTTACTTTGACGGGGCCTCTAAAGGCAATCCAGGTGCTGCGGGTGGAGGAGGAGTACTTCTAAAACCTGATGGCACCTGTTTATTCAGGTTTCACTGGGGTTTAGGCATCGAAACTAACAATAGAGCAGAGGCTCTAGCTTTATGGCAGGGGCTGACACTCGCTCTCAGCTGGAATATTCAATCCCTGACAGTCTTTGGAGACTCTCGGGTTATCATTCAAGCTATGAATTCACATTCACATCCATTGCAAATTCATTTGGACCATACTCTCAAGAAAATTAGACCCTTAGTGGCTAAATTTCGGAAAATATCCTTCTACCACATTCTGAGGCAGTTAAATTCTGAGGCAGATACGGAAGCAAATCTTGGCTCTGGCAAAAGTCAAAGAACTCTCTCAGTCAATTCGGCTGATTCTCTCTGTAGTATCCCTTAATTGGCTTTTCCAGACTACTGTTCTTGAAGTTATGGGATAAATTTTGTGACACCAATCGATTTGCTGTTCTGTTCTGGTTTCCAGGTCCAAACTCACCATTCTCCTAGGGCAGGCAATCAAGGAAATCAGTCATCCTGGTCTCTCTGTTTTTGGCAGTCTATAAGCCTCTGTCTCCAGCAAAATTCTGATCTGTCATGGACGATGCGGGACTGCCTGGTCATTTCTACGATACAGGCGAGATATTGGAAGCATTAAAAGTATATCCTTTAGATCCCATATCCAATGTAGGGAAAAGCCTTGAATGGCAGCATGTTTCGGGGCCCTTCTCTGTCTCTGTCCACAAATGCGCAGAGTCTGTCCCTTTCCAGACTAGTGTTTACCTTCAGAAAGCGGATCCAGCAACAGCTTGCTCCATCCCTTCGGTTCCCGCCCGGACCTCTGCAAAAGGAACGCTGAAACAAGTAAGTGATTGCCATTCTATTCAGCGAGCCTAATAAAGTATTGGATTAATCAGTCATAGACAGCTAGTTATCGCCCAAGGAAACGCATCACTATGCTACAGGTTGTCCAGAGAAAATCATGTAATGATGTCTAAAAAGGGAAGTCGACAAACAATTGAAGAAACTATGATCCGTTCGCTCTATTGGCAATCGACTCAGTGGTCAGAGTATTGAACTCCAGGTCCAAGCAGGTCAATTTCTGAAACCGCACAGGGGCATCAAGTTTTATGATCGAGAGGCCCATCGCTTCATCACTGATGTCCAGAGCTGATAGGCAGAGCCGCTGCTTTTCCCCTTCAGATCTTTATGAAATCAAGCTTGTCATTGGATCCGTCTTGAATAGAGATTTCGGCGGTTCAAGAAATTTGAAATCCTAATTCATTGTAACCAGTATGCGGTAGCTTTTTTGCCGCCAAAGCAATAAAACCATAACCGTTACAGTCAAAAAAAACATTTAGCTTTAGCTCTATGCATGAAATCAAATACTATCCCCAATTAACATTTAACTTCTTAATGAACATTGTAAAAAGGTACAAACTATATAAGATGATATTGTACAATATTGGAAATTTATAAACATTTTTTCTTGCGTAGCGCTCTACAACCAGTGTGACAATGATGTTGTAAAATGTTATGTAATATTATGTAATTACATTATTTAAAATTAAAATTAAAAAATAAGAATTATCAAGATAAGTTTGACTTAGTCATTTGATGGGTTTATTGATGGTGGTTTACAAGTCCATGGTATTTTCCCATTGTATTTGTTATGATGAAGCCTATTTAAAGGCTTGATGAAATCCATTATGGAATGCAAGAGCACCCGCTTAGATCCATCCTAACTTTGAATTTGATCTCTCTAGGGGCTGGGTAGATCCATATTTAAGATGAACTAGGATGATATGATAATAAATAAGGTTGTGGTGTTCTTTAGTTTCTTTAGAGATGGATAAATTTGTATCATTATTTTTTAAATAAATAAGTGTGTTTAAGTTTATGTTAATTAAGTCTAATTTAAATGATTAAAAGGAGTGATTGTTGTCCTTTTCATCTAAATTCAATTCATGTACAAGTTGAGCTCTTAAAAATTATATTATTATAATGGTTTCAAGAACATTATTGTTAACTCACTTTAAATGCTAAAAAAACCACCTAGACCTAAACTTTGAAAAAATAAATATATTTATAAATATTTATATGATATAAATATATATTTTCAATATTATAATTAAATTATCAAAAAACAAATATTTTCTTATATAATATATTATTTTAAAAATAAAAAGTAAATCTCAAATAATCTCAACAAAATAAATTTATTTTAATTAAAAATTATAAACTTAAATTAAATAAATATTATACTTAATAGGCCTCTTATAGCCCCAAGGGTTAGCTTAATTGGTTGAGTTCTCGTCATTAAATCACCTTGCTAATGGGAGGTCATAGGGTCAATTCTCCTTGACGCTCTTGGGTTTAGGCTTTGCTAATGATAAGACGGTAAGTGATTTCTTATAGTGGATCTGCCTAAAAAAATAAGCCTCCTCATCCAAGATTTGTCATTAAATAAATAAAGCATGATAAAGTTTGACATTGAATGTATATTACACAAAATAAATAAAAGAATTAAAAATTTGATAAACTATATTGTTTAAATTGTCTGTAAGGTTAGTGTTAAAGTGAAGAGGATATTAGAGTAGTCTTCACAGATGTTATATTTAATAGTTGGAAGTGAGGAGATGTTCGCCATTGAATAAGATTTACTTTCTAAAGTAATTGATTTTAGAGGTTATTGAGATATTTTTAGGTAGTGGTTGAAGATATTATATTAATGGTAAACGAATTTGTTGGAAAATGTAACTAGTTTCAATCTTCATAACAGTCAATGTACTCAAATCATTATGTATATCTTATGTTACAAACAAAATAAAAAAATAAGCATGGGTTCATGCTCCATTTTGATGGTCGTCTAGGTAAAGCATGTTCTTCATGCTTCTAGTGTTTGTCATGTCAACAAAATATCTTTTTTGAGTCAAAAAGTCCTTATCAACTATATAAGACCCTATTAGGTAAGTTGTAACATGTAAAATATATTGATTTTGAGTTTAGAAAGTTTAATGAGACTCCAAGCACAAATCAGCCTTAGTAGTGACAAGTCAGCCTAAAGAAGGGTATTTGGACCCCACAAATGTGTATAAACGACCTCATTTGGGACAAATTTGATCTCTCAAGAATCAAGTTCAGTATGAAGTTAGAAGCAAGAAGAAAGGAAAAGGGAAGGGCTAGGAAGAAGAAGAAATCAAGAAGAAGAAGGAAACTTTGTTTCTGGGCCTTATTCTCTCACACGTCTTAAGCTTAAGGTTTATGCAGCTTCAAGGGAGGTCGAGAATTACAGGAGGCCAAATTGCAGATCCAAGTTGCAGGAGAGAAAATACTTTGATTTGGTCTACTTTGACTTTAGATATCTTGTCTTGTTTAAAGGAAGACCTTTTGAAGAATTGACACATTCCATAATTAGAGTTTCTGCAGCTACTATAGGGCCAAAGTTGCAAGTCGAAGCTGGGGGCCAAAGTTGAAGTTGGAAGTTGGTTGAAGTAGGATTGACTCTTGTTGTCTAGCATGACCTTTGACCTAATTGGAAGGGTTTCTTGAAGGGATGACTTGGTGCTTGGAGGAGGACTTGGTCTAGGGTTTGTGGGTCTTGGTTTTCTCATTTGAAGCAGATTCTATAAGAAGAGAAGATGTTTTATGGGTTTTCCCCTTTTAGTGGTTTTGCCCTAGCTTGGAGCCTATATCTTGTGTCCATTGTCTTTAATGTTTCTACTTTTGATAATTGTTTGATGAAAATATCTAATAAAGAAATGTAAGAAGATAAATAAAGTTCACAAGCAATTATTAAGGTTGAGGAGAAAATTGAATTAATAGTTGCCTTATTGTGTTCTCCAACAAGATTAAAACCCATCTTATGTTTGTATTTTTTAAAAGTCAAATTCTATTAGTGCAATTGAATTTTGAGTGCTGTCTTTTGTAAGTAGCTAACAGTAATTGGAACAAGACACAAAATAATCAAGTCATATTAAGCATTGGTGTGATCCACAATGTAAAAAAAATGAAGAGAATATTCTAGTACCAATTTGAGGGTCGGGGTGGCCCACACCGCAAAAAGAAGAAGAAGAGAATAATGTAGCATTAATTCAATCACTAACCCCCTCAAAAAATTTAAGAGACTATTATAGCACAATTGAATTTGAGACTTGCATTTCAAAATTAATATTTAGATCAATGAAGTTTTTGATATCCATTATATTTATAAAAAAGATAATTTCAAATTTATTATTATTATTATTATCATGTAACTAGGCTGAGCCTAGGCCAACGCCATCCTATTTATTAGATGGAAGAAGAACGATCAACCCACAGTGGGATGTTATCATCAGGATTGTGCAAGATTCAATCAAGTCATACACCCCTTGGGATAGTTTAATTCCCTCAAAGTGGCTGCCATCCTCAGCCCCTTCCCATGAGGTTTGAACCCAAGACCTAGCGGGGAATAAACCTCATTCAAACCAACTGGTCTACACCTCGTGGGCCATTTCAAAATTATTATTATTATTTACGGTCAAATGAAAATTTTATTAACATAAGATATTATGACTACTCACAAATGATTAAAGTTTGTAATGTCGTTTTTTTCATAATCTTTCCTACCCATGGCTAGCTTTTAGGTAATTTTTCTATCCAAAACAAAAATTTAAAATTAAATAGAGTTCCAAATGTAAAAATGTCGCAAAATATGTCTCTAATCTTAATGCATTTTGTGTCTATGCCTAATTGTTATCATTAAGAACATGAATATTTAATTCAAAAGGGTTGTGGAGGAATAGTAGATTTGGGTTATTGAAGATGTTGGGTTGATTGTTTCCAAAGGAGGTTGTAATGCTACCTAGAGTTCTTCCAAATTAATTCTTTAACCCATTAGTTTCACCCTCTTGTCTTTGAATCAAAGCCCGATGCTCAATGATGATCTCCATTGTCCGAGTGAGTTATCTTGCGCAATCCCCATAAGGGGCAAGCGTCAACATCTCAACTAAGTGATGGAACCATAAATAACCTATCATTACTCTAGGTACCATAAACATATTCTCTTGTTATTATGCGTATTGTACTGCCACCCAACCTCAAATCACGTGGTGTTATCCCTACCATCATGAGATCTAGCACTTTCACAGAGTTTTATTTATAATCAAGGTTCTTGTGGCTGACTTGGTGGCTAAGTTTGTTACTGAGTTTGCTTCATAGTTTAATCTATAGAGGATGTGGAGTGCCTTATACTCTTTAATGGTTTCAGACCCAGTTTGGTTTGTTTTTGTATATCTTGAAATTGAAGAAGTAAAAGTTGGAGCATTGCATGTAGTTAGAGAGCAAAGAAATGGAATTGTAGAGCGACAATATTTTGGGTGTCCCTAGAAGTTTTAAACTTTGAGAATAAATTGAGACCTCCACCCTAGAATGCACCCAGAGGACGTGTGGTTCATCACAAACATAATAAGTTTTAGGTCTTACTCCTTAACCAAAAGGCTTTTAATTTAAAGATTTTTTGCAAAAGAAACTCTATCCATTTTGGTCATGACAGAAGCTACTTTTAATAGAGTCAAGTATTTTTTATTAACATTTATGCTTAATTCTATGCATGAAACCAAATATTAGTAGCAATTAACATTTAATTTCTTAATGAACATTATAAAAATAAATAAATAAAAAGTCCAAAGTATGTAAGATGATAGCGTGGAATATTGGAAATTTATAAACATTTTTTCTATGATAACAAATAAAGTTGTGGTAATCTTTAGTCTATATAGAGATGGATAATTTTATATGGTTTGATTTATTTTCCATCTTTTAAATAAATAAATACATTTAAATTTATGTTAACAAGCTTTAGTCTATATAATTAAATAGAATGATTGTTATTTTCTTCACATAAATTCAATTTCGGTGAATAACATGTTAGGGTTTCAATAAAATACAAATTCCTCCTTATAATATTCGTCTCCGCTTGTGAACCACAAAGGTAACATTTGGATGGTCCAGTGAAGCCTTTTTTCAGAAGATTCTCCCAAGTTAAGATTTTCCTTTGATGAACTAGCCAAATAAATAACTTTATTTTCATCCAGTGGGGGCTCTGCCAAAGATTCTTCCAAACTTGATCAGGATTTAGATAGTTAAATCCTATTACTACCTGTTTAGCTTCATTGAGGTTAAAGTTTCCTTCAGTGTTTTTCCCCATCTTAGGTGGTCAGACAAGGATGATACCAGAATCCTCCTATGCTCTAGATCCTGGGTAAGAGAGTTTGCCTAGGCCCTCAGAGGACTCTCTTCACTATGGCCTAGATCCTTCCAAGTTCTCCATTTTCCATTGTTCCTTTCCTGGTCCCAGAAGTCTTTTACCATAAGTAGACCTTTGTTGTTTGTGTCATTCTTGAGAGCTACTAATTCATCCTTATACAAATTAGGTTCCTGCTGCCAGTTGTCCTCCCAAAATCGTGCTAGGTTCCCAGCTCGAATTTCCCAGAAACTATGTTGTTGAACAATACTTTTATTTTCCCAGGCAAGGTTCCAAATGTGGGAGCCCTTAATGTGCCCTGACATTCTAATGTGATCTTTCTCCTGCCAATTCTTGGCATATTTTTGTGTCCAAAGCTTAGCCCAGGGAGTTTTCGATTCCTTGATCCATCTCCACTAGAGTTTAGCTCCCGAAACCTTGCTGATGGTTTCAGGATCATGAAGCCCCAAGCCACCGTGGCTCTTGGGTTTGCAGATCTTGTCCCAAGCTACTAAAGCCCATTTATTTTTCTCTTCTCCTTTGCCCCATAGAAAGTCCCTTTGTATGCTCCTGATTTGCTGCTTAACTCCTTTAGGAGCAGGAAGAGTTGAGAACATAAATATAGGAATGGCTTGCAGGACAACCTGTGTGAGCACAAGGCACCTCCCCAAGTTTAAAGACCTACATGTCCATTTTTGGATCTTGTCCTACAGTTTATTTATAATTGGCTCCCACACTTCCTTGCTGAGAGGTTTATCTGTGAGAGGTATACCCAGATACTTGGAAGGTAGTTGGTCCCTTTGAAACCCAAGAATTCTGGTGATATTTCTTTGAATAGCAATGTCAGTGTTAAAGAAAAAAACTTTTGATTTGTTGATGCTTACCTCTGTGCCAACAGCCATAACAAAGTCATTCAAATTTTTTTTGATCATTCTGGCTTCCCTGACTCTAGGTAAGCCTTGCAGCATTGTGTCATCCACAAATTGCTGATGTGTGTTTGCCGCTCCATCCAAGGTGAGCTTGACACCCTGGATTCTTCCTTCAGCATTAGCCATTTTAATCGCTCTACCAAGCCCTTCCATAATGAGAACAAAGAGGAAGGGTGAGAGTGGATCCCCTTGTCTGAGACCTCTAGAGGGTGTGAAGAGTCTTGAAGGAGTGCCATTAAGCAAGATGGAGAAACTAGTCATGGTGACTAGTGCCATAACCCATCTTATCCAGTTTTGGTCGAAGCCATAGGCTTTTAGAACTGCCCTTATGTAAGACCAGCTTAGCTTGTCATAAGCTTTCACTAGGTCTAATTGAATGATCATACCAGCTTGTTTGTTGCTTTTGAGAGAGTGTACCACCTCATGAGCTTGGATGATATTATTGAGGATTTGTCTTCCTTCCACATAGCCTGTTTGCTCCTCTGAGATGAGAGCTGGTAAAAGGGGCTTGAGTCTATTGGCGATCACCTTGGAAATAATTTTATACACCACATTACATAAGGCTATGGGTCTGAATCCATCTGGAGTCATGGCATTTTCCATTTTTGGGATCAAAGCTATGAAGAAAGCATTAGACGCCTTCAGAACCTTTTTGGATCTTCTTGAGTCTTCCACCACCTCAAGGATGTCTTGTTTGACTATTTTCCAACATGCTTTGAAAAAGTCTACATTGAACCCATATGGGCCTGGAGCTTTTCCATTTTGCATTTCATTGATCACTTCATTGACCTCCTCTTCCGACACTGGCCTGTTAAGATTGTGGTTATCTTCTCTGGTAACCAACTGAGGGATATATTGAGTGAAATGGTTGATGAACCTAGATCTATCCCCTAGAGGCTCCTCTGCAATACTGAGGAAATGTTGTACAAGGAGAGATTCCATGTCTATGTGAGAAATGATTTCTCTCCCTTGAGAGTCTTTGAGCTTTGTGATTCTGTTGTGTGCCCTGTGATCCATTGTGGATTTATGAAAGAACTTCGTGTTTCTTTCTCCCTCTTTAATCCACTGAATCCTTGACTTTTGTCTCCAAAAAATCTCCTCTTGCAAGCACCGTTCTTCCCATTCTTCCTGCAAAGAATCAACTAGCTTTTTTCGTTCCTCTGTAAAGCCCTCTGTGATGTTGATCTGATTGATCTCCTGGAGTTTTTGCTCAGCTTCTCTTTTGGCTTTGAAGATATTTCCAAATTCCTTTTTGTTCCAACCTTTAAGCTTGGATTTGATATGTTTAAGTTTCTGTTGGAGCAGGAACATTCTAGTGCCTTGAATGTTTAGATCCTCTCTCCACCATTTGTCAATATTACTGGTGAATTCAGGATGAGAGAGCCAGGCATTCTCAAACCTGAAAGGTCTGTTTCTTGGTGTACCCATAAAAGTGGCTTCCAGCTGTACAGGCCAATGATCCGAACCTCCAAAGGGAAGAATAGAAGCTGTTATGGCAGGGCCTGAGAGAAAGAGGTCCTTTGAGATAAAAAATATATATAGTCTAGATGCGACTTGTGAAGCTCCTCCCCTTTTGTTGTTCTAGGTGAAGGTCCCATTTATTGTTCCAGTGTCCACTAACCCCATGTTCATTATGAAGTTCTGGAAGGCCATGGACTCTCTCCCTAACTGTTTGATACCACCTTTTTTCACTGTAAGAGATCTTATCATATTGAAATCTCCTGCAATGATCTAGGGCATATTAGGGTGTCTTGCTCTTAGTTCCTTAAGGGAGGTGAGAAGCTTGAGTTTGTCTTCTTGCTTTTGAGGTCCATAGACATTTGTGATCATGTATATCTCCTTATCACCTAAAGGTTGACAAACCAAAGAAAGATAGTTCCTAGATACCTCAACATCCAGGATTCCAAATTTCTGTGGATCCCATAGCGTGAGAATCCCCCCCGCTGAGTTCGTTGCTTTAACCTCTAGATACTCATACTTGATTATCCATTTATTATGAATTTCTCTAATCTTATCCATCGAAAATTTTGTCTCCTGAATCAAAACCATATATGGTTTTTCTTCTTTTATTCTAGTACTGAGATTTCTTTGTTTCCTTCAATTTCCTATGCCTCTAATATTCCAGGTTGTGAGCTTCATTAATAAAGGTTTGTAAAGGAGTATTTGGTAAGCTCTTTCATCTTACCTAAGTTAATCAAAAGTTTCCCACATTTGTTCAGCAACTCCTTCTGTCTTTTTCTTCCTCTTTTCCTTCATGGGTTCTTTGGAGATTGTGCTTGTGTCTCCTCCATCATTTTGATCCCTCTATGTTCCTAGATTTCATGATTTCTTTTGACTCCAGTTCCCTTCATTTGTGATCTCCATAGGAAAAGTTGTTGAACCCTGTCATATTCCTCTTTTGGCAAGGAGTCCACTCCTTTGGCCGTTCTTTGTTCCAGAAATTTCTCTAGATCGAGATTTTCCCTATCTAGAATCTCCTGTAGTTCATGGTCCTCCGTTTCTGCCTCACTCGGAGTCATCTCATGGTCCCTATTTATCTCCATCATGTTTTCTTTGATATCTTCCATGCTTTCATCC
Source organism: Pinus tabuliformis (assembly GCA_031772625.1). Lineage (NCBI taxonomy): Eukaryota > Viridiplantae > Streptophyta > Pinopsida > Pinales > Pinaceae > Pinus > Pinus tabuliformis. The sequence goes on from CM062807.1 coordinate 315,486,930, forward strand.
CTTTCCTTCTCAGTGATAATGTTCTCCAATTCCTGGTTCGTCTCTTTGTTTCCTTCTTCTTCTTCTAGGATCTTAAAGCTATTGTGGCTCAGTTGTTTTTCCTCATTCATATTCTTTTGCGGCCTCTTTCCACATTTCCCTTTTCCCCCAACCTTGGTAAAACCCTCAGGGTTTTTATCCATAGTGGTTTTCACATTTCTCTTGATGTTGTTTGTTGGGAAATCTCTGTATAAATGCCCATGCTCATGGCATTTGCAACACCTAAATGGGATGTGCTCATAGTCCACTGCCTGTACCCATTCTTCATCATATACTTCTAAAATTATCACGTCTGGAAGTGCTCCAGATAAGTCCATTTCCACACAGATCTGGGCAAAGGACGTGTATTTTCTCCTCAGAGTCGCATCTGAGATCTTTAGAAAATGCCCCAGTTTGTTGCCTATTGTTTTCAGCGATTCTGGTAACCAATAATCTAGAGGAAGGGAGTATAGTCTGATCCATACCGGTACCGATGAAAATGTCTCGCATTCCAGAACAAAGTTCATTATCCAAGGCCACATGTAGAGGCCTGCAACAACGTAGAAATATGGTCCTCCTTCAAACACTCTGTCTTTATCCTCTAGGCTTGTGAATACTACTGTGAAAAAGCCCTTGGATCCTAGATGAAGGTTTATTTCCCCCTTTGGCTTCCAGTGGCTCCTTATCCAGACATGCAGCGCCCTCTCCATCGGCCATATTCCCATGAATTTGCAGATGACCGCATGTTCCATCATATGATCCCTATGCGCTTGTAGCGCAGGGTCGCTCAAGATGACCCGAGGAATGGTGTTCGACTTAGGTTTGCAGACCCCAGATGTCCTTATAGAAGTAGGTTTTTGACTGCTATCCCCTTTCTCCTTTTCCTTACTAGCTTCCTGCTGCTCCCCTTCCTGTTCATGAGGTTTGTTTCCTCCCAATGTGTCCGTGTTACTTGCCCCTGTTGCCTTCTCCAGAGGCTTCTTGAAACGTTGCTTTCCCGCGTCCTTGCTTCTATCCGTAACTACTTGACTGTAGGAGGGAGAAACACCCCCCTTGCGCGTCCTGCCATGGTGCCCAACGTCAAAACCCTAACCCTAGTTCAAGTTGCATAGTCTTCTACGCATCCCTTCATTGAGTATGTCATTGTTAGTGTCAGGGATGACAAAGTTTATCGGTATACTACACAAGATAAATTATTCAACAGGGAGGGACAACAAAGTTTATCGGTATATCAAACAAAATAAATAATAATATTAAAAATAAAAATGGTTTGTAATTTAAATTATTTAAAAAAATAAAAAATAAATCTCAAATAACTTTCACGAAATAAATATTTTAATTAAAAATTGTGAACTTGAAATTAAATCAATATTATACTTAATAGGTCTCTCGCCGTAGATTTGTCAATTATTCAAAAGAGAAGGGATGACAAAGTTTATCGGTATATCACATAAAATAAATAATAATATTAAAAATAAAAATGGTTTGTAATTTTAAAATAGATTGTGGTGAACATTCGAGTTGTTTTTATGTGATTTTTTGGAAGTTTTTCTTGTGGGTTTTTCTCATCTAATTTCTCTAAAAGCCCGCACGAATTTATTGAAATCACAAATTTGATGGGTAACCCTTGCACAATCGAAGTGCCGTAGGGGTTTTTGAGGGTGTTGAATCCATATATACAGTCAAAAAACCAATTTAAATAACACAAATCAAGATTTCATGTCAATTTTTTCCGCTGGATTCTGGCACCGAAAAGTAAAAAAATCACTCTAAAGACAACTCCAAAAACATTATACTATCAATTCAAACATTATACTATCAATTCAATCACCAATCCCCCCAAAAAAAAGAGAATATTATATAATTGAATTTGAGACTTGCATTTTAAGATTAATAAAAAAATTGAAATAAAATTTATTTCAAAATTATTATTACTATTTTCACAATGACACGGAAATTTTATTCACTAAAGATACCGTGACTACTCACAGTTAGTTTACATTTTAGAGTTTGCAAAGCCATTTTTTCATAAGCTTTCCTACCCATGACTCACTTTTAGCTGATTCTCTTATCCAAAATAAGAATTAAAAATTACATAGAATTCCAAATATAAAAATTTTGCAAAACATATCTCCAATCTTACTAATCTTACTACATTTTGTGTCCATGCCTCACTATTATCCTATTTTTTCTTCACAAAAGACACCTTTTTTTAGTATCTTCAAGAACAAAAATATCTAATTCAAAAGTGGTTGTGGAGGAGTAGCACATCTCAGTTATTAAAGACATTGGAATCGTTGCAACCAAAGGAAGTTGTAATGCTACCGCGAGTTCTTCTAAAGCTTTTCTTTAATCCATCAATTTCACCCTCTTGTCTTTGAATTAGAGTGTGATACTCAATGATGATCTCCATTGTCCGAGTGATTTGTCTTAAACAATCCCCATAGGAGACAAGGGGCAGTGTCTCGGCTAATTGTTGGCACCATAAATAGCCTATCTTTAGTCCATGTACCCATAAACCTTTTGTCCTTTTTCTGAGGCATGTTGTATTGTTTCCTAACCTCAAACCACATGGTGTCATTCCTGCTATCATGAGATTAGGAACTTTAGTAGAGTTTGATTTATACTCAAGGTTCCTTTGGCCCACTTAGTGGCTAATTTTTTTATTGAGTCTTCTTCAAAGTTTAATTCATGCAGGATGCAGATGCCTTATACTCTATAATGGTTGTAGACTAAGTTTGATCCTTTTTTGTATATGTTGCAACTAAAGATCTATTGGCTAGTGTTTAGATTAAAATGTTGATTATTTGAGTCTCCAACAATCATTAATCTATGAACCAAATATTTTTTAATTATGTTCTCCTTGCATCAAAACAAATTACTATGCTTACTTATGTGATGTTGTGTCTGGACTCCACTGGTACTTTGTTTCAATTTTTCTTCGAGATTATAAATCCACTGCCAACCCACTTGAACCTGCCACCCCTATTCTTTTTCAAAAATATTAAGTTGCATATGAGTTTCATATTTTTTAAAACACATATATTTGATTAAATGAATCAATTAAATTAAACCCATTTTGAAAAATCATGTTAACACATTTTGGACAATAATCATAATGTATTTTAAAATCTATTGTTATTAAACATTTTCTCTATCACATCACTAAAATATTTCTACAATACAATTAATATAGTTATTAGTTTCTATTATAAACTAACTAACTTAAAAACAATCTTAAATTTAGTTAATCTTAAAAATCTATGATCATCTTAACCTTGTAGTTACTATTTTTTGTCTCTCATATTTTTTATCTCTTTTTTTCCACAACTAGGTTGAGTCGAGGTTAGGGCCAACCCCAATGTTGGAAGGAAGATGGAAGAAAGATCTACCCACCACTGAGATGCTATTATCAAAAGCTTGGTCACCCCATGAGATAGTTTGATTCTCCCAAAAGTGACTTCTATCCTCAATCACTCCCCATGAAATTTGAACCTCACATTTGGCATAGGCTAAACCCCATACAAACAAACTAATCTACACCTCAAAAGACCCTTTAATTTTCAGGACTTATAATCCATCCTCTTAACCTACTCTCCTTTATACTCATTTTCTCTGTATATTTTTGTTTCCTATAATAATTTTGTTTGAGTTGTTATTCCCTTTTCTTTATATATATATATATATATATATATACATACAAATGAAAGATGGTTCTATTAAATGTACGCCCAGTTGCAACAAATACCCGGGGAATTCATTACATTGCCATTTTCCAATGGGATCTTCCACTAGGGTAATGACGAAATTCATGGAAGAGATTTCCTAGTATTTTCCACAAATTCTGCTACCGAGTCCTTCTACATGTTTACAAGAGTAAATTCTTACGTATTATGAGCATAAGAGAATGCAAAAACAATACATTATGTTATTTGGAAGGATTTTGGAGTAGAGAATTCATTCAGAGTTGAGATTTTGTGGTTAAGTTAGAATCTATTTTGCGTTCTCACTTTTCTTTATTGGATTTTCTACTTCTTGTGAGAGTCGATGGTTCCACTTCCTTCGAGGAGATGGGTTTTTTCTGTGTTGTCTGGTGAATCTTTTGAGAACATTTCTTAATCTTTGTAAGAGCGGAGGGCATAAATTCCAATCCTCTTTTCTCAAAATTTGACTTTGGACCTAGAGGGTCAACCTGTGAAGGGGATTGCTCTTCATTTCCCACCGACATTTCTATATTTCGATGATCCTCATTTGAGGTTTCATCCATACAGGTATCTTCTTCTTGTTCTAGATCTTTAAGAGCCTCAAAATATTTTTTGTTGATGGAAGGTTTTGTGGTTGACTTTGCTTCAACATGTTTCTTTGGAGTTGAAACCTTGTTTTGATGTTTCTTTCTTCACTTTTGTACTAGTTGGAAACTAGCTTCTTTAGAAACAGGGACTTGGACCTCCTCATCTTTTTTTTTAGTTGAGGATAGTTTTTGGCAAAGTGCCCATGAGAATAGAAATTAATGCACTTGAACATAATCTAATCATAGTCCAATTCCTTGATATGACTCCATTCTCCTATATTTACCTTTAGAGCCTACGGTAAACCTTCATTAAGGTTGACTTCCACACATATATGAGCACAAGAAATTGACCTCGTGTTGGTTCTTCTTTATCCATATAGAAACCTAGCTTGTTTTCGATGTCTTTTAGTGAATCAAGCCTTTAAAGATGAAGAGGGAGGCGTGGCAACCAAACCCACATTGACACAATAATAATCTCAGAATCTAGGTTAAGATCCATAGTCCATGGAGTAATAGAAATGTTATAGACCCCATGAAATACAGACCTGATCTAAAAATCAATTCTCTTTCCATTTTATTGAGAAATAAAAAGACATAGAAGCCCCTTCCTAGTATAAATAAAGTTCCCTGACCTTGAAGCTTAAGGGCCCATTGTTCCACGATCCAAGATTCCATAGATTTTGGGTTCGGCCAAAAGCCCATAGACTTGTTGACCAATTTTTTTTCTACGAAGGTTAAGGCTCTCTTGCATGGATATGGAGGAGAGAGATCCACCGCAGGGATCTTAGCTAGTTTCTTCCCAAAAATTTTGGGGGGAGAAGAAGACCCTTAAGGATTTTGTGCCTGCACTAAGGCTCTAGATGCAACCTCTTCCTCCATGGCACAAACTCAACAACAAATGGGCCAGTAAAATGCCTATGATGGCTAGGGTACAATCGACGCAAACCAAATTCTGCATACTTTCACAGGCTTCAAATATGAGGTGGCATGAATCATTTTAAGCAGCAATGGCAACACGACGTCAATCACACATAGTGATTCTACAAGTCAACTATTGAATCACAAGATGCAGAGCGGAGGATCATGAGTTCATGCATGTGACGACCTTGTTTACAAATTTAGAAATGGAGACCCTTGAGACAGACACGAATCATTTGCAAAAACTGACACACAAACAAAGAATCAACAATGATTAGAGAAACCCTAGCTGTCAGGAAGAAGGTGCCACAAAGCTCTCCATTACATTCTTCTTCCAAGAAATTTGTTACAACCATGTAATTAGAGATATAATTTTTTTATATTATTATTTTTTATTTAATATTTTTTTTTTCTACTTTATTATATTTTTTACATATTTATTTATTTCCTTTTTCATATATATATATATATATATGGATGTATATATATATATATATTTTATATATCAAAATTTTAATTATTAAATTGTTTTGAATTCTATATGAAAAAATATATAATATTTTTCAAACTTATTGAAAAATTAAAATACAAAATATCCTTTACACTTATTAAAAAATTACAATTAAAACGTAATATGAATTATATATGTATGTTAGTTTTGTATAATTATATATGTAGGCTAATTAGTTATAATTATTATTTAAAATATATTTATCTTTTTATCAATTAATTATTAATAAATAATTTAATTTGTTATATATAAGAAAATTTAATTTCTTTAGATTTTTTTTAATTGTATTTCAAATATTGAGCATTTATTAATTCATTTTCTTATCAAGAATGGAAATCTTAAAGCCTTTAGTCGTTGCCTTGTTTATGGGGGATTTTTAGCTTTAGGACTCTTCCTTTCGTCCAAAGCCCCCTCATTTTGGTGTCATTGCTATAGATCTATTAAACCAAGGGGAATTTCTTTTGCAACAGGGTTCTTCCTTCCTTCAAAGTGATGCCATCACTCTAGACCTCTAGAGTTTTCCAGTCTTCATGAGGTTGATCTCAGGGGGTACCCTTTATAAGCAGGAAAAAGTTGCCAACATTGTCTTTGCACTCGTAGCCATAATTCAAGATTCAACAAGAATACCCGTCATCTTAATGTGACTTCTACATAGGGGCAATCAACTTCAGGATAGACATTTTCTCAAAGATACGGTATAGACAAGGACACCTTAATACTCCTAGTCTCAAGATTAAATGGAGAAGTGAAAGGTTGGGGTGTTCCCTCTTCCTCAAAGTCACGATCCTTTAAGGATGCTCTAAATCCATAGCTCTCACAACCAACTCCCAAAGGTCTCTTAGGGCTAGTCTTCATTGTAGAACAAGTAGAAGTTATTCCAAATATAGAGGTGGAGGACCCTTAATTTGATCTTTCTTGAAAGGTCTATGGGAAGAATGCTATTATTTGCTACTTTATTGGGATCTGGCCATCAACATCTACGCTATGGGAATGGGTGCTTCAAACTTGGTCCTCGAATATGGATCTGTATTTTTGTTCAAATCGTTTCTTTATGGTTTATTTCAAAAATTGAGAGGATTGTCAAAGGGCTTTTTATCAAGGACCTTGTTTCTAGGGTCACTCAAGGCTCTCCTTTCAGCCATGGTTTCCTGAAATCAACCCTCTATCCATGACATCTTTGGCCGCTCCTCTTTGGTTAAGACTCGTTAATATGCCAATTCTTTGGTTAACTTTGGATATCTTATCCTCTGTAAGAAAATCACTTCATTGTTTTATTAAGATAGATACAAACGAGCTCAGGAGGGGTATTGTACCCTTTGCACACATCTATGTAAAAATAGATCTCAGCAAAGGGTCCCCTCATAGGATCCTCATAAATTGGAATGGCCTAACCTTTTTGCAGCCAAAGGACTACAAAAACACAACTTTTTGTTATATGTCCTGTCAACAGTCGGGTCATCTCTAGAATGCTTTCCCTTCTTCTCCATGGCATTCTCACCCCCCTGATGCTAAGAAACAGAATCGAGGATGTCAAGACCCCAAAGATCCAAAAAGGATATAATAATTCTTCAACTCACAAGCAAGACAACATGCAACAACAAAAAGCTTCTATAGTCAAATCTAGTCCTTCGGCCTCAACTCAACCCCATGCAACGCCATCTCATCCCTCATATTTTGGGGTCCCTCCCCCTCTTCCTACATCTCCCCACTCTCATCTGGATCCCTTGAATGGAGAAGAAAGAGACACAACCATGACCTTGGCTTCGTACACGAGAAGGCACACACGTCTCCATGAATTAGTTACTCAGACAAAGACAAGGAAGCAACCATTATTGCAAAACATCCAGAAATGGAATTGCCTCAAGGAAATGAAACCATTCTCTCCACTCCATTTTCCTCCAATAACTTTTTAAGATAGATTGACATTTGTAAAAAAAAGGAAGAAAAAACCTTTAAAGACCCATGATCATTTCTAGCCTCAAAAACTAGAATATGAATATATGTATTTGTATTTTCAACTTTAAATTAACTTTTCTTTTAATCTTGAATTTAGCTAATTTTCCCACTAATAAACGAGTCTAAATTTCTTAACTTTTCATATAATCACTTATTCAGAAAGTAATACAATTGTTAAATTGAGACTTCTGTGATCCATAATAGTTGTAAGAAGAGCTTCGGCGTAAATCACATATAGAAAGAGATCTTTGTCGACGCGTTTCGAGCCAGCAAGTGTGGCTCATCGTCAGGACAAGTTGAAGAAACAGATCCATCTTTGCAAGTTAAATAGTCTGAGCAGGGCCTCCAACAGCTATCTAGATCAACGGCTAGATTTGACCAAGGGACAGTCAAAAAGTCAAATGGATTATTTAGAGGGGGTTACATTATTAATTTAATAATTAAAAATTATTATTAAATGGGAAATAGTTATAATGGAGACCTAACATTTTATACCTACGATTCAAAATATTGTATCGATACACAACATTATATAAATAATACAATGATAATTTTATTTAATAAAAAAAACCATAATAATTTCTCTACTTTCCAATTAAGTAATAGCTTATATTTGCAAATCGCTTATCACAAAATCCTCGTTTTAGTGTCATCTAGGCGTGTTGTGAGATAGACAGAGGATTGGATTAGTAAAATGGAAGGCTATATATAACCCCTCAAATTTACATAGTTATAAATTGTATATAAAGTTAAGTTTGTTTTGGTTCACGGGTAAGGTTTTGTTTTAAGTACATTAAATTATATTATAGTAAAATATTAAATAATAATTATATATATATATATATATATATATTAGAAAAATTGGGATGATGATGAGAGTTTTGAGTATTAGGGTTTTTAGCATAGGATGCATTTGTGGGCTCTGGTTAAGTGTGGCTCGCAGTTGTGCCAGATAAGTAATGGTTGTTTTCGATCGGAGAAGAAGAGATTAACCTCACTCAAAATGATGGTTGGTGGAGGATGTGGGTGAATGTGAGAGGGTGTGGGTTGTTTCTCTACTCAAGTCACTGCATCATTACAAAGATCTTAAAAGGAATGGTGGTGGGATCTGAGACACCAACCAAAGGGGATTTATTTGGCCCATTTTATACAATCTTTACGAGTAGCTTGAAGGAATTTATTTTGTCCCTCAACGAGCGACATTCCAATTAAAATATCAGGTTATCTTACCGGTTGAACTGTTAAATGCGCTTTTAGAGCCACTATCTATTGTTGTTTAAGATCAAACTGAATTCAACCCACTTCTCTGGTTTTCTTGGGCTGTAATCCTAGATCCCGACTTATACAATGTGGGTAGCCCTCATAATGGCATAGATATACTAGAAAAAACCATCTACCTTAACTGATCTAGATTTGGTGAAGGGTTTAAAGGTTTGAAACAAAGGGAGAACTTTCAAATCTTTATTAAGACCATTAATAGGAAGTCCTCCCTTTTTTGGGTCTTAGGTATGGATTATGTGTTTAATCTCAAGTTGCAGACAAAGACCCATATGGAATTTCAAATATATATACAAAGTCTCCTTCATTAGGGGAAGCCGTGACATGATCCTATTCAATTGCAGGATTACAACATTTCAAGAAAATCATTCATTATCTTAAACTTAAGGTTCCAAGGGGGTGCTTTGGGACCCAAGAACCCAGGAGGTTCAGCCTTGTACAACGATGTGTTGAGGGGTAAAGGTTGCAATCCATTGGATCTGCCGCAACACAATCCTGGACCTTACATTGTTGAACAACAACAACAACACACACTTACCATGGAGTTAAAGCTAAGAAAGGTAAATACATACATACATACATACATACATACATACATATATACATACACACACACACACACACACACACACACACACATATATATATATATATATATATATATATATATTTAATTTTTTATGTTCTTCAATCTAGGGCAATAATTTGCATATTGAATGGTTTTTTACCCATGTTTGATGCTTTACATCAACGTGTTTTTACAACCTGGACAAGAAACTACGACATATGCCTATGCTCAAAAGGCTTGTTCATTATTCGATTTGATACCCAGGAAAATTTAGAGAGAGTATTGAAAGAAGGGCCCTGGTTTTAGGGAAATGCAAGACTCTTCATTACCCCTTGGTTCCAAGATTTTGATGTCACAATAATGGTGGTCTCAACAATGCCAATATGGGTGAGGCTACCAAATATTTCCCTTCCCTCCTTGCATCATAAGGTGCTTAGGGAAATTAAAAACACTTTGGGGTCATTCAAAAAGATGGAGACTGGGAGAAGGGAGAAAGGGTTATTTACCTTAGCCATAATATGTGTATAAATAGACCTAAGTAAAGGTCTACACCATCACGTTCAAATGAAACATAAAAACTTCGAGGGGACCCAACTTCTCGATTATGAAAATACGACATTTAGATGTTGATAATGTTACCAAATAGGACATGTGTAGGACACCTTTTGATCCCTACCTCAAGAATGATGAAGAAATGGAAATAAAAAAGAACCCTCCAAACCAAGAATATGGGGGTTCTTAGGACTATAATGGTAGTGCAACCCACAAGCAAAATGGTACAAAATCAGAAGCGATCCAAGAACTAGAACAAGAGAAAAATGAGGCACACAAAGAGGATGGAATGATAGGCTCAACAAGAGATCATGCTTCAAAAGGTTCTGACTCAAACAAAGAACACCCACCAGAGACAATTGTGAACAATTTGGCAATGGTACCTATGGACCTTGTAGAGGGATGGCAGGATTTCTAGAAAAAGAAAGGAAATAGAGAGAAGATAAGCGATTTTTATATCACATAATCTTCTCCTTTCTACTTTCTATGTTTAGTTTTCTCTATGTTTCTGATTCGTAAGGTTGCTCATACTGACTGCTTTTAACATCTACAAAAATGCAATTTTGTTCCTTTTTTTGCAAAAGTTGAAATGAAATTACAGGTTTTCCCCCTTTGAAATATATATATATATTATTCAACATCAAACGGAAAAAAGTATAGACCAGCATAGATCCATCTTAACTCAGGATCTATCAAGTGTTAAGAGGGAGCAAATCTCTCAACATGCAAACCTCTTTTTAATGAAAAACTTGAGGAACGATTTTCACCTCAAGATACTTGACTCCTCTCGGCTTTTTGTAGATCTAGAGTTAAGATGGGTCTATGATGATTTTTTAGAAACACATGTTTCATGTTTCATGATTTTTTTTCACATGTTTCATATAATATATACCTGGTTGACATCGAGATATGTTATTTATTATTCACATTGTCCACATTTAAATGTTAATATATGTCCTCTCATATTTGGATGTAGAAAATATATATCTGTAGGATATGATATCTCTCTCTTTCTCTACACACACACATTGAATTATTTTTGTTATTAATTTTTTTTAAATGTTAAATGTTAGAATATGTCTCTTAAGGGATTAGGGAGTTGGAGATGCTCTGTGGCTTTGAAGGTTTTTGACGTGTTAGTGTCTTTAGTGGCTTGATGACTAGTTCCCGGGGGAGGGGGGGGGGGGAGGTGTCCACATCCCTGTCCCCTTTTCCTGCTACCTATGTAGAAGCTTTTAACTCATCGGTTGTGAATGGTTGAGGCAAAGCCTTCTCGTTTCGTCAAGAAATCGGAGAAAATCCCAAATGTGGAGATATTTGTGCCTTAGTCAATAACTCAAGGTTTGCGACTGGATAAGCGCGACCTAGTCAACTAATTCATGGGGATTTGGGCCTCCCAACAATTTGTGAGGCTGTGGGTGGGAAAAAAATTGGAAACACATGATCAAGGGTTTTGTCTCTTAACCTTTTGCAGATTTTTTTTCACTTTCCACTTTGAAAACAAGGCAGATCGAAACATGATCTTCAGAAGTGGTCCTTATTTCATGGGGGGTCAAGGGTTATATTGTGATCGATGGAGTCCACATTTTAACCTCGAAAATTGATGTTTCATCTGCAATTCTAGTAGGGGTGAAACTCCCTTTTTTCCATTGCATTGTTGGAATGATACAACTTTTAGAAGTATTGGCAATGCCCTTGGTAAGTATATTAATCGTATTGAGCCACAAGAGGGGATTTTCTCATTCACTAGGATTTGTGTGGAAGTGGATTTGGATAAGGGACTCCCAACAACCATAAATCTCAATATGGATAGTTGGTCCCATATCCAAGAGGTAGACTACGATCAGATTCCATTCAAATGCAAAGTATGCCATGAATATGGCCACTTTGTAAGAAGCTACAAAAATAAACAAGAGGAGCAATAAAAACAGGGGGGGAGGAGGATAATGGCAACAACAAAAAAGGAGAAGAGGCCTAGTAAAACAACAGAACAATCAACAAAGCAACTAGATCAGATTGGGAATAAAGGGAAAGGACCATCCTCCCCAAAAAAACCAAGCTTGGTAACAGAGAAGGAAGCAACAAAGGGAAGAAATAAAATAGTAACAATTATGAGGCATTAAATACAATGAATGAAGAAGGGGAAATTCCACAAAATGACCCCTCCTCGCAAGAGAAAGATAAAGAATCAATATCACATCCAAATCTATAAAGAATTGATTAAAATATGCCATTGTTAGGGGAATATTTGGCATTAGCACAACAGACCATGGAGTCTACTATGAGGGAGGAAGAATTCATCTACCATAAAAACACCAGGATGGGGTCATCTTTTCTTAGTTCGGCAAACGCGAAACTAGAGCTTGAGAAGGAAAAAGAACTAGAAAGGTTCCAACAAAAGGCGAGTCAAAAAATTAACAGAGAGGTGAAACTGGAGAAAATGGAAAAAGATAAGGAAATGGGAACTCAATCAAGTCTAGATCCAAAACTCAAAGCATACAAAAATACCAAAAAAGGGGGAAAATCTGCCCCTTTGACAAGGCTCAACTCATACAAGTAGTAAGTAATGAAGGTTTTGTCCTAGAATTACAGGGGATTAGGGTCAGGAAAAAAACGAATGGAGGAGGTGAAGTCATTAATCAAGAAATAACAACCCTTAGTCCTCTCGCTCCAAGAGACAACAATGGGGGATCAAGAGATCCTTCAAAAACAATATAAGGTTTGGAATGGTAGTGGGGATATTTAACAATCAATGGTCAAATTAGGCCCTCTCCTGTTCCTTAGAGCTAAATGGATTATCATTGCACATTTATTAAGGATTGCATTATCAACCTATTATAGTATGACATATAAAATAAATAAATTGGTGGGTCAGTTTTGTAAGGTATATACCTACAAAACCTCTTTTTGTGTGTCCAGTTTGGCTTCCTTTCAGAAAATTTTGTAGTTTTGCTAGATAAGAGGGGTTAGGAATTTTTTTTGAAGATATAACTATGTACTACCTAATGTATTTGTTGCTATCTATACCTAGATTTGCATATAAATACAAAATTCTCATTCTGGTTAAACATAAATAAATTAAATGTTACATTTCAACTCCATACTAAACATTGAAGGAATAACAATTGTCCCTCAGTAATCAACCTAGATCCATCTTAAATCCATATCTACTAAGCATCAAGAGGGATCAAATCTCTTGAGATACAAACCTTTTTTAAAGTGAAAATAGATTTGATTCCTCTTGGCGCTTGGTAGATCTAGAGTTAAGATAAATCTAGACTAGTTTAATTATTAATTATAATTAATTATGTTTATAATTATTATGTTTATATTTTAATAATTTTATTTTTATTTTTATATTATTTCATCCAATCAAAATATTATATTGATAATTGTAATTATTAATTATTTTATTTTTAAATTACAACATCTCCACCATACTAGACTAGAGAGCACCTCGTAGCGCAATTACTACTAGCCTAGATCGATCTTAACTGTGGATCTACCAAGCACCGAGAGGGATCAAATCCCTTGATATACAAGCCTATTTTTAGAGTGAAAATAGATATGGTCCCTCTCAGCACTTGGGATATCCAAAGTTAAGATGGATCTAGGATGGTTTAATTATAATTATAATTATTATGTAATTTGACTGATTCAAAATGTTTATAGGACATTACATTACATTACATTACAACATCTTTACCATATTGGGTTGGAGAGCATTTCTTGACGCAATAATTAGAAAACACACGTATTTATAAATAAGAACCCTCTTTCTCTCTCTATATATATTGGACGTTAAAATATTTTACTCAATATGCATGTTAAAATATTTATATATAACTCCACATTAAACTTATTTTTTTTGATATTAATATTTTTAATTGTTACATACCAACTCCATCTTAAAAATTAAATAAATTAGGCATCCTCCTTATAATGAAAAGTGAAAATTAAAAAATAATAATTAAATTACTTTATTTTTCTTTATATAAAATTGATATAAAACTATGATCTTTAAGATGAATACTGAAATATTTTATTTATGATTGATATCAGAGTATTTTTCGTTATTGTTATAGATTTGTTTTAAATATTACATGTTAATTAAACAAAGAATGAATTATGCACCATTATATCAATAATATTATTTTTACATGCAATTTGTCAAACTCTGTATTAAGTAATAGAGTAATTAAATACCTCCCTCATACTAGCAAATTTTTCCCTTTAGTTTGTTTTACTTTCAATTAATTATCTTTTTATATAAAGTTGAAGTAAAATTACGGTGGAAAATGTAGCATTTTTTTCCATGGTCATTTGTTGTTACTATGCTTTAATTTGTTAATGTAAGTGTTATTTTATCATTTTTCAATGTAATGTTAAGTGACAACATCACTATCATATTGGGCATAAAACGCTTCTAAATGCAATAACAAAATTTGCATTATGAAATGATTTGTATTATGGAATGATGATAAAAAAAAAACTAGGCTTATAAAATATATCATTTAAATTGTTTCCGATGAATATTTTTATCATATCATTTTAATTTGAAAATGTATAATACAAAACTCATCCTCATAATTAAAAAAGTTTTAATATACATTACACTTATAAACTATATTTATTTTACAATTATTATACATTCTCTTAAGCCCCAAGGTATGTGTGAATATAATGTTTTTGTGAAAAGTTCAACACACACAATTTTTTTTAGTAGGCAAGTCAATACTTTTTATATTATAAAAAATGTACATAAAATACATACTTGAAGAACTAGAAATGTCTATGTTTTGGAGCAGATTTTGGACATAGAAACCATGTAGAGACTACATGCCCATGAAAGGGAAACTAGATAGTCTCCCACAGAGCTTTGAACCTTAGTGTGAATAATAACAAAAAAAACAGAAGAGTTCTAAGGAGAGAGCCATCTTCCCATAACAAGGAAACAAGATGGTCTAAGACATTGACCATATGACAACAAAACAAAAAGAACATGGTAGAACTAGACAGTCTAGAGTAGAAAAATAACATGCAAATGAAATCCATTGAGGGTAAAAAGTCCTGGAAATTCAACATGCTTGGTGGGGTTGGGCCTTGTCCTAGTCAAATTTGGGTTAATTTAGTTGAGTTGGCTCCCCTAGACCTTGCGAAGTAGATATTTCTCCTTTTGGGCTTGCTCATGTATCTCTAAGAATAAGAATGGGTCGTCATATCCCTCCGAAAGCCAAGGAGGACACTCTCATTCAATGAATGCTCAACCTGTGTATGAGTCCTCTGGTTCCTTGGATGGTTTTCCCTTTGAAGTTCCCTCGACATCGGTATGGCTGGTCAGGTTTGGTAGTTGTTCCATAAGTCCCAGAGAGCTATGGATAGCCGCCACCTTTCCCTACATTTCTAAGTGACCCCACAGAGAGGGTCTTTGTCTCTAGTGAGAAGATCCCTTTGCTTCAAACCTTTCATGTGAATTGGATGATGGGAGAGGAGGTGAAAATGGGATCCTCATCACCCTGGACAAGTTCTTGAGCGTCGTTCGTGTATGCACCAGAAAGAAATTGGCCTCCACCGTCTTGCTTTCAGAATTGTATCTAATTTCCTCCCGGTCCGTAAGATGCCTAGATGTTGGACAAAAATTTTACCCTCTAGCCAAGACGGCCAACAAGAGAAAGAAAGCTGCAAAATCCTAACTCACAAAGAGTAAAAGAAAACACATAACAATTTATACTAGTAAATTCCCCCACACATATTGTTGCACATAAAAATACTGCAAATAAACACATAAACCAAAATATGGATTCCTCTATTAATACCAACAATATTTACATAATATGCAACCCTCCCTGCCATGGCAACAGGGAGGATGCGTAGCCTCTACAACAACTTCGACACTTCAAGACCCTATGCAACCTTATCCCCAAAAAAACACGAAGAGACAAACCCCAAATCTCATTACACCCCCACTTCAAAACGCCTAACCCTAAACCTAAGAGAGGAATATTTAAATATTTTTCATGAAAATATCTATAATTGCCTTTCCCTCCACCTAGAAATGTGCATTTCACAACATTTGAATTACATTTCATGTCATGCACATTCTAATTTTACATTTACATTTAATTTTATTCGTTAATATTTTTATTGGTTACATTCAATCTCCAACATGCCCTTGACACAAATCCTGGCTAGTCCCAACCCAGGTGAAGTTGGACATCCATCTCACTTGCGTTGTTATTGTGCGATCCTAATCCCCTTGTAAATGTTGAACTATAGGTTTCTTCCTAATCTTCTGCTCTACTCTGCACTGCCTCTTGGCACACCTTTCCCTCTTTCCATGGGCATCCCAAGCCTCCTGCCTGCAAGGCCCCATATCTCTTATTCTCTTGTGGGTCTCCCAGCCTTTGGCTTGCAAGACCCCACTCTCCTCTTATGTACTCTACTCTATCTATTGCAGCATACAATTAGCTTTGTTATTATCCCTTCTTCCATTGTTTGTGTATGTTGTACCTTCTTAGATGTGCTATCCTCTGTCACTTACCGGTGTTGTTGGATTTCTCTATTTCTGTTGGGTTAGAGTCTTTGGTTATTAAACTTTGTCTCTTTCTGCACTTTATACTCTTTTGGGACAACTAAAAAATCAACATGTTAGATGTTTTGTGTAGGACTAGCTAGCGACACTGGTGGGGGTCTTAATAAATAACACCCATATGTTCTACCTATATTTTATTTCTGTTTTGCATGGTGTCTTTGTAAGACGAAAAAAAAAGAGAGAATAATAATAACATGAAATAAAACAGGTATATAACCAAAATTTAAATATTGTTGTACAAATTTCTAGGTTCTTCATGTGATGAGATGTGGCTCCCCTAACATAATTTGTTGCCAAATAAAATGAACTCAAATTTTAAGAAGGAGATCACCCTTCCCTCCATCAAAATCACAAGTTACTGCGGCATGTCTTCTCTATACTCGCCATAACCCTCTCCCGTTTTTGTTCTTTAATAACTATTGGCAGCCCACTGCCCATGGAGATCATCACCATCATTCCTCGCATACAAATCGTTGTTGTCTTGGCTCAACTTCCTCTTCCATTCACAGTCATATTTCCAATTGAATGTCTCTAGGTGGGAGAGCTGCACAATCTTTGGAATGATAATCCTCTCCCTGCAATTTTAACACAACAACTCTTGCAAAATTCATCTCTTCTTTCAATAGGCTTCATCACATCCCTTAGCTTTGATTTCGGTTTGATTTCGCCTTGCAGGACTTGAACGTGGGCATTAAGAGGGTGTTGCACATTCCCTCTTGGAACTGTGCAGTTGTTAAAGTTGTTTTGCCATGGTTAACGTGTTTGCACCCCATCCGGTCAGCATAACAACAATTGTCATCTTTGCACCCCATCCGGTCAACATAACAACAATTGTCATCTTTGCACCCCATCCGGTCAACATAACAACAATTGTCATCTCTGCACCCCATCATAGGTGGCCAATCTATAGATTCAACAATGTTATCATTTAGTAGCCACCGATCTTTAAAGACAAAACACTAGCCAAGGCACGTAAGGGATGAAGACCACATTGTTTCGAACTTTTGTTCGAGGTCCGTGTCTACCCCTATTTTTGCTGCTTCTGGAAGGAGGATGTGTTGTTGTACTCTAGATCATTTTATGGAGTCCACATCTCCAACAATTCCTCTTCAGTAGCTGTCCAAGACATTCATGAAAGTATAGAGGTATTTTGGAACCACATCCATGCCTTTCTTCAGTCTTGGTGAACTGTGGGAGTTGTTCAATGAGTGGAGTGTAGATGGTGCAAGAGTATTTAATGGGAGAGACATTATTATACAGTCTCCCATAATTAAAATAAGAGCTCTCATGCTCATATACTTCATAAATTGTCCCAAACAATTTGTTACACAAACATAAATAAGGACAACACCCAAAAATATTCATCAAAGCCCCCAAAACTTATACTGTGCACACTTACGATCCTTGGCTACAAGAAGAAACACATAGTGGCAACTAGATTGATGTTCAACCCTCTGGGTAAACCGTTATGGGACTACCTAGTAGAACTCATTTATACCACTTTTTTCACCATTTTCACCAAGTAGAGCATGTTTTTAGAGATTTGAACCCACAACCAAAAACATAATATGTGCCTCTACTATGTGCCTCTACTGCTTGAGCTCAACACTTTCGACATTATTATATAAAATTTTGATTATTATTATTTTTAAACTAAAAATTAAAATCATCTATAATTTTTTTTAAATAAAAAATTAAATCATTTACACAAACTTAACTCTTAAAAATTTTCCAATCTTTTTATATCAATGGACAAATAATTTTTAATTTAAAACTCCATATATATATATATATATATATATATATATATATATATATATATATATATCTATATATATATATATATATATATATATATATAAATTAAATTTATCTAATGTCCTTGATATAATTGGTTAATGGTTTTTCATTTAAAAATTGAGATTTATT
Organism: Pinus tabuliformis; assembly: GCA_031772625.1. NCBI lineage: Eukaryota > Viridiplantae > Streptophyta > Pinopsida > Pinales > Pinaceae > Pinus > Pinus tabuliformis. The sequence goes on from CM062807.1 coordinate 315,505,543, forward strand.
TATTATCCTTTACCTAAAAACAAACCTCTTTCAAAATTGATACATCCTTGCTAAGTCCAAATAAAAAAGAACTCATTATAACATTTCACAACACGGTGGGTTATTGCATCATTAACACAACACCATGAGACTTGGGCACTTTATTTATTTGAATAATTTATTCTACGTGATTGGTTCAAATAGGATCTCTGAAGTACTTTTTAATTTCCATATTATATGCAAGTATCAAACCGTCTCCCTGCTTGTAAAATAAGGGCACTAATCCTACATTGTCAAAAACTAGCCTCCTGCATTCACCTTTTTCACCCTTGAAATCTATAAGGGCGTTTTGCATGACACTATAAACATGTTTGAGAGCTTCTCCTCTGAAAATTGGGGATGGTCCTTCATGTAACATTGTATGGCAGAGGCTACCTCACTTTCCCCTCTCTCCGCCCACACTAATAATAGTTAGCAATAGTTCAAGAAAATTATAAGCATCTAAGGACATGGATTATATATTGGACTATAAGAGATTGAGTACCTTACCTAGTAAGTTTTGGTATCTTTCACCAAACGTCTTGTCAAGCTCACCAAATATGAAAATTTGGATTTGGATCGGTAATCAATTTGGGGGAGTATGTGATTTGCTTTCTCCTAAAAATATCAAATGGATTACAGAACCAAAACTAAAGAAATAGAAAATCTGAAAACTTGTTGTGATACAGAGAAAGACAAATTAAAACAACACAAGAAACACTATAAAACACTTTGTACATATATTTCACGATGAATGAAAGAACCCAATATGTTTATAAGATTTTTTCAGAAGAAAACTCAAAAGCATAGTCATATTAATACTTACTATCAATGAAGAAAAAACCCACAATAGCATATTCATATTAATACTTACTATCAATGAAGAATATGTTGTTTTGCGGTGATAATGACATTAATTGCAATTTAACAATTGGAAACATAAAGACAAAACCAAAAGAAAAGGCATCCAAACGGTTAGGACAACCATTTAGATTCTAAAATTGTAACTCCACGATTGTTGGACATAACTACCTCAACTAACCATGTAGTATATATGTTGAAATAACCATTTAGATTCTAAAATTGTAACTCCACGGTTGTTGGACATAACTACCTCAACTAACCATGTAGTATATATGTTGAAATTATTTATTTGGCGGAAGCTTCTTTTGTTTGTCATGTTTTAAATATAGAAGTTGTCTTTAGTGCGACTTTTTGGAGTTTCCGGTGCCGGAATCCGGTGGGAAAAAATTGTGGTGAAATCTTGATTTATGTTATTTAAACTAGTTTTTTGATTGTATATATGGATTCAACACCCTGAAAAACCCCTAGGGCACTTCTATTGTGCCGGTTTGCCCATCAAAACTTGTGGTTTCAATGAATTCCTACCGGATTTTAGAGAAATTAGACGGGAGAAATCCACCAGAAAAGCTTCCAAAAAGTCGCACTAAAGACAACTCCTTAAATATATGAACACAAAATTATTATATTTTATATCTTTAAAAACATTATATAAAATAAACAAAATTTTAATTTTTTATGTTCATATGAAAATTCTTCCTCCTTTAAGTGTCTATTATGACTTCCATTGTTGGGTAGTAAACACTATGTGCACATTTACACATTTACTCCTATATGTTAAAGCATTCAAGAAAACATAAAATTGGTAGGTATATTTATTTCTCGTTTCTATTCTTTATGCAAATACTTGCTTAAATTTTGGTCGTAAGTGTTGGTAAATAGGTTATTTACGTGAGTATGAACTAATTTTAAGGATTTTAATTTTAGATTGTTTTCCTATGAAGCTTAACAATGAAAAATCATTGCACAAATATGTAAAAATCATGATATAAATATTGCAACTATATCCAAAAATTATGGAAAAAAATTCTGACCACATGACACAAAGGTTGCAATAAGACCTTTAAAGTTATGGTCCAATCATTTTTTCATGAGTAATATTTAAAAATGAATATTTGTTTTTCAAAGTTAAACATTATAATTTACATTGGTCAATGCTAAATTAATAGTGGTCAACAGATAAATCCATTGCTAGAGTCCCTCTTTGTCATGATATAATAAATATACTTACAAGAACTAGTGTCCACCATTATTTATGCATTCTCTAACGCTTTGATAAGTGAGAGTAAAAGTGTAAATGTGTAGACTAAGGACACAATTAACTTCTAGGCAGTCAAAATGTAAATGTACACAGTTACTAGTGGTTATTACCCACCAAAATTTATGCATGTCTTTGATTCCTTTTAAAATTTCCCTTTTATTTTTATTTTTACCTATGTTTTAAATAACATGTATTATGTCTTTGTGTTAATTCTTTGTTGTGATTGTAAAAACATTTTTTGTTAATATAAGTTTTGTTTTTGGTGTTAGCAAATGTTTTAATTTTGGCTTGGCCATAAAATAAATTTCAGCCAAGTAATATGATATATGCATATGTTTTATATTACTTTAAGAAGATCAAAAATTTTCAACCATGTTCATTCTTAATGGGAAATTAGCCAATAATTTGGTGCAATTATGTATAGTCACTATTTACATAATTTCAAAGGTTTTAAATTATGTTGAACCATTATTGAAATTTTTTCAATTAGATTGGTCATACCCATTACCTATTGATCTTAGCTTACACTTTTATGAGTTGGACTTAAGGAGGACCTTATAAATAACAATACAAGTTTGAAGCCATTTTTAAATAAGAATTTGAGAGGATTCTAACATTTCAAGCAATAATAATATGCAAGCATGGATTTTGAAGAAATTCGTAATGTTTTGACCGTGCTAACACTTAAGGCACAAACCCAATTGTGTTTTCATTCAAGTGTGAACACCTTGGTAGCCACATATTTGAGATTTCTATATCTAACCACAATATATATTTTTTTTCTAATCAAACTAATAAATAAACCCATTTTAGAAAAATTGAGATCTATCACCAAGTGCCAACACTAAAGAAATTACATAGACCTCTCAAAATCAAACAAAAAACAAATATTTCACCTACATAAACAACAAATGTAAGTTAGTGTTTTATATATAATAGAAATGACCCATGGGTGTGGTTGTGTGGTGTGAGTCTCAATCTTTAAGCTTTAGGCTTCAATGTTCGTGCTTTATGCTTAAGTGTGTACAATGTAGGATCACATGGTGTGATTGAATTCATAGACAAAGTTTTTTCTAATAAGTCCCAAGATCTATTGTTGATAAGCCTACGATCATCTTGAAGTCTCATATTAAATCCTTAGTATTGTGGGTATTAGTTTATTTGAAATTGTGTGTGTACCAGTAAATTTTTAATTCACCCATCAAATTGAAGGTTTGAAAACTTAGATAACCATGGTCGGTGATGTCTAATTTTTTTTTTTTTTTTGTAAGCTGAGGTGGTACTCTTTCTATTACTGGATAGAAAATAAAACATTACATCATATCAAAAATCTTGCAGACCCGCCCACATGGGGAAACCGGGTGACTAATCCATCTATAGTTTTTTATAGCCGCCCAAAAGTAAAAGGCCCAAAGTCTGATAATCTTAGCCAAATAAACAAGGCAGTCTTGAGATTTCCTAATACTACTAGTCTGCAGAAAATACATATCTCTATTTACGTCATGCAAAAAACTATAACCAAAAAGACTATTAGATCTTCTAAACATATCTCATGTCAAACAGTGTCCATTGCCGGTTGCTGACTTGCTCCTTTCTCTGCATCTTGCTGGTCTCCCTTCAGCAGCTGATGAATTGCGTCCAGCTTCTCCTCTTGCCTCTCCATCGCAATGCGGATAAAGCTTAATTCCCTACGCATGTCCGGGTTTCCCTGGGCCAGCTCAACCATCTCCTTAGCCACTTGCTCTAGAGCCTTTGCCAGCAGCCCCTTCATAACCCAATATATGTGCAAAGATTGTTTAAACAGTGACATTCTCCCCCTTGTATGCCCTGGATCATGAAGCAGGAACTCCCACTCCTCCATGTCCTCTTCAGATTGATCTTGAAGAGACTCCTCCTCCAGATACTGCATAATTCTTCTCACTGCTGGGTTGGAGTTACGCTGGTAGGCCCTTTCTGCCCGCCGGACCCTGTGATTCACCGTCCTCCTTGCCTTTTTAGCCGGATTCTTGTCTTGCCTGGAGTTCTCTCCTTCTTCCTGCGTCCTCCTATTCTGTCCCCGGCCCCTTTTCCTGTTCAAGTCCACGCCTCTGCCGGGGCCCCTCTCTCGTTTTCTCATACCATAACGTCGAAACTTAACCTCCTGCGGAGCAGGGTAATTCTCTTCCGTCTGTTGGTGCTTGTCGTCTGCTGCCCTGTCCTGAGAGAAAGACCGCACATTCCCCTCGCCCTGTGGAAGCTCTTCCTCCGACTCATCCTCGATGTCCCAGACCTTGATTGGCTGGTCATCCTTCATAATTCCTTTTCCTTTCCTGCTCTTATTCTCATCAGCTGCATTATACTGCTCCTCTGTCTCCCTAGCTTTCTGTCTTGTTTCCATACTGCCCGCGGGACTGGCGTAGAGAGATCTCGGGTTCTCGGAAGCTTTTACCTTTAGATGCTGATTCTCAGCAGCAATGTCCGCACCTCTCCAAATTGGGAAACAGCTAAGTAAGTGATCTCCCATCCCCATTTGGGTATATATCGATTTCCTATCCTTATCATACCCCCTTGGTTCAGTTTTCGTTTGCCGCCGGTAGCTTTCCGGGATGACGATTCCCCCGGCCATCATTCCCTGATTAAGGTGATGTCTAAATTTTAAAATGGTCAATATTTGATATTTAAATAAGGAAAATACGGGTAAACACCCATTATATTTAACCCTTGCTTGCACCTAAGTAGGAAATTAATTTCTCCACTTCAAATATCAATTTATTAATCCTTGCCAAGGTCTGACAATCAATTTGCCTCTTGATCACTATTAGTTTAGCATTGACTAATGCAATGATAATGTTCAACTTTGAATAATAAATGGGGAATATAGTCTATCAGAAACTTTATGCTCATATTTAACACATACCCATTTTAGATTTCCACTCTTCTTAGCATATCCATTTCTCCTAACTCTGCTAAATTCCTATCAATTAGGGTTGAAGCTCAAATTGACAACTTATCAAGTGATTATGAGTTAATTTGGACATAACAATCTTATATCCAATTTTTTTAAGAGCATAATTTCTAACTTGAGTGGCACGGGCTAAGCACTTCACTACTCCCAGGGAAAATGCAAATTTTGGTTTAATATAAATATTATTATGTAAAAAGAAATTGTTAATATCAAATAGAATTCCAACCATTTAAATAAAAAATACAACCTTAAACTCAACTAATCACAAAACTCCAACATCCCCTTAATTTAAACATTCTTCATTTTTAGATACTATTTTTTGGTCTCTTTATTTATTTAACTTAGTTTAACTCTTTATTTGTTTGGTTTTTTTTCTAAGTGTCCCATGAACTTTTCATACCACTATATTTATTTATGTATTCAAATACACATTTTAAACAATAAAATAACAATCTTAAAAAAAATTATATAACCAAATTATGAAATAAAATAAAATTGTCGATTATTAAACTACTTCATATTATTTTCCTTTTTTCCTTATTTTATATTCATCACATATTCGCTTGATATTAATTTTCTCCTTTTACTACAATTGGTTATATTTATTAAATTTTTAATTCAATATTTTTATCTATCTATATATTTTAAATATAATTTATATTTAATTTTTTTTATACTTAAATTTTATTTATTATTATTACTTTGAGTTATATATAATTAATATTATTTATGATTAAATATTATAATTGGTAAAAAAATCCCTCATGGAAATTGGATTTCTTTTGGAAACCATAAGGAATATCATTGAAAAGGAAATTTCTTGGGTAGATCACTTGAATGAGGAAGATACCAAGAATAATATTGTGCAATTGCCGAAGAACGCCCACTAGAATTTGCAGAAAATGCGAGTTGGATTCAAGTTGGGAAAATGGAATGTAAATATGTGTGTATTTTTAGGGTTTTCTTAGAAAATAATTTAGTTGAAAAGGGACTAAAGTTTTTGTGTCATGGGAAACTCATTTGAGAGTTTGGATTGAGCCTTTGTGCTCAAACTTAAACCCTCAAGGAAGATTGGAATACGTAAAGGTTTCGGCATTGTAATCCAATTTTTTTTAATACAAATCTCTACCTTTGATTAAAAAAAATAATAGTGATAAAATTAAAAATAATATTGCATTTAGATTTATGGAGAATTAAAGAATAAAAAGAAATTAAGATATTATATGAAGGTGGTTAACCCTAGTTGAAAAGATCAAAAGTATCTATAATTTTTTATGCGTAGAAAGAAGAAAATCAATATCAACAAAATTTGAACCAAATCCCACAAGTTCATAATAGAATTGAGTGGTAAACATTATATTTTATGAGAGTTGAAGATGATAAAAGCTTCCTCCTAAAATACCTTAGATGTACCCAAATTAAATCACAATTTCAAAATATGTGCCATAGTACTAACCTACTTAACCTCCCAAGTCATCAAAACTATGACGATCTTGGAATGCTTTTTTTTTTTATGATTTTAGAGCACAAAAATTTGTATAATCTATTACATTACTTAATATTTGATAAACCAATTATAATTATAATACATATTAATCATCATTATCATAGTTAGTTTCTAATTGTTTGTTATTTATTGGTAAGTAATTTGCTAGTCTTAACTAAGTGTGATACGAAGAATCTCTTTTAAAATTGTAATTCATTATCATATATATATATAATACTTACTTTAATTTTCATAAATCATTTTAATAATATAACACATTATTTTCAATAAACAAAAGTATGAAATAAATTAATAAAATAATCATTTTAACAAAATAATATTATAAAATAATAGTACTTATTATTATTTACACACTCTTAAAAGTATTGAAGAAAATAAAATATATATGATTTTTTTTTTTCCTTATTTGAGAAAAGACATTCTCCTTGGCCAAGTAAAAGTAACATTCACAAAAGCATGTCTTTATTTTTAAAGATTATAATGTTAATGGACAAAACTTTCTAGTTGTTTAGTTTGTTTGTTTTGTTGTTTTGTTGTTTATTTTGTTTTATTATCATCATCCTTTTAATAATTTAGATTATTAATTTAAATACAAAATTTTTAGATTAATTATAAATATATTTATATTATTATAAAGTTTTCTTATTAATACTTATAATTTAATTTATTTATAAATAAATAATTTGTTTCTTTAGGTTTGATAAACCAATGTTTGGTCTGAGTGGATATTAACCATCATCATCAATAATTTATTTATATAAATTCTAACCTATTTACCTTATAATAATATTTTATTCTTCTTATTTGTAAAAATTGATATATTATTCTATTTTTAAGTTTTTACTTAATTCTTTGGGGATTAAAATAAAAAATTCTAAACCATTTCCTTTAATAATAATAACAAGTTTCTAAACTTTTTACGGTTAAATAATAATTTTCAATAAAATATATTATTCTAATTTACTTTTGCCTGATTTCTCATTGTATTTTTACTTTAATGATCGTGCTCTCATTATTTATAAGCTTTACTTTTGCCTGATTTCTCATTGTATTTTTACTTTAATGATCGTGCTCTCATTATTTATAAGCTTGATCAACTTTCAGGGTTATTATCTATTTGCTTTCTAAGCTTGATCAACTTTCAGGGTTATTATCTATTTGCTTTCTAGACCCTGAAAATAAATAAAGTGTCTACCCTCAATGTTAGACAAAGAAAATTTTCACACAATATTTATCCGAAAATTTCAAACAATTATAATTTCTATTTATTTAAGTTATATATTTTTTAAATAAATTTGATATCTTAATTTTTTTTTTTTGAAATAACTCGAGAATAAATCACATGAACATTATTTGAGGTTCATTTAAATTATAAATTCAATAAATTCAATTTATAATTTTAAATAAATTTGTAAAAAAAAATACCATAATATAAAAGACTTAAACAAAAAAATATACCATAATATAAAAGATTTAAACTACCTTTTAATAATTATGGAAAATATATTACACCACTATTTTTTAAAAGGGTCTTGCCCACTTTAAACGATCACGTTTCTTTGGCGGCTAAAAGATGTGGGAGCAAGAGGAGAGACAAGCCTATTTTGAAAAAAAAATGAGAGGAGTACAATGTTTTCGGTACAAAGAGCAAAGTAACTCATAAAGAAGATTAGTTAAAAAATTAAAAAGTCAAAAGTAGTGCAAACAACAACACTTTATAAAAGAAGATTTATATTTAAAAATATAAAGACTCCCAGATGAATTCTCGAGTGCGAGGCAGCTTTGGAGGTTTGCATTTGTCCATCTACTTTAGTTTGCTTTAGCTTTTATGGGTGTAGTGGAAAACAAGTTGACGAAGTATTTTATGTGAAAGGAGGGTGGATTATAAAAGTCAAAATCAGCACAAGTCTTTTTAAAAGCTCTTTATTGCGCATAAAGAAAATATCGGTGGATACTCATCTCATGTAAGTGCAAAATAATATATTTAAATTAAAGTTTTTTTTTTCACTGCTTTTATGGGAAACTAAATGTTTTTTTTTTTAAAGATACTTAAAATCATTTGAAAACTTGTTGTTATAGTTTTGGAAATAAATAGTTTTTTAATCGAAATGAATATTTTAATTTATATTAAAAGAATTGGGATTTAATTCAAGATCGTTATAATTTTTCAAAAAAAAGTGATGCAAATTTTTTTAGGATTTGAGATTGAGTATGTAGGATTAATCTAAATTTTTAATCCAGAGTTCCATAAAACAAAAAGTTTGTTTTCATTCTAGCTAAAGATTTTCCAAAAACCCTTAATATCTAAATATATTTGTGTCTTTTTCTTAACTGTTTGTCATTTTAACTTTGAGTGGCTTCTCGTTTTTGTTTGACTTTGTTTGACTTATTGTTTTACTTGGTGAAGTATATCTATCATTTTCCCCCACTTGGATCCAACCTGTCACGCCCCTACACTGGCGGTACTCTTCCAACCGTACTATAGCGAGCTGCGACACTACCAATCATTTGCTTTTCACCAATACTTACGATTGTAGACTACGCCTAACATTCCATACTTAGTTTATTTTTCATTACCAAGTATTATTTTTGTCCTTTATACAGTGAAAGCCCATAACATTCACATAAACAACATTATACAATAGAAATGCACAATAGTATAAAGGGAGGGGCAACTCCCTGCAATATGAGTTTGCCCGAATCAATATATATAATCTTCTTTTACAAGTACAAGTTAAATCTTGGGAAACCCCAAATTTACACTTAGCCAAATTTCCAACTTCGGCAAACTCGGTTGCCCAGCTCGTCGGCGCCTCCGCACGGTTGCCGCACGACTCACCAACCCTTCGTTCACCTCGTCACACGATCGTGTTGTTTGCCCAACTTGGGCGCGCCTCGTCGTAACCAAGTCGCCACACACAGGCGCCTCCGCACGAGTCACACCTTTGTTCACAACCTCAACACTTCACCATTTCCACTGTTTTGTCGTGCACGGCGTGCGCTACCCTAGTCGCCCGTCCGCACAATTCTTCGTTTCGTCGTGCACGACACACCCTCACCCGGCCGCTCGTCCGCACATCCACCCGTTCACCCAAACTCATTCACCCGAACAACTTCACCCGAGTCACCACACGACTTCACCCGGGTCGCCACACGACTTCACCCGGTTCACCCGAATGACCTCACCCGGGTCGCCACACGACTTCACCCGGGTCGCTCGAACGACTTCACCCGGGTCACCCGATGACTTCACCCGGTTCGCCCGAACGACCTCGCCCAAGTTCTGCCCATGACCTCGCCCGAGTTTTCTGCACGAGTTTCCTGCACGAGTTTTTCGCACGAGTTTCCTGCATGAGTTTTTCGCCCGAGTTTCTTGCACGAGTTTTTCGCCCAACTTTCTCACTCGACTTTCCTGCACGAGTTTTTCGCCCGAGTTTCTCACCCGACTTTCCTGCACGAGTTTTTCGCCCAAGTTTCTTACCCTAATTTCCTGCACGAGTTTTTCGCCCGAGTTCCGCCCGTCGTGCGGGCTCATCCACGCACTGCAGAACTCCTTGATCGAACTCGTGTTGATCGAATGGTGATTTGCCTCCACAAATCGTCCACTAATATATACGGGCGAGTGGCGGGTTATGTCACCCAGCCGACCCACGCCCAATGCCCAAACCGACTCGTTCAACATGTTGCCTTCGCCTGAGTGGAGGGTTGGCCTGCCCAACTCGTGGGACCGCCCTCTCAACTCGCCCAACACCGTATAAACTCGTCCAAGGTTCATTTCATTTCACATTTCGCACGTCCTTCGCATGGTTGAGTCGCCCTGCCCGTCGCACGAACCGTAGGTCCATACATCCTCCCCCACTTGAAGTCATTGTCATCCTCGACAATATCTCATCCCGGCAACCATCTGTCACCAAGATCACCATACCAAGGCATACACCCCATCGGTATGTCATATATCGGAAATCATCTCAATCCATGACCATCAACCACCCTGTCACAATCTCCACATGCTGCTCCCCATCGTGGAAGGCTGGCCCCTCCATCTCAAGCTACATGCCTATTGCAACATATCGTGTCAACCTCATCATGTGTCGTCCTCATGTGAACTGCTGCCATGATACTCCAACACAATGCTAACACATCTCTGTACACTTCCAGACCCCATGTTTGAACTAGTCGGGTGATCAGTCCAACTGTCACGCTCAAACCATGAGAGTGAACATCCTCATGTCATCATCAGTCGTTTCTCAGAACATCCTGTCATATCATCAACTCAATCAAGAATCCATCTCCATATAAGTGTAAGCCATGCTTAGGTCCATGAAGTAGTCCTCGTCTTATCTGTAACATGATGTCCATGATGTTTGGTGTCAATGTGCTGCATGAAATCAGCCGCATCTATCCCAACATCATCATCCAATTGCAAAGCATCCATCTCCTCAAAGTGAAGAGATCATCTCATCAAACTCCGACTCTCGATGTGCCACATCCAGGTCCATGAAGCAACCCTTCATCACATTTGCAATGTACCATCCCTCAAGTCTGCCATAGGAACAAGTATACACTTGTCTTCATCTATCCATGTGCTGCTCATGATCACAGATCAATCAGCTCCCATGTGTCAAAATTGGTTAAGTCTCGGCTCAACCCATGCCCAAGTGTTGCCACCAAGGAATCATCATCGTCGTAACTCCATCACTCCAAAGTGTCTCATATCGATCCTCCACATCGAGTCACTCTTCCAAGCCACACCCATACATGTACTCGAAAGTATGCATCCCATTCTGCATCAAAGTCTCTGACCTCAGGTCCTCAATGCATCAGATCCTCCAAGTCCACCATATATGAAGTCCCTAAAAGTCACAACCTCATGTCATCATGAGCTCCATGAGTCATCTCCAACCAACATTCTAGCAAGCATACAAGTCTCGACCCAAGGATCTCTGCAAGATGCCTCAGCTCTCCATGTAGTAGGAATGCTCCATAGTCTGCTCACAACTCCATCCAAGTCCATGGCCTTGTTGTACAAGAGTGCACAACCTCTCCATCGGCTCATAAATAAACCATCTCCATGTCACACCAGCAAATCTACCTGCACAACATCCTTGCCTTGGCACTCCTCATTGGATGCCCATATGACACCTCTATAAGTGCTCCTGCATAATGTCCCTGCATAAGACTGCCATGCTCCATGTCTCCAACCTGATGTCCATGACTAAGTTTCCCATGTAGTCCAACCAAGTAGACCCACCACAACAATCGGTCATCCCCATCCAAGTCTGCAATATTCGGTCTAGTGAACTCGGTCACCCAACCATATCATCATCATCACGAGTCCCTTCCATCATAGCTCCCCCACTGAAGGTTCCACCAAGACTTGCTCTTGGTCTCGGCCATGAGAAGTCCACCCAAGAAACTCAAGTGTGTGCCCTCCTCAATCTATCCATGAGTCATGCCGGGCACTTAGCCAATTCTCCATGTGGCTAAAGCATGACCCAATCCTCTGCAATGATCATCATGTTCCTCCCTTGTCACGGGCCTTTGTACCTTCGACCATAAGGTCACAAACAACCCCAACAAGTCCTACAATGTTCAACAATCCTTGATTCTCCATACAAGGTCTCATTGTAGACATCCATGGTAAGATCCTCCCTAGCATCGACAAACTGATTTTGCCCTTCCCTGCATACAATCCATCTACCAAATGCTCAAATGAAACACTAGTATCAATAGTACTTACATCATCATGAGGCTCCTCCATGTGAGTATCCTCATCCATCCATGTCTGCAAACCGCATGATCCTGGTCCAACTTGATCAATATCAAGTTCATCCTCCATTGCTGTCACATATGCAACATCATCAATCATCACGACTTCCTCTTCCTTGTTAGCACAATCTGCAACTTCATCCTGCTCCATTGTCCAACCAAGTTGAAGAAGTTCGTCTTCAACATTATTTTCCAAGACTTCAAGTTCCTTTCGAATCTGGGGGTTCTCTTCTTTCAACCGCTTCAACCTGTATAAGGTAAGCAAGAGCTTCCCTTCACATTCTTTTAAACTTGCCATGCCTTGTCGTTCAGCTTGGCCCAAGCACAAAGCTTCACCTTTGCTAAACCTGTTTTACCATTCCCCAGCTTCACCAAGTTCCCTACAATCATGAACTAGCCCTTGTTCCTCTTGTATGTGAAATCAGCTTCCTTCACCTGCAAGTACCTGCTTCCACTGTCATCAACTGTCAAGCTTCTTCAACCCTGAATCATCTTCAATACCATCTGTTAGGAAGTGCAGATTAGCAACTTCAATCTTCAACACCAGCTCCAACCGAGCTCTGATACCACCTGTCACAAAGTGCAGGTGTGTATCAGCTTCAACGCTTCAACACCAGCACCAGCTCCCCAGCACTAGCTCTGATACCACCTGTCACGCCCCTACACTGGCGGTACTCTTCCAACCGCACTATAGCGAGGTGCGGCACTACCAATCGTTTTCTTTTCACCAATACTTACGATTGTAGACTACGCCTAACATTCCATACTTAGTTTATTTTTCATTACCAAGTATTATTTTTGTCCTTTATACAGTGAAAGCCCATAAAATTCACATAAACAACATTATACAATAGAAATGCACAATAGTATAAAGGGAGGGGCAACTCCCTGCAATATGAGTCTGCCCAAATCAATATATATAATCTTCTTTTACAAGTACAAGTTAAATCTTGGGAAACCCCAAATTTACACTTAGCCAAATTTCCAACTTCGGCAAACTCGGTTGCCCAGCTCGTCGGTGCCTTCGCATGGTCGCCGCACGACTCACCAACCCTTCGTTCACCTCGTCGCACGATCGTGTTGTTTGCCCAACTTGGGTGCGCCTCGTCGTAACCAAGTCGCCACACACGGGTGCCTCCGCACGAGTCACACCTTTGTTCACAACCTCAACACTTCACCGTTTCCACCGTTTTGTCGTGCACGGCGCGCCCTACCCAAGTCGCTTGTCCGCACAATTCTTCGTTTTGTCTTGGATGGCGCGCCCTCACTCGGTCGCCCATCCGCACGTCCACCCATTCACCCAAACTCATTCACCCGAACAACTTCACCCGAGTTGCCACACGACTTCACCCGGGTCCCCACACGACTTCACCCAGTTCACTCGAACGACCTCACCCGGGTCGCCACACGACTTCACCCAGCTCGCTCGAACGACCTCACCCAGTTCGCTCGAACGACCTCGCCCGAGTCCTGCCTAAACGACCTCGCCCGAGTCTTGCCTGAACGACCTTGCCCGAGTTCTGCTCGTGACCTCGCCCAAGTTTTCTGCACGAGTTTTTTGCCCGAGTTTTCTGCACGAGTTTTTCGCCCGAGTTTCTCACCTGACTTTCCTGCACGAGTTTTTCGCCTGACTTTCCTGCACGAGTTTTTCGCCCGAGTTGCGCCTGTTGTGCGGGCTCATCCACGCACTGCAGAACTCCTTGATCGAACTCGTGTTGATCGAATGATGATTTGCCTCCACAAATCGTCCACTAATATATACGGGAAGGTGGCGGGTTATGTCACCTGGCCGACCCACTCCCAACGCCCAAACCGACTCGTTCAACATGTTTCCTTCGCCCGAGTGGAGGGTCGACCCGCCCAACTCGTGGGACCGCCCTATCAACTCGCCCAACATCGTATAAACTCGTCCAAGGTTCATTTCGTTTCACATTTCGCATGTCCTTCGCATGGTTGAGGCGTCCTGCCCGTCGCACGAACCGCAGGTCCATACACAACCTGTGTTATCTATTATATCTGGAGGACCATTTTTCTTCTTGTTAACTCGAATCTTGTCTGCACCTATAAGATTCTCATGCGGTTCTTCCTCTTTTGCTTGATTTACCTAAGTTGTATTTTTAGTCTTGTTTTTTGAAGAGACAATGTAGTCACCAAAAAACTCTGACTTGTCCTTGGCCACTTTTGGAAGATCAACCCAAGGAGTACTTTTTTTTTTTATAATTATTTTCAGGAGAAGTAGTTGGGGTACCGAAATTCTCAGGATTGTCATAGGCCTTCTTTCTACAACCCATCTCCACTTGGCTTGCTACTTGGCTTCCATGACCTTGGTGGGGTGTTTCTTGGATTCTAATGACTCTTGCTAATTTGCCTCGTTATTGAGATCTGGGGGGAGTTCATCTTTAAAGATTGCATACTGTTTTGACTTAGCACCTTCCCACCAACTTGGTTTGCTGTTATTTTTCCTTGCTTTAGTCTTCCCAGCTTTGGGATAGTTTTTGAAGGAATGCCCTATTTCATAACAAGCTCTACAATGGAAATAAATATTCTCATACTCCAACTTTTGTACCCATAGATAATCTGGGCTTGTCAATTTGATTTTTGCAGGAAATCCTTTGTTAAAGTCCATCTCCAAGAAAATGTGAGCATATATGGGTTTCAAGTACTGTTTCTATCATCACTTCGATGATAAAATCTACCTAAAGCATTTCCTACGGCGTTTAATGATGGAATACTTCGTAGATGTGAAGGGAGATTAAGACGCCTTACCCAAACTAGAGTGATAGAAAGTGAAACCAAAAGGGGGTCGAAAGAGGGGGACCATGGTTGCATAGACAACCTTGCATTGCCCAAAAACAATGGACCAAAATCAAAGATCAGATCCCGATCTTTAGCTTTATCGGAGATTGATACAAAAAACCCTTTGGCTAGGGGATAAATATTCAACTCATCAGAAATTAGCAGTTTCTAGTGTTCAATTTTTTTTAATGAAGATATACTAAATGGGGCCATAGACCATTAAATATGATTATCAAGCTGCTCTATGAGAAGAGTTTTGCATCTTTGAATGCTACAGCCACCAAAGGAACCTGTATCAATGGGGCTTTATGAACTAACGACCCTGAGAAAGAAATGTTAGTTTTAGATTTCACTACATCATGAAAAGATGGGGGATCCACAATCAGAAAGGTGCCCTCCGGGATTGAGGAAGAAACAACACTCTTTACAACTTTTTTTGAAGCAAAAGTTGTATTCAAGCATATCGCCATGGATGTAGAGGATGAAGAGGCATCACACTTTGCAACATTTTTCCGAAAGCAGAGGGCAAAAACGAGCCACTGCCATAGAGAAGGGTAGGGTCATCCTCTTAACTATGGGCATGGTTTTATTTCCAATCATTGTGGAAGGAAATACTGAGATAGGAATGTAATAGAGGATGAAATTACAGATGAGTTTGAGGTTCCCATTGGAATGGATGCCGAAAAATCAGTGAATAGACCAGGTTCTTCGACAAAAAAAGAGGGGAGAGTTGATACTATAGTGGAAGAGGAGTCTACGATCAGTAAAATTCAAAGAGAGAGGGAGGAGAAGCAACTGGTTAGGGTCAAACCTCAACCGCTACAATAGAGAAGCCTCACTCTACCATATGCCATTCTTCTTTTGATGGTTTGGAAATAAATATTTTTTAACTTAAATATATGAGAAATGCATGTCATATCATTTAAAGGATATTTTTTTGGCATAATAACATGTTATTTGTTGAAAATATTTTAAAGTTTACTAGTAATAAACATGTTTATTTAATGTAAAATAGGATTATGAACTAATTCAAAAGTTGTAGATATTGTAGTTATATGTTTGAGAGTGAGATGAATTGAATTTTAATGAAGTAATAATAATTAAGGGGACAAAACCCCGATCGGGGTGCGAGACAGCTGGAGGCCCGCTTGGGTTTGATTGACATGACAAAGATTTTAATGTTTTGGGGTGGTGGGTGGTATCCCCCATGCCCTCACACACATATTCACTGTGATAATATGCAGTGTCGCAGATCTTGGCAGATCCACGATGTGAAAGTTGGTAATCCTTGGCACCTACAGGTAGTGGGAGCAAAGGTGGAGTTAAGACCTCATATCTGGTGTATAAAATCGGGTCCTCAGCTTCTTAAGGAGCCTAAGTTTGTTGGTTACAGGTTTGTGGCGTCGAGAATGCGAGAGGAATACCAAGTTGCTGCTTGTCTCTGCTCGAGGTTGGTGTATAAAGTCTGGTATGTTATAATGCTATCTCTGTATCTTGGTTGGGGGCGACTACTTGGGATAAACTTCACGCCCAAAGGGGAAAGGAAACACTGGTTAAATTAACAGTTTCTGTGACTAGAAATATAGGCCTTCTCGATTATGTGATGTCGATTTCTATATTTTTTGGCAATCTTCTTTCTCGCATGGGCATGTTTACTAGTTTCCGGTTTTTTATCATGATGTTTTCTCTGCATGTTGATAATTGGGTTTCCCGATTTAAGCTTGAATTGTTGGGGCAAGCCCTATGGAGAGAAAGGGTTCTGGAAAATGATCAGGGCCAAGTCTACATACTCAGGGCTCAGGGGGTATGGGGGACACCGTTCTTTTTTTGGTGATACCTCCCACCTATGAGGGTTATTAATTATATATGCTTGTTGGCTTGGGTGGTGGAATTCTGAAGGGACGTAGCGTTGTCTGGCATTGCATTTGTTTTTCTGGCCATTCATTAAGTTAATGCTTGTTTTTTGGGTGGTTCTCTGTACAAATTATATTCCAAGTTCACCTACATTGTCTTCACTCCTGGCCTCTGTACAATGGGTTGGGTCACGAGCACGGGAAAGTGGGAGAAGGGTGAAGAAAGGGGTCCTGACCTTAGCAGACATGGTGAAGTCTTAGTCTTGCGATGGAGCTTCGGGTCAAGGCAGAAGAGGAAAAAGACACCAGGAAGATAAAGGAAAATATGTAGATCCATCTTCCGGTTGGACTGAGCAACAGAGAATTGCATGACAGAGGACTGAGCGGCGGGAGACCGCGTTGCAGGTGACTGCACTGTAGATGAATGCATGGTAGGGGACTGCGCGGCAAGGTACTATGCGACAAGAGACTATGTGGCAAGGGACTGCACGACAGAGGACTGTGCGGTAAGGGACTGTGTGGCAGGGGACTGCACGATAGATGGGTCGAAAAACAAATTCTGAGAATCTTCAGGCTACGATCAAAGCTACTGCAAAGGGACCCTGACGGAGGGGAAACAATTGATTGCGAACTGGGAAGCAGAGTTGAATTTGCAAGCTGAGATTGAATCGCCAGTCAAAGACTGGGGGGAACTAATCATGGATCCTGGGTACACATGTAGTCATCTCACCTTGTTCAAACAATCCATTCATCTTTACTGGTTAATGAATTGCATAGTGGCCAAAGCAATAGCTGTGACCACCAGCACAACGACACATAGTGAGGCCGATCCGAGTCTACAAGACATTCAAAATGAGTTCTAGCTTATCCAATGTCAGTTGCAGAACCCGTCTAGGCCGCATTGAGCAACATATCCCATGCATGCCACAATATGAATTACCAAGATCAAGTGCTAAATATCCTACTCCGTGGAATCGTCGGATGAGTAATGGGTCAAAGCTACGACTATTAATTTTGTCTTATTTATGTTGTTTATGTCGGGTAGTGTTTATGATTTCAGTATGATGTTTATTAGTTGGTTTACAGACTATCAACCTTATAAGGATCAGCTAAAAAGACTTAAACTAGTTATGTTTTGGATGGCTTATAATGCGATTCGGTGACCAACAGACCTGGTTTCCCACTGGGCAGGTTGAGGCCACTAAACGAACCATATCTTTGTAACTTGCCTGTTTATAGATGAATGAATGAAAGGTAGTGCTATGCTTACAAAAACAAAAACAAAATATTAAGGGGAAAAAATATTTAGTACTCTTTGACAAAGAGAGCTCTTATCCCTCAAATGAAAATATGTGCACCTCATACATGCCCATTGAACACAATTCAAATAGTAAGAATTCCTTGATGTTGTTATTGGTAGGGTGTCAAAAATTGAATTTGTTTATGCTAGTTTTACCTAATTACATTCCTTGGGCAACAAGTATAGTCTCCAACCAAATTTTTGGTTACCACGATGAGCTATTACATAGTGGTACTCGACAAATTAAGCACCACGCAGTAAGCCAATGGTTGGCTTACTACTTTTCCATCTTGTCCGTTGGATAAGAATAATGTGGTATTCAACGAACAAGATATAAAGGCAATAAACCAATGATTGGAAATTTACTTCTTTTCCACCTTGTCTGTTGGATAAGAATAATTTGGTATTTAAAAAACATGATTGAAAGGCAGTAAACCCATGATTGGCTTATGACATGGTGCTTAATATTTTCCATGGTCCTCTAGCATATGTTGGTCTTATTTCAAATGTTTCTAGAATGGTTTTGGATGGTTCAAGAGCTTTCCAATCAAAGCCTAGGGTTCTTTCATTAGTTTAGCCTAGATGATTTTGTTTAGTAGCTAGTAATACTATGGTAGTATGGTTTGCATGCCAACTGTTGGAAGAAAGGTTTTTCACACAAAGTATATTTGACATAATCATGATCAAATCACTATCAAGGAAAACATTGATGTTCTAAGTGCAATTCAAAGATTTTGTAACTAATATAAAACTAAAGTTAGAGCACATTCAATTGATTTATATAGATTTAGAAAGCATTACATTTTCAAGGAAACAAATTGAGGGTCGGGTTGTGCTATTCTACTGTAACATATGCTACAATTCAAATATATTTTGGTTTTATATATGCATGGAGGTATAGTGGGAAAATGCATGTCTTCATCCTTCAAAACTTCTTTATAGATGTGGTTAGAGACAAATGACCCATTTTATCTACTTTGATTCCTTTAATCCCTAGTTCATATATCATGGAGAAATCATAAGAGGCTCATTGTTTGAAATATCAACAAAAGAAGTCACAAAAATACATTGAATATTTAAATCAAAAGTAGTAATATGTAGATTTAATGGCCATGGGAATCCTTCAAATTTTTATAAGTGGATCCACTTGACTTGGACAATTAATTGTGAGGCAACTCTTTCTTCCAAATGTTACTTATTGTTATATTTTACAACCGTGTTAAATATAAAAAGTATCTAAGGAGCCCTAGATTTGGGGAAGATCGAGTCATTGTATTACTCGACGGTTTCTAGAAATTGCTCCTAATAACTTTCCAATCACAAGAATGCTAACCAGTTCACCTCTCGAATATGTGATTCATCAATAGTTGAGGGGGAAAATATATAAAAATATGTATTGAGAGAGTTGTTGCAGGTTTATGCACGTATGCTTATTTTTGTGTTGAAATAGACCTAGATAAAGGCCTTCCAAACAGAATTATTGTCAAATAGGAAAAACCTAGATAGACTTGGGCCTGAGAATATGAGAATATGGAATTATAGTGTCAAATATGTCAACAAATGATACATCTCCGAGATACTTGTCCCAATTCATGAGCTCATCCTCCAAGTTAAAAAGGGCCCAAATCAAACATATGATTTTTTGAGCAATCAATGCTCAAGGATTAAGGTGACTAAGAGGAATGATTACAACAAACATCAAATCCAATGAAGGTTAATACTAGTCAAAAAATGGCAAACGAGGGAAAATTATCTCCCATGGAGACTCGAGAGGAAGGCCAACATAGAAATATATTCTCCCTTAAGGTTGGAAGTAGTAAATGATGTTAATTAAGGGAGAAGGAAGGGAGCTTGTGAATATGTAAAAATTGACTCCAATAAGAAGCAAGTATTTTTTATGAATATTGTAAACTCAACTTATAAGTTATCAATTATTCAGTTGGAATCACCTTCAAAGGGGTGGAATAAGGTTAACCAAAATAGATTCAATGTAACCCTGAATCTGTCAAGCATTGAGAGGTATTAAACCTCTTGAGGTGCAAACCTATTTTAAAGCCCAAAACATGAAGAAATGTTTGCCACCTTAAGATATTTATTTAATTCCTGCCGACACTTGATAGATCTAGGATTAAGATGGATTTACATCAGAATTATGCATGTGTGTGTGTGTGTGTGTGCGCGCGCGCGCGCGCGCGTGTGTGTGTGTGTGTGTGTGTGTGTGTGTGCGCGCGTGCGTGCATGCGTGCATGTGTACACATACATGCGTGCGCACACACACACACATACACCAATTACACACCTCCTTCAATGTGATTAAGGGATGTCAAATCAAGGAATTCAAGTGCCCATCTTGGGATTTGAGAAATTTAACTTATGAGGGGGATCAACCATCCCTACAAGTAGCATCAAGCATGTATTTAAATTTAATGTGGGTTGTTTGTATTATGATGTAGCTTAGGAAGTGGGTTGTCCTTATAGGACAACCCAAACTATTGCTCGATGCTCCGGTTAATCTTATAGTGAGTATGGAAGGTGGTGAGAAGGGAGAGGAATATCATGATGCAAGGTGGCGGATATCAATGTTCACTTGAACTAAATGTTTAAAAAGAGTTTATGCTGGTTGGTTTCCCTAACATGGTGTTTTACTACTACTTTTTCTCTTAGTTAAGGTATTCTTGATTGAGTTTCAATATTCAATGATAATTTATTTCTATTTCAATAGGATTTTTCTGCAATTCAATCATATAGTAAGGCTTTCTCTCTTTGGATTATCTCATAATACCTCTGGTATTCGGTTTAGCTAGCTTTTATGTGTTCTTGGGAATTGGGTTGTCTACCTGTCATTATGATTTGGAACTTAGGGGGTTCTTTTCAAGACCTTTGGGTCTCGGCCCTTAAGAAAATTTGTGTTACTTCTGAGCACTAACAATTAACTCTTTCACTAGGTGTATCCTTGCTTGACTACTAGGCACTTGACTGTTATAGGTTTGGTTCTCTTGTTGAATTATGGTCCTGTTGTCGCTACTACAACACCCTCCAAAATTTCACTACATTTAAATTTTGGAGCCTACTTTATCATCATGTCAAGTGTCACCTTGGTCATCAAGTGTCGTTTCATGTCATCCTATGTGTTTCAAGTGTCATCACATTGAGTAGAACATATTTGGTGTATTTCATGGTCGCAACATCTTTGTTGTTGTAAAACGACACTTTTTAGTCATAGTCGCACACACTCCACCTATTGTACTTGGGGAATGCATGTAAAGTGGAATTTGATGTATACTTATCATTGTTCAATATTTCCTAAGTTTACTCAATGAGTTGGTATGTGTGGCACATGGTTTTATGTCTAAAACTCATCATGTGTGCCCCTTTTCGTATTTTCTGAACTTAGAAAAAATTTGGTTTCAAAGTGAGCCCATTAAGGCTAAGAGCTCATGAGCACACTCTGAAGCCTTGATCGGGAATCTGTCATTGTTTGAAAGTGCTCCATGTGCCCTCCAAGAGTGAAAAGCACACTCCCTAAGCCATTTCCCCCTCCTTGTATTGAACTGCGCCCTTCAAGAAACCAATCCTTCCTTTGAGCACACTCCTTTAGCTTGAATGTAAAGCCCTGAAATTTTTAATTGGATATAACTATTAAAAATATAAGAATTTATCAGTTTTATGTTGAGTACCTGCCTGATGTTGAGTACCTACCTGGCTGAAGATGGCTGAAGATGCTTCTAATTTGCTCCAGTTCTCGCTCCCGTTACCTAAAGACCAAAAACCTCCCAGCCAAACTAGGTACAGTCTCAGCACTCAGCCCCAAAATAATTCAAATTCGAAGTATTTTGGTCATCGTGCCCAAAAGTCTCAAGAACAACTGCTCAAGCTCCATTATTCTCTGTGTCTTCCTCTTGTTAGTTCCTCCTCTGCCTTCCCCTGTATCAAAGAATCTCCTCCTTTCTACAATACCCTTCCTCCTTTTATGCCACCAGAGACTCCTCCACCGCTTCCCTTTTTTTTTATTGTTTTAATTTGATAAGTTCATAAGTTGCAGAGGCGGTCATCGCCTTCTCCCCTCCCAATTTGCTGACCATGCACTCTTATTTATACAATATCTCCTTTATCATAATGTTATGTTTCACTTTTGTTTTAAATCAAATTATTTTCATATTATTATGTTTTTATATGTTCTTCTCTTTATTATATTCACTATTTAATATATATATATATATATACTTTCCTTTGACTTTATAGAATATGTTGTTTCTTTTGTAGAATAATATGTATTTCATAACTCTTTTGTACATAATACTTTTGGGTATAGTTCCTCTGTATGTAGTAGGGTACATACTTCCTTTGTTGTGAGTTCACTATACTGCATTTATCTTTAATTTTATATAGTAGAATTATATATATGTATTATGGTGGTGGTACGTATATCATATTCCCTACTATATTCTTGTAAGTTGGGTATTCATTTCAATAGTTAATTCGTTACCTAAATACAGACCTTTTTTCAATATTAACTAATATATATATATAGTAGTGAAGTGCAGGCGATGCATGCATATGTAGCTATTATATGCATGTCTCGTGTGCATGCTAATATCTCTATGTCCCCATTAATTTAATATGGGTCCTTACATTGAAGAATTACTCCCTCCTTGAGCACATGAGCACACCCTAAAGGCATTAAACAAAACCTTTCAGCCTTCCAAAGTGCATGATCCACCCTCATGTCCCTTTGAGTGCATGAGCGCACTCCAAAGGCATGGAGCTTCATCCTTCAGCCTTCAAACTTGCGCCATGCCCCCTCCTGGGCCTATTCAGTGCATGAACGCACAGTGAAGGCTCATAACCTTCCTCCTTCAGCCTTCAGGAGTGCGACCTTCTCCCTCCCTCTCTCCCTTAAGTGAACAATGCACTTGGGAGCCATAAAACCTTCCCTTTTGTCCTTCAAAGTTGCGCCATGTGCCATGCCTTTATTATATCTTCCTCTTGAGTGCATGAGCGCATGTCGAAGCCCCGAAGCATCCCCCTTCATCCAATCAATATTTTGAATTGTGCCCTTGTGCCCAGAAGCTCTCCTTTCTCTTTCCAAAGTGCACTGAAAAGGCATGAACAAAAAATCTGTATGAAACATATTAGACGAGGAGATTTTCGGGATGATGGTTGCTTATCATGAGTGGTTGCAACCATAGGTATCTCTGGAATAGCATGGAAAGCACACAAGAGGAAGATCATGCAAATAAGACAAACAAAGGAAGCAATGCAAAACAAACAACACATTGAAAGCTTGATGATCAAAGCACCCTAAAGACTCCAATATCAAAGACCCTTTGGAGGGTGAAAACATCAAGTATCATAAGCTATGTGAACAATGAAGAGACAAGTGGCAGCCATGTCACCACTAAAAAAAAAGGTTCACGTCATCAGTCACTATTAGTCTCAGTCACTAAAGATAGTGAAATGTCATGTCTTCAACATATGATGATGCAGAAGTCGTGATGTAATGTTGTAATCATTGTGAAGACAAACAAGTGGAAGTCAAAGAGTCATGTATGAATAAAAGAGTCATGGAAGTCCAAAATACATGTAATACCAAAATTCATATTTAATTCCGAAATTCATTTGGATGTCTAAAGGTTGTAGAAGCCCAAAGGTCATTAGGATTTAGAAAGTCAAGAGTCATGGGGGTGTGAAAGGTGATGCCTCAAGTTATAACATGATCCTCATTTCTCATGTAAGGGAATTATAACCTTGGATTCTCCAACAAGGCATTAGATAGACAAAGTTAGTACTTTTGGGGAGTAAGTTGTGGCTCTAACGTCCATTATTGGAGTTATTGATGTTCATTGTATTTATGTATCGTGGAACTTTTGCTTAATATCGAACCCTTTCAGGCTAACACATTTTCACACATGGATTGTGAATGTTTTTAAGACTATTCTTTGAATGTTTATGGTTCATGTTTTCTTTCACTTGTACTGGAGTAATTGAACTATTTTGGTGACTTCGGTGCTCAACTTATTGGAAATGTGTTGTAATGTTTATAACAATCATCACATCTATGTGAACTATTTCGCTTGGTGTTAGATAAATCTTTCCCATCTGTGTGTGTATCTATTAGGGTAATACTATTACTTCTTTCTTAGAGGCTCACTTTCTTTCCCCTATGCAATTAAAGGACCTTGATACAAATATAATTGAATAGTCACAAGGAACACTCACTTGCTAATTCAAAATCACATACATGCTTCGCTCTCCTGCTAATAGCTAAAGCCAAGGCATATATTTAGTTAAACGGTAGTCGAGCCATATAATGGATGTGACTCCTACACCAAACGGTGTGAGGCCTAATTGACACCTCATATTAGGGAGATCCCATGTTTGTGGGCAGTATCCAACATCGTCAACGAGCCCTTGATTTATATGTAAGGATATTTATTTTTCACCACAAAGTCTTAGGGGAGTTTGGTGATTTTGGTTCTCTATAGTGTTTGGAACTCTTTCTTATTGCACCCTTCTCCACGATAGGATCTTTGGTTTCTTTGGCAGGGTTGGAGAAGTTCTAGGTTTTCTTGGATTAGTTGGTACATGATACTTGCTAGAATTTCTTTATCTTCTTTGTGAGTTTTCTGTCAAGACGTGGATTCTACTTTTCTAGCAAGTGGGATATACAATTTTTTGTGTGGCTTCTCTATCAACCTGACTCAATGAAGAGCTTCCATGAGAAGGAGGGGGGACAAGGAGAGGTCAAATGACCAAACAATCTCGATCCTAAGTGGAGACTCAATAATCCATGACAAGATTGAATGAGACTACCCTTATGGAAATTAAAATATTATTTCAAAATCAAAGTATGAAGTGTGTTTTAGTCAAATTTTTGTCCCAGATCAACATGTGGAGATGGAAACTCATATCTAGATTCTTGACACTGGAAATGCTTGTTCTTGCTAGACCGTCTATATGCAAACAATTGACCCATATTGGCACATCAAAAAACTCTTGGGATAGGTAATTATGGAGCACTCAGAGACTGAAAGGGAACTATCACTATGCATTAATGAAGTTATGCAAAAGGTGCAAAAACTAGAAGACAAAGTCTTAAATCCAATTCAAATGGTAGCTAATCTTCGTGCCACTCCACCAAAAGAAAAGGTCGATCTATCTCCTTTGATACAGTTGGACTCCCCTTCCAGTTGATATGGTCCATAGATACATGTTTTGTTATGTTTCTCTCAACCATGAGGCCATTTTTTTAGAGATCGTAGGATTATGAAAATTAAAAACTTACTAATTTACTACTGATTAAATTGTGCCATAAGTAGTTGATTAATACTCTTTTTGATATACAATCTCAAGGCATTAATTTTTATATTGGCCTATTCTAGCTGTAGCAGACCAATAATAGTCAATGGGATATTTTGTTGATACACACACACACACACACATTGAAATATTTTACTTAACATGGAAACTAAAATATTTTCTTTATTTTCCACATTGTCAACATTAAAATATTTGTTTATTAATAGTTTTCAAATACATATCTCCCTTATACTGGGAAGTATCTTTGTCTACATATTTGATCATTAATGTTATAATGTTTTACGTGAAATATTTTACTTAATGTGCATACTGATGTACTAGGAAGATCCACCCAAAGGGATCACATCATGCAAGCTCAACCATGGAGCTTGACCTCGAGGGTGTCAAGAGAATTCAACTTGTAACTTCTCAACAAGAAAGGTGCTTTAATGACGTAGACTTGACCAAATTAGCTAACCCTTGGGCCCGACACACACATGCACATACTTTCTTTCTTTATAAAAGTATATATGAAGTTTAGAATGAAATATTTTTTCTTGAGAAAAGAAACATGTAATTTTATTCATCCAAGAGAAGAAAAAAGTTACATTTTACCCATGCTACATCACATTTGAGAAATAAATTCCTCATGGTTGAAAAAAATACAAAAACAAGGTTAGAAACCCTTGCCACAAAAAATGGCCAATAGATAAAAGTTAAAAAACCCTAGTAAATATCACAAAGAAAAAAACAAAGACGAGGCATAAGCCACCTCGCTAGCTCATGAGAAAATCCCATATCTACACCACAAAACAAAATAAAATGGCATCAAATCCCAACGAAAAAAACGACGATGACAACTGTGTGGGTAATAATGAAGACGTTTGCAACCCGACCACACTGAGACAGGAACCACAAGACCTTGACATCGAGAAAAACACTGCCAACATCCTCTAGTGAACACGATGACAACAAAGGAAAACAAAAAACAAGATCGATAGAACCCCGACGAACAACCTTGGCATAATCCTGAGCATAAGAGAAACCCTGATAGCTAGAAACGAGACACCAGTGGCCACCTGAAACACCCAAAAATTCACTTGCAAAGAGACACAACGAAGCTTGTAACCACGGAAAGGGTGTAGACACCATGAAACAAAGGGAAAGGCCCCCACTCCCTCAACGCTTGAACCCAAACCAGATCCAAAAGGCACCATAACACCCAAAGAGTTGCCATGGAAAAGAGTGCACTAGAAGAGTGAAGGAAACATGAAACATGGGGCAATGGTGGCTAGGGATAGCCACCAAGCCCCCTGCTCCCTCCTATTTATATTGAAATATATTAATTAATATGAATATTCAAACATTTTAGTTAAGGTTTATATTAAAATACTTTGAAAAAAATAAAACAATTAAAATTAAAAGTAAAAATGTGAAAATGTAAGATCTTTTCTTTTTAGACTTTAATAAATAACTAAATTTTTGGGTTGAGACAACCTAGTATAGGTGAGATATCGTAGTGTCCATTAATCAGCCTAAACATTTAAGTGTCGACTTAATATGACATAGATATTGTAGTGATGGTAAAATTAAGCATTAAATAAGAAAATAACAATAATAAAACATCATGTGGGCTCAATTAAAAAAGTAGTAAAAAAAAAAGAGTAATAAAAATAATGTATCAATTCAATTTGTTATATTGTAATTCTGTTTTTATTAATAAGATTACAAACAATTTTCCCCTTTCCAAAAAAAGCACAATATGCGTATCGCATTAAAATAAATTAAAATAATAATGATTCATATTCATAACCATGATATTTCGAACATATAATTAACAAACGTATAAAAATGTAATAAATTTTTTTTTTTTTTGTTAATTGAAGGGCTATTAATTTGATGCAGGAGCATCCAGCTAAGGCACCATGACCGGATGTTGGTCTCTGCCAGGTTGGAGAGTTGAGTTAACATCTTGTTTGTCTTATATGTTTAGTTTGTCAGAGGAGGTAGGATTTCGTTTTTGTCTTAATTTCTGTATTAGTCAAAGGTAGTTGGTCGGTTAGGGTTATTACTTGTCTGACTTTAATAAACAACATATTAATAATTTTCCTGTCATCTTAAAGGGAAAAGAAAAATGTGTCTAAATGTAAATCTTGTCATGTAAACAGAACCGAATACTTAGTAGTTATGTAACTATACTGCCTACAACCGAAAGTAACTACAGTTTCATTAACTGTAAACAAAAACGTATAAATGTAACAATGAAAAACATGTAAAAGGTTCAGCATTTCCAAATACAAGTAATAAAAGGGACAGAACGCATATTTTTCTATCATCCATTTGTATCATTGCCTACGTGCTGTGCAATTGTGTTTTATCTATTGACTAATTGAACTCAGAAACAACAAGCAGAGTGCAGGCCTACAACTGTAGGTTGTTTTTCTTTTCCTCTCTTAATAGGAAGTCGAATACTGTAAAACGCATGTAATTTCCACAACCAGAACGGACGGGTACGCGAACAAAACTCACGACCAGGAGAAAGTCATACATTGAACAATCGTATGGAGAATACAAAATCAAGGCACCGGTGAAACAAACTACAACAGAGGTAATTCTGGACGAACCATCACACATTTTCTTTAACAAACAGAGACAGATAATATATATATATATATATATATTGCTGCTGTTCAATACAAATTAAGTATTACATTGTCCAAAACAAATAGAGTATACAACGTCCCCTAGAACGAACAAACCCTAGTCCAGGGTTTGATGTCAAGAAAACCCTCGAGCCCCAACTAGACAGCCAGACTAGAACAATAAATAAACTTGAATTTGAAACCAGACACAGGCCTAGGTCGTGAGAACGACCCAAATCATACATAGCAATCGAATGGCAAGGAGCAATCACCATAGAACCACAAAACCCTAACTACAAGTTGACAAACTGTGGAAGACAGAGCCTACCAGCAAAGAGTTGTAGGGTTTGGAGATCGAATCGTGATAATCCTTCGCGCCCAAGGTCGAATCCTCGACCTGTGTAGATAGAATGAGCCAAGGTTAGCATACATTACACAGTGATGCCTGAACAAAGATACAACATAAGCAAGGGGAGAGTATAATTTACCTGGGAGCATGACAGGACCAAGAATCTCATGAAATAGAGCCGCAGAAAACCAAAAGAAACTTGAGACAAGAGGAGCAGGTGTTGGTTAGCTTCTACACCAGAAGGGATTGGAGATAAAACACGGAGGGACAAATTACTTGAAGCTGTAGTCGAGCGAGTCATTGTGACGAAACCTATGCACATAGGAACTAGAATTTAAAACGACTTTAGCACTATAACAGTAGCTAAGAACATTGTCAACAACAATAAAGAACAACCGGTGGTCCGAGAGACCAGGCATCGAGTCCAAGCAAAAACAGAACAAAACAATAACTCACTGTGTAGAATAATACGAGTGGACCAACCTCCAGAGGCGAGACAATTTCATGCAACAAGGAAAAATTCGTTGCCAATAGCACAAGCAAGTTCGGGAGACCAATATTTGATTGCAGCCACACCCAAAAACAGAGTTTGCCATAGGAACTGGGACGAGGTAGAGAACTTTGACAGGAACCCTCACAGAGCTCCTATAACAGAGAAAACAACCAAACAATGGCCGGAAAGCGCAAAGGTTTTGTGTAAAAGACCAAGCGGGAAAACAAAGACCGAGGCCGGGTACAGGGCAGGTTTGCATTTACGAGCCACAATTAATGATTGCTAATTCCAATAAAAATATCCAACACTCATATCTGCAATCAACCGCCAAATCAACAACCGAATCCGCCAACATAATTAACACCGGACAGCTTGACATCCAAGGTTACGTTGGAGCGTGGGCTGGGTCCCATCATAGTGGTATCAGAGCAGTTTTTTTTTAAGGTCAGTTAGAGAAATGGAGGTAGGAAGGCGAGGTCATGGCAGAGGTGCTCGAAGGATAGCAGAGGAAGGACTGAGAGAGGAGATCAGGATTCTTACTGCCCATTTGGAGGCATTAGAGGCAGGGATAAGAAGAGACCCGGAGGTAGGCAATGACAACGAAGTGGAAGCTGAAGCAGCAACAGATGGATCAGATGGTGAGACCCTAGAAGTGAGGCTGTTGAGGTCTGTTCTAGTGGCAAGCAGTAAACCCAAACCAGAACTCCCAACCTATGACGACAGCCTATCCATAGAGGTTCTATTGGATTGGATCAGTGAGCTGGATAAGTATTTTGAGTGTGAGGAAGTCAGTGAGGACCGCAGAGTGAGGTTCGCTGCGACTAAGTTGAAGGGACACGCAGCCCTGTGGTGGGATAGTGTCCAAACAGAGAGAAGGAGATTGAACAAGTTGCTGATCAAAACTTGGTCAAGGATGGTGGCCAAGTTGAAGGGCAGATTTCTGCCGAAAGACTATCAGATTGCACTACACAGGCAAGTGCAGAATCTGAAACAGAAAGGAATGACGGTGAGGGAGTACACTGAGGAGTTTTATCGAGTGAACCTAAGGGCCGGTTATACAGAGGATACCGCTGGAAAAGACAGCCAGGTACGTAAATGGTTTAAGACTAGAAATTTTAGATGAAATTAGTATTCTGTCTCCAAAGAACATTGAAGAAGCATATTAGAGTGCGATGAAAGCTGAAGAGAAAATTACTAGAAGGCAGAATGCCCGGAGAGGATGCGGAACAGGCAGGGGAAAAGGCCAGTCATATGGCAGAGGGCGGACTGCTAGTAGTAATGAGGAAGGCAACAGTTCCAGAGCTTCCGGATCAGTGGACAAAGGTGATAATGCGAGAGGTGGTAGGTCATACCAGCGAGGCAGGGGAAATGGCCGAGGTAGAGGGGCTGGTTATCAATGTTACAGGTGTCATAAATGGGGACACAGATCATTTGAATGTCCTGAGGCAGACCAAGCTGGACAAAGGGGTGCATATGTTGCACAACCAGAGCAGAGGCACCTCCCCAAGAAGCAGAAAATGCTCTAGAAATAGGGAAGCCCTGGTGCTGAACAAGGTGTTATTAAAACCAGCCAAGGAGGCCACCGAACAAATGCAGCGGAAGGCTTTGTTTAGAACAGTTTGTAAGTCACATGGTAAGTGTTGTAAGTTAATTATTGACAACGGTAGTGCAGATAAATTGGTGTCCACAGAGATTGAAGCGATTGAAACATCCCATCCCTTACAAAGTTTCATGGCTGCAAAAAGGCCATTAGTTGCTGGTGGATGAATAGTGCGAGGTGGAGTTTCAAATAGGCAGATATAAGGATAAAGTCATTTGTGACATCATGCCGATGGATGTATGTCACATACTACTGGGCAGGCCTTGGCAGTACGACAGAAAGGTGGTGCATGATGGATTGACGAACTGTTATAAGTTTGTCAAGGATGGAATCAAGCATACGCTTGTGCCCATCAAAGAGGAAGGGACAGCAGGAACAAGTGAGCCAAGAGCGTTGTTGGTTAGCGGAAAACAGTTTCTGAAACAAGTTGAGGATAGCGAGATGGGTTATGCAGTTGTAAAAAGAGAAAAGACAGTGTTATTGCATACAGAGGCATCAGATTTACCCCCAGAAATTCAGCAGATGTTGCAAGAATTTACAGACATAGTGGTGGATGATTTGCTGGACAACTTGCCCCCCAGAAGAAGTATAAGTCACCATCTTGACTTCATACTTAGATCCAGTTTTCCAAAAAAGGCAGCATACCGAATGAGCCCCATGGACAATGAAGAGATTAGGAAGCAGGTGCGGGAATTGCTAGACAAAGGATTGATAAGGGAGAGTTTGAGCCCTTGCGCAGTTCCAACGGTTCTTGCTCCCAAGAAAGGAGGAGAGTGGCGGATGTGCACAGACTTGAGAGCCATCAACAAAATCACCATCCGGTACAGGTTTCCACTGTCACGGATGGATGACATGATGGATTGTTTAAGGGGCAGCATATTTTTCTAAGATAGACTTGAAGAGCGGGTATCATCAGATCTGGATATGAAATGGGGACGAGTGGAAGACAACCTTTAAGACGAATGAGGGGATGTATGAATGGCTGGTCATGCCATTTGGACTGAGCAATGCGCCCAGTACATTTATGCGGTTAATGAATGAAATGCTAAAGGGGTACATCGGAAAATTTGTGATAGCATACCTGGATGACATATTAATTTTTAGCAGGACAAGGGAAGAGCACCTTCAACATGTTCGGAAAGTGCTGGAAAAATTACAGCAGAACAAACTGCTGATAAATCTAAAAAAATGTACTTTTCTGCAGAAGGAATTGATTTATTTGGGCTTTGTAATAGCAGAAAATGAACTGAAGATGGATCCGGAGAAGATTGTGGCGATAGTTAATTGGCCATCTCTGAAAAGTTTATTTGAGGTATGTAGCTTTCATGGACTAGCGAGTTTTTACCAGAAATTCATAAGAAATTTTAGCGAAATTTGTGCACCTATGTTGGACACCATTAAAAAGGCCAGCTAGCCTTTTCGATGGATTGATGCAGCGGAGAGAAGTTTTCAGCTATTAAAGAAAAAGATCACAGAGAGGCTGATCCTGAGATTGCCAGACTTCAAGAAGCTTTTTCAGGTTCGTTGTGATGCTAGTGGTACGACTATTGGGGCTGTACTTAGCCAGGAGGATAAGCCTGTTGCATTTTTCAGTGAGAAGCTAAATGAAAGAAGACAGAAATATTCGTCTTATGACAAGGAGTTCTATGCTGTTATACAGGCATTAAAACACTGGAGGCATTATTTGCTGGGAAACGAATTTGTGTTGTTTTCAGATAATTCTGCACTACAGTATGTAATGCAACAGCACAAGCTGAACCACAAACATGCCAAATGGGTGGAGTATTTGCAGAGTTTCAACTTCGTGTTGAAACACATCAGCGGGCAGGCCAACAAGGTGGCGGATGCACTGAGTAGGAGAGCTTTACTTTTGCAGGAGAGTACTGTGCAAGTGCTGGGTTTTGAGCACTTAAAGGATTTATACTAGACTGATACAAATTTTAAAGAAGCCTATGAGGCATGTCAGAATCCCTTGGTGAGAGATAACAGTCCATGGTTGGACTACAACTTGCAAGAGAAACTGTTGTTTAAGGGAGGACAACTATGCATACTTAACTGCTCGATGAGGGAGAACATTATTCGGGAGAAACATAGTGGAGGTCTGGCCGGACAATTCGGCATGGACAAGACACTCAAGCAGCTCAGTCATTTCTATTTTTGGCCAAAGATGCGAAGGGATGTACAACGATTTGTGACCAGGTGTAAAGTGTGCCAGTTGGCGAAGGGTCACAGTCAGAACACGGGACTGTACACACCATTACCTGTTCCAGGCAGGCCGTGGGACTCGGCCAGCTTGGACTTTGTCTTGGGTCTACCTAAGACATAACGAGGTTACAACTCAGTGATGGTAGTAGTGGACAGATTCTCGAAGATGGCGCATTTTATCCCTTGCAGAAAAACAAGTGATGCCACTCACGTGGCCCACTTGTTTTTCACAGAGATTGTCAGGTTACATGGGTTGCCTAAGTCTATCCTTTCTGACAGGGATGTGAAGTTTACAGGGAATTTTTGGTGTACCCTGTGGAAGAAGATGGATGCACAGTTGAGTTACAGCTCTACTTATCACCCGCAAACCGACGGACAAACAGAGGTGGTAAACAAGAGTCTAGGAAACCTGCTACAATGCTTGGTTGGTGAGAATTCATGGATGTGGGATCGAGTGCTCGCTCAGGCAGAGTTTGCTTATAACGTCTTGCCTAATTGTAGCACCGGTTACAGTCCATTTCAGATCCTCTACCACATGCATCCCCGCGGAGTGCATGAGTTGTGAGATCTTGGACTACAAGAAAGTCGAAGTGCAAATGGAGAAGATTTCACTAATGTGATGAGGGATTTGCATGAGCAGGTAAAAATTAAATTGCAGGATAGCAGCCAAAAGTATAAACAACAAGCAGATTTGAAGAGAAGGGAAGTACAGTTCAATGTAGGAGATGAAGTCCTCGCGCATTTGCGCAAGGAACGCTTTCCTAAAGGCACGTACAATAAGCTAAAATATAAGAAGATAGGTCCCTGTAAAGTCCTCCATAAATTTTTAGCGAATGCCTATGAGATACAATTGCCACCCGGAATAGGCATTTCGCCTATCTTTAATGTGGCAGACCTGTTCCCTTACACCGCTGACCCAGAAGAAGAAGAAGAAGATATAACCACACGGCCTACACGGAATACCTAGGATGGAGGAGAAGCTTGGATGAGACAGATGCCTTACGTTCAACCTCCCGAGATCGAGAGCATTCTTGACAGTCAGGTGGCCAAACGAACTCGGTAGAAGGAGTATCTGCAATACCTGGTCAAGTGGAAGAACTGTCCTATCGAGGACAGTTCGTGGCTTGATGCTAGGCAGTTTAAGCAGACGGGTTCTTCAGTCGAGAGGCTCATGGACTGGAGCCATGATTTCTTTTTGCCCCGGGAGCCTGATGCAGGAGCATCCAGCTAGGGCACCATGACCGGGTGTTGGTCTCTACTAGGTTGGAGAGTTGAGTTAACATCTTGTTTGTCTTATATGTTTAGTTTGTCAGAGTAGGAGGTAGGATTTCGTTTTTGTCTTAATTTCTGTATTAGTCAAAGGTAGTTGGTTGGTTACGGTTATTACTTGTCTAACTTTAATAAACAACAAATTAATAATTGTCCTCTCATCTTAAAAGGAAAAGACAAATGTGTCTAAATGTAAATCTTGTCATGTAAACAGAACCGAATACTTAGTAGTTATGTAACTATACTGCCTACAACCGAAAGTAACTACAGTTTCATTAACTGTAAACAAAAACGTATAAATGTAACAAAGAAAAACATGTAAAAGGTTCAGCATTTCCAGATACAAGTAATAAAAGAGATAGAATGCAAATTTTTCTATCATCCATCTGTATCATTGCCTACGTGTTGTGCAATTGTGTTTTATCTGTTGACTAATTGAACTCAGAAACAACAAGCAGAGTGTAGGTCTACAACTGTAGGTTTTTTTTCTTTTCCTCTCTTAACAGGAGGCCGAATACTGTAAAACGCATGTAATTTCCACAACCAGAACGGACGGGTACGCGAACAAAACTCACGACCAAGAGAAAGTCATACATTGAACAATCGTATGGAGAATACATAATCAAGGCATCAGTGAAACAAACTACAACAGAGGTAATTCTGGACGAACCATCACACATTTTCTTTAACAAATAGAGACAGATAATATATATATATGGTGATTGCTCCTCGCCATTCGATTTCTGTGTATGATTTGGGTCATTCTCGCGACCTAGGCCTGTGTCTGGTTTCAAATTCCTATTTATTTACTGTTCTGGTCTGGTTGTCTAGTTGGGGCTCAAGGGTTTTCTTGACATCAAACCCTGGATTAGGGTTTGTTCGTTCTAGCGGACGTTGTATACTCTATTTGTTTTGGACAATGTAATATTAATTTGTATTGAACAGCAATAATATATATATATATATAGCTGTAGACTGACAGAGACAGACAAGTAGTCATAGCCATGCAGACATAGCTGCAGATAGAGCAGATAGAGCATATATATATATATATTGTTGTTGTTCAATACAAATTAAGTATTACATTGTCCAAAACAAATAGAGTATACAACGTCCGCTAGAACGAACAAACCCTAGTCCAGGGTTTGATGTCAAGAAAAACCTTGACACTCAACTAGACAGCCTGACCAGAATAGTAAATAAAATGGAATTTGAAACTAGACACAGGCCTAGGTCATGAGAATGACCCCAAATCATACACCAATCGGATAACGAGGAGCAATGACCATAGAACCACAAAACCCTAACTACAAGTTGACAAACTGTGGAAGACAAAGCCTACCAGCAAAGAGTTGTAGGGTCTGGAGAGCGAATCGTGATAATCTTTTGCGCCCAAGGTTGAACCCTCGACATGTGCAGATAGAACGAGCCAAGGTTAGCATACATTACACAGTGATGCCTGAACAGAGATACAACATAAGCACGGGGAGAGCATAATTTACCTGGGAGCATGACAGGACCAAGAATATCACGAAATAGAGCCACAGAAAACCAAAAGAAGCATGAGACAAGAGGAGCAGGTGTTGGTTAGCTTCTAAACCAGAAGGGAGTGGAGACAAAACACGGAGGGACAAATTACCTGAAGCTGTAGCCAAGCGAGTCATTGTGACGAAACCTGTGCACACAGGAACCAGAATTTAAAATGACTTTAGCACCATAACAGTAGCTAAGAACATTTTCGACAACAGGAAAGAAAAATCGGTGGTCCGAGAGACCAGGCATCGAGTCCAAGCAACAACAGGACAAAACAATAACTCAATGTGTAGAAGAATATGAGCGGACCAACCTCCAGATCCGAGACAATTTCATGCAAAAAGGAAAAATTCGTTGCCAATAGCACAAGCAAGTCTGGGAGACCAATATTCGATCGTAGCCACACCCAAAAATAGAGTTTGCCATAGGAATCGGGACGAGGCAAAGCACTTTGACAGGAACCCTCACAGAGCTCCCACAGCAGAGAAAACAACCAAACAATGGTCGAAAAGCACAAAGGTTTTGTGTAAAAGACCAAGCGGGAAAAGGAAGACCGAGGCCGGTTACAGGGTAGGTTCGCATTTACGAGCCACAATTAATGATTTCTAATTCCAATAAAAATATCCAACACTCATATCTGCAATCAATCGCCAAATAAACAACTGAATCCCCCAACATAATTAACACTGGACAACTTGACATCCAAGGTTACGTTGGAGCGTGGGATGGGTCCCATCATAATTTCTCAAAATTTTACTACATCCATGCCATAATTCCTCTCCTCTCCCGGTCTCACTTTGACCGGATTTGTAGGCCAGGAGAGTAGTGAAAAATATGAACATATAAAATAATTTATTACAAGAACCCGTAGGCATATTAGCCTATTGCCCCAGAAAAAGACAAAAAAAAAACTAGTAGTGACCAATATTAAGTCGAAGGATTCAATGCCTGAGAATTTATAGGGACTATAGGGGGGCCGAACCCCTCATGCACATGAAAATCAATATGAGCCAACCTCACTCCAATATCATCTATCCTCTCATAGGATCTGCGTTGACTGTGACAAACTGAAGCGAGGCATTCTAGAATTTCTCCATGAGAGAATTGAATATCATTAATGTAAGCTATGGTCTCATTTCGATCATCGTATATTTTCTCATGGTGGATGTCAAAACTGACATGGATATCACACAAATGATCAATAATTGAGGCCAAGGTGGGAGGCTGCACCACTCACCCTAGCGACAGAGCGTGGACCTGGGCTACCTCCCCTTCCTATTCTACGCCTTCCTCATTTTACTCCTCCTCCCACTCGGCTTGGTCCCTAATCTTCCCGTGGGGGCCAGTTCCACACCGTGCCCACCCTTGCTGTCTCAACATGATGATTATTTGCATAAAATTCTTTGCAATAGGGAAACTCTGGTCACTAGGCTTGCCCAGGAGAGGGGATGCACCTGCCTAGTAGACACAAAGAGAAAAGACGGGGCTAACCCAACAATTTTGATTCACATCACCCTAATTAACCAAGAGGGAACCTTCAACCAGACGAACTAAACTCAAGAGCCACCTAGTTTTCAAACCTTGAATATTCCACGTGCTGCCCTGCAACTTCAAAGTGAAAAATTCACTGCAGGGGAGGTTAGATAGGCGGGGATCCAATACTTCTGAAAATATAGTAACCACCAACATGTAGAGAAGGTGGGACTTAAACAAGGTGCCAAAATGCTGACACTAAGGTGACAATTACCTCTTGCGCAATACATAATACATTCTATGCAGAACTCAATGGCGACACCTTCTGAAACACAATCATATTCATAGTCTCCATGATCCCACATTATTTTCACCTTCACATGAACTAGGGCCACAAAAACCACATTCTGATCCCCACCAACTCCTCTCGACACAATTATGGCTAGACCAACGGGCATGCATAGTGAAGGGCCTGTGCATACTAAATTTCCACAGTCCCATTTAACCACAGTCCCATACCGAACAACTAAATGCAGGAAAAGATAGTTGATTTGCAGTTTTTATAAAACATTCTAGCCTTCTCGATGCTTCGACTCATCCAAAACCGCTTGGGGTTGCTGCCTCCTTTACATTATCCATGCGTCAAGTCAGCATGTTGGAATCACTTGAGGCCAAGCATCGTACTGCTTTCCCGTCCACCTACAACGTGCCTATCACATTAGTCACCCCCATTAGGGAGTAATAAACTTAATT
Organism: Pinus tabuliformis; assembly: GCA_031772625.1. Taxonomy (NCBI): domain Eukaryota; kingdom Viridiplantae; phylum Streptophyta; class Pinopsida; order Pinales; family Pinaceae; genus Pinus; species Pinus tabuliformis. The sequence continues at coordinate 315,543,468 of CM062807.1, forward strand.
ATTAAATGTATAATTAAAAATAAAAGTATTTATAAATGTAGAATGTGAGATATATATAATATAAATAATAGTTGTAACTTAAGATTCAATGAATGATATAAATTAAAATAATGATTCATATTCATAACCATTATATTTTAGAATTTCATATTTAAATTTCATCAATAAGCATACAAAATATAAATATTTATAGTAAACTTTTGTACCTAGGTAATCTATCTATTTACATATATCATCAATGTTATAAATACCACATTAAAAAATTAACTTAAAAAAATAGAAAACTCGTTAAAGGAATATGCCGCAAATATATGATACTATATGTACTATCCAACCTAGAGGGTTAACACAATCCATCAAGTCTTTGTCATTAAAGCACCTCTGCTATTAACAGGTCACAGGTTCAATTATCTCGACACTCTCGGGGTCAAGCTCCATGGTTGAGCCGACATGAAGTGATCCCTTTGGGTAGATCTTCCTGGTACAAATATTCCGTGGATGTAGTGGTCACCAATCTTTGAAGTCTGTGAACTACATAAAAATAAATAAATAAACTATATGTACTATCCTAATTCTAATAAAATTAGTAATATTTCTATATATAGAGATGGGAAATTTATATAAATATAAATAGTATTATTAAGGACCAAGGTACATACTCTAGATCTACCAAGCCTCAAAGGAATCAAATCTTTAGAGGTGCAAATTCTTCCTCAATTTTGCACTCAAAAATAAGTTTTCATTTTGAGAGATTTGATTCCGATCCACCATTGGTAGATTTGGAGTTAAGATGGATCCATGCCAGTTTATTTTCAATTACTTCTTCTCTTTATATATATATATATATATATAGGGTTGATATAAAACCAACCTATATCCATCTTATCTTTGGATCTACCAAGGGCTGAGAGGGATCAAATCTCTTGAGGTACAAACCTCTTTATTGAATGCAACTTGGGGGAAGTATATTGAGTGCAAAAATTTAGGAAACGTTTGCACTTCGAGAGATTTGATCCCTCTCAACACTTTGTAAATCCAAATTTAAGATGGATTAGGCTATATGTATATATTTCTAGGCTATATATATATATATATATAAGCTTGGTAGGACTACATCTTCATCATGTCTAACTTCTCACCCCGATCGGGGGGGGGGGGGGGGGGGGTGCGCATAGCACAAGATTTGAACCCAACACTTCTAGTTCGGTGAGACTTCATTTCCATAGCCATTGCCAATTGAGTTATCCCAAGCATATATATATATATATATATATATATATATATATATATATCTATATCTATATATATATATATATATATATATATATATATATATATATATATATATATATATATAGATATATCTATATATATCTATATATATATTGCTTATTCTCATTTGAACCATTTTATTTCAATGATCATTTGTGGCCCAAAGGAAAAGTACAAAGGATTCTTCATGACTTAAAATGGGCTATATTACATAAGAATACCATTGGAAAAACCATGGGTTGTCAAAACTTGGAGCCCAAAAATGGTTAACAATAAATTCACTCTATGACCTCAATTTTACTTGAACTACCATAACAATATTTATAAGCATTAGTTTGTTATAATTTTAATTAGAATTTTATGCTAATATAAATCACTTCTTCTCTTTATATATATCAAGTTGATATAAAATTATTTTATTTAAAGTGTACATCGAAATATTGTATTTATGGTCAACATTAAAATGTTTTTTTCCTATTTTTTCTCTTCATAAAAATATGTATGTGTGTGTGAAGTAGATATTAAAATATCCTAACGTAACCATATAAATTAAATGGCTCAAAAGTTTTTCTTCATGATACATCTTACATTACCAAGATTAGAAAAGATCATGAAAATTAACTAAATTATAAATTTATTTTATTTTATTATTTTTGTATATAGAGGAAATAACAACTGGGCCAGGCTCTCAGTCATATGACACGAGTTCGATTCTAACCGCTACCATTATACCTCTACGTGAACAAATGCATTTTTTTTGTATTTAGAGGGATCGACAACTGGGTTGGACTTGTAGTCGACACATGGTTGATTTTGATTGCTGTTGCTATACCCTTAGGTGAACCCATGCATGTACCACACAACTAAATAGGGGATTTGAATCTCAAACCACATACTTCGTAAATAATTCATATCACAAAGATCGTCAATCGAGTTGCTTCCTCGTGACATCATTATTTTAAATTATTATATAATTTATAAAATAAATTAGTATAGGAGTGAAACACACACACACACACACACACATTGTAACACCCTCCTCCCACATTTACCCAAGCTAACTGGTCCACCGGGGTAAACATGTGATGAAGAGTTACTAGGATATGATTCAAGTCCCCAAGTTCAGTTAAGGAATTGGAATCGACAAACCAAAACCAAACTGACCTTCCTCCGGAGCTACAGGACCCCTTAAGGTCTAACCAACCACTCCAGGTGCCCCACCCCTGAGTTAACTTGTGTGTTACTGACCTAAACCCCCAGTCGCTCCAACGACAAGCTCTCCATGCGACTGAAACGCTCCAGTCGCTCCCACAGCAAGGCCTCCATGGGACTATAGTCTTTTTTCAGGCAATTCTGTGCCAATGACCCCAAAATCTGAAACACTTTTTGAGGGCTAGGACTTAGGTCTCTGCCCAGAACTTGATGAAATTCTAAAAAATGATAAATAACAAGAAGACAAGGCCTCTAATGACAAAACTTTGAACAAGGGCTTGACCTGACTCATCCTAACCATGACAAGCATTTTGTCAAACACATCATAAACATGTAATGTACAGGTCATATAAACACATATGAACATAGGGACCTCATACTTATTTGAGATTTTTCAAGAAGGTCTGATGCCCTCTCACAATAGCTGCATTATCATCTATTAGGTCATACATTCATTAAAATTTCATTTACTAAACAAAACATGATGAGATCCATAACCAAAGTCTATCATAAAACCATGCTTATAACCATCATAATATAACAACCATCAAAGCCACATAATAACAAGCACATTTAATCATGAAATACAATAGGAAAAGAGCTTTTATTAACATATGCAAAAGTCAACCAAGTCAGGGACTTCCAATTACTACCTGACCATAGATTCGGCTGAACCAAATCTTTCTTTCAACTAATCACCCCCATGCCATATTCCATGCATGAATGTGGGACTCACAACAAAATCAACCAAGGATTCCCAATATTTACCATGTATCCTGCCATTACCGGTCAAGGGAATTCCTAGGCCCGAAACCCTCATCTATACCACCAAGATTTACCATGTATCCCGCCATTACTGGTCAAGGGATTCCTAGGCCCAAACAAAGAAACATACACTACAGGCTTTATTGCAATCCCGCCATATATCGGTCAAGGGATCACTAGGACCTAAAAAAGCATGGATGCCTCTGGATCTATCCACCTAAAATGTGAGGATTTTTCCCATCTCCACCCTTAGGATTTACCATGTATCTCACCATTACCGGTTAAGGGATTCCTATACCTTTGGGAATTTTCCTGAGACCACCCCACTTAGTTTTGAAACCATCTAGAAATCTAGCTCAACTAAGTAAAAGAACCCCATCACACCATGGCTATCCGGAAATGGCAAGGCAAGGCTAAAAACTACTGCCACACTTGGAAAAACCAATTCCAATGACAACAAGAGAACCAATTACACACATGCATGTAACACACATGCCAAAAATAACAAGGAAATCATACATGAAACTCGATACCTGCAAGTAATCCTACTGTATCTGCTTGATCCAACTCTTCCTTACTTGATCTTTACTTCCCATTGCCTCCTTGTCCTTATTTTTCTTTCTTTCCTCCAATTCTAGAGTGATCCAAGAATACTCTAAGTGTATAAGAGTATGAGAGAGAGAATAGAGAGAGAGAGAGCTCCAAGTTAAAACTAGCAAAAGGTTGTGAATTGATCCTCAAAAGCCATTTTATTAATGAGGCCTCTATTTTCTTCAATTTCCATTACTTTTCCTTTATTTTCATAAATAAAATTCCAATCAATGCCTCTTGCATTTTCAAATCATTTGCCATTTCCTTTGCCAATTTTCCCTTAGCCACAATAAACCAAATGAACACCCACTAGGATGTTTTTCCCAACATTCAACTTGGAATACATGTCCCATGACCTTGGTCTTATATTACCTTTATTAACTTTATTACATGAACTTTTAAATCGGGTACAACACCCCCCCCCCAAGGGGAACATTGTCCTCTGTGTTCTGTGACACCTACAACCATCAAAACCGCTAAAAAGAAAAACATACTGCCCATGGAGCTTTATAACTTAGCTTGTTGCAACATTTACAATGAACAACCTGCTGAAAATAAAACCAACATGACATCCATACTGCTTCTTGTAGCTTAATAACATAGTTCGTTGTGTTATTTAAATCCATATATATATATATATACACACACACTGTCCTCTGTGTTATGTGACACCTACAACCAACAAAACCGCTAAAAAGAAAAACATACTGCCCATGGAGCTTTATAACTTAGCTCGTTCCAAAATTTACAATGAACAACCTGCTGAAAAGAAAACCAACATGACAAACATAACAACATGACATCCATAGCGCTTATTGGAGCTTTATAACATAGTTCGTTGTAGTATTTACATACATACATACATACACACACACACACACACACACACACCCAGATATATCTATATATATATATATACATACATACCAAAACTGCGATATATATATATATATACCAAAAATGCTTTGCCTCAATCGATAAACAACGAAGGATACATAGGCCTCATTTGATCAACCATCTCCCATGTAGCTTCATTGGGCCCAAAGTGATTCCACTGCACTTTAACCTGCTCGATTGCTTGGTTCCAGAGCATGAGCAGTTTTCTCAGCAAAATGCACTGAGATTCCTATTGTAATTCTCCTTCTCACTCCACCTGCAATATAGACCAATCAATAACATGATCAACATCCTGTACATATATTTCAAGAAATGAAACATGGAAAACATGAAATTTCACTGTCGGAGGGAGTGCAAGTGTGTCTGCCACTAGTCCAATCCTCTCAAGGATCTAGAAAGGCCCGAAATATCGAGGAGCCAACTTCACACATGACCCAATCCTCAAGGAGCTCTTCTTGGGCTTGTTGCACAATTACACATGCTACCCAACCTAAAACTCCTTAAATGCCCTGTGATGATTTGCATAACTCTTTTGCATGTCCTGTGATACCTATAAATTCTTCTTGATTACCTGTATTTCCTGTTCCATTTCTGCCAACATATCCGGTCCTATCAACACCCTATTCAATAGATCACTGCAACTAATGTGGTTATTAAAACTCTGCCCATAGAGTGCCTCAAATGGACTCATCCTTAGTGATTCATGATACCCATTATTGTAAGAAAACTCAATTAGTGGAAGGCACTCTTCCCACTTTCGTTGTTGACGAATAACATACATTCTCAACATGTCCTCCAAAATCCCGTTGACCCTCTCTGTCTTTCCATCTATTTGCAGATGATAAGTTGTGATGAAGGCCAAGTTTGTACCCAAACATGCAAGTAACTCCTTCCAAAACTTGGAAGTGAACTTAGCATCCCTGTTTGACACAATCTTCTTTGGTACACCATGCAATCTCATTATATATATATGATGAAGACTTGTGCTACATCACTAGCTGAATAAGTAGACTTCATTGGAATGAAGTTTGCTACCATTTTCAACATGTCAACTACAAACATAATAGAATCATGTTGTTGGTAAACTTGTAATGAAATCCATGGAAATGACCTCCCGTTTCCACTCTAGAATCAAGATCGACTGTAGTAGACCACCTGGATGCTTGCACTCTACTTTTACCCGTTGACAATCTAAACAACTAGCCACAAACTCCGCCACTTCCTTCTTCAAATTCAACCAATAATAAAACTTATTCGCCACTATCAATGTCTTTTGATATCCTGGGTGACCTGAATACAACTTGGCATGAAATTATTTTAGGATAAGCTTCTTGAGCTCACTGTTGTCCGACACATAGATCTTGACCCTATATCCAACCAAACCATCTGTTGTGAGATGATAGTCCGCATCCTGATCACCTGTACCCTACTGCTGTAATCTGTGCCTAAGAGCTATGTACCTGTCATTCTGTTGTCCAGCCTGTAATATTCGATCTTGTAAATTTGTCCCATAAGAATTCATAGGTGCAATGTGATTTACCTATATGCGTTTACTAAGATCATCTGCAATCCTATTCTTTTTTCCCTTAATGTACATGATCTCGAAGTAAAACTCATTGATCATGGCCAACCATCTAGCTTGCTTGACATTCATATTCGGTTGGTCAAACAAGTATCTCAATTGACTATGGTCGCTCATTAGTACAAACCTCCTGCCAAGAAGATAGCGTCTACACATCTCCAATGCATGTACAATTTCTACCAACTCAAGATCATGTGTAATATAATTATGCTTGTGCTCATTCAATTTCCTTGATTCATAACATACCACTTATCCCTCTTGCATCAAGACTCCACTAAGTCCTCTCTTGCAAAAATCTGTACACACTACAAACTCTTTAATCGGGTCTACAGTCTTTAGAACTGGAGCATTTGTCAACAACTATTTTAAATGCTCAAAACTTTCTGCACATTCCTCTATCCATTCAAATTTCTTCCCTTTTCTCCGTAATGACTTGATACGATATGAAATCTGCGAGAAGTTCCTAATGAACCTCCTGTACTAACCTTCTAGCCTCATGAATGACCTTGTGCCCATTCCATGATAGCCCTTATCTTTTCTGGATCCACTGCTATGCCTTCCTTGGAAACAACATGCCCCAAGTAGTGTACCTATGTCTAAAAGAAATTGCATTTTCTAAGCTTGGAATACAATTGATGTTCTCTTAGCAATCTCAACACTGCTGCTAAATGTTCAACATGGTCTTCCTCATTATTAGAATATATAAAGATATCATCAATGAATACAATAACAAACTTGTCTAGATAAGGATGCAACACACTATTCATCAAGCACATAAAAGTAACTGAAGCATTAGTCAACCCGAAAGGAAATACAACAAACTCATAATGCCCATACCAGGTCCAGAAAGCAGTCTTGTAGATGTCCTCTTTTTTAATGCATACATGATGGTATGATGATCTCAAATCAATCTTAGAGAACACTACTACTCCCTTCAACTGGTCAAACAAGTCATCAATCCTTGACAACGGATACCTATTCTTTATAGTTACCTTGTTCAACTTCCTATAATCAATGCACAACCTAAGAGTACCATCCTTATTCTTCATAAACAATGCCGGTGCACCCCGCGACGATACACTTGGCCTAAGGTATCCTTTTTCAAGCATTTGCTTCAACTATAATTTCAATTCCACTAACTCTGGTGTGCTCATCCTGTATGGTGCCTTTGATGCTAGTGCTTCCCCCAGTACCAACTTGATATAAAATTACACTTCCCTATGAGGTGGTAACTCTGAAATCTATGCTGGGAACAAATCCTAAAACTGTTGTAAGATCGGGTACCTCTTCAAAAATTCTGCATCCTTAACATATTTATCTTTATCACTAGAAATATGCACTGTAAATAATACACATCCTTTCCTGTGACTACGCTTCACCTGCATAGCTATAACGATTCTAACTTATGTTTCCTTCCTTTTACCATGCAAGATTCTCTATTCTCCATTGTCATCCAAACACTCAATAGCCTTGTCATAGCAATCCACCTTGGTCCTATAGATATACAACCAGTCCATACCCAACAGCATATTGTATGATCCCAATGGAAACACATTGAAGTGCGCTGATGTAGGCATACCATTCAACTCAAATGCACAAGCTCTTACCTAATGATGAACTCTTTTCTTTGTACCTGTAACCAATTGCAATAACCAATATTATGCATGTAATTGTTTATTCAAACCACACTTATCCACCAGGTTAGGATTAACATAACTATAATTATATCTAGGATCAATCAAAATAGAAATGACTTGATCACAAAGCTTATCGTCCATCTCGATAATAGATGCTTGGTGATTTGCCTGCCTATTAACCAATACCGCATAGATCTGAGGAATGATCTGTCTAACATCCCCAACTATCTTCGCATCCTATGCACTGTCTATCTGAGACCTACCACCCTGATATAATAGACAATCCTTCTTGAGATGCTCCTTGCCACATATCCAACACTGCAATTGTCCCTTACCATCACCTGATATAATAGACAATCCTTCTTGAGATGCTCCTTGCCACATATCCAACACTGCAATTGTCCCTTACCATCACCTTTATTTTTCCGTCCTCTAGGCTATGATCCATGTCCCTATCTAGCCACATTAAACTTCTTGGAAGGAACCAAATTCTCTTTCTCACCTGCATCTTGAGGTCTTGTTCACTTTGGTAGCCACTTCCCCTTAGCTTTGTCTTTCCCTTTCCAACCTTATTGAGATTATGTCTTACGCTTTGATTTCTTGTAACAATGCTTCAACTTTATGATGGCTTCCTCCAACGATATAGGGTCATCAAAGTCGATCTTGTCTTTGAAATCTATTGGAAACCCACTGATGAATATTTGAATCTTTGCTTTATCCTACTTCATAGTAAGGCACATACCTAAAAAACTCCAAGAATCTGCTAGTATACTCCTCATTGGTCATAGACCCCATATTCAACTCATAGAACTCCTTTGACCTGTCATCATAATATCTCTCTGATAGATACTTCTTCCTGAAAAGTCTTTCAAACTCCCTCCAAGTCAACTCCTCTTCCTGAATGCCTCTAAAATTATTCATGTCTTCCCACCAAATGTCTAATTTACCTTTAAGATTGAAGGTGGTTATTTTAGGCTTCATGTTCTTTGAGTAATCATGCAATCTGAAGAACTTATTCATTCCAAGCAACCAAGCTTCTGCATCCCATGACTTCTTCATTTCTCCATCAAATGTAGGTGGCTTGGATTTCTTGAACTTATCCAAAAAATATCCCTTGTCACTCCTCTTGTAAGGATGATGGCGATGATGACCATTGTACCTATCTGAACCATAACTATAATAATGTCCATGTCCAATGCATCTCCTATTAGGTGTATCCAAGAATATGCCATCCCTAACGATATCATTCTTGTCCAACCTGTGTCAGTCATGATATATGCTACCATAGGCTCCATTAGTCCTGTCCTTTTATCCATGACTAATCTTGAGTAGTCCCTGCCTCTGTAAGTTTGACAAGCTCTGAAGAATCACTGCATTAACCTCTGCTTGTTTCTCCTATGCCCTAGCAAGTCTCTCTTGTGATTGAATTATCCTGTCGTTATCCGCTTTGCAACTCCTTATTTATGCCTTGAAACTTCTCAAGGTGTTTTCTATGTGAGGGGTTTACTCATCACCATGCTACTCATCTGATCTATAGGGAGAATATTGTGAACTATAATCCACCATTTTTCTAGCCATCTTTGATCTTCTTCTTCCTATAAGTGTACCATTTCAACTAAAACAAAATATAAACATAATCAACATACCTCAGTATAGTTCAGGGGAGGATATCTCATCTACAAGATCGACCAAATTAGCATAATTCATGTATAAAGATAATCATAGTAGTATATAGACTTCATCTCAATCATCATCCAGTTACCATGCATGAGCATACCAGTTGCATACGATGACCCCATGCACGACAACTATAACCATGAAAATGCATGCATACATCCACATAAACAATAAACATACACAAAAAATGCATATTCAATCAACATGCATGCATGATAACCATATTCTGCCCATCCAGTCCAAGGGGTGAAACATGCTCTGATACCACTCTATGGTATCAGATATCACCCAAGAGCACAAAAACCAGACATTACTGAAAGAGAATGGAACCCACTCTAATACCACTTTGTAACACCCTCCTCCCACATTTACCCAAGCTAAGCGGTCCATCAGGGTAAACATATGACAAAGAGTTACTATGATATGATTCAACTCCCCATGTATAATTAAGGAAGTGGAATTGACAAACCAAAACCAAAATGACCTTCCTCAGGAGTTAAAGGACCCCTTAGGGGCTAACCAACCACTCCAGGTGTCCAACCTTTGAGTTGAATTTATTTTTACTGATCTAAACCCCCAGTTGCTCCCATGTCAAGCCCTCCATGCAACTGAAACCCTACAGTCGCTCCCACAACAAGGCCTCCATGCAACTACAGTCTTTTCAGGCAGTTCTATGCCAGTGACCCCGAAATTTGAGCCACTTTTTCAGGGCTAGGACTCAGGCCTCTTCCTAGAACTTAATTAAATTCTCAGAAATGATAAATGATAAGAATACAAGGCCTCTAATGTAAAACTTTGAACAAGGACCTGACCTAACTCATCCTAACCATGATATACATTTTATCAAACACATCACAAACATGTAATTTACAATTCATATAAACACTGTTATGAAACCAGCTCAAGAAAAGATAGAAAAGATAAATCCACGCCTTAGAATTCAGCCTCTTCGAGGGGGCAACCTCCTTTACATTACATAAATGAACAATTCTTGGATGATACAAATGACAAAACCTCCTTTCTATATATAGGAGTCTAAGGAGTCACAATATAATCCAGCCGACCTAACAATAATAATATAAAGCCACAAAAATAACAATAGAGGGATTCTATGGGGCACAGAAATAACAATATGGGGGTAATAGGGGCACAACAATATAAATAAGGGGTATAACTACAATAGTAATGGGGTAATCACTAGTATTATAGGGACCCAACATGCCCCTCTCCTTCAAAAAAGTGTTGTCCTCAACGCTTGAGTAGTTCTGGATACTTCTGCATAAAATTCTCATCCTCCCATGTGGAATCTTCAGCGGATAAGTTCTTCCACTTGATAAGATACTCTGAAATTGATCGATTTCGTAGCTGTCGAGTTCTTGTTTCTGTGACTGCTTCCGGTTCCAATATAATTTTTCCTTCCTCGTCAAGTTCTGGCAATATTGTTTGAATTGGGAGCTTGTCACCTATAACCTTCTTTAAACATGAAACATGGAAAACTGGGTGCAATCGAGAAGCTGCAGGAAGCTCCAATTTGTATGCCATAGTACCAATCTTTTGCAACACCTTGTACGGACCATAATACTTTGGTGATAATTTATTATCCTTCTTAGCTTGCTTTAGGGACATTTGCTTATATGGTTGTAGCCGTAGGAATACCCAATCACCTACATCAAAACTTCTTTCACTGCGATGTTGATCTGCCTGTTGTTTCATTCTATTTTGTGCCAACACGAGGTTATCCTTTAAGAGTTGGAGGACTTGTTGTTGATGTTCGATGTGATGTTCCACTGCCTGAACCTTAGAATTTTCTCTTAAATATGATGTGATGGATGGTGGTTGATACCCATAAAGTGCCATAAATGGGGTCATTTTTGTTGCTGTATGGAAGGAAGTGTTATACCACCATTCAGCCAGAGGCAACCATTTGACCCATTGTGTCTGTTTATCAGATACAAAGCAACGAAGATATCCTTCCAAACATTTGTTTACTATCTCAGTTTGCCCATCAGATTGAGGATGATAAGATGAGCTATGAGCTAACTGAGTACCAAGACAAGAAAATAATTCTGTCCAAAAATTTCCAGTGAAAATGGGATCTCTGTCACTTACAATAATCTTTGGGTTTCCATGTAGCTTTTGAACTGTTTCCATAAATGCAGTAGAAACTGTACTGGCTTTAAATGGATGTGATAATGCACAAAAGTGTGCATACTTGGTAAGTCTGTCAACTACCACCATGATGACACTCTTTCCCTCAGACTTGGGTAAACCTGTGATAAAATCCATTGAAACCTCCTCCCAACGTTGGCTTGGAATGGATAAAGGTTGTAATAGACCCGGTGTCTTAATTGTTTCAACTTTATTTTGTTGGCAAACCAAACATTCCGCCACAAACTTTTGAATATCTGATTTAAGGCCATCCCAAAAAAATTCCTTCTTAACCCTGTGGTAAGTTTTTAAAAATCCTGAGTGCCCTCCTAAGGGAGAAGTGTGCAATTCCATAAGAATCTTTTGTTTTAGCTGGGAATTCTTACAGAGGTATAAGCGATCTTTGTACCATAACGAATCATTTTGCCAGCTAAATGTATCAGAAGTACTGGAATCTTGTTGTAGCTTTCGAATAAGTGCCCACACTTCTTCGTCATTCTTCCATTCCTCCCTTGCTTCGTTTATCCAATCTGGTTGGATAATAGAAATGGCACACAACAATGCTTCCACATCCTCATCCTTTCTTGAGAGTGCATCTGCCACCACATTTTGCTTCCCTTTTTTGTAGATGATTTCAAAGTCATAACCCAACATCTTTGTGACCCACTTTTGTTGCTCTTCAGAGGATAATCTTTGTTCTAAAAAGTATTTAAGGCTATCATGATCCGTTTTTACCTTGAAGTGTCTTCCCATTAGGTAGGGTCGCCATTTCTTAAGTGCATGGAGTATTGCCAACATTTCCTTCTCATAAATAGCTTTGCTTAAAAACTTTCCCTTGATTGGACGACTTTCAAAAGCAATGGGTCTTTCATCTTGCATTAGAACAGCACCAATTCCATTTCCTGAAGCATCACATTCCACAATAAAGGTTTTTGTGAAGTCCGGTGTAGCTAAGACCGGTGCTTGGCACATTGCCTCTTTAAGATGTTCAAAGGCCTTTGTTGCTTCCGGAGTCCATGAAAATGAATCTTTCTTCAATAATGTTGTTAGAGGTGCTGCTATTCTCCCATAATTCTTAACAAACTTGCGATAATACCCTGTCAACCCAAGAAATCCTCGCAGATGCTTTATGGATGTGGGGATTTTCCATTCCTTAATGGCTTTAATTTTGCTAGGGTCTACCTTAACTCCTTCATGAGATACAATATGACCCAAATATTCCACCTCCTGGACTCCAAAGAAACATTTGGATCTTTTTGCATATAATTGTTTCTCCTCCAATAGTTGTAGCACCCTGTCAACATGTTCAACATGATCCTTCCAAGACTTGCTGTAGATTAGTATATCATCAAAAAATACTAACACAAATTTTCTAAGGAATGGTTTGAAAATTGAATTCATCAAACCTTGAAATGTTGAAGGTGCATTGGTAAGGCCAAAAGGCATGACCAAAAATTCATAATGACCCTCATGAGTTCTAAATGCTGTTTTCGGAATGTCTTCAATCTTCATTCTGATTTGATGATATCCCGAACGAAGATCCAACTTGGTGAAGTAAATTGATCCATGCAATTCATCCAGTAATTCATCAATAACAGGAATGGGGAACTTATCTTTAATAGTGAGCTTGTTGAGCTCCCTATAATCTGGACACATGCGCCATGATCCATCCTTCTTGTGCACCAATACTACTGGAGCTGAGAAAGAACTTTGACTCGGTTGAATTATACCAGCCTCTAGCATTTCTGCAACCATACGTTCAATTTCACTTTTTTGGACATAGGGATATCTGTACGGCCTGATGTTTGGAGGAACACTTCCTGGAATCAGATGAATAGCATGATCATGATCACGCATAGGTGGGAGACCTTTGGGAGTCTCAAATACCTTGGAATGATTGTCCAAGACTTTTTGGAGATCTGGAGAAATAGATGATTCCAATGTGGAAACATCTAGCGAACATAATTGTGCAATTACACCTCTTTGCTCCTTTTTTAGAAGCTTTGTCATGCCATTAGAGCTGATTATCTTTCCTGGTTTCCCTGCAATACCCCTTAATTCAACTTCCTTTCCTTCCACAGAAAATTTCATGAAAAGTTCTTGAAAATTAAAAGCTATTGTACCCAAGGATTGTAGCCATTGGACTCCTAGTACAACATCAGCACCTCCCATTGGAATGGAAAGCATTGGGCTAGTCAATACATATTCTCCCATGGATAGCTTGATATTATGGCACTTTCCAGAACAATTTATTGTTCCTCCATTTGCAATCATCACTTGACACTCTGGTGCTGGATATAGGAAGCAATTCAATTCTTTTGCTACCCTACAATGAATAAAATTGTGGGTGCTTCCTGAATCAATCAACACTATTACCTTTTTCTTCTTGATTTGTCCTTCTATCTTGATGGTTTGAGGAGTGGTAATTCCCGCCAATGCATTACAAGATATGGTCGGATTTATTTGTTCTTCATCTAGGCTTTGTTCCTGGAATATATCCTCTTCTTTTGACCTTTCTTGCTCCTTTTCTTCTTCCTCTTCACAATCTATGTAGAATAATTTCTTCTCAGCACACTTATGACCTTTTGTGTATTTGCTATCACAATTGTAACAAAGCCCTTTTGCTCTTTTTTCTTCCAATTGTTGTGGTGTCAACCTTGTAGGTTGTGGAAGACTATGGGCAACAACACTTCCGTCTTTATAGTTGTGAGTGGTATGCTTCCTAGTTGCCATAATTTTGCTTTCCATTTTTCTTGCTAACCTGAATGCCTTCTCTAATGAATCAGGTTCCCAAAGGCGCACATCATGTTGGATATTATCCTTTAAAGACCCTATGAACACATCAATCCTATGCTCCTCTGGAATATCTTTTACCCTTATGTTCAATTTTTGGAACTCCTCAATGTGCTCCATTATTGAACCCTTTTGTTTGAGACTTATCAATTGGCTAAAAAAAGTGTTGCTTTTTGTATCCTCATAATGTGCTATCAATTCTTCCGTAAAAATTGCCCAAGTGATAAATTGTTTACGAGAACAAAGCCATTGATACCATACAAACTGATTTGGTTCCAAATATAAAGTTGCCATACGTACCTTTTGTGTGTTTTGCACATTATTGAGATCGAAGAATTGCTCCATCTGTAATATCCATGTGGCGGGATCCTTGCCATCAAACTTCCTCATATCGATTTTTGGAACATGGTGAGTCTTCGATCCAACATTAGAGTCTATGGAATCATGATTAACATTTTTTTTGTTCTCATCATGAGTTTCCTTTACTACCTTTTCACCATTAGTGACCCTTTCTTGTAGCAACTTCTTCAATTCATCCATCTTATCATCCATGCCATCAATTTTAGCGTCCATGCCATTCACCTTAGCTTCCATGCCATCCATCTTAGCTTCCATGCCCTTTATCTTAGATTCCACGCCATTTACCTTAGATTCCACGCCACTTATCTTAGCTTCTGTTAGCTTTTGTGAGCGTGACATTTGTTGCACTTGTTCTTGTAATTTTGATATATCATGTAGCATTTCTTCCTCTTCTTCATGAGTCATGCTAGAGCTTTCAGGTTCCTTACTAGGTGTTTGCATTTTCTTTCCTCGGGGCATCAGTTACCGATAATAATGCTTTACTATGCCCTTTGAATTCCGTTAAACCAAGCTTACACAAAAATTAAAAAAAAACTACACACCTTTTTTCACTTTATAGAAGCCTGATATTGAATCTGATGTATCTCTGTAATTTCGGATCATCCAATTCTGAAAATACTACCTGCAGTAGCCTTCTGCATCCTCTTTCCAATGCCACAAGTCTGAGCCAAATTGGATTCTCCAAGGAAGAGTTATGTGAAATCTCCCACAGTGACTTGCTTTTAGACTGGTTCAGTAGAGCGAACTTGTACGACGTGCCACGAGTCACTGTTTCAACCTTTGAATCTGAAACACACATACAAGAAACTACAATCCGTCCTCTTTCTGTACCTTTTTACGAAATTTCAATCCGATCCTCAGAGAGAGAGTTATGACGATTTTCCCCAGGTCACCTGTTTTGAATGTAATTCAGGAGTCTGCAAAAAGGCCAACTTCCTCAGATCATATCTCCGAAAATATCACGTGAAAAGCTCTGAAATTCAGACCCAAGGTTCAGCGCCAATTCTTCTCAAATGGGTTTTTTTTGCGACTTCTGAAACGTCACAGAAAAAAAGTTATAGCGAAAATTCCACGATGACCTGTTTGGAGCAGCGAAACCCTAGAATCCAAAGCTCTGATACCAAATGTTATGAAACCAGCTCAAGAAAAGATAGAAAAGATAGATCCACGCCTTAGAATTCAGCCTCTTCGAGGGGGCAACCTCCTTTACATTACATAAATGAACAATTCTTGGATGATACAAATGACAAAACCTCCTTTCTATATATAGGAGTCTAAGGAGTCACAATATAATCCAGCCGACCTAACAATAATAATATAAAGCCACAAAAATAACAATAGAGGGATTCTATGGGGCACAGAAATAACAATATGGGGGTAATAGGGGCACAACAATATAAATAGGGGGTATAACTACAATAGTAATGGGGTAATCACTAGTATTATAGGGACCCAACAAACACATCTGAACATAGGGACATCATACTTATCTAAGATTCGTCAAGAAGGTCTGATGCCCTCTCATAATAGTAGCATTATAATCTATTAGGTCATATATTCATTAACATTTCATTAACTAAACAAAACATGATGAGGGCCATAACCAAATCTTGTCATAAAACCATGCTTATAACTAGCATATAACCGACATAATAACAATGATAGAACAACCATCAAAGCCACATAATAACAAGCACATTTACTCATGAAATACAATAGGAAAATAGATTTTATTAACATATTCAAAAGCCAAGCAGGTTAGGGGCTTCCATGTGCCACCCGACCATAGATTGGGCTGAACCAAATATTTCTTTCATCCAATCACCCCTGTGCCATATTCCATGCATGAATGTGGGACTTACAACAAAACTAACCAGGGCTTCTCAGGATATATCGTGTATCCCGCCATTACCGGTCAATGGATTCCTAGGACCGAAACCCTCATCTATACCACCAGGCTTTATCGTGTATCCCGTCATTACCGGTTGAGAGATTCCTAGGCCCAAACAAAGAAACATACACTATAGGTTTTACTGCAATCCCGCCATATACTGGTAAAGGGATCACTATGCCCTAAACAAGCATGGATGCCTCAAGATCTCTCTACCTAAACTGTGAGGAATTTTTTCGTCTCCACCCTTAGGATTTGCCGTATCTCGCCATTACTAGTCAAGAGATTCCTAGGATTTTGGGATTTTTCTTGAGATCACCCCACTCAGTTTTGAAACCATACAGAAATCCAGCTCAACTAAGTAAAATAAAATCATCGCACCATGACTATCTAGAAATGGCAAGGAAAGACTGAAAACCACTGTCATACTTGGAAAAACCCATGCCAATGACAACAAGAGAACCAAATATACACATGCATGTACCATGCAGGCCAAAACTAGAAAGAAAATCATACATGCAACTCGATACCTACAAGTAATCCTGTTGTAGCCACTCTATCCATCTCTTCCCTGCTTAATCTTTGCTTCCCTTTGCTTCCTTGTCCTTCCTTTGCCTTCCTTCCTCCAATGCTAGAGTGCTCCAAGAATACTCTAAGTGTATGAGAGTATGAGATAGAGCTCCAAGTTAAAATTGGCAAAAGGTTGCGAAATGATCCTCAGAAGCCTTTTTATTAACGAGGCTTCTATTTTCTTTAATTTCCATTATTTTTCCTCCTCACATGAAAAATGTGACCTTTCACCTTCCTTTTCTCCTAATTTATTTTATTTTCATAAATAAAATGCCAATTAATGCCTCTTGCCTTTTCAAAGTCTTTGCCATTTCCTTTGTCAATTTCCCCTTAGCCATAATGAAGCAAATGAACACCCGCTAGGATGTTTTGCCCAACATTCACCTTGGAATACATGTCCCATGACCTTGGTCGTATTTTTCCTTTATTAACTTTATAATATGAAATTTTAACCCGGGGTTGTTATATATATATATATATATATGAAAAAACATGTAACAATAGGCCCAATACTATTGCTCACTAATAGAACATACCCAAAAAACCATACCTCATGTTCATATTTTTTTTTTAATGGAAAAATGTGTAATTTTATTTCAAATTAGAATAAAATTACATTTTATTGATACATGTCTCACATGTATTCAGTTTTGTGATCGAGTGAGAGTGGATATTTACATATAATAAGAAAATAATCCTTTACAAAATAAGTCTGAATATTATCATGATGATGTATAGTGTTTGATCATATAAATAATTGTTGAGAAGCTCAAAAGTAGTAGTTTTGAAGATATAGAATATGCTATAAATGAAAAAGGCTCGATATAAATAAATATATGTATACAAAATAGTAATAGCCAAAACTGTGAAAACTATTCAATCTGTACTTTGTCCATGAATGTTCTATGCAAAAATTCATAGAACTGATCATTCTACACCTCTACGATCAATGAAATCCCATGATTCATTGATACATATTTAGATAAGGCGTCTGTAAGAGGATTGTTTTCCATGTATAAATGTGAGATAGAAAAATAATTAAACAATGATTTAAGTTTGGAAATTTCATTTGCAAAAGGCATGATTCGTAGGTTGTGACACTCATGTGTACCCTTGATCCAGTTGATCACCAGAAGGGAATCCCCAAAATCTTGGAGATTAGTTACAACTTTATCATGTGCATAGATACAAAGAAGTTTTAATGCAAAGAACTTTGCAAAATAATTTGTACCATCTTCAAACCCTAATTTTAAGCGAAATAAATGAGTATCATTTAGAAATAACACCGCCCCTCCATCACATAGGCAAGGATCAACTTTAGAAGCTCCTTCAAAAAAATCCCAAGTTTTTTTTTTGTCTATTGGCGCCACAAAAATAAACTTGTGAGATTGTGAAGACATTGGTTTGGGCAAAAGGTCAAGTATGGCTAGAAAGTGTGCAACAATGATCTTAGGAAGATTAATCTTATCGCTGAAAATATTTGTTCTGGGCTAGTTGTAACACCCTCCTCCCACGTGTAGGTTTTAACCCCGTACAGAAATTACCTGCATATGAATTCTAAAACACAGAAAATAAACAATGCGAGAGTATAACACATAAAACACATATACACAGAGATTTCCCCTGGATCCCAAAACCGGGACTACCAGCTTGATTTTTCATTATGTTCCTTTCAATGTTACAATACATATTTATACATGCCGAAAATACCATGGACCGAAAACCATCGCGTCCAAAACCATGTGTGAAAAACATGCACAAAACCATAGGTAGGTTTTCCCAACCTAATATAGAGTCCAAAACCAAAATTTTCCGGGGTGCTACACTGGATCCCATAGAGTGGGGTTACCTGCACCCCTAAAACCCCCTGTGACTCCCCCCGCTACACAATCAGCGCAATAAAGGGGGGGGGCTCCGCCCCAGTTCTAACCCCCTAGTTAACTACGTGGGCTAGTCGTGGAAAGAATATAACACAACCCAACATTCTCCCACTTGTTGTTTTCTTTCCACAGGGTGCCACAAGAGAGCTTAGTCATTTATCCAGCCCTGCAATGCCCATTGTTTCTCTACACCAAGAGAACTTCTCAGAGCTCACAGATTTTGTCAATGCATCTGCAGTATTCTTCAAAGTGTCCACCTTTACTAGCAACACCTTTTTGTCTTCTATCATATCCCTCATAAAGTGATACTGAACATTAATGTGCTTTGTTTTTGAATGATATGCAGGGTTCTTTGCCAAGAAAATTGCACTTTGTATGTCACAGTCTATCCTTATAGCTCCCTGTACAAACCCCATACTTGAACACAATATTTGCAACCAAACTGCTTCCTTGCTTGCATGAGTGGCTGCCATGTATTCTGCCTCTGCAGTTGATAGTGCCACTACAGATTATTTCTTACTCATCCAACTGACTGCACCTCCAAATAGGTTAAACACATACCCACTTGTAGATCTTCTCTGATCCAGATCTCCATCCTAGTCTGCATCAACAAAGCCACGAATATCCAACACTCTGTCGAATACTGGTCTTCCTTGGTAGCACAAGCCATAATCACTAGTGCCACGCAAATACCTGAAAACCCGCTTCACTGCTGTCCAGTGCTCCTTCCCTGGTTTTGACATAAACCTGCTCAATACTCCCACTACATCTATAATGTCTGGTCTAGTACAGACCATCGCATACATCAGGCTACCGACTACACTTGCATATGGAACACGGGACATGTCCTCTACCTCTTCTTGTGTCATGGGACACTGTTCAGCAGGTAACTTTACACCTATAGGAATAGGAATCTTCACCGGTTTACTATCCTGCATATTAAACCTCTGCAATATTGTCTCGACATACTTCCTCTAGTTTAACCAGAGCTTCCTCTTTGTCTGATCTCTTTTAATTTCCATGCCAAAAATATAGTTTGCAGCACCAAGATCTTTCATGTCGAATTTGGAGGACAAATGGGTCTTCAAATCCTGGATAATTTCTTTGTCATTTCCAACCAGCAACACATCATCCACATACAAGACCAAACAAATAACACGGTCACTAATTAATTTAAAATACACAGTGATTTGCTTTGCTTCTGGTGAAGACAAGTCCTCGTATAAATGTATCAAATTTCTAATACCACATCCTTGGTGACTATTTTAACCCATACAGAGACTTCTTTAACTTGCATACCAGTTATTTCTTACCCTTCACCTCAAAGCCTTCAAGTTGCTTCATGTAGATCTCCTCTTCAAGATCCTCGTGAAGAAATGTTGTCTTCACATCCGTCTGTTCTACCTCAAAACCAAAAGCAACAGCAACAGATAAATGTAATCTAATCGAAGTTACCTTGGCAACAGGAGAAAAAATATCACCAAAAACAATTCCCGGCACCTGGGAATAACCTTTTGCTACCAATCGAGCTTTGTATTTCTCCACCTTTCCTTCTACATTTGTCTTCTTCTTGAACACCCATTTGCTTCCAATGCGTTTCCTTCCAGCCGACAACTCCACCAGATCCCAAGCCTCATTTTTGTTCAAAGATGCCATTTCATAAACCATGGCCTCTTTCCAGAGTTTTCCATGCTCTGAATCTACTGCTTCCTTCATAGTTATAGGATCATCATCAGTAATAGATAAAGCAAAATTTGAACAGAAAGCAGATGGACTATACCTTTCTGGCTTCCTTCTTTCTCAAACTAATCTTCTCACACCCAGAGTTTGTGGCTCTTCATCTTCTGATTCCTCCTCTTCTGTAGAGTCTGATTCTTCCTCCTTGAGCTCAAACTATATCTTCTCAGGTTCCTTTGGTTGGACTTCATGTTTAATAACATCTTTCACCTCTCTCAACACCACATCTCGACTGTACACAACCTTCCTTGTTACTGGGTTCCAAAGCTTATAGCCCTTTAAACCATCCTTATACCCAATAAAGATGCACAATTCAGATTTACTATCCAACTTGGTTCTTTGCTCCTTTGTAACATGTACATATGCATCACATCGAAATACCCTTAGATGTGAAAGAGAGGGTGTCTTACCAGTCCATACCTCTTGTGGAGTCTTATTTCCAACACTGATGAAGGTGATCTGTTGACCAGGTAACATGCTGTCTCCATCGCCTCTGCCTAGAATTCATGTCCTAACCCGGCACCACTGAGCATGCTTCTTGCCCTTTCCATCAATGTCTTGTTCATTCTTTTTCAACTCCATTTTTCTCAGGTGTGTATGGAGTAGTCTTTTTCCGTTTTATACCACACTTCTTACAGAATTCTTCAAATTCCTTGCTGCAAAACTCTCCACCATTATCTGACCTTAACACCTTTATCTTCTTCTCTGTCTAGTTTTCCACCAAAGCCTTAAATTCTTTAAACCTATCAAATACTTCAGATTTATTCTTAAGGAAATATATCCATGTATTCCTTGAGAAGTCATCTATAAATGATACATAGTACATAGAATTACCCAGTGATGGCACCTTCACAGGTCCAAACACATCACTGTGCACAAGCTCTAATATCTGTTTCGCCCTCTTACCACCAGAGGGGAAACTCACCCGATTCTGCTTCCCATATACACAATTTTCATAGAAATCAAAATCCAGAGAGCTATTACTCATACCTTCTACCATACCTTTACCATGGAGTATTCGAAGGCCCTTGTCTCCAATATGTCCAAGCATTTGATGCCACAACATGGTCTTCTCTCCAAAGACCACTAGATTTTCTGCTCCACTTTAAGGAACCACAAAACTGTTGCACCCATCAACAACAATGCTACCTTGCAGCTTATACAAAGTTCCAATCCGAACTACCCGCACCAATACCAGTGCTCCCCGAACCATCTTGCAGGTATCCTTCTCAAACAATGTGTTTACACCTGCATCATCCAGCTTGCTTACAGAAATCAGATTTCTGGCCAATGCAGGAATATGTAGAATACTCGGAAGTGTTCTAACCCTTCCACCTTGCAACTTCAACTTTACTTTTCCGCGACCAATGATTCTAGCCTTCCTATCATCCCCTAAGAAGACATCACCACCATCATGTTTCTCATACTCGCAGAACCACTCTCTATGGGGAGTGAAGTGAAAGGATGCACCTAAGTCAATCAACCATGCCTCATGATCTACATGTGTACTTGAAGAAGCCAAGTACACATCCCACCTTCATCTAAGGTGGTTTTCACCTTTGCAGAAGAAGCATCATCATATCCCTTTCCTTTGTCAAGAGCTTTAGATTTATAGTCCCTTTCGTAGTGCCCTTCCTTTCTGCATTTCCAACACACCATATTTATAGGTTTTCCTAGAGATTTAGATCTCCCACTCGATGACTTATTTTTGTTTTGATTCTGGGACCGTCCTCATCCAGACAAGGCATCACCATTTTGGCTCTCCGTATTTTTTCGTCTCATCTCCTTTGTCGGCAAGGATGAGACTATTTCATCAAACTGCAAGGTAGTTGCATTGCTACCTATTGCAATAATCAGACTATCCCACGAATCTGGTAGAGAACACAACAAACTAATGCACTTATCTTCATCTGAAATTTTGATATCAACAGATGATAACTGACTTACCACAGTATTAAACGCATTCAGATGCTCTGTCACTGAGTCTCCATCTTTCATCCTCAGGTTATACATCTTTTTTCCGTAGGAATAGTTTATTCACCAGAGACTTAGATTGGTACAAAGTCCCTAACTTTTCCCACAAAGTATTTGTTGTAGCTTCCCTTGATACATTCAGTAATACTGAATCTGAGACACACAATCGTATTGTGCTCTTTGCCTTCCGATCCAACTTCTTCCATTCTTCATCAGACACTCCCGTTGGTTTAGTAATCGGATCTACCGCGATCCACTGATATTTATCCACCATCATATCCTTTATCTTGAGTTTCCACAACTCAAAATTCTGACCATTAAATTTCTCGATCTCTATCTTTCCACTGCTTGCCATATTCTTTCACCACCAGAGTCGATCCCATAGATCTCCCACTGAACGGGGTCTACCAGAGGCCCGAGCGAAACCCCTCAGCAACAAAGGTGCCCCCTTAAAGCCAAAACAACTTCGATACCAAATGTAGGTTTTAACCCCTTACAAAAATTACCTGCATACGAATTCTAAAGCACAGAAAATAAACAATGCGAGAGCATAACACATAAAACACATATACACAAAGATTTTCCCCTGGATCCCAAAATCGGGACTACTAGCTTGATTTTTCATTATGTTCCTTTCAATGTTACAATACATATTTATACATGCCGAAGCATCCAATACCTTGGACCGAAAACCATCACGTCCAAAACCATGTGCGAAAAACATGCATAAAACCATAGGTAGGTCCGCCCAACCTAATATAGGGTCCAAAACAAAATTTTTTTGGGGCATTGCCCCAAACCCCATAGAGTGGGGTTACCTACACCCCTCAAACCCCATGTGACTCCCCCCGCTATGCAATCGGCGCAACGAAGGGGGGGCTCTGCCCCCCTTTCTTACCCCCCGGTTAACTATGTGGGCTAGTCGTGGAAAGAATATAACACAACCCAACACCACATCCACCCACGTGACCATGCCCACTGGGGTAAACATGAGACTAGAGGCTACTATGATCAGATTCAACCTCCTAGGTGACCTTAAGGAAGTGTAATTGACGGAACATCACACACAGTCATCCAACATCATCAACAAAACCCTCAAGAAACAAGTCAGCCACTCAGACAAACTGTCCCTGGGTCCCACTGTTATTTTGAACCTTTGAGGCCATAATCGCTCTCATGCTATGGGAAAGGGAGTGACCAGATACCTAAAGTTTCTCCCATAGGCCTATATGCTAGTGACTGTGAAACGGAATTGCCAGTTCTGTGCCAGCGACCCCAAGATTTAAGACACTTTTTTAGGCCTAGAGCCCAAGCCACTGCCCAGAATGGAATGATAGCTTGAAATCAAGGAAAGTACAGGGAAACAATGTAGAAAAATAAATAAGATCAATAAAACCTTAACTGGACCCCTACTATCCATGACAGACATTTCACCAAACATATCATCGACATGTAACCTACAGATGTAAAAAACAGAATTAAGTGTAGGTATCTCATACTTATCTAAGAATTGCTATAAACCGTTGTTCTCTCATGTAATTTGTTGCATATTCGTCTATTAGATCATAGACACATTATCCATTCATATACATGAAAAAAAAATGCCGAGAGCCATACATAGCTATTCTCATAAAATGTGTATGTAACCAACACAATAGGAACAAAAATACAATAAACATATCAACCATCAGAATCCATATATATACCACTACATTTACACACAAAAACCAATGGAATAAATTTCTCATTAATCAAAGCAATGAAGCAACTAGTGATGGACTACCACGTTCCACCCTACCATAGATTAGTTGAGCCAAGTCTCTCTTTAGCCAATCACCCTTGTGCCATGTTCCAAGCATGAATGTGGGACTAAGAACACATCAAAAACACCAATAAATGTGGATGCCATCGGAGTTCTCCGCCTACACCGTGAGGAATTTGAGTGACTCCTAGTCTCTCAAGCTTTACCGTGCATCCACAGTCCGATCGAGGGATCACTAGGCCCTACACATAGACATACTTTCCAGGATTTACTACGCATTTCATCCTGGAATCACTAGGCCTAATGGAGAGAAAATCCACCTCTTGGATTTACCGTATATCTTTCCATTCACGGGCAAGGATTTCTTGGCCCATCGAGGCACATAATCTGGCATTACCGCAACCCATAGTTTGGTTCAGGGGTTACTAGGCCTGTGGCTTCGTGCATCCTCAGTCTAGGTCAGGGACCAATACACCATGTGTTTGTTAAGTCGGAGATCCACTCAACTTAGCTTTGAATCCAATCCATCCATCCCACATAGTTTGAATGAGAGAACCCATCACAACAAAGCTATCGGGAAATGGCAAGGCTAGGCTGAAAATATTGTCACATGTGGAGAAAACCATGCCATGGTAGAAAAGAAACACATGCAATCCCATGCATGCCAAATCTAGCAAGGAAAATACACATGCAATTTGATACCTGTAATGAAGCCTATTGTAGCTTCTTAATCCTGCCTTTCCCTGCTTGATATTTGCTTCCTTTTGCCTTCTTTGCCTTGCTCTAATGCCAAAGTGCTCCAAGACTCTAAGTGTCCAAGGGTATGAGAGAGAGAGAGAGAGAATAATGAAAGTGCTCCAAAGCTAAACTGGCAAAAGGTTACCAACTAATCCTCATAAGCGTTTTTATGAATGAGGCCTCTATTTTCTTCATTTTCCTTCATTTTCCTCCTCACATGCAACCTGTGACCTTTCACCTTCTTTTTCTCCTAATTTCCATTATTTTCATAAATATAATGCCAATAAATGCCTCATGCCTTTCCAAATCCTTAGCCATTGCCTTTACCAATTTCCTTAGCCATAAACAACCAAATGAACACACACTAGGATATCTTGCCTACCATTCATCTCTGAATACGTGTCCCATCAGCTGTGGTATTTATATATTTTTACATGGAATTTTCACAAGGGTTGTTACACTAGCCATATACCATATTAGCCTCAGTCAGTTCAGCCTGTCACCAGTGATCAAATATGCTCTTACAAGGTGTTGTTAGGGTGTCAAGTCAAATTTTTGTCATTTCAGTGAATCTTCAAATAAAAATTTGGTCACTGGCTGTTATGTCTAGGTCACTACTGCTCCCTTCACTTACTCATGGTATTCATCACTCATCATGGTCATTGTCTTCTTCGAGGTATCATATCTTCATTTAAATGTATTGGGTCATGAAATGGTTGAATTCCTCATTTTAGGTCATGGTCTAGGGTTTCACTCCATGTGTCGTCATGATACCATATGTCAAAACAAAAACATGTCCATCATGTAATTCAATGGGTAAAGGGAGTTAGCAGCTTAAGGAAAGAAAAATAAAGGTAAAGGTAATGTTTTATTTCAAATAAGACAATGTTGCAGTACACTACCTCGTCTCATCATTTCTCATAGGGAAAATTTTGATTCAAAATATGTTTTTGAACAAATGGAGAAGAATTTTACAAAAGTGAAAGACATTTTTGTCAATGATAGGTCAAGGAACAAAAACCTCCTTCATTTTATTCACATGTGTTATGATTTGAAAGAAATGCCCAAACTACACTTGCTACGGGAGAGTTGCTGCACTTCTGGACAACTTGACTTCAAGACAGTTTTTCAGGGGTTTGGAGCAGGTGTTGGCAGTGCTTAAGGACTCTATTGTGTATCAGACATCATAATATTTCCAACCATACCACTTTCAGCCCAAAAATCCTCCAGGAAGGCAGTCAAAAGTGTTATGCAAGTTGGTGTTGCACTTTTGTTAGAGACACCCTACGTTTTTGGAGTGACCTTGGGAAAATAATTTTTTCTCCCTACTGTATTGTCCAAATTACAATCTTTATGTGTCCATCGTGTAGCATACTTCAATATATTTCCAACGAGCTATCAAGTTTGCAATTTGGAGCAGTTTAAGGACTCCAAACGCGGGTTGCAAGTTGGCATTGCGTTTCTGGAAGTGGCGCTGCGCACAGAGACACTGCGCTGTGCACGAGATAGAGTCTCCCAAAAATCATAAAAAATCACTCAAATAAAAACTTCAAGCCTTCATTCTAGCTTCTTCATCCTCTACGCCTCATAAAAAGTAAGTACAATCATTTCACTCCCTCTTTTCCTTTGGCAAAACAAATAATGATTGTGAGTTTAGTCTTCTAGGGTTTTCTATGAGTTTCATGTTTTGAGCTTGAAAATGATCAGTTGGAGCTTTGAAACCCTAAAATCACTATCCCTATACCTCTATTTGTATGCAACTCATCATTCCCATTCACCAACAAACCATTTCCCTTCATTCCACTTCACCTCCCTACAAACCCTAGCCCTAATCTATCAAATTGGGTAGTTTCCCTAGCTAGGACTGTGTTTAAATTTCCTAGCTCATCTCCCTAATTAATTTCCCTTCATTTAACTTCCTAAGGATTCCTAAAACCCCTGTCCATATCCCAAAATTTCCCTACTCCCATCTCCCTTCCCTAACTTCCTCATTTCACTGCTTCAATAACTTTTCACTGTTTTTTCCATTTTCCTATCATCTAGGGTTTCAAATATGGAAGGAGACTCTTCACCATCACAGAAAAGAAAACATCATAAAGGGGGCAAGATTCTAAGGTATGAGCCCACAAATTTCAATGAGATCAATTCTTCACCATTCATAAGACAATGCTTTGAAGATGTCAACTGCCTACAATTTTGTCAAAGAGTGGGAGAGGTAAGTTTTCAAGAGCAGCTCACTGATTTGATTGGCACCAATCTGAAAGGAGAAAAGGTCACCATTGTAGAGATTGATTTCAAATTATCAGTTTATTCCATCTCTCTTTCCACAGGGATAACTAGATGTTGAGGCACATGGCCCACCACTACCAAACTAGAAACAAGATTTGCAACATCAAGGTCAAACAAATGCAAAACAAGCTGAAGGAAACCCTAAAAGGAAAAAATGAGAAGGAAAACTTGGAGATGCTTGCTGAAGCATCCATGTTAGCATAGTACACCGCATTTTGCTCTTCTAGACTAATTTTGGGAGTTTTTTGAGCATTTTTGGTTTTTGGTGAAATTTGGTGCAAATTCAGGAAAATACACTAGTCTCAGAAACACAGTGCCTTGGTGCTGCGCTTTTTCCTCAGGGCTCTAAATGAAAAATGGTTTGAATTTTTGGAAATCTTATGGACTCCTCTCAAAATCCATTTCCTCATATTTTTCAAATAGGGCTCAAATTTTGAGAAAAAGGGGTAAAAAATCAACATTTTCCCCTCTTTTCTACAAGGGCTGCGCTTCTGGAAACGCCTTGGGAGAATGAGATTTTGGAGGCCTTCCCATGGGTCATTTTAAAAAATTCAAGGTTTTCTGGAAACCAGAAAGACAAGTATCTTTTAATATTCTTTCAGATTTAAATTTTGACTTCAAGAAGGCATGCCTCAAACTTTGCGCTACACTTCTGCAATTTTTTGAGATATCAATTAAACATTTCACTATATAATTTCTCACATTTTCTAGTTTGACTTGGGTAAAGGTAAATTGATGATATAAATTCAGTAGTTCGAAGTCTTGATGATGTAGTCATAAATAAATTAGCATGATAGGTTGTTCCCTTTTTTTTTTTTTAATGTTTAATTAGGCCTCATAAATGAAGAAAAACTCAAATCGAAGTCTAAGAGAAGAGTTTGTTTTTTACCTTCTCGCTCTCACTTGTTGTTTGAGATATTCTTGGAAACTATTCCACCACTCATGGATTCAACTCTTGAATGTGGGGAAGTTGTTTATCTTAGGCTATATGTATCATTTCTCATTCAGAGAGAAGGGTTGGACTTCAGAGGAGAGAATTTGTATCTTATGCTTTCACTTAGCTAATCAAAGGAACGGTTACAACTATTTTTCAGGAATTCAAGTGCAATGATTTTGTGACGTTGTTTTCTTTCTATGTTAGTTTATTATGAATGAATCCATATTTCTTAACATGTTTTTCTTTTCTCAATGATTTTCCTTACAGTTATATATGCAAAATCCTTTATATTTGAAGCTATGTTTATGTGGAAAATCATTTCTGTGTATTTATTCTTCTAAGATTAATGAATTCATGGTACACATGCTCATTATGATCTTCTAAACTTTTTAGACCCTACACTACATTGACCAAACTCTCAGATCTATCACAAGACATTGCTATCTTGCTCCTCCTTATGCCTACTAGAGAAACCCTTTGAGGGATTGACCTATCTGCTTTTTCTCATCCCTGATCCAGCAATCCAAAAACCCTAAATTTTCAAAAACTCATCTAAAACTATTATATCTAGCCTAAAATCCATTTTTCTTCTAGTCATTGTCTGTGAAATCCTTAGAGAGATCCTTCTCTGGTTTAGTAGGGCTAGTTGCTGAACTGCAAGTGGTTTGAGTTTACCTCTTTCGATCTCCTCCTCAGCTTGGGACATTGTGGGGGATAACATTTTGGCGTCATTGCCGAGGAACAAAAGATCATATATTCCCTTGGAAAGAACGACAAGGATCAAATATGATTGCTGATGGTGAATAATGATCAGACACAAGAAAGGCTGTGCATATTTCACCCGGCGACTCCAGTGTCGAAGAATCCAAAGAATTAGAATTCTCATGATGACTCCACTGTTCAAAAACTAGTAGTTTGAAGAACTTGTTGGTGACTTAACTATTTTCAAAATGGCTTCAACTGCTTGAAGATATGCTCCTCTAACATTTTTGGTTTTCCGAATCGTATTTCTTGTATAGATTGGAAAACAAGGCTGCCAAAGTTTAAAGGTCAGGATGGAGAAGATGCTAGTTTGCATTTGGTCAAATTTCATTTTCATATTCATAGATTAAAGACTAAGTTTCCTGAAGATTGTCTGATGAAGATCTTCATGGATACCTTGGAGGAAAGAGAAAGGAAATGGTATGAGAGTGTACCATATGCTAGTTTATATTCTCTAAAGGATTTTCATTCAGTTTTCTTTCAACATTATCAAAGTTGTAATTTTTCCTTATCAATGATGGAAAAATATTGTGAGATTTCTGAAAATTTCATTAAATTTCTTGAAAACTCGTATGGGGATGAAGAATGTATAAAAGAAGATATATTAGAAGCCCTTTATGATTTTTCCTCCCAACAAGAATTAGCAGCTTCCTCCCTGGATGAAGTAGACTGGGGTCAAAAAAGAGAAAGGCTTATTCCTAATATTGAAAATCAAAATCACTAAGTCAATGTTGGTTTCTATAAAACTCAACGTTCTCCTCTATTTGAAGATGAAATAGATCAGCTCTTGAAAAACCATGTTACAACCCAAGTTAAGGCAGGTTTGCAATGCTCACACAGTCAAGAATGTGTAAGAGAAATTTCTTCCATTATTGAAAATGAAAATATGGGTTTAAATGATGACAGTCATGAAACTGATGAAACTATACAAGAAGTTGTTGTGAGTAAGCCAATTTGTGATGTAGATTTACTGCAAGGAGATAAGCTAACAGGGTCTCTTTTCTTTCATGAAAAGGATAGGGCTGACATGTTTAATAATCTTGAAAAATGTGTTCTGTTGAAAGATGATTTTATACTATGAATTGGAAGAATATGAGTCTGAGAGAGATAGTATGCCAGAGATAGAATCAAAGTTGCTCATGCTTGAAGAATTTGCAGCCAACACTCAGATAGAAGAAAGTCATACTTCCTTATGCCTTCCTATGGATCAACAACCAAGTATTCTTTCAGATCAAAATGAAAGGAGGACTTGTATTTTTGCTGGATTCCAAGACAGGGTAAAATTTTAGATTTTTAAGGATCCTTACACTGATTTTCTACAGTCAACAGGGAATATGGATTTTATTATATTTATGGACCATGTACATATGTTCAGTGGACACTTGGAGTGGCTTATCTTTTGTTTTTCTGCCTTCTCAAGAAAAGTACGAGCATAATTCAAGTAAGTAGCCATTTGTTGGATTAGTTACACTGGAGGGATCATTTCACATGATTATATATATACATCTTCAGCAGGTGGGTGGTTATCATTAGGATTTGAAGCCCAAGGTGAAGGCCCTAAGATCCCGATGGTCTGCTGCCATAAGTAAGTTCAGTCAATGTTTTTTTTATAGTAAAGTTAGTTAGTTAGTTAGTTTTCAATTTTGAGTTTGGTATTTTGCATTTTGATTCCATGCCCAATTGATGAGGCTACTTGGTCTACGGTGTTCTTGACACCTCCATGGAGCTTCCATCCCCAGCTGGAGCCAATGTTACTATTAGTCAGTTTAAGCCTATCACCAATGATAAAATATGCTCTTACAAGGTGTTGTCAGGGTGTTGAGTCAATTTTTTTTCATTTTAGTGAATCTTAAAAAAATAATTGGTCACTAGATGTTATGCTTAGGTCACTGCTGCTCCCTTTACCTACTCAATCACTCATCATGTTAATTGTATTCTTTGAGGTATCATATCTTCATTTAAATGTCTTGGGTCATGAAATGGTTGAATTCCTCATTTTAGGTCATGGTTTAGTGTTTCACTCCATGTGTCATCATGATACCATATGTCAAAACAAAAACATGTCCATCATGTAATTTAGTCGGTAAATGGAGTTAGCAGCTTAAGGAAAGAAAGTTAAAGGTAAAGGTAATGTTTTATTTCAAATAAGACAATGCTGCAGTACACTACCTCGTCTCATCATTTCTCATAGGGACAATTTTGCTTCAAAATATGTTTCTAACCAAATGGAGAAGTATTTTACAAAAGTGAAAGAGGTTTTTGTCAATTATAGGCAAAATAACAAAAACATCCTTCATTTTATGCATAGGTGTTATGATTTGAAAGAAATTTCCAAAATACACTTTCTACAGGAGAGTTGCTACGCTTCTGGACAACTTGACTTCAGGATAGTTTTAAAGGGGTTTGGAGAAGGTGTTGGCAGTGCTTAAGGAATTGATTTTGTATTGGACATCATAATATTTCCAACCATATCACTTTCAGCCCAAAAATCCTCCAGGAAGGCAGTCAAAAGTGTTCTGCAAGTTGGCATTGTGCTTTTGTTAGAGACACCCTGTGTTTTTGGAGCGACCTTGGGAAAATATTTTTTTCTCCCTGTTGGAGTGTCCAAATTACATTCTTGAGGTGTCCATATTGTAGAAGACTTCAAGATATTTCCAATGAGCTATCAAGTTTTCAATTTGGAGCAGTGGCCTCCAAACGCGGGTTGCAAGTTGGCGCTGCGTTTTTGGAAGTGGCGCTACGTTTTGGCGCTGCGCACGGTGAACTGCACTGCGCATGGGACAGAGTCTCCCAAAAGTCATCAAAAATCACTCAAATAAAAACTTCAAGCCTGCATTCTAGCTTCTTCATCCTCTAAGCCTCATAAAAAGTAAGTACAATCATTTCACTCCCTCTTTTCCTTTGGCAAAATAAATAATGATTGTGAGTTTAGTCTTCTAGGGTTTTCTATGAGTTTCATGTTTTGAGCTTGAAAATGATTAGTTGGAGCTTTGAAAACCTAAAATCACTATCCCTATACCTCTATTTTCATGCAACTCATCATTCCCATTCACCAACAAGCCATTTCCCTTCATTCCACTTCACCTCCCTACAAACCCTAGCCTTAATCTATCAAATTGGGCAGTTTCCCTAGCTAGCACTGTGTTTAAATTTCCTAGCTCATCTACCTCATTAATGTCCCTTAATTTAACTTCCTAAGGATTCCTAAAACCCCTATCCATCTCCCAAAATTTCCCTACTCCCATCTCCCTTCCCTAACTTCCTCATTTCACTACTTCAATCACTTTTCACTGTTTTTTCCATTTTCCTTTCATCTAGGGTTTCAAAAATGGAAGGAGACTCTTCACCATCACAGAAATGAAAACATCATAAATGGGGGAAGATTCTAAGTTATGAGCCCACAAATTTCAATGAGATAAATTCTTCACCATTCATAAGACAATTCTTTGAAGATGTCAACTGCCTAGGGTTTTGTCAAAGAGTGAGAGAGGTAAGTTTTCATGAGCACCTCACTGATTTTATTGCCACCAATCTGAAAAGAGAAAATGCCACCATTGTAGGGATTGATTTTACATTCTCAGTTGATTCCATCTCTCCTTCCACAGGGATAACCAAATGTTGAGGCACATGGCCCACCACAACTAAACCAAAAACAAGATTTGCAACATCAAGGTCAAACAAATGCAAAACAAGCTGAAGGAAGCCCTAAAAGGAAAAAATGAGAAGGAAAAATTGGATATGCTTGCTGAAGCATCCATGATAGCATACTAAACATAATTTGGCTCTTTGAGACCAATTTTGGGATTTTTTTGATCATTCTGGTTTTTGGTGAAATTTGGTGCAAATTCAGGAAAATACACTAGTCTCAGAGGCATTGCGCTTTTTCCTCAGGGTTCTAAATGACAAATGGTTTGCATATTTGGAAATATGATGGCCTCCTTTAAAAACCAATTTCCTCATATTTTTCAAATAGGGCTCAAATTTTGAGAAAAATGAAAAAAAGGGGTAAAAAATCAACATTCTGCCTCTCTTTTTGACCGACACTGCACTTCGGGAGACACCTTGGGAGAATAAGTTTTGGAGGCCTTCCCATGGGTAATTTTCAAAAATTCAAGATGTTATGGAAACCATATAGACAAGGATAGTTTACCTTTCTTTCATATTTAAATTTTGACTTCAGGAAGTCACCTAAAAGTGTCCTCAAACTTGGTGCTGTGCTTCTGCAATTTTCTGAGATTTTAATTAAAACTTTCATTGTGTAATTTCTCAGATTTTCTAGTTTGACTTGGGTAAAGGTAAATTGATGATGTAAATTCAGTAGTTCGAAGTATTGATGATGTAATCATAAATAAATTAGCATGATAGGTTGTTTTTATGTTTAATTAGGCCTCATAAATGAAGAAAAACTCAAATCAAAGTCTAAGAGAAGAGTTTGTTTTTTACCTTCTCACTCTCACTTGTTGGTTGAGATATTCTTGGAAACTGTTCCACCACTCATGGATTCGACTCCTGAAGGTGGGGAAGTTGTTTATCTTAGTCTATATATATCATTTCCCATTCAGAGAGAAGGATTGTACTTCAAACGAGAGAATTTGTATATTATGCTTTCACTCAGCTAATCAAAGGAGTAGTTACAACTATTTTTCAGGAATTCAAGTGCAATGAGTTTGTGATGTTGTTTTATTTCTATGTCAGTTTCTTATGAATGAATCCATCTTTCTTAACATGTTTTTATTTCCGCAATGATTTTACTTATAGTTATATAGGAAGAATTATTTATATTTAAAGCTCTGTTTATGTGGAAAATCATTTATGTGTATTTCTTTTCTAAGATTAATGAATTCATGGTACACATGCTCATTATGATATTCTAATATTTTCAGACCCTACACTACATTGATCAAACTCTCAAGTCCATCAATCCAAAAACCCTAAATTTTCAAAAACTCATCTAAAACTATTAAATCTAGCCTAAAATCCATTTTTCTTCCAGTAATTGATTGTGAAATCCTTAGGGAGATCCCTCTCTAGTTTAGCAGGGCTAGTTGCTGAACTGCAAGTGGTTTGAGGTTACCTCTTTTGATCTCCTCCTCTACCTGGGACATTGTGGGGGATAACATACCCCAACATATAAGAAGTGGGAGAACCTTATAATCCTTCACAACTTTTTTGTTGCACCACTAATCCCAAATATCTAATAAGGCATCTCCCTGCCAACAACAATCCAAACCTAATTTTGTAGCAAAAAAGCCTTAGACATTCTGAAAATAGGAGTAGGAAATGAATAAATGTTTGACAAATTACTCTTTGTTCCTAAATAATAAGCACAAAATAGGTCCTTCCTTTTTCCTTTTGTGAATTAAATACCAAGTTGAGACCTTGTTTTCCAACACACACCACATGAAGAGTCTTGATTTTGCAGGAAATTTGAGTTTCCAAAGAGACTTCTATCATCCCTTTTGACCTTAAGTAAGTGGTTTGTAATAAGAAATGAATAACCTAGCTTGGGGTTATATGATCCATTTGTAGAAATTTTCTAGACCAGATCATCCTCCTCTTCAAGTAGTCTAATGCGTGTTACACCTAGAGCCGAGATATATCCATTCCATTTGACACTGTGTATCCACAACAGCCCAATTTGTTGGGTAAAAAGCCAGCCTTATGGCATAAAAGGATTTCCATCCTTCCCCGCAACCTATGTCAAGGTGTAGATACCAATTTACTGAAGGTGATTAAGCAGTTCGCTAGGTAGTCGATAATCATCATTGCAACCATACCAAACAAAGACAATCACGATTTCCTAACTTTCAAACCAAACCAGATTCAATAATGAGTAAAAAAAAAGCTGACAACTTTTCATATAATTGAACAATATTGATGTAGTTTATTTGGAGTCTAGATCCAACCTTCCAATGAAAGAGGGTAAATATATTTCCTGTATCCAACTGTTACCCATAGACTTTGAGTATATATTAATTTCCATATTGCTTTTGCGGCTAGTGATTTAGAGAATAAAGGAAATTTCTTAAGACCTCGGCCTCCCTAAGCCTTTGGTAGTGCAATTCTGTCCCATTTTACCCAAGGAAAAGTAGAGTGGTATGAATCCTTGCCCAAAGAAACTTATAATAGAGTTTCCTCAGACTTTTCAAAATACTTTTTGGAATCCATGAAAGATACATCTAATAGACATGGATGGCTTCAAGGACTGAGTTGATAAGGACAATACTACCAGCTCTAGATATCCACCAAAAGCTCTAAGTGCCTAATATATTTTCCAACTTGGCTAGCAACCAAGTCCAACCAACTTTTTTATGAGTTTGGCTTGAGGAAAATCCTAAGATACTTAAGGCCTTCATCTAGAGAAGGTAGTTTAAAGGGGAAAATTTATTGAATATAATTTTTCTCACAAACACTTAACTCATATGGTGTTAAAGTGGATTTATAATGATTAATGATCATACCTGTGGCTTCTTCAAAAATGGAGAGTTCTTCTTTAACTGCTAACCCATCTCTTCTCGAGCCATTACAGAAAATGAGTATGTCATAAAAAACAACAAATTAGTGATGCAATAATTAGGATCCACCAATAAGGCCGACTAATGAGCCCATTATTTTGAGATCATCAAGAGATTTGTTGAGACTCTTGGCTATTAGTAGAAATAGTAGAGGGGACAACGGACGTCCCTGGCATCGACCACGCTTAGCCAAGAAGAAGTGTAGAAATTACGATGTAGATTTGCAACTGCTTATGAAGTTTTAATCAAAATAACAAGACACAAACCTACTCTACTGCTTTGCAGACATTAATTCACAATTTAGAACAAAAATATCAAAGATGTAATAAGAAATCACACACATGCAAATACTATTTTTCCCAAGGAAAATAAACTGCTAAAAAATCCAATGCATGCTTGCATTAATTTGATGAAAAGAGATGTATTACAATTTCTTGTCTCAATTGAGCACAACATGGAAGTGCATAACCTATCCCTCTGCTCACTGAGAAGCTTTGACTCAATGACTTCACCTTCTTGCTAGTTTCTTTCTCAACCAGTACTTTGAATTTTACTTTGAATTTTACAAACTTGGAGAATGTCTCATCTTTGTTCCGCATGAAGAAGATCCAACAATTCCGTGAGAAGTCATTAATAAAAATGACAAAATATTTGTCTGGTAATGGAGGCTATTGAGAAAGGTCCATAGACATCATAGTGGATCCTTTCAAGGATTGCATGTGTTTTGTTGTCCCGATCATGGAAAGTGGATTTTGTGTACTTCCCCAAGGTACATCCTTTGCATACATCTTGCTGCTCAAGTTCTCCTTTGGGGAGGCCTATGGTTATCTGTTGCATAATCTTCAGGGTGCCATGATGCAAATGGCCAAGTATTTTGTGCCAATTTTCACCGACATCGCGACTCTACACCTTCTCCGTCCTTGTTCTTAATGCAACACAGTCTTCCACATCTAGCTTATACAAGTTCTTCACACAAACCCTGATCTACTTCACCTAAGATCTACTGAAGATCACATCATAACCATGGTCTTCCAAAAATGCAATAGAGATGATATTTTTCTTTAGGTCCAAAACGAACATGAAATCCTTGAGCCTAAGGGGGGAGCCTAACTCCATCTCAAAGGTGACTTTACCAATCTTGGTTGTGTTATACCTTCCGTCATACCCCATCTCAATGTGCATCTGCAAATATTTTTCTTCCAAGTCACTGAAAAAATCTCTACACCCTGTCACGTGGAATGATGCACTTGAGTCCAAGTACCACACACTCCCCATCACTATGCTGGAAATACATGCAATGAAGGTAAAGTCAAGCTCAAACTGTGAGGCCAAGGCTTCACCTTCCACTCCTCCCGAGGTCTTCTTACTTTCCTTTTTGTGTGGACACTTTGTGGCATAGTGCTCGAATTCATGACAATGGAAGCATTTAATTTTAGAAAAATATTTCTTGTTGCCCCCTTGGCTGGGCTCTAGTTTGGATTGAGGTTTCTTTCCTTTTACCTTATTTTCCTTTCCCTCCAATGAAAATTTTTCTTCATCCCACTCTTGGATGAAGTCCCATCTCTGGTATTCCTCCTTATTTCCCCTTGTACCAAATCTGACCATAAGTTCTCCCAATTCGGTAGTATCTCCCTCCCGTTCACCGAATCTTGATAGCAATGCTAACTCTTGGGAGGGCCTAGAAGGGCTAGGATTTCCAAGTCTTCTTCAAGAACATTAACACTGACCCCACCAAGTTCACCATGAAATTGTTTGAACTTGCTTAGATACAGTGGAGTATTTTCATTCTTCTAAATCTTGATACTTTGAAGTTTATCCTTGAGCACTAGCTTCTCGTGGTCACTATTATTCTTGAACAATTATGTTAGTGATTTCCACATTGTGGATGAAGTTTATTTTCCGTGGCTATTTGAGACAATGTGATCCTGTACTCCCTCCAAATTATTCTCCTTACCTTGGCTACGTCTTTCTTCCATTGAGTAAGGTCTGGGCATCAGATTCTGATGGTTTTACAATATCTGTCTTGATGTATTCTAGCAATCCATTGTCATCCAATACTGGCTTCATGTGATCCTTCCATGCAACAAAATGAGGGGTGCCTTCCAAGGCATACTATATCCTGAGTCCATTGAAGGCCATCTTCTCAACTCTGAAGAGATTTTGCTACAATGATCTCCAAATTCGAACCTCTTGAGAAACAAATTCGAAGTTCTTGGTCTAATGTGAATCTTGCTTTGATACCATGTAGAAATTACGATGTATATTTGCAACTGCTTATGAAGTTTTAATCAGAATCACAAGACACAAACCTACTTTGCTTCTCTGCGAACATTAATTCACAATTTAGAGCAAAAATCTCATACATGTAATAATAAATCACACATATGCAAATAGTATTTTTTTCGGGGAAATTAAACTACTAAAAACCCCAATGCCTGCTTGCATTAATCTAACTAATAGAGATGTATTACAATTACCTTTATCAACTTAGCACAACCTACAAGTGGATAACCTACCTCTCTGCTCACTGAGAAGCTACGACTTAGACTTAGTCAATTTCTACCTCTACTTGAGTCCCTATTTCCTTACGTAATTCCTTGAGAAATTAGGCCCCTATTATTATTCAATTTCTACCTCTGATTGAGCCCCCATTTCCTTGCACAATTACTTGAGAAATTAGGCCCCTATTATTTAGGAATTTATCCAAAATGGATTGTGCAATTCCTCGGGTTGATAATTAGGTTGCATGCAACACATGTACACTCTGGAATAGTCTACAACTGATGTTACATTGCCTTGGAATCTCCACCTCAACTGGGTAACTCGAATTCTCTACATGCACTAGCTATTTTGGGTTGATTGATCAGTTAACTGGATGATCACTGAGTTTGACTGAAGTCCCACTGCACAACTGACCTTCCACTAATTCCTCTAACAGTTGGAACTAGTTTAACTGAAAACAACTTGAGATAACTGACTTTGATTTATACAAATTAGAAATCAAACATTCTTAGCTGAAGTCTAACACCTCCAACATGAATTTACTGAGTCAACTAGGTGACTCAAGCCATGTCACACAAGTTAACTACATCTGAGTTGTCTGCTAATGTGGAAATTCATATTTTCTCAATTTAATCAAGGAAAAATAAAATTGAGAATTTCTTGTTTCATTTTTCAACATGAATGGAGAGGCAGATCCATTTATGAGAACTGCAAAGGAAACCATGGAGATATAGCTCATGATCCAATTAATGAAAGCGAGTTTGAAATGTTGATTTTTAATATGTCTTCTATCTGATAATTATTTATAATGATATTAACTTTAGATTCTTCTATATTGACATTAATCATTAAGTAATTGCACAAAATATATCCATAATAGACATCATAATCATAAAGAGAAAACCAAATCAATAACACAAGCATTTACCCTAGGAAAACCCACATTGGTAAAACCCAACAATTGTTTCCTTAGAGAAATTCTTCAGTTCAACAAGAGACACACCTGCTAAGAAATCTAGGGGATTTTAATTAGGTGATTTATCTTTTATTAGTGACTACTTGTGAATGTTTTTTACTTGTTTAGATTAGAATCTAATTCATGTTAGATTATTAGTATTCTTCTTCATAAAACAGTAACCAATGCATGAACATAAATACACAAGAGACACAACATGTAGGTTATAAGACAGGGCCAAAACCTCTCACTCTTTGAGAGGAAAACCCACACAAATTCTTCTTATAGAGATTCAAATTGACGAATACAAAGACCAAGACCCTTGACCTATTAGCCACTCCAAGGCCAAGACACTAATTCTCTAGACTGTCTTCTCCTTCCTCTTCTCGGTTCCTCCTTGATTTGACCTTGAGATCATCTCCTCTAACTATGGTA
This sequence comes from Pinus tabuliformis, assembly GCA_031772625.1. Classification (NCBI taxonomy): domain Eukaryota; kingdom Viridiplantae; phylum Streptophyta; class Pinopsida; order Pinales; family Pinaceae; genus Pinus; species Pinus tabuliformis. The sequence goes on from CM062807.1 coordinate 315,583,349, forward strand.
TATATATACTCATCCGAAATGTATCCTTCTGTTGTAGCATCGAGACTCTTTCTTAGACATCCGAACCCTTATTACTGTGATATCCTTTCATCATTGATCTGAGTTCCTTATGTACTTTGTCACTACAACTGTGATCTGAATTCCTTGACCTTCAGAGATCTGAACTTCTTGTGATCTGAGTTTGTGATCAGAATTTATCATTGCCTTAGTCCACTTGAAAATCTTAGAGATGTATCTGAGCTTCACTATCCTTTGGCACCCGAAATATAAGAGGATCCGAATTCTCTTCACTGTATTTATATCTGGACTATTCCTTATGCCCATATGAATTCCATCCAAACTTCTGACTGTAGATATAATCCGAAAATCTCAGAGACAGACCCGAATTTTCATTGTGGAAATGCGAAGAGTCTGCCACATATTTATAGTGGTTTTTCCATAAATAAGATGACTTGTACTTATGAATAGGTGTGTATTTATATAAGCTGATCCAACATGATTTTCTTATGTATATTGAGGAAGACATCAAGAGGAGTATTTGTGATTGTCATTGGAGGGATTTCTATACATATTATAGACTCAAATACATTGTTATATCCCCAAGAAGTTTTCTTCATACATGACATAGATTCTTTGACTTTTAATGACCAGTCCTAGGGCTCTCAATGGGAGCCATCTAAAATAAAATCACTTTCTCATGAAACCCATGAAGCAAGGCTTACAATAATAATTTTATTTTCTTCATTACATCACTTACAAAAGTCACAATTACATGTCATTATGAAGACCGAACCTAGTTACACTTTTCAACAACACCTAGATCATCTAGTCAACCACAAGGTTGAACTTACCAACAAGGAAAGCTTGGTCAAACCTGGTCCAACTACATCCTAGTCAAGTCATAAATCTACCCATTGAATTTGGTTTGGATAGTTCTGATAGGGCATAATTTAGGCCTCATACTATGCCTAAAGAAACTTGGTTCGACTGCCCTTTTACAAAGTTCAGAGATTCAACCCTTCCACAAATATTTATATATGTTTCTATCAAAGATTTGATCCCGCACTTAAGATTTAGATTCTTCCTTTAACAAGCCTTAGATTTGTCTGTTATTTTGCCTTAAATTATCCCCTTCCTTTAGTCCTCAAATGATCAAATTCTATTTCAGATGATCCAAAATTCTTGCTTTGGAAGGAGGTCAAATGCCTCATATATTTTTTAGAATGGATGGCTGAATGGGTGCCTTTATAACTGGGTGACTTGACTAGGTGGAGGGTTGACTTGGCTTCTTGGAGTAAAAAATTCAAATATTAAGAATTAAAAATTTATATTTTGAAAAGGACTTGTAGAACATGTCTTATAATGAGTTAAACCTGTATAGACGATGGAGCTCTGCAGCCCTAGCTCAGCATCCGACGCTAACCCTGGTTAACCTTCGCAGCAACCCGTAGCGGTCAACCCAGACAGCCTCTGGCACCGGTCCTAGCTTGCACCTGTCGTTTTCAGTAGTTAAACATGGAAGGAATGGATCTCGATGCTGTGGATTATACGCCGGATCCATTCCCTGATCAGGTTATCTTCCATAACCCTACTCAGAAGCCAGCCACCGTAACATCTGCCCCGTCCAGCTCGCAAACGGTGTTGGTTGTCTCCCTGCCTGGGCATAACGACAACTCCCCCCGCATCAGATCCCTCTCCATCGACTCTCCTAGCCTTGACTGCCCGCCCTTGTCACCCACTACACTCAACCTCCTCGCCTCTTGCACGTCCCCGCTCTTTGATCCCACTCCTCCCGCCGACCTCTGCTACGCACAGAACCCTAACCCTAGCTCTCGACCTACTCCGGATTCAACCACACCCTCGCAGCAAGCAGCTAATCTACAAGGAGCTGGTGGCTCATCACAGGAACCTGCGATCCCTTCGGGATGTTTTGACACACCTGTTGTTAGGGTTAGAGCAACGGATCCACCCTCGGCGACAAGCAACCCGACTGACCATTTGCAAGCCCACCCTACTACGCCTCAGACAGGGAAAAAGAAATCCAAGTGTATCAGAGCATCAGGGAAAGATTACACTATCAAATTCGGCGAAGGCCTCACCATGGGGGATATTGCAGACAGTGCCAACAAAGTATTGGTGGGTAGGGTTCGAGGTAGAACCTACTCTGCAGATCGTTTAGGGCAATGGGTGAAGGAGATTTGGGGGCATATTTTCCTGCAATTGCCAGAGGTGCAAACCCTGCCTCACAGATGGTTTGCACTTCATTTTGCCCACGAAGAATACACTAATATGGCTCTGGCCCGATTTTGGCATATTGAAATGGCACCGGTTTTACTCAAGCGATGGAGTCCTCTCTTTGACCCTGAGAGAGAGCAGATCGGAGCAGGGCCCCTATGGGTGAGGCTGCCAGGATTACCTTTGCAATACTGGTCAGAAGAGGTGTTTATCAAAATTGGCAACACCCTTGGTACGTTCCTGGACTATGACAAAACCATTGTCCAATCCAAAAATCGTTCATTAGCCCATATATTGGTGCACCTAGACACCCGGGAGGGATTGGAAGAAAGGATCACTCTGCAGTGGAGAAATTTCACCCGGGTACAGATCTTGGATTATGAAGGAGTGCCATTTAGATGCCACAAGGTTGGGCATCTATTCAAAGAATTCCCTCTGGTAGTAAAAGCCCAGGAGACAGCTGCAGTGCAAGATATAAGCAATGATAAAGGAACTCCTATCATCAGCAGAAAGCACACAGAGTCTGGTCTAGAACCTCCTCGCAAGGCGACTCCGTCCAAGCCAGTGCAACATGAAGCTGGTACATCTTCTGGTCCTCCATCCCCTCCACTGACTTGAGCACGGGTGATCTAGATTTAAATAGGAATGCAACAAATTACAGAGATAACCATAAACACAGAGATGCAGCAGAAATAATACATCATTTCATTAATGTAAAATACTGAAATATGCTTACAAACAGAATTGGAAATAAACGAGCTAGGGCGATGGTAGCTTATCTCTGAGAAGAGATGTGGTGGCTACATGCCTCTGAACTGTGTTACAATGAGGCTCGAAGGCCTATTTTTTGTTGAGAAACAATGGAAAACCCTTAACATCCAAAAACCTAACCCTAGAAGATGAAACGCCAAACTGTGGGCCCTGTATGGGTAAATTGGTACATCAACTTCCCGGGGTCGTAACTTTGGCATACAATCTCCGTTTGATGCGCACAATATCTTGTTAGAAATATCTATACAAGAACTACAACTTTGGGAAGAGAAACGTTTGTCCATGGACCGATGTTGCTCCCATTTTTCCTAGAAAACGTCGTTTAGGGCCTCAAAACGACTCCGAAAGTTCAGGACCCGAAAAACTGCTAAAAATAGTAAACTGGGCTACAATTAAGGAAACTAAAAAGATGAAAGAAAAATGGTGGGGGTCCAAGTGGATTTTGTAGGTGGCCACCAATATCCACCTAGATCATTCCTCCCCCATTAAGAAGCAATGGTCCCCATTGTGTTGAGTTCCTCCATGAGATGAGGAAACTTCTGTTGAACTTGGTCCCTGGTGAGACACTTTCCCTGGTGAAGGAGTTGGCCTGCTTTGACAACTCGATACAGTTGGATATTCTGCTGGCGAGTGTGCTTGATCTGAGTGTCCATGAGCTGATCAGTTGCAACTTGTTCCATGCAATCTGTATTTAACTCTGTGGGTGTGCGCTGTGCTGCAATGTCGGATGTGTCTAGTAATGGTGGAAAGTATGTCCAAAGGCGGTCCACATTGAACACTGGGTGCAAGCCAAGGAATGGGGGAGTGCTGAGCTCAAATGCATTGTCTCCCACAGCCTTGGTAATGGTGTAAGAACCATATTGGAGTGGTCTGACTTTTCGATAGGCTCCGGTAAGGCGTTCCTTTTGCAAATGCAACCAGACTTTTTCGCCCACCTGAAACTTGTGTGGCACCCGATGTTGATCATGTCGATGCTTGTACTTGTATTTGATTTCTCCAGAATGTCATGGACCTGTTGGCGAATATGTTGGATGTGCTCAATGAAGTTGTTTGCCTTATCTATTTCAGACTTGACATGAGCCGAATCTGCGTGAATAGCTCTAAATGGCATGGCCACATCAATGGGACATAGTGGCTAGAATCCCAAGCTCACCTGAAAAGGGCTCTGGCCAGTCGAGCTATGGAGAGCCTGGTTGTAGTTGTGCTGAACATAGGGGAGGCTCTCATGCCATGTGCGTGGATGCTTTGAGTTGTGCATGCGCAGAATGTGTACTATCATCCTGTTGACACCCTCTGTCTGGCCATCAGTTTGAGGATGGAAGGCTATGGACTTAGTGAGTTTGGTGTCAAGCATCGATCAGAGACTGGACCAAAATGTACTGAGGAACTTGCTGTCCCGATCTGAGATGATAGACTGTGGGATCCCAAAGTGTACCCACACTTGTTCAAAGAAGAGTTTAGCAGTGGCTTCTGCTGTGATATTCTTCTTGCAGGCAGCCATAATGACCATCTTCGAGAACCTGTCGACGACCACAAAAACATAGTCATTTCCATGCTTAGTGGAAGGAAGGCCTGACATGTAATCCATGGAGATGGATTCCCAAGGTCGACTAGGGGTAGGCAGCGGGGTATAGAGGCCTTTCTTCTTGATGTTCAGTTTGGCAATGGCGCAGGCAGTGCATGATCTGATGTACTTCCCGACATCCTATTGAAGATTCGGCCAATAGAAATACTTTTGCAGTACTTCCACCATTTTCTCAACCCTAAAATGTCCAGTAGCCCGACTGTAGTGTGCTTCCCAAATCATCTTGGCACGCTCGCTTGAAGGAACACAAAGGTGACCCAGGTGGCATAACAGGGCATCCTAGAGGTGAAAATGTGGAACATGCTGACCCTCCAAGAGTGTCTGATATGTGTGGCCGAATTCTAGGTCGCTTTTGTAGAGAAGTGGCCAATCAAAAGTCTCGTGCCCACAAGAGTTCATCACAGTGGTTAATGCCATGATCGGTGGCCGATTGAGGCAATCTGCAACATTATTGGTGCTACCCTTCTTATACTTTATATTCAAATGTAACTGTTGCAGGTATGTGGACCACTTCTAATGGCTATCATTGTGAAATTTCCCTTGGGTCTATATGAACTGCAGGGGTCGATGGTCTGTGTGGATGACTGTTTCGTTCCCCAAAATGTAATGCTTCCATTGTCGGCAGGCCTGCACAATGGAATACATCTCTTTTTCATAAGTGGGATACTTCCGGACTGTGTCTGAAAGTGTCTCACAGTGATATGCCACTGAATGCCCATGTTGAGTGAGGACTGCCCCAATAGCATAGTCAGAGGCATCTGTCTTGACCTCAAATGGTTGTTGCAAGTCTGGTAATGCGAGCACTGGTGTCATGCATAAGCGATCTTTCAAATCTATGAATTCCTTCTGTTGAGATTCAGACCAAAAGAATTTTTCTTTCGCTCCTCCCTTGGTGACTTGACTCAAGGGCCATGTGATATGAGAAAATCCCAACACGAACTTGCGGTAGAAGTTGGCAAGACCTAGAAAGCTGTGGAGCTCTGTCAGAGTGGTTGGAGATGGCCAATCTCGAATGACTTGGATCTTGGATGGATCCACATGTACCCCCTGTTCATCAATAATGTATCCCAGATACTGAACCTGGGTCATGCCAAAGTGCATTTCTCCAAATTGGCACATAACTTGTGTTGCCGCAGTGTTTGGAGAACCTGTCGGATGTGGTGGAGGTGCTCTTCCCAACTCTGGCTGAAAGATCAGGATGTCATCCAAGTATACCACTACAAATGAGTTGGTGAATGGCTGCAAGATTTCATCCATTAGCCTCATGAAGGTTGCAGGAGCATTCGTCAATCCAAAAGGCATAACCAACCATTCGAAAAGGCCCTCCTTGGCTTTGAAGGCAGTCTTCCACACATCGGAGGGTTCTATTGGTACCTGGTGATATCCTGACTTCAAATTGATCTTGCTGAAATATTTTGCCGCCTTTAGTTGGTCCAAGAGGTCATCAATCCCCTTGGATCAGGTACCTATTACGGATAGTGATCTTGTTCAGCACCCGATAGTCAATACAGAGTCTCCAAGTCCCATCCTTCTTCTGTACTAACACGATCGGCCTCCCACAGGGCGATGAACTTGGACGGATGTGACCTTTCTGTAGTAGCTCCTGAATCTGCCTCTTGATTTCATCATTCTCTAGAACAGAGCGCCGATAGATTGGTCCATTGGGCAGCGGCACACCTGGGGTCAGATTGATGGAGTGCTTGACCTAACAGTGTAGAGGAACCCCTGCAGGGGAGGTGAAGATATCCTCGTACTCCTCCACGACCTTGTCCATCTGTAGTTGTCATGCGGAGGGGCCCTGTCTGGAGGTCGTGGCCACCATCTTCTTCTTTCCTTGAGGGCGTATCATCAAGAAAAAAAATTTCCCGGTTTTGGAAACGAGCTTACTGCATTGTTTTGCAGTAATCAAAGAGATGGTGGTAGGCGGTGCTACCTCCGGTATCCTATACAACTTATTTCCCAAAGTAACAATAACAACATGGGGCCTTGATTCATACACATCATGTCTCTTCCACAAGTAAGGTTGTCCTAATAATACATCACAAACTTCAAGGGGAGAAATGTCACACAATACCTCATTTGTGAAGGGCTTGATGTTGTATGGAAGGGGACACTGCTGGCTCATGCGAAGATGCCGTCCTTGGTGAAGCCACCCGATGGTGTATGGTTGTGGATGTACTATGGTTGGTAAGCCCAACCGCTTCACGACCTTTGTCGAAATGAGGTTCTTTTGGCTCCCGCTGTTGATAATGAACTATAGCGGGGAGCCTTTTACCCACATTTGGGAGTGGAAGAGATGCTCCTCCTCCTCTGGATCTTCGAGTTCCTCCTTCTCGATCTTCGTGGTGGTAACGGTGGCGTTGGGCTCCGCATCGATAATCTGCTTCCCTTTGTCATTCCCCTTGTCAGGTTCTGACTCAGAGTCGGAACATGCATCTGATTCGGAAACCTTTAGCTTGGCCACCAGTGACTGTTTGGCTCGACACTCACTTGTGTTGTGAGTGGAGCTCTTATGGAACTCACACCACTTTTCTGTGTCCTTTTTCGGCTTCACGGCGCTGTTCTTTGCTTGCAGCTTTGGTGGGTTGTCTTGGGCTGTCCTGCCTTGGCTTTGTCCTTTGTTCTACGATTTGGGGGCACCTTTCCCTTACTTGCGATTCGCAGATCCAAAGTCTCGCTTCTTCTGTTTAAAATTTTGCTCGACCTTGACGGCATATTAGTATGCCGTGCCAAGCGAGGGGATGTTCAGGAATTATAGTTCTTCCTGGATGTACTTGTGCAGGTAGCTGTGGTATTTGAGTATCAAATGCTGCTCTGAATCCTTGATACCCAACTTTGTGTGAAGGGTATGGAAAATATTGGTAAACTCTGGCACGTCTTGGTCCCTTCCTTGTCGCAGCGTGGTCCACTTTATGTATTGATCCTCATAGCTTCCGACAGGGTAGTACTGCCCCTTGATGGCATCTCAGAATGAAACCCAAGTGGGCCACTAAAAACAGTGAGCCTGTACTTTCATCCTTCTGCTCACTGTAGGTTTCCCACCAGTCCTTGATGTGGGGGGTGTTAGCGCTCGAATTTGCCTCAGGCTGAGGAAGGCGAAACTCAAGGCAACATCAAACCAAGCTCAGCCTCGTAGCTAGCCCTACGAGGACAGGAGAGGGCTCTCTCCAGGTCTATCTCGGCAAGAGGTCTTCAAAGGGGTTGAGATGACCGATATGAATACTGATTTTAGGCTAGTAAATTGATAAGATAGTTTGATTTAAGATTTTTAGGGTTTTGTTGGAAAACAGGGAAAGGCAATTTTGGGTGCGGGGATGTGACACAGTTTTTGCAGAGGTCTTTTTGGGGCAAGGTAGGAAATCATCCTGATGTCTTTAAAGGAATTGAATGGATAGAAATGACTGGTGAGGAGCTAAGGAGAACGAGAAAATTTCAGGAATTCTCCTTAAACAAATGAAAACATAGATATTAAACAAACTTAAAGGCATAGCATACAAGATTATGAATTCTACCTTAACACTTCATTTGTTTAATTTGCAGAAGAGAATAGTAGGAAAATGATACACATAACAAACTTACAAGTACATGAGAGAAACAAACCATCAACACAAATAACCACAGGAATCCCAAATAGTGCTGCAAAACCCTGGTCTTTCCTTTGCCAAAATTGCTGAGATACAATGTGTAATACAGTCTAAGCTTATCCCCCAAGAGTCCAACCATGAAAATGACTAAGAAAGTACATAATATAGGCAAGCTAACACATTTCCTTGCCTCTAGGGGTCGACCTCATCATCCTAGGAGCTGTTTCAACCAATTCTAAACTGAGCACTACAATCTAGGCAGTCAAAACAACTTGCCTCTATAAGTTAGGAAACCAATTCATTCATTAATTTTTTGATATTTTATGAATGAATCTTCTAGAATAGGTAAAAAAATGTCACGTCATCATGAAAATACATTAGTTACATCAAAGAGGGTGAAAAATCCCATGAAAAGTCAAAACTAGTCAAAAGCTGCGTTGTCCTGAGCTGTAGATGAAAAACTGGCAAATTTCCCTGATGCGTAGCACGCCCCTGAAACTGCCCAATTTGCTCAATGACTCTTGAAATCGCCTTTGCAAGGATTCACTTGGCTTGTGAGAGGAAAATGAGTTGCTAATGAAGAGTGATGTGCTTTTATAGGCTCCTTTTTGATTTTTATTTGCCCAAAACCCACTTTATAATGTTTGAGTGTTGACACTTTTTGAATTAATTGGCTCTGACTTATGGTTTCCTTTTTTTGAAAAAATTGGTTGAAATGATGATTTCTTCTGAAAATTTTTGCAGGGATGGCTTCTGAGATGCTTTGGCAAAGGAGACCAAGGCTGCGCTTCAACATTTGGAGAATTTGAAATTTTGACAATTTTTTACAAAAACGAGATAATGACCTTTGTTTTTCAAAAACAGAGTTTTGAAAACAAGGTGAAAATTTAGCTGTACAATAATGAGAATTATTGAAATGATGTTTTATGAAGGAAATCCCTCTGGCCTACTGGTCCTTTATGACCTCTCAAGACAAAAATTGACTCAACCCTAGACCTAAGACCTCGAAATTTAAAACAAGATGAATGACCCTTTGAAGATTTTATTTACTTAAACAAACCTGAACCAGCAGTGCCAAATAGGAGGGGAATAAAAGCCACAAACTCCTCCACCAGAGTTATGGCATGCCTAACGGAATGCAACATGATCACACTGATGGGACACCTAATCATGAAATGCAAAGAGCTTTGATCTCTAGTGGAGGGCTACCAGACCGACTCTAACAGGGGGCTGCTTTGAGAAGAGCGAGAATAATCTTTTCTCGACTAGAAAAATCATGACTAGAATAATAACCCTCTGGCAGATTTAACCATTTATCGATGACATCTGCGTTATTTTCCCCTCGAATATGGGGATTTCAAAATTAACTTGTACCTTAAATGGTGTGGCATTTCCAGAGTAGCTGTTGGAAGCCGATGCGTCGCCCCTGGGTAGCCATTGAAGGATTTGGGCAAAGTTGTCCATCATCGCATTCCTTTGTCGCTCGAGGGCTTCTTCGAGTAAGATTTTGATAGGATCTCCTGCCCCCTCGTCTTTCTTTTCATCCACCATGGAGGTCGTCGGGATTTGCGAGGCTAGTCTTGTAAAGGTTTGACTAGTTCAAGCCCTAACTCCTTATATCCCGACCTCGTTGGGGGCATGCAAAGAAAAACAGAGAAAAAGCAGACTGCTCTGATACCACTGATCCAGATTTAAACAGGAACGCAACAAATTACAGATATAACCATAAACGCAGAGATGCAGCCGAAATAATACTTCATTTAATTAATGTAAAATACTGAAATATGCTTACAAACAGAATTGGAAATAAACCAGCTAGGGAGATGGTAGCTTATCTCTGAGAAGAGATGTGGCGGCTACATGCCTCCGAATTGTGTTACAATGAGGCTCGAAGGCCTATTTATTATTGAGAAACAGTGGAAAATCCTTGACATCCCAAAACCTAACCCTAGAAGTTGAAACGCCAAACCGTGGGCCCCGTTTGGGTAAATTGGTACATCAACTTCCTGGGGTCGTAACTTTGGCATACGATCTCCATTTGACACGCACAATATCTTGCTAGAAAGATCTATCCGAAAACTACAACTTTGGGAAGAGCAACATCGGTCCATGGACCCATGTTGCTCCCATTTTTCCCAAAAAATGTCGTTTAGGGCCTCAAAACGGCTCCGAAAGTTCAAGACCAGAAAAATTGCTAAAAGTAGTAAACTGGGCTACAATTAAGGAAACTGAATAGATGAAAGAAACAATGGTGTGGGTGCAAGTGGATTTGGTAGATGGCCACCAATATCCACCTGGATCAACGGGCAGCGGCAGAAGCGACTCGATTAGCAGGTACTCCTCTCCCCTCATTCCCCTCTCTTTCTTATGTTATTGCATCTAATGCTCTGCATAATCTTTCCGCATCACATCCACATGTCAGCATCACCCCGGCTTCCATTTCATGCTCCCCTCTCCCCCACCATCTGGTCGATTCTACCACCCCCCCCTCCACCCACCCTGTGATTTCCCCCACTCCCCCCTCATCCCCCCCGGTTCCCCCTCACTCCTATAACCTCCGATCGAGAACACCATCTAGGGATCCTCTTCCTTACACAGGCCTGGGTCTGAATCTGCCTACATCTTTGGCTAGACCACCTAGAGGACACAAATCATACCTCACCCACGCAATCCTCCATGCTGGGGCTGAGGTACTCTCGGGCAGAAAATCATCAATTGATTGGGTTCTTAGAGCAAAGCAAACCCTAGACATGGTTCCCCCATGAAATGCCTTTCCTTCAACTATAGGGGCTTGGCTAGTTCACCCAAAAAACTAGCCCTCCGTAGACTTTTCACTGCGGATTCGGTCGACTTAATCCTCCTTCAAGAAACCCTTGGCGAAGCACAACATGTCTCCAAGACTTTACAGTCAATCTGCCCTGGATGGATTTTCACTGCACTTGATGCCACGAGACGTTCTGGAGGTCTGGCTATTGGATATAACCCCCACTCCATTAAACCCTTGGCAATCTGGGGAGGCAAGGGTTATATGGGTATTGATTTCTTCTCTGCCGATTTGGGCATGGATCTTAGGGTCATGAATGTTTATGGGCCATGCCATGGAAGAGAGGCTTTTTGGAATCACCTCCTTAACCTATCCCTGTCCTTTGTTGACAACCTCATACTAGGAGGGGATTAAACTTCTCTATTGGATTCAGCGAGTCTTGGGGCTCTGCGGCCCAGGTTGATTCTCTCTCAGAAGCTATGGAAACCCTTCTCGACCAGGCATAGCTCATTGATGTTCCTATGATAAAGCCTCTGCCTACTTGGAGGAATAGAAGAGTTGGGGAGGCCGCCCTAGCCAGAAGACTTGACAGGTTTGTCATCAAGAACCAGTTGTTGCAGCTCTTAACCCATTATAGGCAATGGGTGGGGTCAGGAGGCATATTTGACCACTCTCCTATCTACCTGGAAGTTACTGGTCCTCCAATCAAACCTCGGGCACCCTTCAAGTTCAACTCTGTTTGGCTACAGGACCCCAAATATATTGAGCTGGTCAAGAATCATTGGGCACAAAACCCACCCTCTCAGCATCATTCTAAGGCTGAAGGTTTCTGCCAAAATCTTCTACAACTCAAGAAGCTCACTATCAAGTGGGCCAAAGACAAACATTGGAAGGATAACCAGACTCTCTCCTCTGTGGAAGCTGACCTGGCTGACCTTACCGATGACAATAATAGGGGATTTATGAGTGCTGAAGACAAAGCCCATTTGATTGATCTGGAAAACAAAAGAGAAAAGATTTTAAAGGAACGGGAGGAAACCTGGAGGCTAAAGAGTCAGGCTATCTGGCTCAAAGCAGGAGATGACAATACTAAGTACTTCCAAAACTTTGCCAAAGGAAGAAAAGCTGCTAACACCATCTGGCATCTGCCCACTCTGGATGGAGGCTCTGCTCACACTTTCCACCAGCTCTCATAGCTGGGCATAGCACACTTCCAACAACTCTTCAAGGAACCTCCTGGTTGTAATCTAGCTGAGATCATCCGTGTAGCTGGGCACTTTCCCCAATTTGTCGATCAAGATACAACAGACGAGATCACTACCCCTATCTCTAGAGAAGAGCTGGAAGGAACTCTCAAGTGGTTCCAAAAGGACAAAAGCCCTGGGCCGGATGGATGGCCTATCGAATTTTATCTTGCATTCTTTGACATCATTGGAAATGATCTCCTTAGTGTAGTAGAAGAGTGCAGAATGTTAGGGAGAATGTATGAGGCCATCAATACCACCTTCATAGCTCTTATCCCAAAATCGGACTCCCCGAACTCCTTCAATGATTTCTGGCCTATCTCTCTCTGCAATACCCTCTACAAAATCATTGCCAAGATCATAGCTAATCGGCTTCGACCCATTCTATCCCATCATATCTCCCCTGAGCAGTTTTCTTTCCTCCATAATAGGCAGATTCATGAAGCTATTAGCACAGCCCAAGAAGCCATTCACTCTATAAAATCAAAAGCTCTGAAAAGCATTATACTCAAGATTGACCTCGCCAAGGCTTTTGATCACGTAAGCTGGCTCTTTATCAAGATGATTCTCATTCACTTAGGCTTCCCTATTGATTTCATCAATTGGATCATCTGATGTATCAATACAGTCACCTATAGCATTCTGATCAATGGCTCGACATCTCACTTCTTTCATTTCGATTAAGGATTGAGGGAAGGCTATCCTTTGTCTCCTCTTTTATTCCTTCTTGTGATGGAGGGCCTCAGCAGACTCATTGCCTCGGCAAAGAGGGAGGGCAGACTTAAAGGCCTTAAAATGTATGATCTCTTCCACCTCACACACCTGCTCTTTGTAGACGATGTCCTGATATTCTTAGATGGAAGTGTTAGGGACTCGGCCACCTTCCATGAGATCCTCAGCCTCTTTGAAAAATCCACTAGAATGACAATGAATCAAACCAAGTCCACCATCACTCTATCTCATACTACCCCACAAGAAGCTAGAACTGCCAATCTACACTTTCAGTACTCTCCCCACAATCTTTCGGATGGACTCAAATATTTGGGGTTCCGGATAAAACCCAACAGCTATAGGATTGCTGACTGGATCTGGTTAGTGGTCAAGCTGGAGAAGAGGCTAAAAAGTTGGAATCACAGATTACTCTCTAGAGCAGGGAGACTTGTCCTGATCAAATCTGTTCTGGAAGCCACCCCAGTATACTGGATGTCCCTCACCTAGATCCCTCGGGGAATCCTCTGTCGTATACAACAGATATGTAGTCGCTACCTTTGGAATGGGCACAAGGAAGGTAAAATATTTGCTTGGGTTTGCTGGAAAAACATTTCCCTCCCAAAGAAATGGGGGGATGGGGGTTAAAAGATCTGCCTTATTTTGCAAAAGCACTAGCAACAAAGATGAGTTGGTCTCTCCTTACTGCTAACAATCTCTGGACGACCGTGACATATCATAAATACATCTGGCCACATCAGATCCTGGACTGGGTTCGTCAACATAACTGGCCTAGTGGAGGAATATCCATTGTTTGGAAAACAATCTTACAGACTATGCCTTTCATTAGAGCAGATCTGGCATGGCGCATAAACAATGGTTCTTCTGTGAGAATTGGTGTCGACCCATGGATAGGTGGGGGCAACCGATACATTCTTCCTCTAGAGCTCATTCAATACCTTAATCATAGGGAGGTCAAGATGATTGCCCATATTGCAGATCAAGACCACCGATCCTTTCTTAGACAGCACTGGAGATCAGCTCATAATCTGAATATCCCTGCACAGTGGTAGCAAACTTGGGATACATACATTGGGGCACTACATGAAGCACATATTATTCTTAATCAGGATCCAGATGTCTTAGCTTGGACCCCTGCTGAGCACGGGAAATATAGCCCAAAGTTGGGATACATGCATCTAATACAGGCCCGAAAGCCCAACCATACACATGATTGGTGGTAGCAGCTTTGGAAGCTTAAAGCTCCCCCTCGAGCCCGACTATTCATGTGGTCTGTATTAAACAACAAAACCCCCACGGGAGAGGCACTTATGCATAGATCCGTATATGGGCCGAGCTGGTGTGTCCTCTGCAAACAGGCATCCGAATCCAATGAACATTATTTTGTCCTGTTCACATGTCTCTCATTTCTGGCAAGCCATCACTCAGCAACTCTCAATAAGAAATACTTGGCAGGGTCCTTCTATACTGCAAGCCTGGAATAACTGGATCACTGCTCATCAAAGGAAAAAAGACCAGTGCCTCCCTCTTATACTCTGTTGGTCCATCTGGCTAGGACGCAACCGCCACATCTTCAAGAATCAGCTCGTCAACTGGCATCTGCTTACCGCAAAGGCAGTGTCTGCTTACCATGACATCCCTGATGATGAGCCACCTCGCACCCGCACTATATCTAGACCTGATATTATTGAAAAATCCCGGTCATGGGCCTTCTTCGATGGGGCAACACAACCTCAAGGCTGTGGGGGGGGGGGGGGTGGGGTTTGCCTATATATCTCGGATCAGCACCATTACAAAGTCAAACTAGGACTGGGTGAAGGAACAAACAACTTTGCTGAGCTTATTACTCTCAGACACTTGCTGCATTTCACTCTCGCACATAATTGCACTTCTATTCAGATCTTTGGAGATTCTCAAATTATCATAAATTGGTTCAATGAAAAAAACCAATGTCATGCCATATCTCTTCAAAATATTTTGAATGATGTGCTTAATCTCAAATCTGGTTTTAATATGGTCTCTTGTCAACATATACACAGGGAATACAATGAGGATGCTAACAAGCTTTCCAAGGAGGGCTCGTTACTTCCCCGAGGCATGTGGTTAATCAATGAACAACTGGGCATAGAGGTCTATCAATATCACCACAGACCATACATAGACCAGGACTACTTCAGGGTGGATCGGCCATAGACTACTTTGTAGCTACAGCCGATGTTTTTTTTTGAGTTATACATAGACTTTGAAATATGCATATATTATTATGACAAAAGAGACAATATTATTTTTTGAAAATGGATGGCAAGGCCATGATTTTTGCTATCGCAAAATATGTACAAAGCACTAGACTGATTATACAGGTATCGCATATGCCTCAGGCATCTACTACATGTAATTTTTCTCTCATAATGAAATATTACGATTTTTCTCTTTGAAAAAAGAACATGTCTTATAATTTTTATTTTGAGAAAAGTATGAAGAAAATGCTTTATATTTATCATTACAAATACATCAATAGGTAGAATATTAATTACGAAGACCGACCATAGCTACAAAACTTAACACTCCCTCTTAGCTAGGGATGTATTCCTAATGACTATCTTCATGGTCTCATGTTGACAAATTTCTCTAGGAAAAGGTTATAACAATTCATTAGAATCAACATAATCTGATTACCATAATATGGTCAACAAATTTGACACATGGTAAATCAACAACATCAACATTATCGACTTACCATAATATTCTCAACAATTGTGACATATGATAAATCATCAACATCAACGATCTACCATAATTTCGGTCGGTAACTCTGACTTATGGTGCATCATCACCATAATCATGGTCGACACTCCTGACATATGGTACATTATTTACCATCAACTATTCACCATGATTATGGTTGATGCCTCTCACCCATGGTATATTGACTAGTCCGATTTCATCATCATCCTAGTCAATATCTTTGACTCATGGTTAAACCTTAAAGACACACTCAATCCATTTGAGTAATCTGGTTCCAAATCCAAAGGCATCACTTTAAGCCATGATGCTAAATGGGCTCACTCAACCTATCTGGATAGTAATCTTAGCATGATGTTGAAAGGCACCCACTTGACTAAGGGATGTTGGGCCTCTAGGACCATTCTTCCTAATATGGTCAATATACTTGACATAGGAAGAATGATTGTCCTCTGCTAGACCATTCTTCGTAATCTAGTCAACATAGTTGAAAAAGGGAGAATGCTTTTCCTTGATGCTATTACTCTGAACCGTTTTCCCTGATCCTAGTTAACCTGACCCAGGGAGAACGATTGTCCTATATGCCGCAATTTTATCACTCCCTCTTACTGAGAGAGACATGCTCAATCACTCCAAGCTTGTCCTTGAAGTATATAGACTTCATCCCGGGACAAAGGCTCTGTTAGCAATCTTCTTGATTGTACTGAAGCCACACTGCTTCCTTCTACACCATGTCTCGATACTATATCCCACTGTTCTTCGAACTATCATCATGGTCATCACCTGCACTTGATTAAGATAATCCTGCAAGTAGCCTCTAAAGCCATATTTCTTCTCAGCTTGCCAACCAAGTTGCAATATACTTGAAATCAAGAGTACTGAGTGCGACAAATTCTTGCTTCCGTATCATCCACGAAAAATCATAAAAGAGACCAAACTGAAGCAACATCTTGAGGAAATCTTTCTGCATTTATTGGACAATTAGAGTCTGTTAATCTCTGTAGTTTTATTTCACTGTTTTATGCATATATGAAACCATAACTCACTATTCCATGACTGACTCCAACGTGCCTTGGCTCAACCGTAAACTAATCTCATTCCTTCACTAGATCCTACACCACAAATAATTTCCTATATCCTTGACTGGGTTCTCCCTCACAGACTAACGCACATCTTGCTGTGGTAGTCATGGATGCGCCCTTAGCCTGATATACCATCATCTTGAACTCAGAGGTAAACTCCCTCTTAAGCTAAAACAAGGTTCTCTCACTACTCCCTTTGTTTTAGAAGCAATTCTTGCTGCTACAATTGCTCCCTCCGACGCATGAGTCTTTCTACTTGTATCAAAGACAAATAAACTAGTATCAACCTTGATCCATTAATTCAAAAATACCAAGATCAATGTGTTTGCTTGTGATTGTAGGTTTTAACCCCGTACATAAATTACCTGCATACGAATTCTAAAACACAGAAAATAAACAATGCGAGAGCATAATACATAAAACACATATACATAGAGATTTCCCCTAGATCCCAAAACTAGGACTACCAGCTTGATTTTTCATTATGTTCCTTTCAATGTTACAATACATATTTATACATGCCAAAGAATCCAATACCACGGACTGAAAACCATCGCGTCCAAAACCATGTGCGAAAATCATGCACAAAACCATAGGTAGGTCTGCCCAACCTAATATAGAGTCCAAAAAAAAAATTTTCTGGGGCGCTACCCTGGACCCCATAGAGTGGGGTTACCTGCACCCCTCAAACCCCCTGTGACCCCCCCGCTATGCAATAGGTGCAACGAAGAGGGGGGACTCCACCCCCCCTCTAACCCCCTGGTTAATTACGTGGGCTAGTGGTGGAAATAATATAACACAACCCAACATTCTCCCACTTGTTGTTTTCTTTCCATAGGGGGCCACAAGAGAGATTATTCATTTATCTAGCCCTGCAACGCCCATAGTTTCTCTACACCAAGAGAACTTCTCAGACCTCACAAATTTTGTCAATGCATCTGTAATATTCTTCAAAGTGTCCACCTTTACCAGCAACACCTTTTTGTCTTCTATCATATCCCTCACAAAGTGATACTGAACATCAATGCGCTTTGTCTTTGAATGATATGCAGGGTTCTTTGCCAAGAAAATTGCACTTTGGCTGTCACAGTCTATCCTTATAGCTCCGTGTACTAACCCCATACTTGAACACAATCTCTGCAACCAAACTGCTTCCTTGGTTGCATGAGTGGCTGCCATGTATTTTGCCTCTGTAGTTGATAGTGCCACTACAAATTGTTTCTTACTCATCCAACTGACTGCACCTCCAAATAGGTTAAACACATACCCACTTGTAGATCTTCTCTGATCCAGATCTCCAGCCCAGTCTGCATCAACAAAGCCATGAATATCCAACACTCTGTCCAATCTTGGTCTTCCTTGGTAGCACAAACCATAATCACTAGTGCCACGCGAATACTTGAAAACTCGCTTCATTGCTGTCCAGTGCTCCTTCCCTAGTTTTGACATAAACCTGCTCAATACTCCCACTACATGTGCAATGTCTGGTCTAGTACAAACCGTTGCATACATCAGACTACCGACTGCACTTGCATATGGAACACATGACATGTCCTCTACCTCTTCTTGTGTCTTGGGACACTGTTCAACAGATAATTTCACACCTACAGGAATATGAACCTTCACTGGTTTACTATCCTGCATATTAAACCTCTGCAGTATTGTATCAACATACTTCCTCTGGTTTAACCAGAGCTTCCTCTTTGCTCGATCTCTTTTCATTTCCATGCCCAAAATATAGTTTGCATCACCAAGATCTTTCATGTTGAATTTGGAGGACAATTAGGTCTTCAAATCTTGGATAGTTTCTTTGTCATTTCCAACCAGCAACATATAATCCACATACAAGACCAGATAAATAACACGGTCACCAATTAATTTAAAATACACACAATGATCTGCTTTGCTTCCGGTGAAGCCAAGTCCCCGTATAAATGTATCAAATTTCTGATACCACATCCTTGGTGACTATTTTAACCCATACAGAGACTTCTTTAACTTGCATACCAGTTCCTTCTTACCCTTCATTGCAAAGCCCTTAGGTTGCTTCATGTAGATTTCCTCTTCCAGATCCCTGTGAAGAAATGATGTCTTCACATCCATCTGTTCTACCTCAAAATCAAAAGCAGTAGCAACAGATAAAAGTAATCTAATAGAAGTTACCTTGGCAACAGGAGAAAAAATATCACCAAAATCAATTCCTGGCACCTGGGAATAATCTTTTGCTACCAGTCGAGCTTTGTATTTCTCCACCTTGCCTTCTGCATTTGTCTTCTTCTTGAACACCCATTTGCTGCCAATGGGTTTCTTTCCAGCTGACAACTCGACCAGATCCCAAGCCTCATTTTTGTGAAAAGATGCCATTTCATCAACCATGGCCTCTTTCCAAAGTTTGCCATCCTCTGAATTTACTGCTTCCTTCATAGTTTTGGGATCATCGTCAGTAATAGATAAAGAAAAATTTGAACAGAAAGTAGATGGATTATACCTTTCTGGTTGCCTTCTTTCTCAAACTAATCTTCTCACACCTGGAGTTTGTGGATATTCATCTTCTGATTCCTCCTCTGTTGTAAAGTTTGATTCTTCCTCCTTAAGCTCAAAATCTATTTTCTGAGGTTCTTTTGGTTGGAATTCATGTTTAATAACATCTTTTACCTCTCTGAACACCACATCTCGGCTGTACACAACCTTCCTTGATATTGGTTCCAAAGCTTATAACCCTTTAAACCATCCTTATACCCAATAAAGATGCACTTTTCAGATTTACTATCCAACTTGGTTTGTTTCTCCTTTGGAACATGTACATATGCATCACATCCAAATACCATCAGATGTGAAAGAGAGGGTTTCTTACCAGTCCATACCTCTTGTGGAGTCTTATCCTCCAACTCTGATGAATGTGATCTATTGACCAAGTAACATGCTGCCTCCACTGCCTCTACCTAGAATTCCTATCCTAACCCGACATCACTGAGCATGCTTCTTGCCCTTTCCATCAACATCTTGTTCATTCTTTCTGCAACTCCATTTTGCTCAGGAGTAGTATTCTACCGTGCTATACCACACTTCTTACAGAATTCTTCAAATTCCTTGCTGCAAAACTCTCCATTGTTATCTATCCTCAACACCTTTATCTTCTTCTCTGTTTGGTTTTCCACCAGAGCCTTAAATTCTTTAAACCTGTCAAAGACTTCAGATTTCTTCTTAAGGAAATATATCCATGTATTCCTTGAGAAGTCATCTATAAATGATACATAGTACATAGACTTACCCAGTGATGGAACCTTCACAATTCCAAACACATATCTATGCACAAGTTTTAATATATGTTTTGCCCTTTTACCACCAGAGGGGAAACTCACCCGATTCTGCTTCCCATATACACAATTTTCACAGAAATAAAAATCCAGAGAGCTATTACTCATACCTTCTACCATACCTTTACCATGAAGTATTCGAAGGCCCTTCTCTCCAATATGTCTAAGCCTTTGATGCCACAACATTGTATTCTCTCCAGAGACCACTAGATTTTCTGCTCCACTTTCAGGAACCACGGAACTGTTGCACCCATCAACAACATTGCTACCTTGAAGCTTGTACAGAATTCCAATTCGAACTCCCCGCATCAATACCAGTGCCCCCTGAACCATCTTGCAGGTATCCTTCTCGGACACTGTTTTTACACTTGCATCATCCAACTTGCTTACAGAAATCAGATTTCTGGCTAATGCAGGAATATGTAGAACACCTGGAAGTGTTCTATCCCTTCCACCTTGAAACTTCAAATTTACTTTTCCACGACCAACGATTATAGCCTTCCTGTCATCCCCCAAGAAGACATCACAGCCATCATATTTCTCATACTCGCAGAACCACTCTCTATGGGGAGTGAAGTGAAAGGATGCACCTGAGTCAATCAACCATGCCTCATGATCTACATGAGTACTTGAATTAGTAAAGTACACATCCCCACCTTCATCTGAGGTGGTTTTCGCCTCTGCAGAAGGAGAATCATTTGATCCCTTTCCTTTATCAGGAGCTTTAGATTTACAGTCCCTTTTGTAGTTCCCTTCTTTTCCGCATTTCCAGCACACCACCTTTACAAGTTTTCCTGGAGATTTAGATCTCCTCTAGATTTAGATTTCCCACTCGATGACTTATTTTTGTTTCTGTTCTGGGACCATCCTCGTATAGACAAGGCATCACCATTCTAGCTCTCCATATTTTTCTGTCTCATTTCCTTCGTCAGCAAGGATGACACTATTTCATCAAACTGCAAGGCAGTTGCATGCTACTTATTGCAATAACCAGACTATCCCACGAATCTGGTAGAGAGCACAAAAAACTCATACACTTAACTTCCTCTGAAATTTTAATATCAACAGATGTTAACTGACTTACCATAGTATTAAATGCGTTGAGATTCTCTATCACCGAGTCTCCATCTTTCATCCTTAGGTTATACAGATTTTTCCACAGGAACAGTTTATTCACCAGAGACTTAGATTGGTAAAAAGTCCCTAAATTGTCCCACAAAGCCTTCGTCATAGCTTCCCCTGATACATTTAGCAATACTGAATCTAAGACACACAATCGTATTGTGCTCTTTGCCTTTCGATCCAACTTCTTCCATTCTTCATCAGACACTCCCATTGGTTTAGTACCCAGATCTACTGCGATCCACTGATCTTTATCCACCAACAGATCCTCCATCTTGATTTCCACAACTCAAAACTCTGACCATTAAATTTCTCAATCTCTATCTTTCCACTGCTCGCCATATTCTTTCACCACCAGAATCGATCCCGTAGATCTCCCACTGAACAAGGTCTACCATAGGCTCGAGCGAAACCCCTCAGCAACAAATGCGTCCCCTTGAAGCCAAAACAATTCTGATACCAAATGTAGGTTTCAACCCCATACAGAAATCACCTGCATATGAATTCTAAAACAGAGAAAATAAACAATGCGAGAGCATAACGCATAAAACACATATGCATAGAGATTTTCCCCTGGATCCAAAAATCGGGACTACCAGCTTGATTTTTCATTATGTTCCTTTCAATATTACAATACATATTTATACATGCTGAAGCATCCAATACCATGGACCGAAAACCATCACGGCCAAAACCATGGACCGAAAACCATCGCGTCCAAAACCATGTGCGAAAATCATGCACAAAACCATAGGTAGGTCCGCCCAACCTAATATAGAGTCCAAAAACAAAATTTTCCAGGGTCCTGCCCCAAACCCCATAGAGTGGGGTTACCTGCACCCCTCAAACCCCATATGACCCCTCCCACTATGCAATAGGTGCAACGAGGGGGGGGCTCCACCCCCCCTCTAACCCTCTGGTTAACAATGTGGGCTAGTCGTGGAAAGAATATAACACAACCCAACAATGATCATATACAACCTTCTTCAATCATGGTACTTCTTCTCATGTACCTTAAATCCCTGAGTTAACTCTATGTACATTTCTTCTTCCTTAATTACTTCATTGAGAAAAGTGATCTTTGCATCCACCTAATATAATTTTCAAAGGTATGATAATAATTTTAACATAAGTGTACCTTACAAATGGATAATTTTTTTTTGTCACAATCCTCTTCCTATTTCTTGGAGAACCTTTTATTCTCAACTCTCGCTTTATACTTGTCTATGTTGCCATCTGCTGCATGCTAGATATCGTAGATCCATTTGGAAGTCACCATCACCATTGGCTTCTCTTTGGAAAAATCAAGGTATACTTCAAACTTAATGATCTACTTGTTCTCTCTAACTCATATCTCATCTAGTATAATATTTCTCAATACACAACACTGATATTGGGAAAGTCCTCTTGGTACACACTTTGCTTCATTTTTCCACTACTTCCATCTGCTTCCAGAGTCTAGGAAACTTTTACTATGTACCTTCAATTCTCACTAGGAGGCCATGGAAGAACAATTATAACAAAGCAAAGGATACAACGAAAATGGACTAAATAATAGTAAAAAAACAATAATAATCAAGGAAGAGATATATGAGATACTTATTTTTTGAGGATAGTAGGAAATACTTATTTTTTGAGGATAGTAGGAAATACTAGCTCCCTCTTGATCTTAGCCTTCCTGCATCTATCTTGTATTTTTATTAATTTTGTCCTCATCATCAACATGATGTCATTTCTTCCTTGCATGAGCTAAGGTTTCTTCATTTCAGTGGAAATATTAATCTAGGTCTAGCTCTAGGGTTTTATCTCCAAATCCTAGGGTTTCATTGTCCTGCAAGAACAATATAGGGTTTACAAACCTTAATTTAATTACAAAGCTCATTTAATACCCTTTGTAAGTCCAACTGACTTTGTCATGTACAAATTTGGTTTCCATATCCAAATGTCCAAAAGACATAGAGTTCAAATGCTTCAACAAACAATAAAAAATATTCCATCAAGATTAGAAATATCCTCATGAGATGTATTCATTAAGAGAAATATGACATACCCATAGTATACTTGGTTATTGCTTCAAAAATTCTAGTAACCATATATTTTTGGCAATATTTATTTCGACCCTTTCAATTCAAATAGCCCATCCTTCATCGTGAGAACACCTCAAGATATGTAAGAGATCTTTTGTATTCAAACTTGAAGAGGATCTCAATCTCTTCTTCACTTTAATATTATCATATCAAGGTGTGGTTTCTTCAAATGGAAATGATCCCCTCCTTGATGTGTAAAGTTTGGATTCAAGGACTGATAAGTCACATTCTTTATCATATGTATTGACAACAAATGACATCAAATTTGTCCCACGTCTGAATATATAGTGCAACATGTTAAAAGAAAGAACATGTTTGTTATAGTTCAAATGTTTAGCACATGTATATATATCATCCATATTGTGATGCTTTCATGCTACAAATTTGTAGTATTTCTCTTCAATGAAGTTGTGAGGTGACCTCTTTCAGAATTTATCATAACTATCCTCTAAAGGATTCTTCAAAAATTCCTTTTATGAGGCAATAGATTAGACATGTCCTATGATCTTACTAAAGAGTAGATCACAAACCTATTTAATTTCTTATGAAATCAACCTTAATACAAGTCTCCTCTACCAAGCATATTGACAAAGATATTTGGTAATCATTTCCTCGTGCCGACGTTTTCAAGAATGTTACCAAAGTAAATCCTTGAAAATAAATCACTATAGGTGATGATACGTACCTTTGTTCCAAGTAACAAATAATAGAATTATGGATTTGTTGGTCTTTTTATAGATCTTTTAAACTCATCACAAGGTCATGCTTACTTTGTAGCTATAACAAGTCTCCAACATTTCAACCTTGCCATTTATGCTAAAACATTTAGTCCTTCTTCTTAGACAATATGTGTGGTATCCTATATCAATTCTAGAAGCCATATTAGATCTTCAAGAGGAACTCATGTAAAGGGTCATTTTTCTAGCTTATGTTTAGAAAAATATGTTTTCAAAACTTATAGGGGTTGCTTCCTCCAAGGTGACATCAACTCGACTCCTCAAGGAATTTAGGGATTCAACTTCTTTAATCATTGTAACAATTGTCCTTCTTCAATATGGCATGATTCAAAGACTTTAGGATATAAGTACAATCCTTTTTCTCGAAAAATATGAGGCTTCTATATCACTATGGATGATATACTAGGACCTTTCAGTCTTCAAAGTTGGGACACATACCTTATTTGAATTATAATAGACTTGCATAATAGTCCTAATGATCTTCGGTTTCTGTGATATAGGTTCTGAGGCCTTCCAAATTTCCTTTGTCACTTTTTGTCATCTCAACTTCCTGCAACTATACTTAGCTTCTAAGGTACTTTGGACTAATTCCTAGATTTTCATAGATCTATCTAATGGGTTTCGATCTTCCATAATAGGATGAATCTGAGGCTTTTCATGCCTCTTTTCATGGCTTGATCTACATCCCTTTGCATAGAACAAATCTCACTCTTTTAGATAGAATTTTGATGGTCCATTTGCCTTATTTTTGCCCTACTGTGATATTCTTTGACCTTTTTAAGGTATCTTGGATTCCTGAGGTTTCTTAGCCTATGTAACAGGCCTTGAGGTTCGGTACTGAGGCTTGGTCTAAGACCTAGGATTCTGGGCTTCAACCTTCTTTAAAAATTCTCTTATACCAAAATAACTTCACTCTCTTTTGGTCAAACACATTTTTTCTAGTCGATCTAGGGTTATAGGTCTAGAACAAGACTACTCTTATACCAAAGCTATGATACCATATTGATTTTTAATAGGTATTCTATCTGATAATTACTGCTAATGATATTCACTTTAGATTCTCTTATATTCACATTAATCATTAAGCAATTACACATAATATATTCAACAATATACATTAGGATCATAAAGAGAACCAAATCAAGAACACAAGCATTTAGCTTAGGAAACCCACATGGGGAAAAACCCAACAACCTTTTCCTTATAGAAATTCTTCAGTTCAACATGAGACACACCTAGATCATCTAGTCAATCACAAGGTCAAACTAAACAACAATAAAAAGCTTGGAACAAGCTGGTACAACTACCTCCTAGTCATGTCATAAATCTACCCATTGAATTTGGTCTGGATAGTTCTGCTAGGGAAAAATTTCGGCCTCTTACTATGCCTAAAGAAACCTAGTCTTGTTTCCCTTTCAGAAAGTTCAAATATTTGACTCTTCCACAAATATTTAGATATGCTGCTATCAAATATTTGGTCCTACACTTAAGCTTTATATTCTTCCTTCAACAATCCTCAGATTCATATTTTCATTTTTTTGCCTTAGATGATCGAATTCTACTTCATAGGTGATCTGAAATTCTTGCTTTGGAAGGAGGTCAAATGCCTCATTTATATAGTAGACTGAGTGGTTGAATGGATTCCTTTATGACAAGGATGACTTGACTAGGAGGAGGGATGAGTTGGCTTCTTGGAGCCAAATATTTAAATATGAAAAAAAAAACTTTTGAAAAGGACATGAAGAACGTGCCTTGCAATTCTTCTTTGGACAAAAGCATGAAAAAAATGCTTTATATTTATCATTACAAATACATCAAGGACTAAATTATTAATTATGAAAACTGAACATAGCTACAAAATTCAACACAAACCCTAGATGAGTAAGAAGAAGCTGAATGTATAACCAACTTGCCCTGTCAAAATATTTTGAAAGATCAATTTTCGCAATAGCACCCTTCAATCTGTGTTGCTTTAGGCTATGCAAATATTCTAGTGCCACACCGATAACCTCATGAATCTGACTGCCTTTAAGAAAGGAAATTTTTTCCTTTAAGATGGCATTTGATAGAATGGGATTTAATATTTGAGCTATGAATTTTGATATGACATTGTAGATATAATTACAAAGGGAGATGGGTCTGAAATTGTCAAAATAGATTGGGCTTTCCACCTTAGGAATTAGAGTAATGAAAGTTGAGTTGAAAGTTGCATGAATCCTTCATATAATTCGTGATTCCTTGACCAGTTGAAGTATATCTTCACTATTAATGTCAAAGAAGCCTATAAAATATTCTACCAACCAACCATCCGGTCCTAGGCTCTTGTGTTGATTTTTCCTCGTCACTTCAGAATTAGGTCTATGTCTAAAACATGATAAAAAACACACTAAAATTCCACAACAAAAGCACTTTCACAACATAAAATGTACAATAATGAATCAATGAAGTACACAAGAAAATTTTCAACCAAAACTTGCTTGTATTACAAATTTAGTACAATAAACACAGGAATCTTGTACGAGGGATCATGGACCTTACAGTTAGCCTTGATACAAGGAAAATAGGGCTTGATGTCAACAACACATGACCATAAATCTTCCCAAGAACAAGAACAACTTGACTTACTGGCTGAGGAAGCACTTACACCAGACAATTCAGTCCACTTACCTTGAAAACTTGGTAGTTCCTTTGCCACCTGTACTTGTAGAGAGTATGCTCCTTCAATACCTCTACCCTGGCTTCTCACAAAGTCCTCTGTTGCTTCATATTTTCTTATGCATATCAACTCCTCAATCTACTTTCTATCAATGATCTATTTTTCTCCAAGGATCAATGAACTTAGGGCTTCACAAATTGCCTTCTAACAATGTTCTCACTTCATAAAACTCATTTTTCATAAGGTATTCACCTACACCCTTCAAAAAAATGATTTACCACTTGTATTCATTATAATTTGGACATCAACAAACAACCCTCACAATAATAACTCAATTTCTCATGAGTCATTGCACGTAGAGCACATAAAACCATTATCCATACCCTCTTGTTGAACAAACTTTAGTTCACAAACCACAACAATCATCTACACAAAAATTCAACCTACATAATTTTCAAGGAACTTTGCTCCAACCCTGAAAGTCGTGGTCCTATGCTCTCAAATCATAGAGGATTTTTGGTCCTCTTTAGGGCTTCTACAAATGCCTTAAATTATGACCTAACTCAGCCACATCAAACCTATGAAAATCTGTGTATACCACACATATTATCTCTTAATTCTCTTGAACATAAGCTTCAGGAACTCAACCCTCACTCCAACTGTTCCATAGGCCTTGCAACCTCCCTGTCCAATAAATACAATGGTCTCAACCCTCCTTTTGTGCACATAAATCCACACAACCCAATCACAAAGATAAACAATAGAACATATGCCCAGAATCATGCACCAGCTACACGCCCATCCCTCTTAACTCGACCTGCACTAGAACATAAGAAATAAAGAATAAAATTCATCCTTCTATCTTCTCTCTAACTTGACTCCTTGAGGCCCGCTATCACTTTGGATTATCTTTTCTTAAGATGAGTACACTTGTGTGATGCCGAATGATCTCAACTTTACTCCTACTTATAATGTTCTTTGGTTGAGTCACTTTTAACCAAGGGTCACATCTCTTAAATCAAGATGGATTGATCCTACATGCTCAAAAATAATTTTACATAAGGAATACAATTATTTTCATTTACTTTCCTCCACTCCATTGTATCCCTAGGTGCCCCTTATCCCATCAAGGGTACCCCTCATGCATCCAATGAATAAACAATGATTTTCCTCTTGGATCTTTTGCCTACAACTTTGGGTACAAAGCCCATTTCTCAGGACTCCTCACAAATCCAATACCCTTAGAGGGGTTGTGGGAGTATCACCCAAGCTACACATTTCAACACTCCCTCTTAGTATGTGAGGTACTTCCACTGCTCAGAATTAACTCGTCATCATCAAAGACACTAGCTCAATCCCTAGTGTCCACCACTACAACATTCCCTGTAGAGAAAACCACACTATCCTTGGTAGTGTCCCTACTTCTAGAATTTTCCTGCTTCTTCCTCTAATGATAGGCCTTTAACCCATTCCATGGTCCCTCCTTTCCAACTATAGAACTCTCTTTACTCCCCACCGACCATGCACTCTTCTTAGGTTGCTGATTCTACCTTTGAACCTACAAACTCCCGCTCGAACTTGACTCCCTCTAAGTTTGAGGAACCTACTTCTTCCCTTGATCTTTAGGCTTTCCCATAAGCATATATAGACCATGCTCACTAACTCCAAGGATATCTCTAGCAGATTTAGATCCTTTGGGCCTGAGCATCACTTTCCCATCTCGAAATATCACCTCAAACCCCTGCACCTCAATCACTGATACCTACAAAACACTGTACCCGAGCTCCAGTACCCAGAATACATCTTGAACTCGTAACAAACCACCTGATCAATCTGTCCTGAATGGCACACCACTTGACTCTCTGACAACTTTCTAATTCTTATCGCCAACCTCCATGTGAAACTTTGAGTCCCATTCAGTTAGGGTCTCAAAAAATTCACGTGAACTTGTCATATGCTTCGATGCTCCGCTATCCATGTACCACGTAGCCTCGTCGATGGTACACTCAGAGAAATGAGAAACTAGAGAAAATTCTTCCTCCAACCTTCTTAAGAAGTCCTCTAGGTCCCCTGAAGATGCAGTAGCCCCTTCTTACGTAGAAACTTGCTTACATAATGACCATACTCACCACATGTATAACACTTTAGCTTGCTCAAGTCATTCTTTTCTTTTCCCTTCATCTTTCCTGCAAGAGTAACGTTATCTCCAACATACTTCTTCTTCTAGTGGAGATCCACATCCTGCAATTCTTAGATGAATTCTTCCCATAACTTGTTCCAATTTGGAAAATTATCTCCAACAAAAATCCCTTTGATAAATGGCTTCCATTCCTTGGAGAAGCCATTCAAAGCAATCCTCACTAACTCTAACTCTAGAAATTGATCTCCAATGGGAGATATCTCATTGATAACTTGAGTAAGTCTCATCAATTATGGAGCGACACCTTTGCCATCCAACATCTTGGTGTTCTTCAAAGTCTCTCTCAATACTAAAAACTTGTTGTCGTTCTTATTCTGGAACAATTCCTAAAGATCCTTCCACATCTCATGGGAAATTTTCTTCCCAGTTAGATGAGGTATCAAGTGATCTTTGACACCATCTAGGATGATGAGATTAACCTTCACATTCAACTCTTCAAATACTTCAAACTCCTTAGGGTTTGTTGGTTTCTTAATCTACTTGTCAACAAACTATCAAATCTTGTTCACCAACAAGACCAACTTGATCCTCTTCTTCCAAGGAATATTGTTGGATAAGCCATCCAATCTATCTTTGTAACTCAGACTAATGACCAACTTCACCATGCTACTACAACAACAAGGCAACCAAACTCTAATCCGAACTTAAACAGGAATGCAAAAAATTACATATATAACCATAAATATAGAGATGCAGTAGAAATAACACTTCATTTCATTAATATCAGAATACTGAACTATGCTTACAAACATAATGGAAATAAATTAGCTTGGGCGATGGTAGATTATCTCTGAGAAGAGATGTGGTGTCTACATGTCTTTAAACCGTGTTACAATGAGGCTCCAAGGCCTATTTATTATTGAGAAACAATGGAAAATCCTAGATATCCAAAAACCTAACCCTAGGAGATGAAGTGCCAAAATTGTGGGCCCCGTTTGGGTAAATTGGTACATCAATTTCCCGGGGTCATAAATTTGGCATACAATCTCCGTTTGGCTATCATAATACCTCATTTTGAATATCTCAAAGAGGAGGACTTTTCAGGCCTCTCAGGTTTCCCTAAAAACATCGTTTAGGGCCTCAAAACAGCTCTGGAAGTTCAAGACCCAAAAAACTGCAAAAAAATTTAAACTGTGCTACAATTAAGGAAACTGAAAAACCAAAAGAGACAGTGTTGGGGGTCTAAGTGGAATAGGAGGGTAGCCACCAATATTCACCTGGATCAGTCCTCCCCCCTTAGGAAGAAATGGTCCCCATTGCGTTGAGTGCTTTCATGAGATGGGGAAATTTCTGCTGAACTTGGTCCCTGGTGAGCCACTTGCCTTGGTGCAGGAGTTGGCCAACTTTGACAACCCGATACAGTTGGATCTTCTGCTGGCGAGTGTTCTTGATATGTGTGTCCATGATCTGATCAGTTGTGGCATGTTCCATGCAGTCTGGGTTTAGCTCTGTTGGTGTGAGTTGTTCTGTAATGTTGGATGTGTCCAACAATGGTGGAAAGTATGGCCGAAGGCGGTCTACATTGAACACTGGGTGTAGACCAAGGAACGGTGGAATGCTGGACTTGAAGGCATTGTCCCCTACAGCCTTGGTCATGGCATATGGCCCATATCGGAATGGACGAAGCTTGCGAAGGGGTCCAACCAGGCGCTCCTTCTGGAAATGTAGCTAAACTTTGTCGCCCACCTCGAACTTGTACGATACCTGATGCTGATCATGGCGCTGCTTGTACTTAGCATTGGCTCTGTCCAATATACCATGGATCTTTTGGGGGATGTGTTGAATGCACTCAATGAAGCTGTTAGCCTTGTCAGCTTCGGACTAGACGTGATACGAATATGCCTAAGTAGCTGAAAATAGTATGGCCACATCAATGGGACATAGTGGCTGAAATCCTAGCCCTACCTGAAATGGGTTGTGGCGCATTGAGCTGTGGGGAGCTCTATTATAGATATTTTGGGCATAGGGAAGGCTATCATCCCATGTGCATAGATGCTTTGAGTTGTACATGCACATAATGTGTATGATCATCATGTTGATGAATTCTATTTGGACATCAATTTGGGGGTGGAAAGTTGTGGACTTAGTATGTTTTGTATCCAGCATCGACTAGAGACTTGAACAAAATGCACTTAGGAATCTACTGTCCCGATATGATACAATGGACTGTGGGATCCCAAATTATACCCACACTCACTCAAAGAAGAGCTTAGCAGTGGCATTTGCTATGATATTCTTCATGCAGGCCACCTGATGGCCATCTTAGAGAATCTGTCGATGACCACGAAAACACAGTCGTTGCTGTGCTTAGTAGAAGGATGGCCTGACATGTAATCCATGGAGATACATTCATAATGTTGACTAGGAGTAGGTAGAGGAGTATATTGGCCTTTCTTCTTGATGGTTGGTTTGGAAATGGCGCAGACAGTGCAGGATCTAATGTACTTCCCAACATCCTAGCGAAGTTTCGGCCAGTAAAAATACTTCTGCAATATCGCCACTATTTTCTCTACTCCAAAATGTCCGACGACCCGACTATAGTTTGCCTCCCAAATCATCTTGGCACGTTTGCTTGAAGGAAAACATATGTGTCCCAGGTGGCATAGAAATTCATCCTAAAGGTGAAAATGTGAAACTTTCTTCCCTTCCAGAAGTGTCTGGTATGTGCTGCCAAATTCTGGATCGCTCTGGTAAAGATGCGGCCACCCCGAAGTCTCATGTCCATAGGAGTCGAGCATAGTGATCAACACCATGACTAGTGGTTGGCTGAGGAAGTTTGCAACATTATTGGTGCTTGCCTCCTTGTACTTAATGTTCAAATAGAACTGTTGCAGGTGGGTGGACCATTTCTGATGGCGATCATTCTGAAACTTCCCTTGTGTCTGTATGAATTGTAGGGGTTGGTGGTCTATGTGGATGATTGTTTCCTTTCCCATAATGTAATGCTTCCATTGATAGCAGTCCTACACAATGGAGTACATTTGTTTGTCGTAAGTGGGATACTTTCAGACTATGTTTGAAAGTGTCTCACTGTGGTAAGCCACTCGATGCCCTTGCCAAGTAAGAATTACACCAATATGATAGTTAGAGGCATCTATCTCAATCTTAAATGGTTACTGCAGGTCTGGTAATGTGAGTACTGGTGTAGAGAAAAGGCAATGCTTCAACTCAACAAAGACCTTTTGTTGGGTTTCATACCAAAAAAACATTTCTTTCACTCCACCCTTGGTGACTTGACTTAAAGGCCAAGTGATATGTGAGAACCTCAACATGAACCTGTGGTAGAAATTGGCAAGACCCAGAAATCTACGGAGCTCTGTTAGAGTGGTTGGGGTTGACCAATCCCGAATGACTTGTATCTTGACTAGGTCCACGTGTACATCTTTCTCATCAATTATGTACCCTAGATATTGAATATGGGTCATGCCAAAAGTGCATTTCTCCAAATTGGCACACAACTTGTGTTGTTGTAGGGTTTGAAGAACCTGTCGAATATGGTGGAGGTGCTATTCCCAAATATGGTTGAAGATCAAGATGTCATCTAAATACACCACCACGAATGAATTGGTGAAGGGCTGCAAGATGCTATCCATCAATCTCATGAAGGTTGCGGGGGAATTCGTCAACCCAAAAGGCATGACCAACAATTCAAAAAGGGCCTCCTTGGATTTGAAGGCAGTCTTCCACACATCGGAGGGTTCGATAGGCACCTGGTGATAACTAGACTTCAAGTCAATCTTGTTGAAGTATTTGGACCCCTTGATCTGGTCCAGAAGGTTATCAATCCAGGGGATTGGGTGCCTATTCCGGACAATGATCTTGTTCAGCGCCTGATATTCAATACAAAGTCTCCATGTCCCATCCTTCTTTCGTATCAATACAACCAGGCTCCCACATGGTGATGATCTTGGCTTGATGTGCCCTTTTTGCAACAACTCCTGAATCTGCCTCTTGATCTCATCGTTCTCCATAACAGATCATCGATAGATCATTCCATTGGGTAGTGGCATGCTCGAGGTCAGATAAATGGAGTGCTTGACCTGACCGTGCAGAGGTACCCCTGTAGGTGAGGAAAAAATGTCCTTGTACTCCTGGATGACCTTGTCCATCTACTGCTGCTGTGCGGAGGAGACCTGCCTGGAAGACGTGGCCACAACCTTATTCTTTCCCTGAGGGAAAATCATAAGGAAAAGAAGTTTCCTAGTCTGGGAAATGATCTTACTATATTGCTTTGCAGTGATTAAGGAGATGGCGGTAGGCAGGGCTACCGCTGGTATCTTGTACAACTTATTACCTAAATTAATAATCACAGAGAAAGGTCTATATTCATACACAACATACCTCTTCCAAAAGTATGGTTTTCCTAATAATACATCACAAAATTCAAGAGGAGCAACATCACACAATACCTCATTCGTGAAGGGCTTGATGTTGTAGGGCAGGGGACACTGCTAACTGATGCGGAGATATCGTCCTTGGTGAAGCCACTTGATGGCTACCATCGATGGGCCCAACCGCTTCATGACCTTTGCTGAAATGAGGTTCTTTTGGCTCCCACTTTCGATAATGAACTACAACATAGAACCCTTCACCCACATCTGTGAGTGGAAGAGGCATTCCCCCTCCTCTAGATCTCCAGGCTCATTATTCTAGATATTGATGGTGGCCACAGTGGCATCGAGCTCCAAGTCAATGATCTGCTTCCCTTTTTCATTCCCCTTGTTGGGTTCTGAATCAGAGTCATAACATGCGTCTAAATCAGAAGCCTTCAGCTCGACCATCAATGACTGCTTGGCCCGACACTCACTTGTGTTGTGAGTGGAGCTCTTATGGAACTCACACAATTTTCCCATGTCCTTCTTTATCTTCGTGGTGTTGTTCTTTTCTTTTGGCTTTGACAAGTTGTCCTAGGTCACTTCTCTTTGGCTTTGGCCTTTGCTCTGTGGTTTGGGGATGCCATTTTATTGCTTCGGATTCGCTAATCCAAAGTATCGCTTCTTCTATTTAAACTTTCGCTCATTCTTGACAGTGTATCGGTATGACGTGCCAAGAAAGGAGATGTCCAAGAACTCCATCTCGTACTGGATGTACTTGTGTAGGCAACCATGGTACTTGAGTACAAAATTCTGCTCAGAATCCTTGATACCCAACTTTTTGCGGAGGGTATGGAAAACATTTGTGAACTCCGAAGCATCTTGGCCTATTCCCTGTCATAGCGTGGTCTAGTTTATGTATTTATCTTCATACATCCCGAAAGGGTAATATTGTTCCTTGATGGTGTCTTGGAAAGAATCCCAAGTGGGTGCGGCTGAAAACAAATAGGATTCCCTCTCGTCCTTTTGTTCACAGTAGGTTTCCCACCTATCCTCGACGTGTGGGGTGGCTTTGAGAAGTGCAAAAGTAATCTTTTCCTGGTTGGAAAAGTCATGAACTGAAAAATATCCTTCTAATAGATTCAACCATTTATTTACGCCATCTGCATCTATATGGGTCTCAAATATGGGAATTCCAAAGCTAACTTTTACCTTAAAAGGAGTGGCGCCTCTAGAGTGGCTGCTGGATGAAGATGTGTTTCTTGTGGGTAGTCTTCAAAGGAACTGGGCAAAACTATCCATCATCACATTCCTCTGTTTATCAAGGGCTTCCTTGAGCAATATTTTGATAGGATCTCCCGCCCCCTCGTCTTTATTTTCTTCCGCCATTGGAGGCCATCGGGGTTTGCGAGGCTGGTCTTGCGAAGGTTGGACCAGATCGAGCCCTAACTCCTTATACCCTGACCTCATTGGGGACATGCAAAGAAAAACAGAGAAAGAGAATAATGCTTTGATACCACTGGTCCAAAATTAAACAGGAATGCAACAAATTATAGATATAACCATGAATACAGAGATGCGGTAGAAATAAGACTTCATTTCATTAATATCAGAATACTGAAATATGCTTACAAATAGAATGGAAATAAACTAGCTTGGGCGATGGTAGCTTATCTCTTAGAATAGATGTGGCGGCTACATGCCTCTAAACTGTATTAAAATGAGGCTCCAAGACCTATTTATTATTGAGAAACAATAGAAAACCCTAAATATGCAAAAACCTAACCCTAGGAGATGAAGCGCCAAAATTGTGGGCCCCGTTTGGGTAAATTGGTACATCAATTTCTTGGGGTCGTAACTTTGGCATACGATCTCTGTTTGGCTCTCATAATACCTCGTTTCGAAGATATCAAAGAGGAGGCCGAAAAAAGAACAAGAAAACACATTTGGGACTTTTCAGTCTCTAAGTTTTCCCTAAAAACGTCGTTTAGGGCCTCAAAACAGCTTTGGAAGTTCAGGACCTGAAAAGTTGCCAAAAATAGTAAACTGTGCAGGAAACTAAAAAACTGAAGGAGATAATGTTTGGGGTCCAAGTGGAATAGGAGGGTGGCCACCAATATCCACCTGGATCAAACTCCCTCTTGAGTTGTGCGTTGTGCACACTCTGATTGAACTGTCCCTTCAAACTAGCTCTGATACCATGTTAATTTTTACTTAGCTCTTCAGAATTAGTTCTATGTCTAAAACACGATCACAAACACATTAAAATGCTACAACAAAAGAACTTTACACAATGGAAAATGTACATAATGAATCAATGAAATCCACAAGAATTTTTGCAACCCAAAACTTGCTTTTATTATAACTTTAATAAAAAAAATTCATAGGGATCCCATACCAAGGATCATTTCCCTTATAGTTAGCCCTAATACAAGGAAACTATGGCTTGATGTCAACAACACATGACCATCAATCTTCCCTTTAACAAGAAAACTTGACTTACTTGGTGAATAAGCACTTACACTATCCCTTTCGGTCCACTTTCCTTGAACACTTGGTAGGTCCTTTGCCACCTATACTTGTAGATAATATGCTCCTTCAATACCTCTGCCCTAGCTTCTCACAAGGTCCTTTGTTACTTCATATTTTCTTGTACATGTTCCTTAATCTGCCTTATATCAATGATCTATGCTGCTCCAAGGATCACTGAACTTAGGGATGCACAAACTGCCTTCTAATAGTGCTCTTTCTTCATCAAAATCATTTTTCATAAGGTCTTCACCAACACCCTTCAAAACAGTGATTTACCACTTGTATTCACTATACTTAGGGAATTAATAAACATCCCTCACTACAATAACTAAACTGCTCATGAGAAACTGTACTTAGGACACATAAAACCACTGTCCAAACCCTCTAGTTGAACAAACTTTAATTCACAAACCACAACGTTCTTCTACATGAAAACTCAACCTACTTACCTTTCAAGGATCTCTGTTGCAACCCTGAAAGTCTTGATTGTGTGCTCTCAAATAATAGAGGATTTTTGGCCATATTTAGGGCTTCTACGACTACCTCATATTATGCCGTAACTTGATCACATGAGACTTATGAAACTCTGCATATACCACACATATCAACCTTTAAGTCTCATGCATATGAGCTTGAGGAACTTTTCACTCACTCTAGTTGTTCCATAGGCCTATGACCTCCCTATCTAGAAAATACAAGGGTCTCGACCCTCCTTTTGTGCACAAAAATCAACACAACCTAAGCACAAAGATAAACAATAGAACATATGCCTAGAACCATGCATTGACTACACGTCCAACCCTCCTAACTGGGATTGTACCAGAACATAAGAAATAAAGAACAAACACATCCTTCTTTCTTCTCTCTAGCTCGACTCCTTGAGGTATGTGGTCACTTTGGCTTGTCTTCTCTTAATATGATTGCATTTGTGTGATGCCAAATGATCTCAACTTTACTCCTACTTATAGTGTTCTTTGTTAGAGTCACTTTTCACCAAGGGTCACCTCTCTTAAATCAAGCTGACCCAAGCCTACATGCTCAAACACCATTTTACATAAGGAATAAAATTATTTTTATTTACTTTCGCCCACTCGATTGTATCCCTAGGCTCCCCTTAGCCCATCAGGGGTGTCCCTCATGCACACAATGAATAAACAATGATTTTATTCTTGGATATTTCACCCACAACTTTGGGTACAAAGCCAATTTCTTAGGTACATTTCCCACAAAACCATATTTCTGTGAGTCAACTCCTCACAAATCCAGTACCCCAGAGTTTGTGGGAGTACCTCCCAAGCTACACATTCCATCATCTTGTCCTTCTAGAAACTGGATAATACCTCCATAAATTCCTCCTTGGAAACCTCTTCCATTAAATGCTCATTGTCCACATCAAGAGAAAAATGGAAACAAAGCAGTGCATACTGCTTCAACAATAGGGGCTTTGAAGGGGCCTTGAAAATTCCATTAAGGTGTCTGCACCGAAGAGAAACTAAATCATCAAATGAAGAGACACTACTACCATCCTGATCATTTAGATGCCAAATAGTGCTGCTCATTTTCCTCCCTTTAGTGTAATTTTTAAAGAACTTAGTATTCTTGTCCCTTGCCTCGAGCCACATAGCACAACTCTTCAAATTCCAGGTTGCTTCTTCGTCATCCAATAGTTTTTTATTCTTACCTTCCAATCCAAGTAATCTTGCTTTTGAAGCCTCTCATTAATAACCTTCAAAAACCTCTTCATAGATAGCTTTGGGATCCTCTTCAATAGCATAAAGCTCTCGAGTGTCCTATATATTATTAATAACCAACCAAGTAATAGTAACTTGTTTGAAATATTTTAAGTTATGAGTGAACTAAGTAACCGTTGAATATCCAACTCGTGGAACAAAAGGCCTCCAAGTATTTTGGACTAGTTCTAAGAAAGATTCATCCTTGAGCCATACTACATTTAACTTGATAGGGATCGAGGGTTTATTTCTTTGTCCTTTTATCTCCAAGAAGGTATGAGAATGATAAAAACATTTTTCCTCCCTCACATAAGTGGAGTGTCATCCACGAGTTACTCCGCCTGGAGAAAATGATTCAATTTTTTTGGCTATCCTGTTCAAACTTGTTTTGTTATTCCTCTATGTAGGCTTTAGATTCAAAAGATCTACATCAATAGTTGATGAAACTGTAGGTAAATGGTGGAATTTATGTAAATGGGTTCAACTTGTGCCCTTGGCCCCCAAATTTCTGCTAAAAAAATAGAAAACTTTAAATGTCTCCTAGAGATTAAGTTTCTTGCTGAGAATAAAGAAGTCTTTGCAATACTTTCCTAGAATAGGAGCTTGTCCTGTTGGGGTCCATATACATTGATGACCAAAAAATATTTATCCAATACAACTGAATTAAAAGAAATCCCCAAAACCATAGGCATGCCCCAAGAACATAACTCCTTTATAAAACTAGGATTCCACCCAATTGCGACCACCTGATCTGCCATTTGCATCCAAACAGGTAAATTCCCAACTAGGAAACAATTTCAGTAAACAAGCCTGTACATTTTCCCCTTCTCCCAAAGTTTCTTACATGAGGACGATCGAAGCATGATTTGAACCAACTATTCTATGAAGGGCCAATTTTTTAGATGGGTTGGCCAAACCTTGACATTTAAAAGAGAGAGAGATCATGGGGGAACTCTATTGGGGTCTGCAATGCTTTGAGAAACCTATCAATGGCGTGTTATTTTCCATAAGATTTTTCCATCACTTTTATGTTTTGTGCTTTGGAAAGGTTCAACTTTTGACCATGACCCTTGTTCGCACTCGCATGAGAGGGATTGAAACCCAAACCCATGATGACCATCGAGGGATGATACAATAGGACGAGGGTCAATATTGGCTGTGGTGGATACAAGGCAGGTACTTGGTATTATTTTGAAATGAGAAGAGGGGTGCCCATCAATGTACACATTAGAAACATGCCTCAAAATGGTCCATTCCTTTCCCAACTCTGAGAAACTGCTAACAACATATGAAAGAGACAAAGTAGGAGAAGAAGTTCCCTTGTTCTGCTCGACAGATGACGACTCTAGATGGGTCGTAGGATTTTCAAATATGTCCCCTTATATCTCCATGGACTCCACCATTGAAGACATGGTCGTGAGATCCACTGTCGGCCCTAAAGAGGATATGTGGATGCCAGTGTCAACAGTTGGTGGTCCATCTCCAATATGTGGGGATGAGGATATTCCAATTGCCTCTTTTGGTGCTTGATCCACTCCTTGTTTATTGTGTAGAGAGGACTTAGTCACCCCTGAATTTCCACGAAAACCTAGCTTGTAGTCTGCCTTATTGTGTTTGTGCTTATGACATCACTGATATTGGAAAGGAATACCTTTGTAGTCTAATGTTTGTGTGGAAACAATACCTTTGTGAGAAAGCTTCACCTCACCCGATAAGCCTTAGATGTCCAAATTCACTAAAACCCTTGCACTTTCATCTCATCAAAATTTTTGAACGATAAACCCACCTCGAGGCATTCCTTGAGTTGATTTCTGATCTCCATCATGGCCTACTCCGACCAATACTAATATTTTAGTCCATATTTTCTCGCGTTGAATTGAAAAGAGGGGTCCAATTCTTGAGAAGGATTGGAGAGGAGTCTATACTCCATACCTTGTTCATAACCCATTGGACCTCTTCAAAATATTTGAATTAAAAAATGAACCATCCTCTTACCAATACCTTGAAATATGGAAAAGGATTGATGTGCCCCCCCATTCCATAGACCTCAAGTCTTGAATCATCTTCCCATTATAGTGATGTCATCATGCACAACCCACCAATGCAAGCTTGGACCTTTGAACAACCTTATGCATTTCAATACCATCACCCAACACCATAGAGAGCTGCCCCTTCTTCGCTTTGACTGAATATTTTTTTCCCCTTTTTGGGTCCCAAAGGTTGATAACTTAGTACCTAATTAGGAATAGGGTCATTTCCAAGAGTAAAAACCCTAGGAATGACCATTTGGGAACTAGACAACATTGAGGTAAAGATAGAATCTAGGCCGCCCACTAGAAAATCCACCTCCTGTGAATTGGCTGGTAAGAAACCCTCGAGTCCACCTAAAGGAACCATATGCGCAGGTGGGGAGGTCAAGGGAAAAACCCCAGTGGTGTAAGGAACAACCAAAATTGTACTAGGGAGTGAAACATGTCCACCTACTAAGTGCTTGAGTGAGGAGAAAAGCCCAATGAAAGGGAGGGTTGGATTTATAAGAGTTATACAACTATAAAAACCCAAGCTAAGAACCCTGGCGAAAGTGCATATTCTGTAGTTGTTATGAGAGGTAGGGATTGATGAGGGTAGAAATCCATCTCCAAACCATGCAAACCCCAACTCTTGGTGAGCACAGGAGCACCGACAATTGAGAATGGAAACGTCGAAGCTCCAGAGGGGTCTGGACCATAACCTTGTTTTGCTTTCCACCAATGGAAACTTTGTTAAATTTAGGTATGTTCTATGCTATAGCAATTTATTTTAATTTTCCAAATTCTTTTCCAGAATAGCAATAACATCAGCATTAAAGTAAATTGCATATAGAACATAAATATAAATCACAGAAGACAAGCCAAGACAAGAGGACACAAGATGTGGTGCCAGCTTGGGACAAACCCCACAATGTGGGGAAACCCTTGATCAATTCTTCTTTTATGTTCTTCAAAGTTCAGAAGAGAAAGAGAGAGAGATAGATAGTACATTTACAACAGAAGTCAACACTTTGACTTATCTAGATCTAGCATAGATCATTTCGTATAACGATGAGATCAGTTGAAGACATTCTGCTTCAACTGATTCTCCAAGGTGACGGCTCCACCTATCGTAGTGCTGCCTCTCGTTCATTTGCTGCACATCACCGTGTGACACCTTGCTGTACTGTCACATGTGTTGAACCTTGATGAAAAAGCTTCTCTCAGCTTCATGCTGCATCTTCCATGGTCTTATTCATCATCAAGCTACCAATGCTCATGATCTCATTCATCATCATGCTGCTCCTTACTAATATGCCCATCATTCATCATCCAAATGCAATACTGTGTTGCTACATCAAGTTTGCAATACCTTCATGCTTCAGCCTTAGCTTCTTGCTATGGCTCGCAGCCTAGCAAAGCAGTTAGGCTATAGTTCCAGATTCTTTCCTGCAGTCTTAAATTAAACACTCTTTCTATCATCATGCTATCACCTACAACAATCCGAATTTTGTTATACCATATCTGAAACATTCCTGAGCCTT
Source organism: Pinus tabuliformis (assembly GCA_031772625.1). Taxonomy (NCBI): domain Eukaryota; kingdom Viridiplantae; phylum Streptophyta; class Pinopsida; order Pinales; family Pinaceae; genus Pinus; species Pinus tabuliformis. The sequence goes on from CM062807.1 coordinate 315,624,332, forward strand.
AGCTGGAAATTCTTACAACCACATACATATTTCCTTTGACATGGAAAAAGAGGAAACATATATATTAGTATGCTGATCAAGACTGCAATAGATACATAGTCTCCTTAGTTTATCCGAAATCTGTACGTGAGAGATCGCTGTATCATTTAGCCCAGAATTCGATATCTAATCTGTCTGCCTTTCAACATACGAGGTGCAAAGAGACCTTTGATCTCTTGACAGTGATTGTAGCTATCTTACATGACTACAACTAAGACTGCGACTCTTCTGTGCTTGACTGTGGTTCTTTTATGCTTGACAGCGGTTGTTCTGTTATCACTGCGACTATCATTTATGGTGGTTCCTCTTCTATGCATGCAGCTCCATCTTACCGTAGATATTTCTTACTGCAGCTTCTCCTTTACAACGTTAAGGGCATTGTAGTTTAGGGCTGTGTAGTGATGACACCTTCACACTATGTTTGGCAGCTACAGGTCTCACATGACTGCGGCTTCCTTCACATCATTGCGCCTACCCTTTATGACTGTGTTGATATGCTTCCTGTGACTGCGTGAAGATGTCTCTATCTTCATTTTCCTGCGGATCTTCATGACCTGCGTATGTGTCTCCATTGCCTGCAGAGACTGCATTTATTCCTTCCCTTAATGCGGCTTGATGGCATATAAATTCCTTCCCTTACTGCGGCTTGATGTCTCCATTACAGTGTATATACAAAGTTTAGGGCATCATCCAGTGTATATTCTTGGTGTCCCTCCTTCTCCAAAAACCCAAGACGTGGAGAGGAGGAGAACACATGAAGAGGATATGTATCTCAAATGATTTCAAGTCCTCTATATTTATACTAAAAATGTAGATGATGAATAGGCATGTCTATTGGGCTTCTGAGCCTACTCAAGTTGCTGGCCATCTTGATAATAATTCCATAATCAAAATAAATTCATATCTCCATAAATACTTATCGGAATCGGATGATCTTTAGATCAATCCTACACCTCTCAACGAGAGGGATCCAATAAAAATATCAGCTGACATAAATAAGCTGACCCACATGGAGTTTGGCCCTATTTTCCAATTTTAACACTCCATCTCAACTAGGGAGAACTCCATCCGCTGATCCATATGTCTGACTGTACTGTCTTTGCCATTAGTGCCCTGCACTGCTCTGATAAGCTCTACTTAGCTCTGCTCAGCTCTGCTGGCTCTGCTCAGCTCTGCTGGCTCTACTCTACTCTGCTCTGCTCAGCTTGGCTCTACTGAACCATGACGAAGAATAATTGATCGAGAATGTCTCATACCATTCTCCACTGACTCGAAGTCAATCTCAGAGTGCATATCACTGGTCCCAGACCAGTCTCAACCGACCCAAAGTTAGCGTCATAGTATGTATCACTCTCACTGGTCCCAATCCAGTCCTACACTAACTCGAAGTCAGTCTCAGAGTATGTACCACTAGTCCCAAACCAGTCTCAACTGACCTGAAGTCAGCGTCATAGTAGGTACAACTCCTACAACTGGTCCCAGACCAGTATCATTGATCCCAGATCAATGAAGGTCATCCTAGCATAGGGAGTACGGTAGATACAACGATGCGTCCATCAGTACTACTATGGTCTCTATCCTCATTTCATTGCTCATTGATTAGATGAGAGGTACTTCCCATGAGTCCCAGACTGCATGGGTAGGATGCCTCGACAGGAGAACTAATCAATCCTGTCCTCACAGGAGAACTTATCATCCTGCTACATAATCGCCATGGAGAACACATCATCCAAGCCTCACAAGAGAGCTAATCATCTTGCTACATAATCGTCATGGAGAACACATCATCCAGACGTCACAAGAGAACTAATCATCTTGCTACATAGTTGTCATGGAGAACACATCATCCATACCTCACAGGAGAACTAATCATCCTGCTACATAGTCATCATGGAGAACACATCATCTAGACCTCACAGGAGAACTAATCATCCTGCTACATAGTGGTATCCAAACAGATCAATGAAGAGCTTTCGTAACCAGACTGCCTCTCAAGTAGCCATGCTAGCAGCAATATACTTTGCCTCGATGGTGCTCAAAGCCACCGACTTATACTTCCTGCTCATCCAGGATATCGAAGCAGATCCCAAGGAGAACCAGCATTGAGAAGTGCTCTAGTGATCCTTCACACTGCCTGCCCACTCAACATTTGAAATATACCAGGCAGTGTATCTCAATCCATGAGAGATTGTGCCCTGAATATATCTCAAAAGATTCTAGGCACCAATCCAGTGAAGCTCAAGCAAATATGAGTTCACCATGCTAACTGCAACACATATGTTTGGATGGAGGTTCTCCAAGAACATCAACGTGAATGAGTTTATGAAACTCAGAGGCATTTCCCAAATCTGGTCTGACATCACTACCATATAACTTCTTGAAAGTCAAGATCCTCGAGGTAGTCATAGGCTTGCAGTTTATCTTTCCACATTCAGAATCCAACTCCCTCCGTGTCCTACAAATGAGAGGGTCTGCACTTGTCAGAAATAAGTGCCGGTATGAGAGGTCTATCATCCACAACCTTCGAGTAACGGTTTGGATCGATTTCACTCCTAGTGAATCTCAGCTTCATCAGATAGTTGTTAATCCTCTCATACTATGCCTGGGGTGTTTTGCTTCAAGCCATAGAGGGCTTTCTACCACCTGCATACATGAGATTCCCGATCATGAATCTCAAACTCCTCGGGTTGTTCCAAACCTGTGGACCTGTGGCATGAGGGGAATGGTCCCCTTATAAGATTTTCCTTTGGTACATCTCAGACATGTACCTTCATGCTCTTTTTGAATTCAGGCATCCCTATCATCATCTGACTCATAGACCTCCGGTGTTGTGTTAATGGACATGGTTCCCAATGGATTTCCTGCAACTTGATACAACCCTGAACTCAAAAACATCTTTGAAAAATCTATTTTCAAGCACGTACCTTTCCATCGATGAGTGCCACCCTATAACCTTTGACTTCCATTGCTGACATGGACACCAGGTTCTTCTTGCGATCAGGTACATAAAAGAGATTCTGTAAATGAATCGAGTTACCCTCATTCAATTGAGGGGTAAAATTCCCTGCACCCTTTTCGGGATAGGTGGTATCGGCCCCAAGTATAATCCCACGATTACCTATCTAATGAAGTGCCTGGGGTTCCTTGCTTTCTTTAAAGAGTCGACCATTTTTCCTTGATAAACTGTATTACCTGTCATTCCCTTGACCTTGGAATGATTTGATTATCTTCATCAAGAGAAGTGTCTTTGCCATTCAGACACTCCTTCGCATAATGGCCGAACTTATTGTAACCAAGGCATCTGTCTTTCCTTCCACCCTTAGATCCGAGCTTCCCAATGAAGTGATCTTTAAGTAGGCCATCAGAACCTTCCGTTGCACCATTTTGATAATATTCTCTGCTTCGACTTCACCCACGGTGAATTTGAAGAGGGATGAGGAACCCACTGATCCTTTTATCTTGTCCCAAATGTCTTTGGTGATTGCTCTTTCACTTTTTCTTGGGTATTGTCTTCACCTCAGCTCTGATACCATGTTAAATTTAGGTACGTTCTATGCTAGAGAAATTTATTTTAATTTTCCAAATTCTTTTCCAGATTAGAAACCACATCAGCATTAAAGTAAACTGCAGATAGAACATAAATATAAATCGCAGAAGACAAGCTAAGACAATAGGACACAAGATGTGGCACCATCCAGGGACAAACCCCACAATGTGGGGAAACCCTCGATCAATTCTTCTTTTATGTTCTTCAAAGTTCAGCAGAGAAAGAGAGAGAGAGAGATAGTACATTTACAACAGAAGTCAACAATTTGACTTATCTAGATCTAGCATAGATCATTTCCTATAACAATGAGATCAGTTGAAGACATTTTGCTTCAACTGATTCTCCAAGATGATGGCTCCACCTATCGTAGTGCTGCCTCTCATTCATTTGCTGTACATTACCGTGTGACACCTTGCTGTACTGTCACATGTGTTGAACCTTGATGACAGAGCTACTCTCAGCTTCATGCTGCTCATCATGCTGCATCTTCCATGGTGTTGTTCATCATCAAGCTACCAATGCTCATGATCTCATTCATCATCATGCTGCTCCTTACTAATATGCCCATCATTCATCATCCAGCTGCAATACTATGTTGCTACATCAAGTTTGCAATACCTTCATGCTTTAGCCTTAGCTGCTTGCTATGGCTTGCAGCCTAGCAAAGCAGCTAGGCTATAGTTCCAGATTCCTTCCAGCAGTCCTAAATTAAACACTCTTTCTATCGTCATGCTGTCACCTACAACAATCTGAATTTTGTTATACCATATCTGAAACATTCCTGAGCCTTAGCTGGAAATTCTTACAACCACATACATATTTCCTTTGACATGGACAACGAGGAAACATATATATCAGTATGCTGATCGAGACTGCAATAGATACACAGTCTCCTTAGTTCATCTGAAATCTGTACGTGAGAGATCGCTGTATCATTTAGCCCAGAATTCGATATCTAGTATGTCTGCCTTTCAACATTCGAGGTGCAAAGAGACCTTTGATCTCTTGATAGTGATTGCGGCTATCTTACATGAATACAACTAAGACTGCGGCTCTTCCGTGCTTGACTGTAGTTCTTTTATGCTTGACAACGGCTGTTCCGTTATCATTGTGGCTATCAATTATGGTGGTTCCTCTTCTATGCCTGCGGCTCCATCTTACAACGAATACTTCTTACTGCAACTTCTCCTTTACGGCGTTAAGGGCATTGTAGTTTAGGGCTGCATAGTGATGACATCTTCACATTGTGTTTGGCAGCTACAGGTCTCACATGACTGCGTCTTCCTTCACATCACTGCGCCTACTCTTTATGACTGCGTTGATATGTTTCCTATGACTGCGTGAAGATGTCTCTGTCTTCATTTGCCTGCGGATCTTTGTGACCTGCGTATGTGTCTCCATTGCCTGTGGAGATTGCATTTATTCCTTCCCTTACTATGCCTAAACTCAAAACAGGAACTTTGGCCCAAAAACCCCGAAAAAACATGAAAAACAGTGCTAAAAACGAAAAGTGTGTACACTGGAATGATGGTTTTTTCTTTTAGGGTCAATTTTGAACATGTTTTAAAAATGGCAGTGAAAACAATTTTTTTTGTGGAAAAATTGTGCAAAAAACACCCTGAAAATGAAAAGTATTGATAGTGGAATGATGGCATTTTTTTTAGTGTCAATTTTCAACATTTTTAAAAAATGCTAGTAAAACCAAATTTAAAATTTAAAATTTCGATTTTTTTTTTTTTTAAGATTGTTAATTTTTTTTTTTTATTTTATTTTATTTTATTTTAAAAACAAAAAAAAAGACTCACACTACTCTATAAAAATATAAATATAATTTTGATTCAAATTAAAAAATTAAAATTAAAATTATTATTATTATTATTATAATAATATAACGCTCATAACATATTTCATGAAAAATACTTAAAAATATTAACATTATGTGTATATTTTTTTTAAATTGAATGTCTTAGTTTATATCAATACATCATACCCCTATATATATATATATATATATATATATATATATATATATATATATATATATATATATATAACTTTTGTTGTTCAATGGTTGAAAATCATAATGGGTGACTCTAGAATAAATGATACTTTGCAGGAATTTAGATGAATTAGATTCAAATTAAAATTCCTAAATTTGAAATATATAGTAAACGAGAAAATCTTTGATCTTGTTATGTTGCAATTATTATAACTGTAACCACTCCAAAATTATGCATGTAGATTTATTTGATTCCTTATTAATGTTAAAAAAGTCTCATGTTATTTGATTCCCTGTTAATGTTACTTAAGTTACTATTTTATCATTTTAACTCTTGGATTTTTAAATGAGGAATTGAAAAAGTGGATTAACAACTTTGGTATTATTTAAAATATAATGATAATAGTTTGGACATTAAGGGTTTTGATTTAACCTAAAACATTAGGGATTGAGATTGGTTGGTTCTCGTTGGAAAATAATATATTTTTGAATTAATAAATAAGTATTAATAAATAAAGTTTGTTGTTCTATGGTTGAAAATCATAATGGGTGACACTAGAATAAATGATACTTTGTTGAAATTAGATTCAAATTAAAATTCCTAAATTTAAAATATATTGGCACCCGCAACGTAAACGAGAAAATCTTTGATCTTGTTATCTTGCAATTATTATAACTGTAATCACTCCAAAATGATGCATGTAGATTTATTTGATTCCGTATTAATGTTAAAAAAGTATCATGTTATTGGATTCCTGTTAATGTCACTGAAGTTACTCTTTTATCATTTTAACTCTTGGATTTTTAAATGAAGAATTAATAAAGTGGATTAACAACTTTGGTATCACGTAAAATATAATGATAATAGTTTGGACATTAAAGGTTTTGATTTAACCTAAAACATTAGGGATTGAGATTAGTTGATTCTCATTGGAAAATAATAATTTTTTGAATTAATAAATAAAGTTTGTTGTTCTATGGTTGAAAATCATAATGGGTGACACTAGAATAAATGATACTTTGCCAAATTTAGAGGAATTAGATTCAAATTAAAATTCCTAAATTTAAAATATATTGGCGGCAGGGTAATTCCGGGAATCGCCCAACATAAATGAGAAAAGCTTTGATCTTGTTATGTTGCAATTATTATAACTGTAACCACTCCAAAATGATGCATGTAGATTTATTTGATTCCCTATTAATGTTAAAAAAGTATCATGTTATTTGATTCCCTGTTAATGTTACTGAAGTTATTATTTTATCATTTTAACTCTTGGATTTTTAAATGAGGAAATGATAAAGTGGATTAACAACTTTGGTATCATTAAAAATTTAATGATAATAGTTTGGAAATTAAGGGTTTTGATTTAACCTAAAACATTAGGGATTGAGATTAATTGATTCTATTTGGAAAATAATATTTTTTTTGAATTAATAAATAAGTATTAATAGTTTGTTGTTCTATGGTTGAAAATCATAATGGGTGACACTAGAATAAATGATACTTTGTCGAAATTTAGAATAGATTCAAATTAAAATTCCTAAATTTAAAATATATTGGCAGCAGGGCGATTCTGACAATCGTCCAATGTAAACAAGAAAAACTTTGATCTTGTTATGTTGCAATTATTATAACTGTAACCACTCCAAAATGATGCATGTAGATTTATTTGATTCCCTATTAATGTTAAAAAAGTATCATGTTATTTGATTTGCTATTAATGTTACTTAAGTTACTATTTTATCATTTTAACTCTTGGATTTTTAAATGAGGAATTGAAAAAGTGGATTAACAACTTTGGTATTACTTAAAATATAATGATAATAGTTTGGACATTAAGGGTTTTGATTTAACCTAAAACATTAGGGATTGAGAATAGTTTGGACATTAAGGGTTTTGATTTAACCTAAAACATTAGGGATTGAGATTAGTTGATTTTGGTTGGAAAAAAATATTTTTTTGAATTAATAAATAAGTATTAATAAATAAAAATTGTTGTTCTATGGTTGGAAATCATAATGGGTGACACTAGAATAAATGATACTTTGCCAGAATTTAGAGAAATTAGATTCAAATTAAAATTCCTAAATTTAAAATATATTGGCAGCCGAGCGATTCAGGGAATCGCCCAACATAAACGAAAAAAGCTTTGATCTTTTTATGTTGTAATTATTATAACTATAACCACTCCAAAATGATGCATGTAGATTTATTTGATTTCCTATTAATGTTAAAAAAGTATCATGTTATTTGATTCCCTATGTTACTGAAGTTACTATTTTATCATTTTAACTCTTGGATTTTTAAATGAGGAATTAATAAAGTGGATTAACAACTTTGGTATCACTTAAAATATAATGATAATAGTTTGGACATTAAAGGTTTTGATTTAACCTAAAACATTAGGGATTGAGATTAGTTGATTCCGTTTGGAAAATAATATCTTTTTGATTTAATAAATAAGTATTAATAAATAACATTTGTTGTTCTATGGTTGAAAATCATAATGGGTGACACTAGAATAAATGATACTTTGCCGGAATTTAGAGGAATTAGATTCAAATTAAAATTCCTAAATTTAAAATATATTGGCATCCGGGCGATTCCGGGAATCGCCCAACATAAACGAGAAAAGCTTTGATCTTGTTATGTTGAAATTATTATAACTGTAACCACTCCAAAATGATGCATGTAGATTTATTTGATTCCCTATTAATGTTAAAAAAGTATCATGTTATTTGATTCTCTGTTAATGTTACTGAAGTTACTATTTTATCATTTTAACTCTTGGATTTTTAAATGAGAAATTAATAAAGTGGATTAAAAACTTTGGTATCACTTAAAATATAATGATAATAGTTTGGACATTAAGGGTTTTGATTTAACATAAAACATTAGGGATTGAGATTAGTTGATTCTCGTTGGAAAATAATATTTTTTTGAATTAATAAATAAGTATTAATAAATAAAGTTTGTTGTTCTATGGTTGAAAATCATAATGGGTGACACTAGAATAAATGATACTTTGTCGAAATTTAGAGGAATTAGATTCAAATTAAAATTCCTAAATTTAAAATATATTGGCAGCCGGGTGATTCCGGGAATCGCCCAAGGTAAACGAGAAAATCTTTGATCTTGTTATATTGCAATTATTATAACTGTAACCACTCCAAAATGATGCATGTAGATTTATTTGATTCCCTATTAATGTTAAAAAAGTATCATGTTATTTGATTCCCTGTTAATGTTACTGAAGTTACTATTTTATCATTTTAACTCTTGGATTTTTAAATGAGGAATTAATAAAGTGAATTAACAACTTTGGTATCACTTAAAATATAATGATAATAGTTTGGACATTAAGGGTTTTGATTTAACCTAAAACATTAGGGATTGAGATTAGTTGATTCTGGTTGGAAAATAATATTTTTTTGAATTAATAAATAAGTATTAATAAATAAAGTTTGTTGTTCTATGGTTGAAAATCATAATGGGTGACACTAGAATAAATGATACTTTGCCGGAATTTAGAGAAATTATATTCAAATTAAAATCTCGAAATTTAAAATATATTGGCAGCTGGGGGATTGCGGGAATTGCACAACGTAAACGAGAAAAGCTTTGATTTTGTTATGTTGCAATTATTATAACCGTAACCACTCCAAAATGATGCATGCAGATTTATTTGATTCCCTACTAATGTTAAAAAATTAACATGTTATTTGATTCCGTGTTAATGTTACTGAAGTTATTATTTTATCATTTTAACTCTTGGATTTTCAAATGAGGAATTAATAAAGTGGATTAACAACTTTGGTATCACTTAAAATATAATTATAATAGTTTGGACATTAAGGGTTTTGATTTAACCTAAAACATTAGGGATTGAGTTTAGTTGATTCTAGTTGGGAGATAATATTTTCTTGAATTAATAAATAAGTATTAATAAATAAAGTTTGTTGTTCTATGGTTGAAAATCATAATGGGTGACACTAGAATAAATGATACTTTGCTGAAATTTAGAGAAATTAGATTCAAATTAAAATTTCCTAAATTTAAAATATATTGGCAGCTGGGCGATTCCGGGAATCGCCCAAGGTAAACGAGAAAAACTTTGATCTTGTTACGTTGCAATTATTATAATCGTAACCACTCCAAAATGATGCATGTAGATTTATTTGATTCCATGTTTTTTCCCATGGAAAAAAATCGTAATTTCTATTGATATATAAGAAATTACATTTTGTAGATGCTAAGGCATATGCATATGGAGGCAGAGTTGCCTGTCAAGTTCAAAAAGGAAACTTTTGACCAGAAAGGTAATGAAAAGTTTTATCTCCACGCAGGGAGTCTGTTATCTGCTATACTATATCTATGCCTGCTCTCTAACATAGAGAGAACAAGATCAAAATTGTAAGCTGTCTCTTCGCAGAGAGAGATACTAAGTATCAAGATCTGGGCTGTATATCCAAGTCATAAATATAGACCAAAAAGATGTAAATACAAACATGTTATATACAAGTTTATCAGAAAATATTGTAGGGCTTATAGCCCATTTTCTCTGGTATCCACAAAAGGTCTGTGATAATGCTGGTGGTAGGTCCCATCTATTTCCTCCTGGATCAGCCAGTCATTGCCCTGTCTAAGCGCTACCTCTTTGGAAAGGTGATCTGCCCCCGTGTTTTGCTCCCTGTAAATGTGGCGACAGGTAAAGGAGTCAAAAGAAGATATCAATCTTTGTGCTTCTTCTAATATATGCCTCAATGAAAATGCATTACAGTGGGATGCATTATTTAACCAATTGCAAATGATTTTGGAATCACCAAACAGCTGTAGATGTCTGCAATTCTTTTCCAATGCAAAATGAATGAGATGTTTAGCAGTGCAGAGTTCAACATAATTATTAGTTCCCCTGCCTAAATTTATTTGGATCTTGAAACAATGTGAATCATTTAGGTAGAGAATGGCTCTGCCACCACATCCTGCCTCCTGCACATATCCATCAAAGTATGCCCACGGTTTTGTTTTGTCTATGTTTTCTGGTATAATGGTGCGGGGAGGGGCATTGGAGTCCTCCTCGGGAAGTAGATCATAATCCGCAATGGTATGAAGCAGGATGGTAGGCCAGTGGGGTATTTTGTGGTTGAAAATACAATGGTTTCTAGCAATCCAAAGTGACCAGCAAACTAGAAGAGGCATATTTCTTGATTTTCCATTTTGACTTTGACACCATGTGCTCCAGGCATCCAGAATGTTGTGTCCTTGCCATAATTTTAAGCTAGGATAGTGAGAAATGATGGAATTCCAATGTGCCTTAGTGGTGGGGCAATGTAGGAAGAGATGATCAATATTTTCTTCTTCATTGTGACACAGGTGACACCAGAAAGGGTCGTGGAAGGATCTTTTCATCAGATTTGACCCTGTGGGTATCTTATCAAACAAAATGTTCCACATCAGTAAGTGGGTACGAGGGGCCGGCTTGAGCTTCCAGAGTAATCTCCAAGTCGGGTTTATGTTCGGGGGTTTGAATGGTTCCATTAATCTCATATATCCCGCTTTTGGAGAATATGTACCATGTTTGGCAAAGGCCCATATAATCTCGTCCGGTCCTTCGGAAAGTCAGATGTGAGCCTGTGTGAGAGCGTCCATGTATTCCTACCAATCAGGTCGCCACTGTATAGGGATGTCCAGATCACGAGCCGATTTCCATGCTTGCTGTAGGAAGGAGGAATTGTTCCTGTCACCGATGTGTTTGATGTGGGTGATACCCCTGCTGTGTAAATGCCTTATCAAGTCTTCCGGTAGTCTGTGTGCATTGCCACAACCAACCCATGGGTCCGTGCCAATACGAACAACATTGCCCTCCTTTATTCTCCATGTAATGCCTTCACAAAGGAGTGGTAATGCATTAATGACTGTCTTCCATACATTGGAGATGTTATTACTTGTTCTGTGCTGCTGTCTGAACCAGTCCATCAGGTTCATGGGCCATCTATATTTTACCTGTGCAACCCGGGACCAGAGGCTGTTTGAGGTGATAAGATGCCAACCGAGCTTTGCTTCCAGGGCTTTGGAAAAAATATCAAGCCTTTTGATACCCCATCCTCCCCATCTCTTAGGCATTGCAACGGTGTCCCATTTGACCTAGGCAAATAACCTACTCGGTTGATTACCTTTCCATAGGAATCTGAAACATATACTTTGTAGCCTGTTCAGTATACCCTTCGATATCTAAGCCAGGGTCATCTAGAAAACAGGAGTGGCTTCAATCATAGCTTTAATCAGGGCTAATCTACCTACACGGGATAGGTATTTATGGTACCAAACCTGAAGGCGCTTCTCCACTTTTGCAATTAGCCATGTCCAGTCTGCGATCCTATACCCATTAGGCTTTAGCCTAAAGCCCAGATATTTAAGACCGTCCTCCAGGTTCAGAGAGGTAAAAGGGAAGCGCTGTGAGGTAAATATAATCTCATGTTGTGAGCAGCCAAAGGAAGTAATTGAGGATTTACCATCATTTATAGTCATCACAGTTGCTTGTTGAAAAAGATTGAAGATATTCTGTAGGACCGTGGTGTTGCCAATACTACCATTTAAAAAAATGAGAATGTCATCAACAAATAATAGATGGGTGAGATAAAAATTCTCAGAGATCTTAATGCCAGCCAGTTGATTCCTATTGCGAGCAGATATGATGGCCCTGCTTAATCCTTCCATGATAAGTAAGAAAAGTAGTGGGGAGAGTGGGCATCCCTGCCTGAGACCCCTCTCCGAGAGGAAGAAAGATGTGGCTTCCCCATTTAATAACACACTGTAAGATACATCTTTAATGCAACTCATGATCCATTTAATATATGCAAAGGGGAAGCCTAGGTGAGTCAGAAGTAATCTTATGTAGAGCCAATTAGCTCTATCAAAGGCCTTTGAGAGGTCCACCTTCAGAATCATGCCTTTCTGTTTCTTCATCTGCATAGTGTGGAGGAGTTCCTGCGCTGTGGCTATAGCCTCATGAATTTGTCTGTGCTGAAGGAAAGCAAACTGCTCTGAGGATATGTGCCTGGAGAGGATAGGCTTCAGTCAATTTGCTATGATCTTTGCGATAATCTTGTACAAGCAGTTGCAGAGGGAAATGGGTCGGAAGTCGTTGAAAGAGGAGGGATTGTCAGATTTCGGAATAAGGGCAATGAAGGTGGATTTGATGTCCGAGGAATCTTCCACTCCTCCTGTAGTCCTCCACAATCTTGAGTAAATCGTCCCCCAGGATGTCAAAAAAGGCTATGTAGAACTTAATGGTCCACCCATCTGGCCCAGGACTCTTGTCTTTTTTAAACCATTTTATAGTCACCTCAAGCTCCTCCTTCGACACTTCCATCATCAGGTCCTCTGAGTCTTCCTGTTGTACAAATCTGGGAAAGTGTTCTGCAATCCGCATGATTTCCATAATATTCACAGCTCTGGGCGCCTTGTAGATGCCTTTGAAGTGGTCAATAGCTAATCTAGCCAGATCCCGTTGGGATGATACCGATTGACCCTGATCATTACGAAGTTCCCAAATAGTGTTAATGGCCTTTCTGCCGTTAGCAAACTTATGAAAAAACTTAGTATTGTCATCTCCTTCAGTGAGCCAGATTGCCCTGCTCCTGAGCCTCCAGCTCTCCTCCCTTTCCTTCAGAATTTGGGAACGCTTCGTGATGAGGGAGGTATAATGATCTTTATCTTCTTGTGTTAGGAAAGTACCATTAGAAGAGTCCTCATGGGTGGCAATGGCCATCTCTGCTTCCCTCAGGGTGTTATCATCATTTTTCCATTTCTGGTGTGCCCAAATTTTGGAGATCCTCTTAAGTTCTGTCAATTTCCTGATAAAGCCTGCTGTATGATCCTCACGTTCCTGTATAGGGTTGGATTGCCAGTAATTAGAGACCATTTGAATGTAGGAAGGATCCTTGAGCCAAGAGGCATTGAATTTGAAGGGGCTTTTAATCCTCAGGTTTGAATCGTCCAATTCCAAGAATATTGGCCGATGATCAGAAATGCCTCCAGTGCCAACCCACTGTCGAATACGCGGATGCGAGCTCAAGAAAGCTTCTTTGATGAGGAATCTATCAAGTCTCCTTGCAAGGTTGTGGTCTCCACTGCGATTGTTTGTCCATGTATACTGAATCCTGGCTAATGGAATGTTTACCCACTGGTGCTCCTCAAGTAAGGTAGAGATGGTGTCTGTGAGGCCATCTACTTGGGCTGAGTGTCCCCAAGATTCACTGTATCCCAATGAAAAATTTAAATCTCCTCCAAGAATGATGTTGTCTGCCTGCAAGAATTCTGAGTCCAGAAGGGTTCTCCAAAAGTTGTCCTATCCACACATGGACCATATACATTCATAATGCGCACTTCAGATTCTATAGAGTGGGCATATATATCCATGCCTATAAAGCCCCGACCTCCCCAAATGTTCCTGAGCTCCATAGATTTGTTGTGTAGACCAATAGCAGTACCCCCCGATCTCCCAGATGCGTCCAGGGCGTGGAAGGTCCAATTCGGCAACCAAGAATTAAGAGTAGTGATAAGAGAATCCGTCGAACAAAGAATTTCTTGTAAGAATATAATGTCCAGCTATGTCAAGGTAAGAAATCTTTTGAGTGCTAGCTTTTTGGAGGGCTAGCAAACCCTCTGCAATTGTAGGATAGGAACTTCATGGAGGGTGAGGCAAAGGGCTGTTCCTAGCTCTAAGGGCCCTATCAATAGTTTGTTGCCGCCCGAGGGCAACTTCTTCACCTGCAGTGTGTCTGGCTTTAGTGAGATGAGATGGTCGACCCCTTGAGGGTTTATGGGAGGTAGGGGTAGTCTCAGGGTCCAAGCCAATCGCGTCACGTCCACAATCCTTTGATCTGGATCGGAGGGCGTACCGAGGGGATACAGAGGGGGAGGGGGTGGGAAGAGAAGGTAGAGAGGATGACGATAGGGATGGGATGCTGGGGGCAGTGATGGGAGGGGGAAGGGGAAGAGAGCAAAGAAGAGAGGAGGGAGAGGCAAAACCCTGAGATCCAATAATCATCGAGGAGACCGAAAATGATAAAGTAGGAGGAGATGTACAAATGTATGAATGGGATGCAAGAGCTTCAGATATACCAGATACAGGAGTAGAGAGAGAGGAGGATGTAGATAACATACCCGACATCGAGATGTTCTCCATTGTTGGACTGGTACACGCTGGAGGAGGAGGCGAAGAAGGGTTTGTGGCAGAGAGTCCCTTATCAGTGCCCACTGTCTCTAGTGTTCCCCGGGTGTCCTCTGCATCCTTGTCGATCTTTCCAGGTTCAACATCAATGTCATGCCGTGTAAGGTTACCACTGGGATGCTCCGGCTCCAAGCCCTGTTCAGAACCCCTGGTCTTTTGCAAGAGGGGGAAATCCTTGAATAAGTGCCCCACTTTGTGGCATCTGCAACAACGATATGGAATGCCTTCATAATCGATGATCTGCTTGCGAGATGTGTCCCTCCATTGAATAGTGATGTACTCCTGTAGGCTGCCCTGAGTATCAAGGTTGATAAGAATTTGAGCATATGCCATCATGCCCGTGAATTGATAGGACTTGTCATAATCCATGTAGGTGCCAATAGCATTACCAATCCACCTGAAAATGTCCTTAGACCAATATTGCAAAGGGAGACCCAGGAGCCGAATCCATACTGGTCCAATACCTATTTGCTCAGTCTCTGGATCAAATAGAGGCGTCCAATGCTTCAGAAGTACCAGGGCGTGTTCAAAGTGCCAGTAGGAGGACAATACCCAGTTGGTGTGATCAGCACGAGCGAATCTCAGTGCGAACCATCCCCTCACAAATGTCTACACAAAGGGGATGTCCACCAGATGGTGACCCCAAACCTCGGAAGCTCGGAAGCCCAAGCTTTCAAACGGGCTGCCGTGTAGTTCCGTCCTCTGATGCGCCCAGCCAAGACTCTGTCGGCGAAATCCATAGTGTCTCCCCACTGTATGTCCTCTTTGAGTCTGAGAAAGATATCGTCTACCTTGGACTTGTAACACTTGTACTTCTTCTTAGAACCCTGAGGAGGTGGCTGATGTTGTACTCGGTTCGGAAGAGGGCCTGAAACCGCGGGGGGAGGGTTAGGGTTAGACGAGGGAGGGTTAGGGTTACCAACGGAGGTAGGAATAGAACTGGCGAGAGGCGGAACGACGGTCAAGCTGCCAGAAGGTGGAGTGGATGTGGCCTGTGGGGGAAAACCGGCAAATCCGACGGTCACCGATGGGGGGATAATTTGCCGGACCGGCGCTCCAGATACCTGGATGTCCAAACCAGGGTTAGGATAAAGGCAGTCAGAGACGAAATCGAGGGTAGCCGGGGAATGAGGGGGGGTAGAAAGCGATGGCCAAGTAGACGGGTCATCCGGGAGGACCACAGACTAAGACCGTGACGGTTCCGCAAAGGAGAAAGAAGGGAAACTTCCGGAAAGGCTAGAGCTAAGCATACCTGTAGATGCGGAATACGTGGAGCGCCAGATGGATACCCCTTCCAGCGGGTCTTCGGAGTAATCGACGGCATCAAGGTCGTCCATGGTGACAACTGCTCCTTGTAATGGAGGACACCTCGAAAATGCTGGAAAACGGAGAGTAAAACCAAACCCCAGAAAACGGACAGAGAGAAAATAGTGAGTAGACTGTCGATAGGTAAACGGCCGGGTAATAAAATGCCAAACAGTAAAAAAACCCCCCTCAAAGCCCCAACATGTTGAAATATAGTTAACGGCGTGCTGAAAGGAGATGAGGTAGTTAAGGAAAAGTACGAAGCACGGAAAGTGACTGTCCAAGCAAGGTTACCGGTGACCATCCATGGTTTCGCTGTAAAACTGCAGAAACCAAAAAATCCCTAACCCAGGCCCTCTTGATCAATTAGCCGTAGAGTCTTGCCATTTGATTCCATGTTAATGTTACTGAAGTTACTATTTTATCATTTTAACTCTTGGATTTTTAAATGAGGAATTAATAAAGTGGATTAACAACGTTGGTATCACTTAAAATATAATGATAATAATTTGGACATTAAGGGTTTTGATTTAACCTAAAACATTAGGGATCAAAATTAGTTGATTCTGGTTGGAAAATAATATTTTTTTTGAATTAATAAATAAGTATTAATAAATAAAGTTTGTTGTTCTATGGTTGAAAATCATAATGGGTGACACTAGAATAAATGATATTTTGCCGGAATTTAGAGGAATTAGATTCAAATTAAAATTCCTAAATTTAAAATATATTGGCAGCCGGGCGATTCCGGGAATCACCCAACATAAACGAGAAAATCTTTGATCTTGTTATGTTGCAATTATTATAACTGTAACCACTCCAAAATGATGCATGTAGATTTATTTGATTCCCTATTAATGTTTAAAAAGTATCATGTTATTTGATTCCCTGTTAATGTTACTAAAGTTACTATTTTATCATTTTAACTCCTGGATTTTTAAATAAGGAATTAATAAAGTGGATTAACAACTTTGGTATCACTTAAAATATAATGATAATAGTTTGGACATTAAGGGTTTTGATTTAACCTAAAACATTAGGGATTGAGATTAGTTGATTCTCATTGGAAAATAATATATTTTTGAATTAATAAATAAGTATTAATAAATAAAGTTTGTTGTTCTATGGTTGAAAATCATAATGGGTGACACTAGAATAAATGATACTTTGCTGGAATTTAGAGGAATTAGATTCAAATTAAAATTCCTAAATTTAAAATATATTGGCAGCCGGGGGATTCCGGGAATCACCCAATGTAAACGAGAAAATATTTGATCTTGTTATATTGCAATTATTATAACTGTAACCACTCCAAAATGATGCATGTAGATTTATTTGATTCCCTATTAATGTTAAAAAAGTATCATGTTATTTGATTCCCTATTAATGTTATTGAAGTTACTATTTTATCATTTTAACTCTTGGATTTTTAAATGAGGAATTAATAAAGTGGATTAACAACTTTGGTATCACTTAAAATATAATGATAATAGTTTGGACATTAAGGGTTTTGATTTAACCTAAAACATTAGGGATTGAGATTAGTTGATTATGTTTGGAAAATAATATTTTTTTGAATTAATAAATAAGTATTAATAAATAAAGTTTGTTGTTCTATGGTTGAAAATCATAATGGGTGACATCAGAATAAATGATACTTTGCCAAAATTTAGAGGAATTAGATTCAAATTAAAATTCCTAAATTTAAAATATATTGGCAGCCGAGCGATTCCGGGAATCACCCAACGTAAACGAGAAAATCTTTGATCTTGTTATGTTGCAATTATTATAACTGTAACCACTCCAAAATGATGCATGTAGATTTATTTGATTCCCTATTAATGTTAAAAAGGTATCATGTTATTTGATTCCGTGTTAATGTTACTGAAGTTACTATTTTATCATTTTAACTCTTGGATTTTTAAATGAGGAATTAATAAAGTGGATTAGCAACTTTGGTATCACTTAAAATATAATGATAATAGTTTGGACATTAAGGGTTTTGATTTAACCTAAAACATTAGGGATTGAGATTAGTTGATTCTGGTTGGAAAATAATATTTTTTGAATTAATAAATATGTATTAATAAATAAATTTTGTTGTTCTATGGTTGAAAATCATAATGTGTGACACTAGAATAAATTTAAAGTAAAAAAATAGGTCTTTTAAAAAAATGACATGATGTAGAATCATCACTTTTTAAAATCAGTTTGCAAATCACTAACATTCTAAAATGTAATGTACATAAAAAAAAATTAAAGTGCCAAAAACTATGCTCCAAAAAAAATATGTGTGTTCTACATCGCCCCTTTTCAAAATCGGGTCACTTTTTCGCTATCTCTACAAAATGAGTAACTATATCAGTTCCTGTTTCAAAGTTTACATTGTGGCGGCTTGATGGTATATAAATTCCTTCCCTTACTGTGGCTTGATGTCTCCATTACAACGTATATACTGCGTTTAGGGCATCATCCAATGTATATTCTTGGTGTCTCTCCTTCTCCAAAAACCCAAGACATGGAGAGGAGGAGAACACATGAAGAGGATATGTATCTCAAATTATTTCAGGTCCTCTATATTTATACTAAAAACGTAGATGATGAATAGGCATGTATATTGGGCTTTTGAGCCTACTCAAGTTGCTGGTCAGCTTGATAATAATTCCATAATCAAAATAAATTCATATCTCCATAAATACTTATTGGAATTGGATGATCTTTAGATCAATCCTGCACCTCTCGATGAGAGGGATCCAATAAAAATATCAGTTGACATAAATAAGTTGACCCACATGGAGTTTGGCCCTAGTTTCCAATTTTAACACTCGCTCTCAACTAGGGAGAACTCCATCTGCTGATCCATATGTCTGACTGTACTGTCTCTGCCATTAGTGCCCTGCACTGCTCTGCTCAACTCCACTAGCTCTGCTGGCTTTGCTCAGCTCTGCTGGGTCTGCTTAGCTCTGCAGGCTTTGCTCAGCTCTATAGGCTCTGCTGGCCCTGCTCAGCTCTGCTAGCTCTACTCAGCTCTGCTAGCTCTGCTCTACTCTGCTCTGCTCAGCCTGGCTCTGCTGAACCATGAAGACGAAGAATTGATCGAGAATGTCTCATACCATTCTCCACTGACCCGAAGTCAGTCTTAGAGTGCATACCACTGGTCCCAGACCAGTCTCAACCAACCCGAAGTCAACATCATAGTATGTATCATTCTCACTGGTCCCAGACCAGTCCTACATTGACCCGAAGTCAATTTTAGAGTATGTACCACTGGTCCCAGACCAGTCTCAAACGACCCGAAGTCAGCGTCATAGTAGGTACAACTCCTACAATTGGTCCTAGACCAGTATCATTGATCTCGAAGTCAGCGTCATAGTAGGTACAACTCCTACAATTGGTCCTAGACCAGTATCATTGATCTCGAAGTCAGCGTCATAGTAGGTACAACTCCTACAATTGGTCCTAGACCAGTATCATTGATCCCAGATCAATGAAGGTCATCCTAGCATAGGGAGTACGGTAGATACATTGAAGCGTCCATCGGTACTACTATGGTCCCTATCCTCATTTCCATGCTCATTGATTAGATGAGAGGTACTTCCCATGAGTCCCAGACTGCATGGGTAGGATGCTTCGACAAGAGAACTAATCAATCCTATCCTCACAGGAGAACTTATCATCCTGCTACACAATCTCCATGGAGAACGCATCATCTAGGCCTCACAGGAGAGCTAATCATCCTGCTACATAATTGTCATGGAGAACACATCATCCAGACCTCACAGGAGAACTAATCATCTTGCTACATAGTCGTCATGGAGAACACATCATCCAGACCTCACAGGAGAACTAATCATCCTGCTACATAGTCGTCATGGAGAACACATCATCTAGACCTCACAAGAGAACTAATCATCCTGCTACATAGTGGTATCCAAACAGCTCACTGAAGAGCTTTCGTAACCAGACTGCCTCTCAAGTAGCCATGCTAGCAGCAATATACTCTGCCTCGGTGGTGCTCAAAGCCACCAAATTCTGCTTCCTACTAATCCAGGATATCGAAGCAGATCCCAAGGAGAACCAACACTTAGAAGTGCTCTAGTGATCCTTCACACTGCCTGCCCACTCAACATTTGAAATATTCTAGGCAGTGTATCTCAATCCATGAGAGATTGTGCCCTGAAGATATCTCAGAAGATTCTAGGCACCAATCCTGTGAAGCTCAACCAAATATGAGTTCACCATGCTAACTGCAACACATATGTCTGGACGGAGGTTCTTTAAGAGCATCAACGTGAATGAGTTTATAAAACTGAGAGGCATTTCCAAAATTTGGTCTGACATCACTACCATATAACTTCTTGAAAGTCAAGATCCTCAAGGTAGTCACAGGCTTATAGTTTATCTTTCCACATTCGGAATCCAAATCCCTCTGTCTCCTACAAATGAGAGGGTCTGCACCTGTCAGACATAGGTGTCGATATGAGAGGTCTATCATCCATAACCTTCGAGTAACGGTTTGGATTGATTTCACTCCTAGTGAATCTCAGCTTCATTAGACAGCTGTTGATCCTTTCATACTATGCCCGAGGTGTTTTGCTTCGAGCCATAGAGGGCTTTCTACCACCTGCATACATGATATTCCCAATCATGAATCTCAAACTCCTCGGGTTGTTCCAAACTTGTGGACCTGTGGCATGAGGGGAATGGTCCCCTTATAAGATTTTCCTTTGGTACATCTCAGACATGTACCTTCATGCTCTTTTCGAATTCAGGCATCCCTGTCACCCTCTGACTCATAGACCTCTGGTGCTGTGTCAATGGACATGGTTCCTAGTGGACTTCCTGCAACTTGATACAACCCTGTACTCAAAAACATCTTTGAAAAATCTATTTTCAAGCGCGTACCTTTCCATCGATGAGTGCCACCCTGTAACATTTGACTTCCATTGCTGACATGGACACTAGGTTCTTCTTGCAATCAGGTACATAAAAGATATTCTGTAAATGAATCGAGTTACCCTCATTCAATTGAGGGATAACATTCCCTGCACCCTTTTCGGGATAGGTGGTATCAAACCCAAGTATAATCCCATGATTATCTATCCGATGAAGTGCCTGGGGTTCCTTGCTTTCTTTGAAGAGTCGACCATTTTTCCTTGATAAACTGTATTACCTGTCATTCCCTTGACCTTGGAATGATTTGATTATCTTCATTAAGAGAAGTGTCTATGCCATTCAGACACTCCTTCATATAATGGCCAAACTTATTGTAACCAAGGCATCTGTCTTTCCTTCCACACTTAGATCCGAGATTCCCAATGAAGTGATATTTAGGTAGGCCATCAGAACCTTCCACTGCACCATTCTGATAATATTCTCTGCTTCGACTTCACCCAGGGTGAATTTGAAGAGGGATGAGGAACCCATTGATCCTTTTATCTTGTCCCAATTGTGTTTGGTGATTTCTCTTTCACTCTTGCTTGGGCATTTTCTTCACCTCAGCTCTAATACCATGTTAAATTTAGGTATGTTCTATGCTAGAGAAATTTATTTTAATTTTCCAAATTCTTTCCAGATGAGCAATCACATCAGCATTAAAGTAAACTGCAGATAGAACATAAATATAAATCGCAGAAGACAAGCCAAGACAAGAGGACACAAGACGTGGCGTCAGCCAGGGACAAACCCCACAATGTGGGGAAACCCTTGATCAATTCTTCTTTTATGTTCTTCAAAGTTCAGTAGAGAGAGAGAGAGAGATAGTACATTTACAACAGAAGTTAACACTTTGACTTATCTAGATCTAACATAGATAATTTCGTATAACGATGAGATCAGTTGAAGACATTCTGCTTCAATTGATTCTCCAAGGTGACGGCTCCACCTATCGTAGTACTACCTCTCGTTCATTTGCTGCACATTACCGTGTGACACCTTACTGTACTATCACATGTGTTGAACCTTGATGACAGAGCTGCTCTCAGCTTCATGCTGCTCATCATGCTGCATCTTCCATGGTATTATTCATCATTAAGCTACCGATGCTCATGATCTCATTCATCATCATGCTGCTCCTTACTAATATGCCCATCATTCATCATCCAGCTGCAATACTATGTTGCTTCATCAAATTTGCAATACCTTCATGCTTCAGCCTTAGCTGCTTGCTATGGCTTGCAGCCTAGCAAAGCAGCTAGGCTATAGTTCCAGATTCCTTCCAACAGTCCTAAATTAAACACTCTTTCTATCATCATGCTGTCACCTACAACAATCCGAATTTTGTTATACCATATCTGAAACATTCCTGAGCCTTAGCTGGAAATTCTTACAACCACATACATATCTCCTTTGACATGGACAACGAGGAAACATATATATCAGTATGTTGATCGAGACTATAATAGATACACAGTCTCCTTAGTTTATCCAAAATCTATATGTGAGAAATCACTGTATCATTTAGCCCAGAATTCGATATCTAGTCTGTCTGCCTTTCAACATTCGAGGTGCAGAGAGACCTTTGATCTCTTGACAGTGATTGCAGCTATCTTACATGACTGCAACTAAGACTGCGGCTCTTCCATGCTTGACTGTGGTTCTTTTATGCTTGACAGCGGCTGTTCCGTTATCACTGCGGCTATCATTTATGGTGGTTCCTCTTCTATGCCTGCGGCTCCATCTTACCGCGGATACTTCTTACTGCAACTTCTCCTTTACAACGTTAAGGGCATTGTAGTTTAGGGCTACGTAGTGATGACATCTTCACACTGTGTTTGGCAGCTACAGGTCTCACATGACTGCGGCTTCCTTCACATCACTGTGCCTACCCTTTATGACTACGTTGATATGTTTCCTATGACTGCGTGAAGATGTCTCTGTCTTCATTTGCCTGCGGATCTTCATGACCTGCGTATGTGTCTCCATTGCCTGTGGAGACTGCATTTATTCCTTCCCTTACTGCGGCTTGATGGCATATAAATTCCTTCCCTTACTGCGGCTTGATGTCTCCATTACAGCGTATATACTGCATTTAGGGAATCATCCAACGTATATTCTTGGTGTTCCTCCTTCTCCAAAAACCCAAGACGTGGAGAGGAGGAGAACACATGAAGAGGATATGTATCTCAAATGATTTCAAGTCCTCTATATTTATACTAAAAATGTAGATGATGAATAGGCATGTCTATTGGGCTTCTGAGCCTACTCAAGTTGCTGGTCGGCTTGATAATAATTCCATAATCAAAATAAATTCATATCTCCATAAATACTTATCGGAATCGGATGATCTTTAGATCAATCCTACACCTCTCGATGAGAGGGATCCAATAAAAAAAATCAGCTGACATAAATAAGCTGACCCACATGGAGTTTGGCCCTAGTTGCCAATTTTAACAAACTCTCCACGAAAAACTCACTTGAATGAGACAATGCCCCATCAACAATAGGAACCATGGTCCCAAGACCCAAACCATCCCCATGACCAAACCATACAATTGGTACAACGAGGAAACTATCGACTGTCACAGGGCCCTTTGAATAATCCACCTCGATATCCTCGATGAAAAATATTGGTGAAAAATAATAAAAGACTGTAACGAAATTCAATGAACGAAGGGGGTAAGGCATCTGGGACTAGATGTGTGAAAACGTTGGTGGAAACATAGTAGGTAGATGTAAATTAAGACTATCGTATGCTGGAGCATAAGATAAAAATGATGATAAGATTCCCCCTCACAAGGCCTATAGAGAGGAGCACATCCAATACACAAATCTGCCCAACAGGTAGTTGCTCTTGTCAAACCCTAGTTGTGTAGGAAGAAACATAGAAGAACCCTTACCAAAGCCACCAACCCTCCAATTATTCAATTTAATTAAAAGGACAAAAAGAGAATAACTTTACTTTTGAGATCATTCTCAACCTTTGATTTGCGATTATTACTAAGAATATTCTATGGAGGTTAAATCCCTACCATCCACCTAATAATTATTTATAATTAAATTAAAATTCTGTAAGTCCTATTCCAAAATAGACATGCCCCATAATTAGTTAATATAATATATTCAAACAATATATTTAAATATTTTTAAAAAAATATAAGAATTACAAATTAAAGTAAGAAAGTGAAATTTCAAGATTTGTTTTTTTTAATACTTTCAATTCTCTTATATTTAACTAATAATTATTTTTTTCCCTCAAGGAAAGTGCCAAAGAGGGGGCATTTCCCCATGAACTTAATATGAGGATAGCTCAAATGAAAGGGGGATTCAACTCCCACTATAGTTGGCACATTGCATGCTATTTGGTCAATTATTTGATCATGACACAAAGCCGACACTAGGTTAAACATCACATGAATGCTTAGGGAAACATAGGGAAGTACATGAGGTCTTAGATAACATTCATGGTGGATCCTTTCCTATATCATAGTGGATTCATGGAAGGGAAAATTCCCTCCCATGGAGACTAGAGAGGAAGCCCATCATACAAAGATATTCTCCCTTAAGGGTGGAAGTAGTGAAGGATGCTACATCAGGGAGAAGGAAGGGAGATTATGAATATGTAAACATTGACCCCAATAAGAAGCAATTATTTTTATGAATTTAGGAAACTCAACTTCTAAATTATAAATTTTTCGTGTTGAATCACCTTCAAAGGGATGGAATGAGGTTCACCAACACAGATTCAACTTAACCTTGGATCTATCAAGCATTGAGATGGACAAAATATATTAAGGTGCAAACCTATTTCAAACCCAAAACATGAAGAAATGTTTTCCACCTCAAGAAATTTAATCCCTCTTGACATTTGATAGATCCAAGATTAAGATGGATTTACACTAGTCCTTTGTGTGTATATATGTATATGTATATGTAGATGTACACACACACATACATACATACATACCATGAATCAACTCCATGCTAAGAATGGAAGGAATTGCACATCTCCTTCATTTGACCAACACACACACACACACATAATGTTTGATTGATTTATATAATATAAATAGTTGAAATTCCCTACAGAGGGTGTCAAATCGAGGGATTTAAGCACCCATCTTAGGATGTGAGAAAGTGATCTTATGAGGAGGATAAACCATCCCCACATGTGGCATCATGCATGCATTCAAAGTTAATTTGGGTAGTTTGTGTTATGATGCAACTCAGGAAGCAGGTTGTCTTTCCAGGACAACCCAAACTATTGGTCTATGTTCTGTTTAATCTTGCAGTCATTTTGGTAGGTGGTGAGAAGGAAGGGGAGTATCATGTTGCAAGGTGGTGGATATTGATGTTCACTTCCACTAGACGTTTAAACAAAGGTTATGTTGGTTGGTTTCCATAGCATGGTCTACTGAATGGTGTTATCTTGGTATTTTTTCTCCTAGTTGGTGTATTTTGGATTAAGTTTCGTTCTTCAATTCTAATTTATTTCTATTTCAATAGGATTTTTCTACAATTCAACCATCTAGTATGTCTTTCTCTCTTTCAATTATCTCATAATGCCTCTCATGTTTGGTTTAGTCTCTAGTTTGAGGTTGCAAGAAGAGTTCGACTGACTTCCTTGTGTTCCTGGGCATTGCGTTGTTTTCCTGTTGGTAAGGTTTGGAACTTAGGGTGTTCTTTTCACCACCTTTGGGTCTCAGTACTTAAGTATATTTGTGTTGCTTTTGAGCATTGTTCATTGGCTCTTTAGCTAGGTGTATGCTTACTTGGATACTAGGTGCTTAGTTGTTATAGGTTTGGTTCTCATGTTGAATTCTGGTCCTTAATTTCTACATGGGGATATTTCTTTTTCACCACAAAATCTTAGGGGAGTTTGGTGATTTTGGTTCTATCTAGCATTTTGAACTCTTTCTTGCTGTGATATTCTCCACGATGGGTTCTCTAGTTTCTCTGGTAGGGCCAGAGAAGTTCTAGCTTTTCTCAAATTAGTTGGTACACATTACTTAACATTTCTTTATCTTCTCTTTGGGTTTTTTGTTGAGGCATGGATTCTACTTTTCTAGCAGGTGGGATAGATGGTTCTCTATGTAGATTCTCCCTCAATGTGGTTCAACGAAGAGCTTCCACGAGATGTAGGGGGGCCAAGGAAAGGTTAACTAACCTCGTAGCCTCGATCCTAGGTGGAGACTCGATGATCCATAACAATATTTCATGAGATTATCCTTGAGGAAATTCAAAGTATTATTTTGGACTTGGAGGATGAAGTGTGTTTTAGTCGACATTTTATCCCATATCAAGATGTGGAGATGGAAAATTGTAGTTAGATTCCTAAAACTAGAAGTACATGGTCTTTCCATATCTTCTATAAGCAAACAATTGACCTATATTGCCACATCAAAACTCTCTTGGGAAAGGTTCTTGTGGAGCGCTCAAAGACTCAAAAGGAACTACTGTTATGCATTAATGAAGTTCTACAAAAGGTGCATAAACTAGAAGACAATGTCTCAAATCTAATTAAAATGCTAGCTAATCTTCATGTTAGTCCACCAAAAGGAGAGGTTGATCTATCTAGTCTTCTACAGATGGACTCCCTTTCTAGTTGACATCATCCATAGATACATGTTTTCTTATGTTGCTCTTAGCCATGCGGTCATTTTTTTAGATATGGTAGGATTATAAAAATCAAACACTTACTAGTTTACTATTGTTTAAATTATCCCATAAGTAGTCGATTAATACCCTTTTTGATATACAATCTTAAGGCATTAAATATTTGCTATTGGTCTAGTCTAGCTTCCTTGTAGCAGACTAATAACAACCAATGGGACATTTTGCTAATAATACAATATCTTCGAACTATATATATATATATATATATATATATATATATATATATATATATATATATATATATATATATATATATATATATATATATGTTCCATTGAATTCCAGTAAGTGATGCATATTTGGGTCGTGTTGTAAATGCTCTAGCCCAACCCATTGATGGATTTACAACACGACCCAAATATGCATCACTTACTAGAATTCAATGGCATATATATATATATATATATGGTCCACATTGTCAACATTAAAATATTTTTAAACACATATCCCCCTTATATTGAATTATTTTGTTTAAGCCACTTTGAAATATTTTTTAAATGTTACATACAAGTTCATATAAAAAATTGAAGGGATTACAAATCTCTCTTATTAATTAATAATTAAAACGTTTAATTTTCAATATTTTTTTCTCTTTATATATTCCAAGTTTATATATATATATGATGATGATGATGCTGATGATGATTAACGTCTACTAAGACCAACATTGTCTACTAGACCTTAAGAAAGTAAGAGATTAATTGAGATTTTTCAAAATTTTATTTCTATGATCGAAAAGAAGGGTGAGAAGAGTTCCTAGATCACCATAGCTTTGCTAACTTAACAAGTCAAGAATGTTGGTAGTATGGAGAATATTTTGAAAATTAGAATGGATGTGAGTAAGAGTTGGGCAATCCAAGAGAAAATCCTTTTCATCTTGAACCCTTTTAGTATCGCGAAGGTAATAGAATCTTTCATCCCAAGGTATGTTGGGAATTGACCAACACCCGGTTTCACTATGAATCTCATGAGATTTAGTTATTATCTTGGTAATGTTGATTTTTTCTTAGTAATAGTCAGTACATAAATATAATTTTACTTTTCAAGATTGGGGTTGATCACCTCTTTGTAATATCTTAGCTTCCTTTTTCACTCTAACTCCTTATCATCCCACAACTTATCCATAAATTTGGAAGTGACGATATTTTTAATAGTATCCTTATCCTTCAACATGATCTCCTCCTTAACCCCCCAATGGTCTAGCCAAGACTAGGCATCCTTATGCCAGCCTCGCTTGAGCTATAGTTGGAGGTTATGGTTAGAGTTATAAGCCATTTTAGGAAACCTCTTAGCCTCCATGTTGTATAGCTTCTTCTTATACATGAATTACCTAGTCATAGCTATACTTTCAATGTGGGAAAGGCTAGCTTCAATCAAGAGGATAAGGTAGGGTGTGTTTCCTTTAATATTAAGGTTGTAGGTTATAAATTTATTTTGGATCAACTCAATCTTCCTCCATGATTCTCTAGATATACTGCAACCCCAAACCTCGCATCCATATAAAATATAGGGGTTATGAGAGTCTCAAAGAGATTTATTTATTTATTTATATTTATTTATTTATTTATTTTTACTTCAGACCCAAAGATCTATTGACTTACAATTGTTTTCAAGCCCCTAATAAGCTTTCCAACCTCCAATTATCCTTTTCTCAATGTTATAATTCCAATTGAGCTAATGGTGAATGTCGATTCCCAAATATTTCTATGAATAAACTTTTTCCAAGTAGTTGTTATCATAAATGATATTATCATAGTTGATCTTTTTGGATTTAATTTCCATGACTCTAGTCTTGTTGATATTAGTAGTCATACCCATCTTGGAGCAATAATATTGGAGTATTCTAAGCTTCTTGTCGAGATCGTCATGGCTCCTAGCTAAAAGAATGATATCATCAGCATAAGGGAGAAGAGTAATGACCATACTAGTGAGCCTGGGGTCGTCAGACCCAACAACTTCCAAACACTTCTAGCTTATCAATGTAAATGTCAAAAAGGGTAGAGGATAAGGGACACCCTTTATTAACTCCGATATTGAAACTGATTTCTTCTAGCTAATCCTTGGTGGTCCTAAGCTTAGCAATAACATTCTTGTATATCCTAGTCACAAAAACCCTCAACTCGAGAGGAACCATAATCTCTTCTAGCCTCTTCCATAGCTTTTTTAAATAACATAAGGGATCCGTTTTATTGTTACGACATTCCTCTGCAATAATCTTAAGAGTAACAAGATGTTATATATTTTAGTGATTCCTCCTAAACCCAACTTGTCCTTTAGCTCTTTTAGCATGGTTTTCAAGCCATAGGCTAATCTTCTTTTCCAAAATGATACCATACAACTTGGCTAAAATGTATGGCTAAAATGTGGCTAATCATAATGATCTTGTATTAGAGGGAATGTTTTTATCCCCACTTTTAAAGATATTCATAATAAGGCTTTGCATCTAAGGCTTAGGGAAGCTTTGTTTCATAGCCAAATTGAGGAGTTTGTGTATGTGAGGGATGAGGACATGCCTTCCCATTTTCAGAATTTCAATTTGGTAGCCTTTGGTATCCATAGATTTCCCATTAGTGAGTTGCTTAATCCCAAATATAATGTCTTCCAAAGAAAATATATCCTCCTCTATAAGAGCGTTCAAGATGGTGCCCATGGCATCAGGGGAATAAAAAATATTCTTAAGATAGGTATCCCAATTCTTTAAGGGGATCACATTATTTTCTTTCATTTTACGAACAAGGATGTTCCTCCAAAACTTTCTAGGCTCAAATTCCGAAAAGTGAAGAAGATGCTCTTGCCTCTTGCTTATATATGATCTTTTCTTCCTTTTGATAAAAGATTTGTATATATTTATTTTTTCAAGATTTACAATTTTGTTAAGATCATCTCTAATCACTTTCCTAGAAATTTTACAATCATTATCATACTAAGGGTTTGAAGTTCTATTATTCTTTTTATAAGACACCTCAGTAGAGAACTTGTTAATGGTAGTGGAAAGGATTGTAGTAAAATTGTGGTAGATGTGATCAATGTTATCATTATACATTAAGAAATCTAAATCCCTATTTAAATCCTTCAAGAAGAGATCCATTTTACTTATGTCAAAATGAATGTGCCTTTGAATCTCACAATTATCTTGCATGTAGATGGTGTGCATGTTAAGGTTCAAAGTTAATGTTAGAGGTCTATGGTCAGAATAAGGCTCGTGGTCATTTAGGAGGTCAAAATTTACAATACGGTTGAGAACATGGATACCAAATATCACATAATCCAAAAAACTATTTCCAAGCCCACAGATACAAGTCATCTAGTTGCAGGTTGGTTAATTATTAATTGCATTACAAATGATAAAGTCTTGGGAACTACAGAGATTGATTAGCTTGGTACCAAATAAGTTCTCGGTTATGTATTCAAAATTTCTTTTGAATCTACTAACTAAGTTAAATTCGTCATCTAGCTAGAGGGGAATAGGGTGAGATATATTACTTAAGGGAGTAGCTTCGTTAGTAGTAGTTCTAGCATTGAAGTCCACTAACAAGAGGATATTACCTTCATTCATTAAACTATGAGTATACCGTTCTAAGGTATTGAATGATAAATTCTTATTCAACATGATTTTCTTATAGAACATTGATTTGACAGGAGAAAAATAAAAAATTGTGAGATAAATCCTATTGGTGTTAGAGTCAGAAATTTCGATCCAGATGTACTAATTGAGGGGGTCAATCTTACAAAGCCGAATGTGATGCGAAATTATTTTTTATATAACAAGCTATTCCACCAAAACCTCTATGAGAGGATTTTTTGTTCCAGGCTGATGCGGGAGCATAGGACTCAGAGGGAAAAATCTCCCAAATTATTCCAAAAAAATCCAAAAAAATCTACAGGCAAGGGAGTGGGGTCCTTTAGCCTGCAATTTCTATGTTTTTTAGTTAAAAATTAGAATAAATCTAGCAATAAATCATGCATTGTAATAAAGCTCTCAGGCTTTAAATCATTCATGTTTTTTCCTTGTATCGGATAAGACGAGAGGACTTATCCTTAGAAGAAAAAAAAAACAAAAAGTAGAATAAAAGCCAGAAAAGCGCTCAAGCGCCTGAGCAATCACTTTAAAGCAAAAAAGGAAAAAGCTATGCGCTCGGCGTTATTGTATTCAGGCTCTGTAATGTATATATTGATAAACGATGGAATAAAAGAATCGGTGCTGATGGTTCTAGTTTTCACCATACAAAACTACTGTACATTAATCCGGTTGTTTGGTTTTTTTTCCAGCGCGCAAATTATGTATGTGTTAACTGTTAACGCTTGGCTTCATGTGATATAGATGGCCTGAATCTATTGTTATGCGGTGGTTTTCCTTTGAAGATATACAGAGAGAGCGAACCCTGTCCTCACAAAAATTCTTGCGTTCCTATCTCAGTTATGCTTGAAAGCTGTCCATATATGCATCGATTGAACGCTTGTAGTTGAACGCCCGTATGTAATATTGCAATTTGCTGTTAGAATTTAATTGATGACAGGTTTCAGTTAATGCGCATATATACATAACGATGACTCCTTGAAGCGCTGCGTCCTACCAAGTTAAGATAGACTGCGGCGAGCGTGTTAATTAATAAGTCTGCTATATGTCCAGGTTGTATGCGTTGGCATATTGATTGAGAAATTAAGAATAAGTCTGCTATAAGTCTGCGTTGGCATATGACTATGTCCAGAATTTAAAGAAGAGCTGCTATGTGTGTTAAACTAATTGTTGAAGAAATGCTAGGGCAGTCTAATGACTGATGTGCCCAGGATAGGAGGAACGGAAATTGACCAAGCCGTAGAAGAGATATCTGGACGATTAGGGAGACTGTCATTAAAGCCTGCATCCCCACCATCATTAGTGGTATCAGAGCCCACGACTGACATTGAATTGAATCTCAGGAGCAGAAGAAGGATGGCCTTCAGAGTTGGAAGAGGACGAGGACGTGGTGGAAGAGGACGACCTGCTGCAAATGCTGAATTATTTGAATCAATGGAGGAGCTGCGAGCTAGAGTGGATGCTTTAACTACAGGTCGAAATATAGATGATGGAGATGTCAGTGAGCCTGAAGTTGAAGCTGCTGAAGAGGAGGAAGCTGTACAGGTTACTCCTGAGATGAGATTCTTCCAGTCAGTGTTAAAATCCACAGCCAGGCCATGGAACCAATTAGTACCAGTATATCAAGGAGGATTAAATCCAGAAGAATTGATCGACTGGATAACCAGCATGGAGAAATTCTTCGATTACGAAGAAACAGAGGATGAGAAGAAAGTGAAGTTTGTTGTCACCAAATTAAAAGGCCATGCAACACTTTGGTGGGATGGTGTGCAGGCAGAAAGGAAGAGACTTGGTAAGCAGTCAATCAAGAACTGGAGCCAAATGGTCGCAAAGTTAAGAGGTAAGTTCTTGCCAAGTAATTATCAGCAAACATTGTTTAGACAAATGCAAAATCTTAGGCAGAGAGCTTTGACAGTAAAATATTATACAAAAGAGTTTTATAAAGTGAGCATAAGAGCTGGAGAAGCCCAAGACACAGATGAGAAGGTGGCTAGATATATGAATGGCCTCAGGATGGACATTCAGGATGAGATCAGTTTGCTGTCTCCTAAAACAGTAGAGGAAGCTTATCAGCTAGCGCTGAAAGCCGAGGAAAAACTCATAAGGAAGCAGTCTGCCAGAGGGAAAGAGACTTTCAGAGGAAAAGGAAGTCAAGGTGGTAGAGGAGGATCTACAGCACCTAAAGAAGGAGCTAGCAGTAGCTCAACCCAGCATGCACCTAGAGAAGGTGATGCAGGAGGCAGAGGGAGTTTTTCCAGAGGAAGAGGAGGCAGAGAAATAAGATGTTACAGATGTAACAAGCCGGGACACAGAGCTTTTGAGTGCCCAGAGAATGCAGACATAAAGCAGAGGAATGCAATTGTTGCTCCAGCTGAAGAAGAAGCACCAGCGGCAGCGGTAACAGAAGAAGAAGATGCACCAGAAAGAGGAGAATCTCTGGTGATTCATAAAATCTTACTTAAGCCAATGAGGGAGGTGGCTGCTGAACCGCCGCAAAGGAAAGCTTTATTCAGGACAGTATGCAAAGTCCAAGGGAAATGTTGCCAGATGGTTATTGATAGTGGCAACACTGATAATTTGGTCTCTACAGAAGTAGTGGAGAAATTGAAGCTGAAGACAACGAAGCATCCAACACCGTATAAGGTGTCATGGTTACAAAAGGGACATCAACTGTTGGTAAGTGAACAGTGTGAGGTGGAATTTCAAGTGGGCAAGTACAAAGACAAAATTGTTTGTGATGTGATGCCTATGGACGTGTGTCACATATTGCTTGGAAGGCCTTGGCAATATGACAGAGGAGCCATACATGACGGGAAGAGAAACACCTACAAGTTTGGGAAGGATGGTATCAATCATACATTGTTGCCTCTGCAAGAAGAAGATGAGCCGGGACAGAAGACTAATTCAAGAACTCTGTTACTTGGGAAAAAGGAATACCTGGAGCAGATGATAAGGGCTGAGGTGGATGTGCAACCTTGTGCAACTGTTACAGCACAAGAGGAAGTTCGTATGAATGCAGGTGATGATGATATGCTTCAGCAATGCTACAGAGAAATTGCATTGTTGGAATATTGGTTGGAGAATCCAAAGTATGACAAGGAGATTGCAGCAGATGAAAGAGTTCAGTACAGTGAACGAGAGCAGAAAGACATCCTGGAGATAGATGATAAGAAGGCGAGACTAGCTGACAGTCTCATGGTGAATGCGAATCAGCATACTGATGTGCTGACAGAGAAGCTGGGAAGAAACTCAGAGCAGCATATTGAAGTGTTGCCAGCGAAAGCTGAGGAAAAAGTTGCAGATGAAATTGCAGATGAAATTGCAGGTGACAAGCAAATGAATGTTGCAGAGGGACAGGAAGTTTGGGAGGCAGCAACATTCATAGTGACAGCTAGAGCAACATGTGGGGCGACATTTATGATGGCAGCTGAGACAACACTAGCAGCAAAAGAGGCACTGATGCCTTATATTTTTTATTCTAACAATTGTTTTGTGAGTACAGGTCTTACTGAAGAAGCTGGAGAAAATCTGCTAGACAAAGAAATTGAAATGATGAGGCGGATGATGATGAAGGAATTCCGGAAGAGACCAGCAGCAGTGAAACAAAAGAGAAGCAGCAAGAGGAAGACAGCAGAAGATTGCAAGAGTACAGCTAGTGGAGCAAAGCAGCATAAAGTGTGGAGACCTGGAGAAGAACAACAGACAGAAGTAGCGGAAAATGGAAAGTTACAGTACAAGATATGGGATCCAGGCAAACATAGATCTGAACACATGATCAGGAGATCATGAAATTTTTCTACCTTGGGAGTCTGATGCGGGAGCATAGGACTCAGAGGGAAAAATCTCCCAAATTATTCCAAAAAAATCCAAAAAAATCCAAAAAAATCTACAGGCAAGGGAGTGGGGTCCTTTAGCCTGCAATTTCTATGTTTTTTAGTTAAAAATTAGAATAAATCTAGCAATAAATCATGCATTGTAATAAAGCTCTCAGGCTTTAAATCATTCATGTTTTTTCCTTGTATCGGATAAGACGAGAGGACTTATCCTTAGAAGAAAAAAAAAACAAAAAGTAGAATAAAAGCCAGAAAAGCACTCAAGCGCTTGAGCAATCACTTTAAAGAAAAAAAGGAAAAAGTTGTGCGCTCAGCGCTATTGTATTCAGGCTCTGTAATGTATATATTGATAAACGATGGAATAAAAGAATCGGTGCTGATGGTTCTAGTTTTCACCATACAAAACTACTGTACATTAATCCGGTTGTTTGGTTTTTTTTCCAGCGCGCAAATTATGTATGTGTTAACTGTTAATGCTTGGCTTCATGTGATATAGATGGCCTGAATCTATTGTTATGCGGTGGTTTTCCTTTGAAGATATACAGAGAGAGCGAACCCTGTCCTCACAAAAATTCTTGCGTTCCTATCTCAGTTATGCTTGAAAGCTGTCCATATATGCATCGATTGAACGCTTGTAGTTGAACGCCCGTATGTAATATTGCAAGTTGCTGTTAGAATTTAATTGATGACAGGTTTCAGTTAATATGCATATACACATAACGATGACTCCTTGAAGCGCTGCGTCCTACCAAGTTAAGATAGACTGCGGCGAGCGTGTTAATTAATAAGTCTGCTATATGTCCAGGTTGTATGCGTTGGCATATTGATTGAGAAATTAAGAATAAGTCTGCTATAAGTCTGCGTTAGCATATGACTATGTCCAGAATTTAGAGAAGAGCTGCTATGTGTGTTAAATTAATTGTTGAAGAAATGCTAGGGCAGTCTAATGACTGATGTGCCCAGGATAGGAGGAACGGAAATTGACCAAGCCGTAGAAGAGATATCTGGACGATTAGGGAGACTATCATTAAAGCCTGCATCCCCGCCATCACAGGCCAACCAAAGAATTAATCCATCTTCGTGGGGGACCTTAGATTCATCATGCTCCCAAGTTTCCACTAAGAAAATAAGGTTAATATCACTCAATATCCATCTTAACATAATACCTTTACACCATGGAAAACCACGACAATTCGAGAAGAGGATCCAAAGTGTTCTCAATTCTTATTTATCATTCTTATTTTAGTCTCTATCTCTAACAATAGCCTTCCTATTTCTAATGATTGCTCATTTGCCTTCCTTTCTTGCCTCCTTTACCTTATGAACCTCTTTCCTTAGTTAAAATTGGTGTTTTGGAATAATATCCCCATTTATAAAGATTCCCGACCCTTTTAGGCTTGAATATTTACTAAGTGTACTAATTTATGGTAATTACAACTTACCTTAACATGGATCAATCTATTTTTATGCTCAAGTATCTTTCCCACCCTTTTCACTTCTATGAGATAAGTTGTTTGAATTTGTCACTTAATTTTCAATTATTCTTTTACTATTCCTAATGTGCCTTCATCATTCTACTCTTTTATACTAGCAATTATAAGGTTTAGGGCTCTTTTATGGCGCTTATGATCTAGTTCAATTAGTTTGTTCATTTTCTCTTTGATGGGCTTGATATCTAATTTATTCTCAATGCTACAAAGGGCCAAATTATTATTTAGTTTGTACTTTCTCTCTTTATTGAAATGTATATGAAGTTTATATTGAAATATATTTATTAATCGGAATATTCAAATATTTTATTTAAGGTTGATATTCAAATATTTTTAAAAAGTAAAAGAATTAAAAACAAAAATAAAAAGTGAAAATGTAACATTTTTTTTTTTACTTTCAATTATTTTATCTTTAATGGATAACTAAATTTTTTGGGCTAAGACAATCCATTATAGGGAAGATGTTGCAGTGTCCATTAATGAGTCTAAACATTTAAATTTTGGTTTAATATGGTAGAGATATTGTAGTGTTCATAAAATTAAGCATTAGATAAAAAAAAATAACAATAATAAAACATCATGTCAACTCAATTAAAAAAGTAATAAAAATAAAAAAGTAACAAAAATAATAAATCAGATATTTCTAATTTGTTGTCGCAATCATCTGACATTCTGTGGAGCTGATCGGGATCTAACAATGGATTTAAAATTCTGCATTCTAATGCCTCAAGGAGGTGCCAATGGAGGAGGTGTGGTAATATAATGTTTCATGTTGTGATTATGCGCCACATCACTATGCTGTAGAGCATCCATAGTTGTGAATTAAGGCGACCTCCTCTTCACAAAGCTCATTACATGAAATAAAACAACAATGCTATGGTACATTTGGAAGGTTAGTCACAAGAGGATGAGTGGGCCCAAACTAATATGCTGCTAGGGCTACTGGCTACCCTTTAGAAGAAGAACTCAATGGAGGAACAAGAAAGAAAATCCTATTAATTTGTAATGAATACAAAGCATGAGCTTCAACAAGGTCAGCTAGAATGAGTCAAGGCTAACATTTACTATGAGCTAACAACTTTGGCGGTTAGGGTGGAAAAATTTAAGGAAATGGAAGCGACGGGATTTTTCTCTATGAGCATTCAGTGAGGAGCAAGAGAAGAAGAAGATCAAAAGCACTTAGGAAACTGAGACAATTGGATATAACAGATCCTCAACTTCATGGCAAGTCAGACGCACTAGGAGCTTACATTGCTAGATAATCATGTAGCATTTTGAAATTTCTAATATTATGTCAATATCAAAATTTATTAGGAATTTCTTGTTGTGTCTATAGCTGGCATCTATTTAGAATAGTGGATAAATGTTGCCATAGAACTAGATCTCCTACTTTTTGGACTTCTGAAAGCAATGCTTATCTGCATTTTAAAGAATATTTAATGGAACTGACCCATAATCCAAACTTTTATTAATATAAATCGATTGTTTCGTTAAAAAAATTAAAATAAACCAATTCAATTCAAATTGTTATATTGTAATTTTGTTTTTATTAATAAAATTACAGACATTTTTTCTTCAAACAAATCACAATATGCATATCACAATAAAATAAATTTAAAGGATAATGATTCATATTGGTAACCATGATATTTTAAAACATATAATTGATAAACACATTAAAAACCTAATAAACTTAATTATTAAATGTATAATTAAAAATAAAAATATTTCTACTAGTAGAAATGTGAAATATATATAATATAAATAGTAGTTATAAATTAAGATCCAACCAACTATATGAATTAAAATAATTACTCATATTATTAACCATTATATTTCAAAAATTCATATTTAATTTAATCAATAAGCATACAAAAATTCAATATTTACGACTTTTTTCCCCTAAGTAATCTATTTATTTGCATATATCATCAATGTATACATATCACATTGAAAAATTAAACTAAAAAATATAAAGCCATTCAAAGAAATATGCCGCATATATATGCAACTATATGTACTATCTAGGTTCTAATAAAACCAGCCTAGATCCATCTTAACTCCTAATCTACCAAGGGCCGAGAGGGATCAAATCTCTTTTCACTCTAAAAGAAATTTGCATCTCAAGAAATTTGATCTCTCTCAACGCTTGGTAGATTTGGAGTTAAGATGGATCTAGGCTGGTTTAATTCCCCCCTTTAAATATGTTATATTCCACATGAATACCATGAGTTCTCATTAACCTGGGCTCAAAAACCATCGGCAACTTGACAAGGTTAAGTTTACCTTAACTGCCTAACAAATATTAAGAATTATTTTAGTATGAAGTTGTTTTTATTTTAACATAGGGTTATTTTTATTTTGTTTTGAGAGAGTCAAAATGTTTACATTACATTACAACATCTCTACCATATCGTTTCTATATATAGAGATGTGAAACTTATACCAGCTTAGATCCATCTTAACTCTTGATCTAGCAAGTGCTGAGAGGGATAAAATATCTTGAGGTGAACACCTCTTTTAGAGTGAAAAGAGATTTGATCCCTCTCCAATGGATCTAGGCAGGTCTTTCCCACTTTAAATAGGCTATATTCCACATGGATACCATGGGTGAATACAATGGGTCAATAATTTATTTTTATTTTAATGCATGATTATTTTTATTTTTATTATTTTATTTTTGTTTGTTTACATAGCAAGACCAGATAAGACATTACAACATCTCTTCCATACTAGGCTAGAGAGCTCTTCCTAGAGCAATAAATATAAATAATGTTACTAAGAACCAACATAGATAGTTTGGATCTACCAAGCCCCAAAAGAATCAAATCTTTAGAGGTGCAAAATTTTCCTCAATTTTTGCACTTAAAAAGAAGTTTGCATTTTGAGACATTTGATTCCTTTTTGCCATTGGTAGATTTGGAGTCAAGATAGATCTATGTTGGTTTACTTTTAATAAATTTTTTCTCTCTCTCTCTCTCTCTCTCTCTCTCTCTCTCTATATATATATATATATATATACAATGATTTTATATATAGTGGACATATAAATATTTTATTTATGGCCAACATTAAAATATTTTCCCTATTTTCTCTCTTGTATATGTGTGTGTGTGTGAAGTTGATATGAAAATATCCTAACATAGCCATATAAATTAAATGGATGATAAATATGGATAAACATCAAAAGTTTTACTCCATGATACATCTTACATTGCCAGGATCAAAAAATCATAAAAATTAATTAAATTATAACTTCTTCTTTTTTTGATCTAGAGGAATTAACAACATGGTTAATGTCGATCACTACCACTATACCTCTACATGAACCCATGCACATTTTTTTGTATCTAGAGGAATCAACAATTGGTTTGGGTTCGTAGTCACGTGACACAAGATCGATTACAACCCCTACCACTATACCTCTAAGTGAACCCATGCATGTCCCACATGGCTGATCAAGGGGATTTGAACCTCGAACCACATACTTCACAAAGACTTTATGTCATGGCGATCACCAATCGAGGTGTCCCCAGGGACAAATTTATTTTAAATTATTATTATTTATAAAAAAAGTAGTATATGAGTTAAACACACAAACATATTAAAAAGATGTAGATTCACCCCCACTTTACCATGAAGATTCTTAACATGTAAATAAGCTTTGTTACAATATCATGAACACAATACTATGGTTACTGATACCATATACCTAAAAAAATGCAACTCATATTCATATGACACATAATCATACATCACTTTTTTTAATTAATCAATTTAATTAAAAATATATAAAGGGAATAACTACTTTTGAGATCAATCTCAACCTTTGGTTTATGACTATTTTTAAGAATATTCTAGA
Organism: Pinus tabuliformis; assembly: GCA_031772625.1. Taxonomy (NCBI): domain Eukaryota; kingdom Viridiplantae; phylum Streptophyta; class Pinopsida; order Pinales; family Pinaceae; genus Pinus; species Pinus tabuliformis. Next base: position 315,663,834 of record CM062807.1, read on the forward strand.
ATATTTCATGGAGGTTAAAACCCTACGATGTACGTAATAATTATTGATAATTAATTTGAAAGTTTGCAAGCCCTATTCCAAAATAGACATGCCTCATAATTACTTCATATAATATATTCAAATATTTTATTTAAGGCTTATATTAAAATATTTTTTTAAAAATAAAATAATTAAAAATTAAAGTAAGAAAGTGAATGCAAATGATTTTTTGTTTTTATAGTTTTAATTGTTTTATATTTAGGTAATTATTTTTTCCTTGAAGGAAGGTTCCCAAGAGCGGGTGTTTCCCCCTCACCTTGATATGATGACAATTCAAATGAAAGGGGGTTGTGTCTCTCACTATACTTAGCACATTGCATGTGCTCCACTCAATTCATTAATCATAGCACGAAGCCAATACCAAGTTAAACTTCACATGAGCACTTAAGGTGACATATGGAACCACATGAGATCTCAACTGTCATTCATGGTGGAACGTTTCCATGCTTGAACCATAATTGACATGGTAGCGACTCTAGATTTGTGCTATCATTTTGCATGCGGGACATTAAGCATGGGAACTATCACTGCATTGCTATGTGGTATTCATAATTTGAGCATAATCCAACCCCTTTGGCATTATCAGCTCCAAATTTTGTCTTGGTTTTTTTCTTACAAATGTGATTATTGTTTTTGGCCTCTGAATCATCAGCTTGATGGTGCTAAGATCCTTTTCCTTGACAATACTTCACAACCCAAAACATCCACTGTGTCCAAGGTTGATCATGTTGAGAATCGCTGGAGTTGGACTTTTACTCGCCTGCTGCTCCTCACTAATCTCCATCAGAGCTCTTAGACTCGGCCTCTTTGTGGACATCTCTCTGGTCTTAGTAACAATTCTTTCGGTTCAACTCTATTATTTATCTATCCATTTTTTCTCAAGCTTTCTCAATTGTGGTTTTACTGGTTTATGGGCTCAAATTTGCTTCTTGGGCTTTACAACAAGGCTCCATCTCTAGTACCTTGTCTTCTTCTGTTGATCCTTATCATTTTCCTAATCATTCTCTCTCCTTTTGTTCTTTGTTCTTTTCTTAGTTTTATTTGTCTTTCCCTCTCCACCTTGGATTATCTTTCCTTCTAGGCTGCTACTTCTCCCCTTTTCACACTCCCACCTCACTTTCTGGCTAGTTACTCGACCACCTATCCTAAGCTATCGTTTTCCTTCCTCAACCCCTCTCTCTCCTAGTCATCCCTCTTGGTCAGCCCCGATTCCTGTGCTCCTATCCACTATATTCCTACCTTCTCCTTGTCTCTTCATTTGCCAACTATGCCTCGTGGTAGACTTGCCACTTGATGCATGGGTGGTAGGCGGGGGCATGCCCATATTTCTTCCCAGATGGATTGTCACATCGCCTATATTTCCCAGCTCCATGTTCAAGCCAAAGATTGTTATTCCATGGACGCGATATCAAGAAATCATTCTCGAACTAGTCAGACAAGAAATTTAATGAGTGGAAGCGAAAGTGCACCATGATTGACGTTTCATTTTTGACCCCCATGTTGATGTTGCTACTCATGAATAGATCCTTGATATAGGGAGTTCTACTTGGTCCAATTTTTCTTAGTACATGAAAGCAATTAATGTTTATTGGCACACTAAAATTCTAATCCCACGAGTCAGTAGTAGACACTCAACAAGAAATTTCTATTAGATTGGCAGAGTTGGAGGAAAAAATTAACAATATATACCACAAGCTAACCATTTTAACTAGGAGATCAACTAATATCTCCTTCTCCTTAGATGAGGATGGTGACTAGCCAACGCAGATGCTTGGAGGTTTTGCTCACTAGTTGTTTTGAATCACTGGTCTTTTGTTTACAATTCTAGTAGTCTTTTTTGTTTTCTTAGTACATGAAAGCAATTAACGTTTATTGACACACTAAAATTCTATTCCCACGAGTGAGTAGTAGACACTGAACAAGAGATTTCTATTAGATTGGCAGAGTTGGGGGAAAAAATTAACAATATATACCACAAGCTAACTATTTTAACTAGGAGTTCAACTAATATCTCCTTCTCCTTAGATGAGGATGGTGACTAGCCAACGCAGATGCTTGGAGATTTTTCTCATTAGTTGTTTTGAATCATTGGTCTTTTGTTTACAATTCTAGTAGTATTTTTTGTTTTCTTAGTACATGAAAGCAATTAATGTTTATTGGCACACTAAAATTCTAATCCCACGAGTCAGCAGTAGACACTCAACAAGATATTTCTATTAGATTGGCAAAGTTGGAGGAAAAATTAACAATATATACCACAAGCTAACCATTTTAACAGGAGATCAACTAATATCTCCTTCTCCTTAGATGAGGATGGTGACTAGCCAACGCAGATGCTTGGAGATTTTGCTCACTAGTTGTTTTGAATCACTGGTCTTTTGTTTACGATTCTAGTAATCTTTTTTGTTTACTCATGTTGATGTATGTCAAGACCTGGTGTAACCAACCTATTTATATGAGTTTTTACTTACAAGATGCACTAGTTAGACGAGGTCTTGGCGATCTCAAGGCTCTCAATTTATGTTATTGGTCTGATTTTCCTTCGAGCATACCAACAACAATAAATTTTGGTCTATGTAATCCTCTTTTAACTTAATGCAAAGTACCTAACTTCAAAAATAAATAAATAAATAAATAATAATTATTAATTTGTAATTTTTTTTTTTAATACATGAAGTTGATATTGAAATATATTAGTTAATTTTGATATTCAAATATTTTATTTAAATTTATATTAAAATATTTTAAAAATAAAAAAATTAAAAGTAAAAATAAGAATGTGAAAAATATAAGTTTTGTTTTGTTTTTGTTTTTTTGTTTTTATATAAAATTATATTACTTAATATAAATATTGAGATATTTTATGTATCTTTAAAATTATATATATATATATATATATTGATGATGATGATGATTAACGTCCACTGAGACCAAACTTTGGTCTATCGGACCTAAAGAAATGAATTATTTAGTTTGATTTAAGATTTTATTCCTATGCTCAAAAAGCTTGGAGAGAAGCCTCCCGAGCTCACTATAATTTTGACAATGTAAAAGGCTAGGAAGGTCAGTATTGCAACAAAGATTTTGAAACTGAGATCTAATGTGGTTGTACGCGGGGCACTCTAAGAGGAAGTGATTTTCATCCTCGATGTTCGTATTCTCACAGAGATGGCAGAACCTTTCCATCCATGGTGTTTTAGGAACTGCCCAATGACCCATTTCACTATGGAGCTCATGAGAGTTTGTTCTAATCTTGGCTATATTAATTTTCTTCTTTGAGCTAGTTAAAACAGAGAGATACTTTTGATCTTCTAGGGTGGGGTTGATGACCTCCTTATAATATCTTAATTTTCTTTTAGCTGCTAAATCTTTCTCACACCACAATTTTTCTTTGAACTTAGAAGTAACAATATTTTTAATGTTATTAATGTTTTGCAATGCAACATTCTCGTCGATCTCCCAATGGTTTAACCAGGCCCTAGTGTCTTTATACCAACCTCATTTGAGCCTTAAGTGGTTTTGGTTGGAATTTAAAGCTAGCTTAGGAAGTATATGGTCTCCTATGTTATTGAGTTTGTGCTTGTACAACAAAAGCCTAGTCATAGCTAGGCTCTCGATAGGGGAAAGACCCACTTCTATAAGGATAATAGGATAGGGTGTGTTGCTTTTAATTTTGAGGTTATACGTTATAAAACGCTTCTGGATTTGCTCAATATTTCTCCAGGATTCTCTAGAGATGCTACAACCCCAAACCTCACATCCACATAAGATAACCGGAGTGACTAAAGTTTCAAAGAGGAACTTCTTTCTATCCCACATTACGAGGTTTGCCGTTTTACAATTATTTTCAAGACCAAAATAAGCTTTTCATCCCCCATTAATCCTTTTCTCAATGCTATAGTTCCAGTTGAGCTTGTGATGAATATTAATTCCTAGGTACTTGTAAGAAGACACTTCCTCCATATTTTCATACATAAAATTAGAGTAAGTGTCCTTCTTGGATTTGATAATCATAACTTTTGTTTTGTCAGTGTTAACAATCATACCCATGGTAGAGTAGAAATCCTTAAGTATAAGTTGCTTATCAAGATCAGATGGGCACCTTCCGAGAAGAACAATATCGTCAGCGTTTAGAAGAAGTATGATGACTATCCTAGCTAAGATCGTGCCAGCACATCCTGCTTCCTCTAAACAACCTTCTAGCTTGTCGATGTAAATGCCAAATAGGGTAGGGGAGAGGGGGAAACCTTGTTTAACTCCGATATTACACTTAATATCTTTCGACCACCCCTCATTGCTATTTAACTTGGAAATTACATTCTCGTATAACCTTATAGCGACAGCTCTCAACTCAAAAGGAACCTTTAGCTCTTCTAATATGTTCCAAAGGTTGTTTCTAGGAACTGTATCGAAAGCCTTTCTAAAGTCCACAAAGAAACAAAAGAGATTGGATTTATCATTGCGGCATTCCTCCACAATGATCCTAAGCGTAACGAGGTGGTCTGTTGTTGAGTGCTGCTTTCTAAAACCTGCTTGGCCTTTAGCCTGCTTACCTTCACTTTCAAGCCATATGCTCAACTTCCTTTCCAAAATAATACCATATAACTTGGCTAGGAGAGGGCTGATCATAATTGTCTAATAATTAGAGGGGTTATTTGTATCCCCACTTTTAAAAATAGGGATAATGAGGCTTTGAGTCCATGGTTTAGGGAACCCTTGCTTGACCGCTTGATTGAAAAGCTTGTGAATGTGGGGGATGAGGACAAGACCTCCAATTTTTAAGATTTATGCCTGGTAACCTTCAATGTCCTTAGCTTTCCCATTAGTCAAGTGATTAACCCCAAAATCAATGTCTTCTAATGAGAAAACTTCTTTTGTTGTGAGAAGGGTTTCAAAGTTATCCATGACATTTGGAGATTCATAAAGCTTTTTAAGATAGGAATTCCAATTATGTAAAGCAATTTTATTATTATCTTTAGTTTTCCTAGTTAGAATCTGCCTCTAGAATTTGTTAGGAGCTACCTTAGAGAGGTGTAAGAGATTCTCTTGTCTTTTATGAATATATTGCCTTTTTTTCCTTTTAGTTAGGGCTTTGTATATTTTTATCTTGCCAATTTTAAGAGATTCATCAACAACTTCCTTAATTGCTCTCCTTGCACTTTTACAATCTTTGTCATACCATGGGTTGGTTTTGCTATTTCTTTTATTACTTGAAACTTCAATTGAGAACTTGTTAATAGAATATGAGAGGGTTGTAATAAAATTATGATAGAGATATTCTATGTTGTCTATACTAGATAAAGGAAGAAAATTAGTTTTTAATTCATTTAGAAAGAGATCTTTTTTATTTCTATCAAAGATTAACTTCTTTTGGCTATAAGGATTATCTTCTATGGGATCTCTATGCATGACAAAATTGAGAGTTATAAGTAAAGGCCTATGATCAGAGTCAGGCTCGTGGTCGTTTAAGATGTCAAAATTTGTTATTTCGTTGTATAGAGGGAGATCAGAGATAACATAGTCTACCACGCTGCTACCAAGCCCATGGATGCAGGTCATCTGGCTAGAATTGGGCCACTTCTTTAGACCGTTGCAAATTATGAGATCTTGAGCACTACAGAGCTTGACTAGCTTCGACCCAAACAAATTCTCCTCGAGGTCTTCAAAGCTCCTTTTGTACCGGCTAGCTAGAGGAAGGTCTTCGTCTAACCAAAGAGGATTAGGGTTGGAATGATTGCTTAGAATAATAGCTTGGTTGCTTGAAGTTCGAGCATTAAAGTCACCCATTAAAAGGATATTGCCTTCATTCCTTAGGCTAGAAATATCATTCTCTAAACCATTGTAAGGACTATTTTTATCTAGATTATTTTTCTTATAGAAGTTAGAATTGATGGGGGGGAAATAACAGATTGCTATGTAGGTCTTTTTATCATAAATGTCAGTAATTTCTATCCAACTATATTGGTTGTAAGGGTCGTTTTTATAAATCATAGTATGGGGAGAGATGTTCTTTTTAATGTAACAAGCTATACCCCCAATGCCTCTACGGGAGGATCACTTATTCCAGGTATACCATAATGTAAAGCCATCTATGTTAGGGACCTTAGATTCTTCGTGCTCCCGAGTTTCAACAAGCAAAATAATATCAACATCATTCGAGATACAACTTAGCTTGGGGCCTTTGTTCCATGGAAAGCCCCAACAGTTCCAAGAAAGAATCTGGAGCATGTTGAATTGTTATTTATTATTATCTTTTTGGTTTCTATCTCGAATAAAGGCTTTTCTATTTCTAATTATTGCCCATTTTCCTTCCTTCCTAGCTTCCTTTACCTTTTGAACCTCCTTTCTCAATTCTGCTTGATCTTCTGGAATGAAATCTTCATTTATAATATTATATCTAATTCTATGTTATATATAAAAAAAATTACACAGCTTTACTATAATACACTATAATATTATAATATTTTTAATTAAAAAATATATATAAAATAAATTAAACATATAAAAACTACACATCTATCTTCTATTCAATATTCAATATATATTTTCATATATATTATTTAACCAATATTTATTTATTTATTTTTTAATTTTATTTTATTATATATATATATATATATATATATATATATATATATATATATATATATATATATATATATATATATATATATATATATATATATACCAACTCTAAAAAAACATTACACTTCTCTTTCATACTATTTATTATAAAATTCATATAAAAATAAAAAATAAGTAAATATATATATGTAAACTTTTTTTATTTTTCATGAACTTTCACCATCATTTATATTTTATCTCAATGTAGCTAGTGCGTAGGCACTTATTATTTTATCATCTTAACAATTATGAAGACAAACATCCCAAATTTTATAAATTATTATTATAACATCCATATAATATTACCTTTTTTCTTTATTATAAATGAAAAAGTTATTTATCACATTGTTATATGTTGAAGTAACCAATGAAAAGTTGTTGATATAAAGCAAAACAAAGTATATATTCGGAATATCGAAAAATGAATATTAAATTGCAAATTGCGGCAACGTAATACCAACTTTTATAAATATTTAATAGTTTGATGAACTCGACGTCATGTGAGAGTAATTGTATTCGACCTGTTGCTATGAACGGCTACCAACTAATTAAATCTTTGATATGATTTTAAATTGACCAATTATAGTTATTATTTTTTATCAATAAAATAAAAAAATAATATTTAAAAATGTAATATTCAGTGCGATTATGTATTAGTATAGATTTATCGGATTTAACAATGTTGAATAGGATCAAATAAATTTGACATGCAAATCTCTGATGCAAGAATTAAAAAATATTTGCAATTAATTAAATTTTTTTTTTTTAATAAGTTAAAGTGGATTTAATATACATATTTTAATCACGGATATAATAAGTGTTAAGAATGATTACATTTTTAATAAGTTAAAATGGATTTAATATATATATTTTAATCACTTATTAGTTAAGAAGGATTACATTTTTTGAAGTGTAAATTATTTTTAGATTATAAAACTAGAAAAATAGTTGTAGGTGGAAATTTAGATTGTATAGAGTCTAGACTCCATAATTTAAATTTGTAATTTCAATAAATTTTTGTTGAATTTCAAACAAAATTGATAGAAAAATATATTTGGAAAAGGAAGAAAATATAGAGTAATAAAACTAATTAAAATGTTTTAATCATCATTATTATTATTTTTCAATTGTTTTATATAATATATGTTGGAGTAATTGTCACATTCACATTCACCTTATTCAGACTCAATTATCTGGATTAACTCTCACGTTGGGAATATGAGACTAACCATCCACTCAAAGTAATAGTACCGGTTATGTCTGTGCTTTTTGATGTAATGAAAACCTCAACATGGTATCATAACCTTAACCTAGATTTGATTCCTCAAGTTGTTTATCTTAATTACTTTTTCTTTTTAAGCATTGAAATATTTTATTATGATTCACATTAAAATAATTTCTTTTAAAAATTCTTAACATTAACCTAGATTTGATTTCCCAAGTTGTTTTTTTCAATTATTTTTTTTCTCTTTAAGCATTAAAATATTTTATTATGATTCACATTAAAATAATTTCTTTTAAAATTTCTTTCTATATGTGCAGGGGATATTGAAATAATTCAGTTGCCATAAATATTCAAATAATTTATTCCAGATTGAAATATTTTTAGAACATATGTATCTAAAAGTAAAAATATAAGATATTTTATTATTATTATTATATATTTTTAATGAGTTTCATTTTGTTTTTTTATTATAGTTGATATTGTTTTTAGTTAAAGAATATTTTAGTGTTAATCTAAAAAAACACATAACAATTGTAAGTTGAGTACACATCTCCTTCATACTAGATTATAAAATAAGTACAATCAATTATTAAATTTACATTTAAATACTAATAACTATTATATTTACATTTAAATATTAATATAATATAAAATAAGTATTAAAATAAAATTGTTTCAATGGAATTAAAAAATATTATTTAAAAGGTGTCAAAGCACACATTAGTTTCACAGAGGTTGCTCTTTCTTGGTTACATATTAGTCATTACATATTACTATGCATAGTTTCTTGAGCCTTTGCTTATCATTTGGGTGCAATTGACCTTAAAAGCACTTACATTCATGCCATTGATATTCTCTTCTCTCAATCTTTAAATTATTGATTGTACTTTATGTCACATCCGGGATCTATTACTTAACTCCTTTGCTTTTCATTAAAGTAATGTTAATAGTGACAACATGGTTCCCAACGGCTTAGAGCACATGGACAATAAGGAGTTCAAATGGCTCCACCAATAATCATGCAGAGTAAGTATATTCTTCTTTGGGTTGGTATCGTGGTATTTGTTGTAGGGTTGATTTTGAAATATTTTTGCTAATTGTAATATTAAATATTTGGTCCATTATTACTATTAAATGTTAAAGGGAGTTGTTGCTTCAACATTGATAATATCATTCAATTTCTATCCTAAGGAATTATTGAAAACAGTGAAGAAGATATGTACAAAATTTTGGGAATATCTCAAAAAATTGTTAGCCTCTTAAGAATAAGGTGTAGAATTCTCGATTTCATAAACCCCAAGGTTGTTCATTATAGAAGTGACACAAAAGAAGATGAGACAATGCATAGTGAAAATACAAAGGTTATTACTAAACCAATGACAATTGGCTTTTTCCCTCCACATGGCCACCTTTGGGCCTTCCCAAAATCTTAAAGTAGAAGGAACACCGATTCCTAGAAGTCAAACATAAGGTTAATGGTCTGTCAAAAATTGTCCAAAATAAAAGTTTTAATGTATTTTTTAGATTCAAATATTATATTTGACTATAGAATTCTATGTGAACATTTTGGTTAAAAAAATCATATTTATAGACATGTAGATAACTATTGGTTTAAAACATACATTTTACTATTCAAATTTGTAGATTTTGACCAATTTTATTAATATTAATATATTTTATTTAAAAAATATGCAAATTTTGGAAGTGAAAATGGCTAGTTAGAAAATATGTTTTTTGAAAAAAATGGTAAAAGGGTAGTTAATTGAAGAAAATTTGTCACTAAAATTTTAGAATTAGTAAAGGGTGTAATGAGGCTTAAGCAGTTGGTTCACATTTTCTATCCCATTGTGAGAAGGGTGCATTGTTTCTATTCTCCAACTTAGAAGGCATCACTCGCATACATTTATAGCATTCTGGACATTCTTTTGAAGTCGCTAGGGAGCAAAAGAAAGCTAAAACTAAAATTCTAGATTGTAGCTACGATATATCTTAATTTTGAGGTGAGTACTAAACTTGTCTTTAAATATTATTGCAACTAACCTTGGTGTATCAAGATGAAGCAAGTTAAGATGAGGGTTGAGATGAATCTGGTCCTAGTAGCTAACACCATTTTGGAGTATTCATAAAAGGATTTGATAAGCCACTTCCATGTAAACTTGCAAGGTATTTTTTTAGTGGTGAATTTTCGACAATTGGTAATTTTTGAGTTTTTTATTTCAAAAAATATATTCGTTAATTGTCCCATTTTCTCTTTAGAAATTCACATATTTTTTACATGAAATGTGTTCATATTGGTAATATTTGCCAAGATTTACAATTTTTAATGGTAAATTGTATGATTTTTTTTTTAAATATTCACATACATAGCTAAATATCTAATTTTTTCAAACCAAAATAATTGCCTAGAACACTATCGTTGGTATAATATTTGAATCATTCACAAATATCCTAATGCAAAGTAATGTACTAAAAGGTCTGTCAGATAGTGGATGTGGCCTTATTGGGTTCATCTCTTGGGTTATTGCCTTGTTCTTACCATGATCACAAGGGTGTACAATATGTTTCCTATTTAATATTCATAACCATAGGTTGAACATTTTCCTATTTAATATTCATAACCATAGGTTGAACATTAGGAATGGTGGACCTTCGTTCATGGGTAAATCTACCTTGACATTCTTTAAAATCATGGTTGTCATGTTTCAACTCACTTAACGAAAAGTTACCTTTCCTACCTATCAAATTCTGGAAGGATAATATTTGCAAAGTTATAAGAGAGAAAATAGTTTTCTTAAAACAGATTTGGAAACCATGAATTCCTCCTATTGAGTTGTGGCAATAATATGCAATGATAAAAAATGGATATACATAAGTATCATATGAATTTATTGATGTTATAGATTAGGGATATTGGGATCCTAATATCTCAAAGGTGGCCTTGATTTCATCATACTTTGAAACATCAACTTTTTATGTGTTTTTTAGATCCTAAATAGTGATTTTGACTTGCAAATTCTTAGGATTTCCATTGGCATGCCTAATATTTGATATAAATTGTTCTTCTCATTGAGATCTTTCCAAAAAACTATAGTTCACCTAAAATGGAGTTTGTATGAGTAGTTTTAGGCCATGTCAATGCAACAATCCAAATATTATGTACATGTCCAAGTGGCGACCATGTCAGCCCACCTTAAGTGAATATGGGGAATTACTATTGTGTATGAATTCAAGATAACTCTAGAATATCGTGGACATTCTAAGAAGGTTTTAAAACCCTAAACTAAACTTGAACCCGAATTCTAGATATTAATAACCTAGCAAAGGAAGGATGGTTTGATTTTTCACTAACCATGTGACAACCCCACCCAAAGTCCTCGTACATGTTGCATTGTAAATATATTGTAAAATATTTTGCAACATTTGAAATAAAGAAAAAAAAAAAATGGGGGAATGAGTCCAGGGACACGGATTCTAGAGTTAGGAAAAAGGTCACTCGCTTGGGACGTTGTGGTTTCTTGTGCAAAGAAGAAACCTGAAATGCAGGACAACCATTAAAGGCTCGCTAGTGCATGAATTGATTAAGGATCTCCTGAAATTAAATGAACTGCAAGAGGAAGTATGAAATCCCGTGTTGATTCAGAAGCAAGTACAAGAAAGAAAGGACAAGAATTTTATGGAGAGAATGCGTGCGGCAGGCCAACAAGGATGCAATAGTAATGGTGGTTGAGGAGGAGGCCAAGAAAATTTTGGATGTGAAAGAGAGAGGGGACACATATAAATGGGAAGGATGAGAGACAAAGAAATGTGAAGAGAAGCATCAAGAAAAAAAGGTTTAGAAAGAGCTTTCAACAAGTAGTGCAGAAGAGAAGAGAAGAGAAGGGGTTTGGATCTCGATCCTTGAAGGATGTGGGTTGAGTGGTTAATCTCTAAAGCCTTATAATAACTTAGGGTCCCTGGAGGATGTATCATGTGGGTGAGATAGAATCTCTAGATCCCTATAACAACTTGTGTCCTTGGAGGCCGTGGGTTGAGACAGAGGGCTCTAGAGCCCTGTAACAACTTGGGTCCCTATAGGTTGTAGGTTGGGATGGAATCTCTAGAGCTTTGTAACAACTTGGGTCCCCTGGAGGCTGTGGGTTGAGATAGTAGACTTTGGAGCCCTACAACATCGTGGGTAGAGACCATCCTAAAGCAAAAGATGATGAATACAAGAATGAATACTTGTGGTTACCGCCCTGATGGTACAATGGATTCTGGAATTCCTAGAAGGGGTGAATCACTGTGTGAGAACTTGGGGATGAGGTTGGGAACCTCTGGACTCCTGGTGTCAACCAAGCAAGTATATGTTAGTTGGTGGGATTGAGGAAGGAAGTCCTTTGGAGTCCCAAATCAGTAGCAGCTGGTTTGCTAGTTCCTGAAGCAAGCAACCTCCCCCGAATCTAGAATCTAGCTCGAGGGTGATAGATGAAAGTAACTATGGCTACAATTGTCTATAGTTGGGTGGAGAGTCCTTATCTCAGAATCAATTTCCCTACACATTCAAAGATAAGTATATGTGTATGCTGGTTGTCTTATGATGAATCATGTTGTTGTGTTGTGGATAATGGTTATGGATTTAGGGGTTGTACTATGTTGATTTTACTTGCTTATGTGCTACATCCCCATGGGGATATGTTAATATGATTTATATATAATATGTGCTAAATGTATAGATGCATGTGTGTGAAATCTGAAAGAAAAATATGTCTTGCGATTGCTAATGGAAGGCACAAAATATTTGATACATAAGAGGCATAATAAACCATATGACAATAAAGATGAAGTCACAATGTTGTGCCGAGTCTAGATTTATATACATGTTTAGTATTGTGAAGCAACACATAAATAACTTATTAGGAAAGAGATAGAACTCGTTACATATCACGACTAAGCCATGAGGGCTTGGGTTAATACTTGAAGAATAGTGGGATATAAGGCCCTTTTATTAATATGAAGATTACATGGAAGACCCTCTGTATAGTAGGGTTTGTATTTTCTTATGTGTCCTTTTTCATTAAGTTACAAGTCCTTGTGTTTCATGGCAATCACCACATTAATGTCAAAGCAAGTTTTTCCATGGTATCAGTTGAGTCGCCAGCTTTACCTGAATGTCCTTCAACCTTGCATTTTCAGCAGGTTGGATAGCTATTGGTGGCATCTTAGAGTGGCTACCAAGGCACCTGATGGCTTTGTGTATCGACATGAAGTTATTTGCAGGCCTGACATAGGGTCTGGTACTGTTAGTGTGTGGCAAGAGAGGTTGGAACCTCTCAGGAGTTTGCTCCAAGTATCTGGTAGGTAAAACATGCTAGAGTGCTTAGGCTACCCTTGGTCGCATCCCCTCCCCATGGGAAGGGAAGACTCGTGGACCAGACACTTGCTAGAGAATCTATCGATCAAGCTTAAGAGCGATGACATCATAAATCACCCTAGACAACCAAGGGCATTGTTATAAAATTGTGAAGCACGTATGGGAGTCTACTAGATTCTTGAGAAAGAGCCATAGTCGACAAGGTTAATTCGAAGAAGCTTGAGCGATGACAAAGCTTGTATCTAGGAAGGCTGTTGAGCTCTCTGTCTAAGGCACTACACGACATAGAGTCGAGACCCTTTGATCGAGTCATGGAGGGAATGAGAAGGATAACCTTCTTGTGGCACAAAGGAGTGAGGCCATGAACTTATAGGAGAAGTTTGGCTAACCTTATCATTTGAATGGTCAAAACCCTAGTCAAGGGAGGCTTCCGATTGGTGGAACTAGATTCCCCTCACGTGATTGGTCAGAAGGATGGAGCAAAAAGGGCATAGAGTCTGAAGCCGAAGGATTAATTGAATTAGTGCTGGGGACTTAACGGTAAAAGCATTTCAGGTTTTTGTCGAGAGACAATGATGGATATTTCTCTGTCACCCGGATCTGTCAGGCAGGGAAGCTACTAGAGCTAGCCACCTCAGAAGTTTAGAAGGTCGAAACCGCAGGGAATTGTGTGAATGATGTCTTAAAGGGTTCTAAGTTTGAGGGTTCCCGTTCACTACATAACGCCTAGTGCTAGCCTAGTCGTTGAGGGATCCTTTTCTCTCCATAGCCCGAACACGTGGCATTCCATCGTCATATTGGAGATGGCGTCTGTATGATGTCATGATGGGTACATGGCAAGCAATTTGGGAGTCTTGGGTGACCATAAGAGCCACATATGGGCAACACGTGGACCTATCATAGGTCGATACATGGTTGGATGACTTCGACATGATGTCACCTAGGCAATGGTTAGACCTCGGAGGTTGGAAACCCCGTAAACATGGATGGTTGAATGTCATGGGGAATCACAGACACATCAGAGTTGTAGGGCCACAGGGACACCTGTGGGTAGCACGTGAAGGATTACGTGGCACCATGGAACACTAGAATCTTGTAACCAAAGTGGAAGAAATATTGGGAGATCCAGGTATCTGGATGGACGAAGGATGGGTGGTCAGACCCACATCGCATGGCAGGCCATTAACAGGAGAGTTGGACATTGTAGTAGAGACATGACACGTCAACCGGGCGTATTGGATTCCGAGGGGAACCTCAAATTGAAAGCTCAATACATTATGAGTGTACCAGAAACATGACACGTCAACCATATGGCCAGTTTTTTGGGGGGAGTATCAAGTTAAGAGTTGAGGCGTCGATAGGGTCCTAGAGTCGCACCTCATTAGTCAGTGGAATTCATAGAGTTGGGGACTTAACGGTAAAAGGGTGTCTCCACCCTTTTATGAATTCTAGTCTATTTTGAAGAATTCATAGTCGTGGAACAACTAAAACAACAATTTTCTTTTATTATAATATCCCTTTGCCTTCCTGGATAATTTTCATTGGAAATAGACCAAATTTGTTTTAATATTGGCCTTAATTGGAAACCCTCTGTCAAAATAGAATAAAGTAATCAGAGTTAGCCATAAAAAATGGAAGAAACACGAATATGCAAACGACTACTATTTATGCCCAAAACTAATAAGAAATCAATGGATTTTCAATTAATATAACAATGGCCCCCTGGAAGATGACAAGTGGAAAACATAGGAGTCTATTGAAACAATTGCATATCGAAAGTTTTAAACATAGTCACGATATAATGAGTGGAGCCGATATTAAAATTAAACCAATTCTATAACCATATTGGGTCCAGAGGCGTTGACGTAGGTGGACAGGTCACAGGCGGAAAGGTATGTCGAATATTTTCTGATATCAGGAATTTATAACATGGTTACATATGGGAGCTCCGATATGGAGTGGATGTGATATCTTTATAGACCAAAATTAATACCATATTAGGTCTGAAATATCAAAGCCTAGCAGATATCGAAATTTAGAGGGGAAGGTGCATTAGGGTATCGACGATGGATGTTTATCAGAGTATCGATGGGAGGTTTTAACAATGTGACACACAAAAATCTCCGATATGTAAAAGCTACATGACCCTGATATGTATTACAAATGATTAAACTACAACCACTTGTTATAAGCCTTTGACTATGTTATATGACCATTTTATAATATGAAAGGCTTTAAAAAAGGATCCATTTTAATAATAAGTGAATTATAACTGCTCAAAAGCCAAAGCCACTTGATTTTGTTAAATAATGAAACTATAGCCACTATATAATAAAAAACTTGGTCTCGGGGTCTATTTAAGGGATAAAAATAAAAAAATATTATTTACAAATATAAATAAGTATTTTACAAATAAAAGTAAAAATAAAGAAATAAAACTTACAAAACAAAAAGGTAAAATACATTATATACATATCATTGGGCCAAGGCAGTGAAAAATATCCAATCAACAATTGGGCGCTACTTACAAACCAAATGTCCAAATGAGATCAAATGAGTTATGATAGGAAGATAAAAAAAATATCGAACTCATTGAAGCAATCCAAACTCTCAAAATCAAATAGTAATGACCAACCATTCAATTAAAGAGTCCCAATAGTAAAATTAAGTGAATGATGGGGGGGTTGTGTTTTTACCACAACAATGGCGACACATTGGAATAAACAATTATCTATGGAAACATGATGAAACTCTAAGGAAAAAGGAATAAAGTCAAATCAATCAAAGTGTTAGGATTCAAATTTTCAATGAAATCTCTTAAAACAGATATCAAAATGTTATCATTTTGTGTATCTCTAATATTGATTATTTTTTTTGTTATATAAATCAGATTTTTATATTAAAACAATGATACATATTTACAAAATGGTCTACTCGTGCAGACAAAGGACTGCTTTCCTAATCCGCATAGACCTCGTCATGACCAAAATGAACTTCAACATAACCGCAAGGTACACCACGCAGGGCGGCAGGGACATTCAGGGGTTGACAAAAACCAACAGTGACCAAATTGAGACCCACATACAGCCATGGACATCAAGAGAAGAAAACAGAAAAAACTGACAAAACGGATGAATTCCAAGGTCAACGATCACACATACAGACCTATGCCTCAGGAACTCATCCATAGCTTGCAGCAAAGAGCCATTACATCTCGAGAACCACATAATTCTTGGAGGGTTCCTGACCAGTCGGAGCCTTGGCTTTGCCCGCCTGAGATGGCGCTGGAAATGTGCTCTGACTGTTGCCCGTGTTCCCCTCCACCCTTTCCCCAACACTTCTGGTTTCTTGACATATGGAATGACGCAGTAGACTGATCAGGACCGTAAGTTTCTTGGAAATGTTGTCGAATTGCTGCTCCAGGCCGCTAATTTTAAAGTCCAGGCCTTCCAGGATCGCCGCATGCTCCGCCGAAGTTACAGCAATTGCTTGTTGCGCCTGTCGAGCCTGGCTGATGTAGTCCCCCTGCATGCTTATGGCCTTAGCCAACATCGTTTTCATTCTCCACATTTCTGCTTGTGTGCGGACATATTGGGTGGCTCACGTTGTGGATGTGCCAGGGTCCTGTACCCATTCCATATCCTTCTCCAAATCATGCGCTTCCAGGTTCTCCTCTTCCTCAGTTACGACGGCCTCCAGTTCTTCAATCTTGCGTTTTTCCTTTTGAGAGGTCCTTGTTTCATAGGCTTCCCGAGCCTGTCTAAGATCTCAGTTGGCCGATGCGTTTCTGCTTCCCTCACCCGCCATAGTCTCAAACTCAAGCACCAAACAACACTGTGTTCTAAGGGCCGAGGAAAGGAAATTCAACCAACTAACCAAATACACAGTGGTGCTGCCGTTATTGGGGACCGAAGATATATAAGGGAGAGTAGGTGATTCACTTGTTGCATTCCATCTTATCACCTGCTGCCCGCAAATTCCGTCATAATTATCCTTACTTCGTGGTTCATATTTTCGATGATGGCTCGGATTTATGCTCTTACGTTTGCCTCTCTTAAACTTCTCCGAAGCGTGCCAAGTGTCCATGCTTCTATAAGGGTGTCGGCGGCCCTCATACTTTTCAATTATGGAGCTGATGGGAGTGACTCCCACTTGCTTATACATTGAATGCCCATTTCCTGCCTGTCCTTCATTCCTCTGCCGCTCCTTAATTCTCCCCGCAGTACGATTGATCGTAATCATATCTCAATACCTGTATGGAGCGTCGTCCCTCTGTCCTTATCTTTCATTCACCATATCCTGCCTCGAGAGCAGGGTACACTTGTTTCTAACTTCCGGGCAGGTGACGTCCTGCCAACAGCTGTCCATGATGCTGGTGGGGTTCTCTATACCATAATTTGCCAGATGGTCCGCAACTGTATTGGCTTTGCAGCGAACAGCCTGAAAGATTAAACCTTTCAAACTCCCAATATGTTCGGCTATACTTTCTGTTACTTTGCTTACTTTAGCTCCTGCATACATCCTTCTGGCTACTGTAATTGCAAGCTGGGAGTCCCCTTCTACCACTGCCGCGCCCGCCCGTAATTTCCTAAGAATTCTAAGACCCTGTTCCATCGCTGCGAACTCCATCTCATTATTGGTTCCTTCCCCTAAGGCTCTGCTATTGATGTACTGAAATTCTGCTTCGTTGTTCCTGAGAATGCCTCCGATGCCGGCCAGCCCTGGATTTCCCCGCGACGCACCGTCGAAATTTAGCTTGAGGAAGCCTGAAGGTGGTCGTTTCCAGATGCTCAAAGTGGTGTTTATCTCCTGTTGGCAATTCACGGTAGCCGCAAAGGTTCCTTTATCCAGGTTGAAAGCTTTCAAGATTTGTAAGTCCCCATTTGATGCTTTATTATCTTTTTCTGGTCTGCCTTTGACAAGAACCAATTGCCTGATATTTTGTGTGATAATTTCTATAGAGTGATTTATGTCTCTGGTTTCGTTCAAGAATACTCTCCTATTCCTTTCTTTCCAGATTGACCAAGTAATAAACCCTGGCATGGTTTTCCAAATGATGTTTACCATTTGATTACTGGAGAAATTGCCCCGCCAATTTTCGATGGTCTCTTGAATGGAGTCTCTTGTTCTGTCCGTTTGCTGCAAAGTGTTTTCCACCCAATTCCACAGGAGGTTTGCCGTATCACATGTGTTGAATAGATGATTCATTGTTTCTTCTTCCTTTTTGCACATGGGGCATGTAGATGGGCCACATAACCCTTTCTTTCGTAGATTCTCCCAAGTGAGAGTTTTCCTGTGCATTAGGAGCCAGAGGAAGGTTTTAATTTTCAGCCAGAACAGAGAATCCCAGACTTTGTTGCTCCATTTCACCTTTTCTTCTTGCTCTGAATCTTCGATACAGTTTCTGGCTTCTTTAAGCGTGAAATTTCCCCCTCCTTGCTTTCCCCATCTTAGTTGGTCGTTGTCTTCTACCATTCTAATTCTTCTTTTGTTTAACAGTGTTTGCAAGTCCCTAATGTCACTGTTTGCTTTGGTCATGTTCTCTGTTTCATTGACTGCCCAAGTTCTCCACTTCGGGTCCCTATTATTTGGATTCCAATAGTGATTCACCGTTGTTCTCCCAAGCTCCTGGTAATTTCTTTGAAGACCTGCAAACTCAGGCCTTTCTAACTTGGGGAGTTGTTGCCAGGCATCCTCCCAAAAAAAGGCCGTTTTTCCATTGCGAATTTCCCAAAAGCTATTCTCCTGTATAATGTCTCGATTTTTCCTTGCTAGGTTCCAGATCGGTGAGCCCTCTGGATTTTCTTGCATTCTGATCAGGTTCTGAATACTATGCATTGGAGTGTATTTTTCCTTCCAGTGTCTAGCCCAAGGAAGATTGGGTTCCTTCAGCCATTTCCACCACAGCTTAGCCCCACAGGCCCTATTGATGGTGGAGGGGTCTAGCAGGTTTAACCCTCCCAGTTGTTTGGGTTTACACATTATATTCCATGCCACTAATGCCCACTTTTTCTTCTCTGCATTTCCTGACCATAAGAAAGTTCTCTGGATCACCCTCATTTGCTGAAGGACTCCTTTGGGAGCAGGAATTATGGAGAGCATATATTGAGGAATAGCTTGCAGGACTGCTTTGGTTAGGACTAGCCTACCAGCAAAATTGAGGGCCCTGTGGGTCCAATGATGGCATCTCTTCTCTAGGCTAGCTAGGATCTTCTCCCAATGAGTTTTTTGCCAGGGTTTATCCGTTAGAGGTGCTCCTAGGTACCTAGAGGGCAGGTTGCTTCTCCGGAAGCCTAGAATGGTAGAGAGATTCTTTTGCACTGCTAAATGCGTATTGAAAAAGAAGATGGTGGATTTAGATAGATTAATTTCCATACCTGAGGCTTTGCTGAAAAGATTGAGGATCCTTTTATAGCCCAAGGCTTCTTTGACTGTGGGAGTGCCATGTAACATTGTATCATCAACAAATTGCTGGTGAGTAGTCGCTGGAATGGAAGGCAGGGGCTGCAAGCCTTTGATACTTCCTTCCTCTTTAGCGCTGCATATGAGTCTGCTTAAACCTTCCATCAGGATAACAAAAAGGAAAGGTGATAATGGGTCTCCTTGCCTGAGCCCTCGTGAGGGGGAGAATTGATCGATAGGGGCACCGTTTACCAGAATAGAAAATCTAGTCGATTTGATCAGAGCTAAAATCCACACTATCCATTGGTTGGCAAAGCCGAAAGCTTTTAAAATTGCTTCCAGGTAATTCCAATTGACTTTATCATAAGCCTTTGATAAGTCAAGTTGCATCATCATGCCTGCAATTTTCCTGGAGTGAAGCGTATGTATCATTTCTTGATCTAGTAAAATATTGTCCAGAATTTGCCTCCCCTCAACATATCCTGATTGCTCTTCAGAGATGAGGCCCGGATGAATGGGTTTCAGTCTGTTAGCAATGACTTTAGAGATAATTTTATATATAACATTGCACAAAGCGATAGGTCGAAACTTAGCCGGGGTGTTGGCCTCCTCTTCTTTTGGAATCAGGGCAAGGAAAGTAGAATTTAGGGACTTGAGTATTGAGGCAGAACGCTGAGAGTCTTCCACCACTTCCCAGACCTCTGTTTTAACAATGTCCCAACAATCCTTGTAGAAGTTGATGGTAAAACCATCAGGCCCAAGCGCTTTATCATTTGGCATATCCTTCACCACTTATTCCACCTCTTCCAAAGAAATTTATTGAGTTAGTGCTAGGTTTTGCTCATTAGTGATCGTTTTGGGAATGGATTTGATGAGTTCATCAATTGCTTCTGTTCTATCAACCTCTGGCTCCTGAGCAATGCTGCTGAAATGCGTGGTAAGCAGGGTTGAAACTTCTTGATGTGTCTGAAGAATGGCTCCCTGTTCATTTTTGAGACTGAGGATTTTATTGGCTCCTCTGTGGTCCATTGCTGATCTGTGGAAGAATTTTGTATTCTGTTCCCCTTCCTTGAGCCACTGAATCCGGGACTTTTGTTTCCAAAGGGTCTCCTCTTGTTGGCAACGAAGCTACCATTGCTACATCAGTATTTTTTCTTTGTTTACAGTTTTTGGGTTAATGTCTCCAGTGATCCAATCTTTGTGTATCTGCTCTAATTGCTCCTCTAATTTGACTTTTTCTTTGAATATGTTCCCAAAGACTGTTTTGTTCCATATTTTGATCTTGCTTTTGATGTGTCTCAGTTTGCCTTGTAACCTGTACATTTTGGTACCTCTGATGTCCACCGGTTCATGCCACCATTTTTCAATAAGTTGAAGGAAGTCCGGATGGGTGAGCCAAAATTTCTCAAATCTGAACGACTTGTTTCTAGGAGTGCCCTGGATAGCAGCAATCAGAGAAATGGGCCAATGATCTGACCCCCCACTAGGTAGTATATCTGATTCAACTATAACTCCCTCCAGCAGAATACTTTCGGAGATTAGAAATCTATCAAGACGAGAAGCAATTTGTCTTTCCCCTCCCCTTTTGTTATTCCAAGTGAAAGCCCCACTCTTGGGGTGGACATCCACTAGTTTAGCTGTGTTTATGAAATCTAAGAAGGCTTCAGAATCTTTGTTGAGTTTCCCTGTCCCTCCTTTCTTTTCCATTAAGGTAGTTATCATATTGAAATCCCCTCCTATGACTGCCTTCGCTCTGGGATATCTTAGCTTCAGATTCAGCAGAGTTCTTAGAAAAATAAATTTCTCTTCTAACTTTTGAGGCCCGTAGACATTGGTACACAAATAGGTTTCCGAGTTTCCTACCACCTGAGCTTCTATAGCTATGAAAGATCTGGTTGCTTCAGAGGAGAGGATTATGATTACTTGCGGATCCCACAGAGTAATTAAACCTCCCTCCCATTGATGGCTAGCAGTTTCGATGTATTCCATATGTTTGCCTATTTTTTTGCTTACATTATGAATAGTACTACTTGCACATTTGGTTTCTTGTAAAAATATAATGTTTGGTTTTTTCTTTTGGACCTTCTTCTTTAAAAGTCGCTGTTTTATTTGGCTATTAAGCCCTCTAGCATTCCAAGATATGACTTTCATTTTAAAACAAAAATTAGTAGTTTAGAGAAAAAGCTTCTAGAGCTTTCATCTTACCAGAGTTTAAGAGCATTTGTCCCAGTTCCTGCAGTGCCTCATTATTGGATCTGCGCCCTCTCTTTTTCCTTTGTTTGGAGCTGGTAGAGGTTTGAAGTAGACCTTTTGTTCGGAGTCCCATTCCTTTGGCTACGCCCAGGTTCTTTCTTTGCATATCGATTTCTGCTCTCTGTCGTGCTATTAGTATATCATTTATTCTTCTAACTTCCTCTTCCGATATGTGTTCCATCCCCTTCTTTTTCCAGTTTTCCACCATGTCTGGTAGGTTAACTCCTTCCTGCTCCAGTATGTCATTAAGCTCCATCTCATCACTTCCGATGTCACTTATGAGCATTTCTGAGTCTTCATCTACCCCTGCTGTTACCTCTTGATTCTGTAGCATAATGCTTTGTGGAGTTTTCTCCATAGTTTTAGTTTCAGGCTCTGTTGGAGTGTGGTCTGCTTCATATGTGTTTTGTTCCTTATTATTGTCCTCTGATTCGGTCTCAATTTCTAGAGCTTCAAAAGCATTACTGGTATTACCTTGAGATGTGCTTGCTTTGGTTTGGCGTTTCCTGTTTGCTCTTTGTCTCGCTTTTGGCCGAATGAAGGTTTCCCTGTTCTTTCCTGCTTTATCTACCTTAAGGTCTTCCGCTGTTTTATTTAATGGACATTCTCTGACTAAATGTCCATGCTCATGACACTTTTGGCATTGAAATGGGATTTTCTCATAATCAATGGCTTGGAAATAGTCTTCATCTCTATATTCCAACCATAGTCCCTCATGCAATGCCCCCGACACATCCATTTCCACACAGATTCGGGCACAGGAGGTGTATCTTCTCTGCAGAGTGGCTTCTGAAGCTTTGATGAAGGTTACTAATTTGTCCCCTATCTGCTTTAGAGCTGCATAACCCCAATAGTCTATTGGTAGGGAGAAGAGGTGTATCCAGACTGGCACCTGCTTGAAGGTTTCTTTTTCTGGCACGAAATTGGCCTTCCAAGGCCTAATTTATAGGCCTACCGGAGCGAAGAAGTAAGGTCTGCCATCAAATATTCTATCCTTATCCTCTAGATTTGAAAAAACAACAGTGAAGAAACCTTTGGCTCCTAAGTGCAATCTAACATCACCTTTGGGTTTCCATTGCTGCTTTATCCATTGGCACAGCGCCCTTTCTGTTGGCCAGAGTCCCATGAACTTGCAGATCACTGCGTGTTCGGTCATGTGATCCCGGTAGGCTTGAATTTCCGGGTCTGTTATCACCACCCTTAGGGTTTCTGCCGCCTTAGGTTTGCATGGGCCTTGAGTCGTTTTGCCATTGAATGTTTCTGTTTTGTCTCCTTGTTCCTCGTTCTCTTTATTCAGAACCCCGTCTTCCCCGTCTGTTTGCTTCTTTTCTTGTTTGTTTTCATGGGCGGGATATGCTTGCGTTGCCTTCTCCCTGCCTCTGTTTTCTGGTCGCCCGCCGCCCTCCTTTCCTTTCAGCTTTTGAGTATTGTGTTCCTCCTTGCCCTCATTTTTTTCCTTCCCTTGCTGGTCCCGTCCTCTTTCTGTGACCTTTCATACCCAGCTATTTGCACACCTTCCTGTGCTGTCTGTTTGTGCATCATTATATGTTTGTAAGAAGGGGTCCCTATGGACCCCTCGTTTACCATCTGTCGGGTCAGGATCTGTCCTCTTCTGTATAGCTCTGCCACTCTGACCCTGTTCCTTTCTAGTTTCGAACCCTAGATCTGAAGAGTCCGTGAACTGTAAACCCCTGTTTTCACCAGGTCGTGCTCCTTTCAAACAAAACTCGGTCTCTTCCATCTCTAATATTGATTATAAGAGTCATGTTACAACAAATATTTAATTGATGACAAATTAAACTAAAGAACAAAAACGTATAATTGTGTTTAGTAAGAAAAGTTGAACTCTCATTGTCATAAGTAGAGCCACTGCTGCCAACAAGCGTCCATAGCCTCGACAGGGTTACCTCTTAGCCTAAAGGAAATGTCAGTATCCCATCTATGTTTAAATATTTCAGAGGAAACCTATTTGATTAAAACTCTGAAAACCATTGTCCTAGCTTGGGGACCAGATAATGACAATGCCATTCATAAGCGTTGATAGACATGAACAAGCCGACTCTTATTGAGACCTCTTATCTCATAGCGAATTGCTATAAGCTATTATCCTTGCTTGGTAATTAGATATGATAATGTCATAATCATGAAGGCCCATGATCATGGTAGGAGACCCCCTATCTTTCAGGTATTTTACACAAATTTTAATTTACACTCTAATACTTTTATCATAAATGGGGAGACAAATCTTCTCCTTAAGAGATTGGGATGACTTAGAAGAATTATAAAAATACCAAACTTGTTTGTTGTTTTTTTGCTTTAGGATGAGCTATTTATAATATAAGTTGTTGCAAAAACATAATTATCTCTTATGCTATAAAGTGAGATTATCAAAATGATAAAGAAAAACAATATAACAACAGTTTCAAATATGAATCTGAAAGATAGAAATTTGATAATTAGCTTGATATTCTTCCTTTTACCAATGAATTTCATTAAATAAGAGTAAAGATTTCCCATATATCAGACCAAAGATGGGTGGAAAAGGCCTTTCAACTAAAACATTTGGTAATATCACCAAAAGAACACAAGGAGATTTTCAAAGGGAAACAAAATGAAATGTCGCGAAATCAGATCCGAAAACAGGAACAAAGAGAATTCAATCAAATGAAAAATAAAAGCAAACTACTGCAAACAAAATAATCAAATAGAAACTTACTCAAACAAGATAAAAGTAATATCTTGACATAAGGCATTAAGATCTAGTTATGTATTTATCAAGTAAAATGTTGTCTTGTTAAAATGAGTTTTTGTATTCATGAGTTTATTAAAAACTAACCAATGAAGAGTTGTAAATAACAATTGCATTTGAGAGCTTAACATAGATTTATTTCCTTAAATCTTGCTTTACAACATATCACAAAAATGATAAGAAAAAATTTAAGTTATGGAAATCTTCGTGGGTAAGGCTTGAAAAATATTCCATTTAGCATTTATGTTTATCACAACTGACTTATTCACAAAAGCTCGATAAAACAAAAACATGCAAAAAGACAACAAAATATAAGAAAGAAAAACTGAAGCAGAAAAGAACAAATTGAAATAAAAATGCAGAAACAGATGATAATAAACATAAAAATGCATACCTGGAAGAATTTGATAATAAGTTTACCTTGTGGGTCTTCATCTTCCTCCATGCATTTATTAAAAAAGTTTAAAATCATTTTTTTATTCAATCTATAAAACATTAACAAAAAGAAATCTAATATATTCCTAATCCTAATATAAAAAGCAGACTAAGACTAAGTAAATCAAACTTGTATTGTAACCATTCAAGTGATTTGTTTACTGCATGTACACAAAAGTAAAAAATCAGTAACAAAAGCACAATTGAAACAACAAAAGTAAATCTGAATTGATTATATACATCTAAAACTAAAGTATGTACAAAGAATGACTTATTTGAAAACCATCTCTCTTGGAAAGTTGTCTCGAAGAAAATATCTATCGGATCATAAAAGTATGCATGTATATTTGTTAGAGATTCAAAACTAACCAAAAGAGAAAGTAGTAAGGTAGATTGTAAGGGAACACTCTCACGGGTTAAATTTGAACGATAATGAGATAATTGAAATGAAATGAATATCAAGTGAATTTGGAAAAGAAAATTTCCTTTATATTCAAGATTAAAAATTCGAATAAAATATTCATGGTCTTCAGTTAATGCATCTCTAGGGTGTTCAATGTTGAGATATTGAACATGCCTACATAAAAAACTAGAAAATAAAACATAATGAAAGAATCGAAATAAAGCATACATAACCAAATCGCTATGGACATTAAAATTACAACATAATGTTACAAGAAAATTTTGGAACCTATCATTAAATTCAGTGATTGAATTGCCACTAAAAGGGAATTCCAACAAAATTCTATAGATGCAAGTTTCCAAAATAAATTAAGAATGAAAAGCGTTAGAAACCTGCAAAACTAACTCATCAAAATGTTTAGGATAAAATTTGTGTTCAACAATAGGAGATAAAATCATAACACGTAAATCCCCATGAGAGAAATCAGTTTTTAAATTAGTGCACTTTGTATAGGATAAAAATCTTTGTCATCATCATTACTATATTCATCATAAATTACCTCCTCTTGGAAATCAAATGACTGATCTGTACTAACAAAATCAGAAAATATGAGAGAATAAGATTTTGAAACGTCTTTGATGACTAAAGAATTATCATTTGAATGAGCAATAATTTCATAATTTTTAAAACTAGTGATAAACTTGTTTTCAACTGACAGATTAAAATAACCATTATTTAATGAAATCTGATCTAAGAAGATATCACGATAAAGAAAATAATGACTACCAGAATATAATGTTCGTTGAAAAGAGTCATCTTGACAATTCACTATATTATCATAATTCTGGTTTAATGAAATTCTTTCAGTTGTAGAAATGTGTTCTGAATTTTCAGTATTCACCCTAAGAGAAGAGAGATTAACATATTCATTATTTAAATCTTGTTGTTGATTAGATTCTATTGGGCCTACTTGTTGATCACAAGAATCATTAGAAATTGCTTCAATTACATTTTCAGATTTTGTATTTATATTTGAAATATTCATTTCAGAAATCAGAAAATGTGTGTTGCAACTTTCCAAAAATAAAGGCTATGATCTAATTTCAATATTAGGCTCAGGCTCAGTAAAATCATTTGCTGATTCAAGACTAATAAATGAATTAGACATGTCTTGTTCTTCATTATTTAATTCTATATCTTCAGAATTTGAAGAAACAAGAGAAGATAAATGTTCAATCAAATCTTCAGTCGAAGGTAAATCACATAAAATGAAATCTATAACAAAGTGACCAAAATCTATTAGAAAAATCTTCTAAAGATTCATTTTCATACATGAAAATATTATCTAATTCTAAACATAAATTATCATAACTATAATTTTGATGTGCTTTAAGAAATACCTGCATAAAATGGTTCCAGGAATGAATTGACTTTGCTGGAAGTAATTTGAACCATTTGTGGATTTGTCCTCAGAATGTTAGAGTAAAAAGTCTATAGATCTCATTGTCAGCAATAATATTAAAATATTCACATTTGTCTACAAAATCACAAAGATGATCTAAGGCAGAAAATTTACTCTCACTGTCGAACTTCAAATTAGACAAGGACTCAATCTACTTCTTGGTCATGCCCTTGGTAGGTTTAGATGAGCTGAAAGCATGACCCAATGTAGGAATTCATATAGGAGCCATGATTAGTTAAAAATGATAAAACAAAAATTCAAACAGAACAACTAGCTCAAGGCCCTCCTTCTAGCGCCAAAAATGTTGATCGGGAAAAATGACCCTTTCAACATTCTAAGGGAGACCACCCAGTCAGGAACTTAAAGCAATTCCTTTTCCGTTGAAATGGTGGTTCCGATTGGTTAGACTAGGTCCAGTTACCTTTTCTCTTTCTCTATTGGCTTAAGGTATGTCTTTTAATTACCAACAGATAAGAGACATCAGATCGATTCTCCTTGCTGATCAGGCAAGAGAATGATCCTTAAGCTGACTTTGTGGCTCAGCCAAACCACTCTAAACTTTTCCTCTTTGGGAAGAGGACTTCTAAGATGTAGAAACAAGAATTAAAATGCAAAACTTAACCTATGATGCACTTATCCTAGACCTATCTCGATTGAAGGAAATAATAGTCTTTCTCTCAATTGAGAGCAAGCTAAAAGGATGAGAAAAGAAGCATGTAGGAATTGGAATGGAATGAAGGAAATAGACCAAGGAAATAGTTCACGAGATCTAATCCTTGTTAAAAAAAAATACAAATAGCTAAATTCCTAATAAATAGTTACCATACACTTAACTATAAATAGCTCCAAATCTTAATAAAGATATGTATAAGAATGAGAAATTCATGCATAGTACTGAAGTAGTTCAAATAAAATGCCGTGTAGGAAAGAAAAACATCTATAACTCTAAATCGTTAGATAGTTAGCCAACCTAAAGAAATAAATGTTTGTTCTTATACAATTTCCAGTTTTCAAGATGCATTTCTGATTAATTATGCAAGGTAGTTTGATCAAAATTTTAAATGGGCTAACAATTAACATTTAACAATAGTGCTAAAGCCAACAAATAACTCATACAACATAAATGTAATTGAAAACTAAAAACATTTATTTCAATAATCGATGCAAACAATAGTGCCATACAACAATTACAGAAATAAACTTTATTATGAATATGAATCAAGTTACAGAACCTCAAAATATTACAGTAGTGAAAATCCCTCACTGCCAGTAACTCAATCTTTGTCTGCAAAGAAGACTTCAATCCCACTACAATAGTGAAAATGAGTGCTGAAACACCTCTACAAATAGACTGAAAGCTCCTAAATTATTTTGCCTCTTCTCTTGGATTCAAACCCATATCAAACTCAACCCAACAATGGGTATTTATACATGATTTAGAAATAAAAATAATTTCCCCAAATCTCTCCACAGTCGAGTTAATTTCAAAGACAACAAAATAGATGGATTGCTTTGATTGGAGTCTAGAAAAATGTTGATGGTAGAGTTATGAAATTTTTCTGAATTTAGCCTGCGCAACGATAAGAATAATCTCGCTTGTATCTCGTCTGTTTCGAAGAAGTCATAGTCGTGGAACAACTGAAACAATAGTTTTCTTTTATTATAATATCCCTTTAACTACCTGGAGAATTTTCATTGGCAATAGACTAGATTTGTTTTAATATTGGCCTTAATTGGAAACCCTCTGTCAAAATAGAATAACAAAATCAGAGTTAGCCATAAAAATGGCGGAAACAATAATATGCAAACAACTACTATTTACGCCCAAAACCAATAAAAAATCAATGGATTTTCAATTAATATAATAGCGCCCCCTTGAAGATCGCAAGCGGCAAATATAGGAGTCTATCAGAACAATTTCATATCAGAAGTTTTAAACACAATCGCACAATAATCTTACGGTAAACATTCGATGATATGGACACAATGTTTGAATTAAGCCATGGTTTATATGTGTATCAAATCCATAGCTTATCGGAGATCGGAGGAAAGGGTCTGGGCCAAAAACAAAAGTCATGATATAACGAGTGGAGCTGATATTACAATTAAACCAATTCTATAACCATATCGGGTCCGGAGGTGATGACGTAGGCAGACAAGTGACAGGCAGAAAGGTATGTCGGAGATTTTCCAATATCGGGAATTTCTAACGTGGTTACATGCAGGAGCTCCGATATGGAGCAGATACGATATCTTTATAGACCATAATTAATACCATATTGGGTCTGACATATCTGAGCCTAGAAGATATTAGAAGTCGGAGGGGAAGGTGCATTAGGATATCGACGATGGATGTTTATCAGATTATCGGAGGAGTGATATATCGGAGGTCGGAGCGACATGGATATCAGAGTATCGACGAAGTGATATATCAGAGGTTTTAACAATGTGACACACAAAAATCTCTGATATGTAAAAGCTACAGGGCCCCGATATGTATTACAAAGGATTAAACTACAACCACTCGTTATAAGCCTTCGACTATGTTATATGACCATTTTATAATATGAAAAGCTTTATAAAAAGGGCCCTTTTTAAAGTGAATTATAACTGCTCAAAAGCCAAAGCAACTTGGTTTTGTTAAATAATGAAACTATAGCCACTATATAATAAGAAACTTGGTCTCGAGGGCTACTTAAGGGATAAAAATAAAAATGATATTTAAAAATTAAAAAAATATTTTACAAATAAAAGTAAAAATAAAGAAATAAAACCTATAAAACAAAAAGGTAAAATACATTATATGCATATCATTAGGCCAAGGCAAGGAAAAATATCCATTCGACAATTGGGCGCCATTTATAAACCAAATGTCCAAATGAGATCAAACGAGTTATGATAGGAATATAATAATAGATCGACCTCATTGAAGCAATTCAAACTCTCAAAATCAAATAGTAATATGACCAACCATTCAATTAAAGGGTCCCCATAGTGAAAATTAAGTGAATAATGAGGGGGTTGTGTTTTTACCACAACACGTAGAAAATATACAGTGATAAGAAATGGAATGGGGAATGGTTGAATATAGTTCTGATCAGTCCCAACATGGAAGTGATGGAGTCAGAACCAATGAAGAAGAGAGATCAGTTGGGAAAGGGGAAGGGAATCACTCCCCGGATTGGATGGACACCTTGAAAAGTCTTCGGGATGAGGTGAGGAGATTTAAGGCTGATAATGAGAGGTTGGTAAAAGCCCAAGAAAGGTAGACTAAGATCAATGCAGTCATCCTGCAAAGTCTCTTGGACAGGCAGAGGCAAATACAATCTGAAATGAGGACCAGTCATAGAGACAAGAAAAGCCTTCGTGAGTTAGAAGAAAACACCAATGGAGTAAATGGTAGTGGATCCATAAAGAGGCCTAGGCAGGGAAGTGAGGACACTGGGCTTGGGGGAGAACTGATCCGAGTTTACTTAACTCTCGGATTTAACCAAGATCTTTTGCTTTTGTGATGTGATTATAATTGCATTTAAAAGGACATAAAGGAACATATATGCATGCTGTAAAGAAGAAGTTACATGACAAGAATCAACGACATAAAACACAAGACGTTGATAACGGAGTTCGTCCAGGAGGGACTACGTCTCCAGGCCCCGGTGTCAAGATGGTGTAGGCCGCTGCATTAAGTGCTGGAAAGAGTGATGATGTACATGCATGTGTTTTCTCTATCATACAAGGAATATGCCCTCACGCAGGAGTGGCTCCAAGATATGTTCCACTGCAGGAACTCTCATTCAAAAAAGGACTCCTATCAGCATGACATAATTTCATGTATGTTAATAATGAGCATCCTGCCAACATGGCATCAAAGGGATCTCAATTCAAACATACATAGCTACAACATGAGTATCCCATCAACATGACGACAAAGGGATATCAATCAAAACATGACAATAAGTACATCTCACATCAAGAACAAAACAAGATCCCACATCAAACATCAAATAAGGATCTATACAACACAATGCATCTCAAGCAAAGAGACAAAGAAGTACATGATCACACTACATATACCTCACATCAAGGAGTTATATGAAGAAGAGGATGATAAAATTGTTGGATCTGGTTGCACCATCAATCTCATGGCGTCGAATCTCATGGAAATGACTGCTCGCACATTGAATGCTGACACCTGCACTCCACTTTGAAAAGTGGTTGAAAAATAGAATGATCAAATGGAAAATATGATTGCACCATCAAATTCGTGTCGTCGAATAGTGTAAGATCAACTATGAAATTTCTGAATTCTGACAAAGTGAGAATATGGGGCTACAAAAATCTTTTAGATTCCCCCTAGATTCCTCAAAGATTCCCTCCTCCGAGTCACCTCAAGATTTGCTACTCAGATCAAAATTCTGTCTACGCCATTGGGTTCCTTGTGAAATTCTGAGAAAAATGAGTATGAAGTTGGCTGCATTCTAACTTTGGCAAATTTCAGCCTCCAAGGAATCTGGAAGATTCTCCTCCATAAGGAATCTGCAAATTTGCTGCTCAAAGGGTGAATCCAACCTCGCCATGGCGTTCCCTGCGAAAATCTGAGAAAATTTACTGTAAACTTGGTTATATTCTGGAAAAATGAATGTTTACCTCCTCATGGAATCTTTAAGATTCTCCGCAAAAATTTTGTCTCGAAAAACATGCCATCGTTTTTCCTCCTGGAACTGTGTCATGGTTCCACCTCTGGCCTGGCTCATAGTTCCACCATTTTGTGCAGTTCCGTTCGGCCTTGGTTCTGTTTCGTTCCGTGCGTTCTCCACTACTTCCCGTGCAAATAAATTAAAGGGTTTATATAAATGAACGTGGGCGAAGCTTACAACAGTGCCCTTTTGGCGCGTTGGTTAGGGCGGAGGGCTTGAGGCATGGAGGTCGAGGGATCAAATCCCAACCGCTCCAAATATATGCGTTAACCTTTTTTATGCATGCGGTTTGTAACAGAGTGTTGTTGGTGTTTCGTTTTACGTGGAGGTGTTATGTTGTAACCGTTTGAGGGTTGGGGTGTGGGCCGGGTCCACTGAAGGTGGCCCGCCCACCCCATTTAATACATCATTCATTATAATGTGGTTGGGTGGTTGGAGGGTTGGCGGGGGTCATGGCCCGTCGACCCACATTTAATATTAAATTTTGTTATGAAGGTTGGGGTCGACTGGGGTCACAGCTTGTCGGCCCAATTTTAAATAAAAAATTGTTTTTATTGTTGCAGTTTTGGGAGGACGGGTGGCGGGGGTCATGGCCCGCCACCTCAATATATATATATATATATATATATATATATATATATATATATATATATATATATATATATATATATATATATACATATATATATATATACATACATACATACATACATACATACATATATATATATATGCTTTTTGATTTTGTCTAATATAAGGGTTATTAGACAAATTAAAGAGACAACAATTTCGCTTGATCTCAGGAGCTAGGTTTCATGCCCCAGGGTCGGTCAAATTGTAGTGCACTTAAACCTGGCCCACAGCCCAACTTTGACCAAAAATTTGATTGGCTCTTTCTCCCTCATACGAGCTCGGATTTGAGCACCGTTTACACCATTGGAATCAGGGCGACGAGCACTTCGATATGGTGTTGGTTTGGGAGCAATCTGACCACTTTTAATTTTGACCCTTTCTGAGTTCTTTGGGACTTCTGCTTGTGTCTAGAGCCACCTGGATCAAGAACCCCTGAGTACTCCAGGAGGAAGGGATAGAATGTAAGTGCCTTACTCGAGCAAAGCATCTAGTTTTTCTACCCGGAGGCACCACCACTCTCGCCATCACCATCGCTAAAAAAGAAAGGAAAATGAGCATATTCTTGAAGAATGTAAAAAGGCAAAGTCACCCATGTTTGATGGATATGTGAAGAAGGAAAAAGATGATGAAGCATGTCTAATAGGGATGGACAAGTTCTTTAGAATACATTATTACTCCGAGAATATGAAAGCCATAGTTGCCTCCTACAATTTAAAAGGAAAATTTGACATTTGGTGGGAGGACCTGAAGAAGACTAGAGCCATTACCGAGGATTTGACATGGGAGGAGTTTGAGAATCTTTTCAGAGAGAAATACGTGTCTGAACGCTACTACGACAATAAGGAAAAATAGTTCTATGAACTCAAAATGGGCTAGATGACCAATGATGAATACATCACCAAGTTTTTGGGACAATTGAGGTATGTACCATATCTCAAGGACAAGAAAGTTAAAATTTATAGGTTCATTATTGGGTTGCCTATGATATTCAAAGATAAAATTGAATTTCTAGAACCCTAGACCCTAAAGGATGTGATCAATAAGTTATAATATTGCTATGAGAAATCAATGCATAGGGCTGAGATTAGGAGTAACTAGTTAGCCAAAAGCACCACTAAACAAAATATGAATTGGTCTAGGAAGAACCTAGAAAGAAGAGAAGGGAAACAACCAACTCAGACAAGAGAGTCTCAGCAGAAGGCCAACATTTCCGTTAAAGTAAATGTACAACAACAGACATCAACACAACCCAGGATCAAATGCTAAGAACCACTCAAATGTTGGACTTGTGGTGGGAACCATAGGATAAGGGACTATCCACATCATTAAGACGTCGAACCCAAAGTCTACAATGCTTAGGAAGCAAGAACGGTGGGTGAAGTAGCCTGAAGTATGCCAAGGGTTTATGCAGTATTGGACAACCACCAAGCGAATCACCATACATCCATAAATTATATGGAAGGTAAGCTACAAAAGCAATTTGCTTCCATTTTGATTGATCCAGGTTCTAATTATAGCTATGTCATCCCAGAGCTTGTTGAAAAGTGTGGATTGGACAAGGAATTACATAGAGAACCATGGTTGGCTAAATTGGCAAACGGGCACCACGAGAAGAATCAACCATTGGGTAAGTAATGTGAATTTGAACTTAGTGGCATGCCTGTAATAGCCCACTTGAATTTGCTACCATTAGGTTGCTATGGCATATTACTGGGAATGTATAGGTTGTACGTACATCAGACCAAGGTGGATTTCTATGAAAAGGCAATAGAATGCTTAGATGAATAAGGAAGGAAAAGAGTGTTGCAAGGCAAGTAAAAGCCCATATTAATGAGGTTGATCACTACTATGCAATCCAAACGCAACATCAGGAAGGGATGTAGTTTGTTTTTAATA
The DNA here is from genome assembly GCA_031772625.1 of Pinus tabuliformis. NCBI lineage: Eukaryota > Viridiplantae > Streptophyta > Pinopsida > Pinales > Pinaceae > Pinus > Pinus tabuliformis. The sequence goes on from CM062807.1 coordinate 315,698,002, forward strand.
CAATTTTTCAAGAATGAGGGAGCTGATAGAGCAACAGAAGATGAGGAAGCTGAATTGCTTCAAAGGTACCCTATTTTGCAATAATATGCGGATATCTTTCTAATGCAGCTTCTTGGATAGCCTCGTCACAAAGAGAGATATTTCTCTATTGAGATGCTACCTGGATAAGCACCAACATCTGAGGCCCCATATAGAATTAGCACCCCAAAGTTGGTTGAGCTAAAACTGTAGCTGAAGGAAATGCTTGACAAGGATACATAAGGCCAAATGTGTCTCCTTGGGGAGCACCTGTCTTGTTTGTAAAGAAGAAATATAGATCACTGAGATTATGCATTGACTACAAACAATAAACAAAGTAACCATAAAGAACAGGTACCCATTACCAAGAATTGATGATCTCTTTGACCAGTTAAGGGGAGCAACATCTTCTCCATAATTGACTTTAGGTCAGGCTACCATCAAGTAAGAATCAAGGAGGAGGAAATTCATAAGACTTCTTTAAGAATAAGATATTTGCACTATGGATTCGTAGTAGTACCCTTTGGGCTTACTAACGCCCCTGCCACGTTCATGTGCTTGATGAACGGGGAATTACGACCATACTTGGATAAGTTTGTCATTGTATTCATGGATGCCATATTGGTTTATTCAAAAATGGAAGAAGAACAAGAACAACACTTGGCGGTTGTGTTACAATTGTTGAGAGAGCATAAGCTCTATGAAAAACATGGTTCTTACAGTCACATGTACACTACTTAGGGCACATCTTCTCCAAGGAAGGTGTATCATTTGATCCTGATAAGATCAAATCCATAAGGGAGTGGCCAACTCCAAAGAACGTAGATGATATCATATCATTCATGGGATTGGTAGGATATTACAAGAGATTGATTCAAAACTTCTCCAAAATAGGTCATCCCATTACATCCTTCCAAAGAAAAGGTAAAAGATTTGAGTGCACTGCACAATGTGCAGAAAGATTTGAGCAGTTAAAGCAGTTCCACGCCAGTGCACGAGTGCTAAGAATCATGAATACTAGCAAGGAATTCGTAGCATATACTGATGCCTACAAGGAGGGACTTGGTGAAATCTTAATGCAGGAAGGGAAATTCGTGTGCTATGAGTCTAGAAATTTATGTGACACATGATTTAGAATTGGATGCTATCGTTCATGCTTTAAAATTGTAGAGGCACTACCTTTGGCTGAAATTTCACACTCATGTTAGACCATAGTGGGCTCAAATAGTTGTTTTGACAACCAAATTTGAATGCTAGGAAAGCCAAATGGCTAACCACGCTCAACGAATTTGACTTCAAGATTATGTACATAAAAGGAAAGGAAAAAAAAGTTGTTGATTCCTTGAGCAGGAGAATCCAAGTGAATCACTTGGAAATGATAAGCTCATATGCAACAAATCTGAAAGAAAGGATTAAAAGCGTTGGACAACAGGATTAATCCTACCAACAAATCAACCACAGGTTTTGGTGAGGCAGTGAAGATGGGGAATACCATCTCATTGAGGAAGACTTAGTCATATTTAAAGGTTGAATCTATGTGCCTAACAATGATGACGTGAAAATATTGATAATGAGAGAATTCCATGGTAAGCCCTATTGAGGACACCTGGGGTATCAAAAGACCCTTATAACCATCAAAAGATACTACTACTAGTCGAACCTAAAGAAGGAAGTAGCAGACTTCGTGTAAAAATTTATGGAATGCCAACAAGTAAAGGCTAAATGCAGGCACCCAGAACGATTGTTACAACCTATATGTAATCCAGAATGGAAATGGGAGGTAATCTCTATGGATTTCATTATAGGATTTCCCACAACAACTAAGAAACATGATGCAATCATGGTAGTAGTGGACAAGCTTAGCAAGGTAGCTCATTTCATGGCAGTCAAATCCACCAATGCTACCATTGATATAACACAAATTTTCATAAAATATATTGTGAGACTACATGGCATCCCTAAGAAGGTGGTGTCAAATAAAGATGCTAGATTTACTTCCAGGTTTTGGAAGGAAATATTTGCAGGTTTGGGAACATAATTAGCATTCAATACTGCCTATAATCCACAAACAAACATGCAAACAGAGAGGACCAACTAGATCCTTGAGGACATGTTGAGGATGTATGTGATGCATTAGCCCAAGAAATGGGAAGGGTATCTTCCACTTGTGGAATTTGCATACAACAATGGGCACCAAGAATCCGTAAAGATGAGCCCCTTTGAAGAATTATATGGCAGGAGATGTAATACTCCTATTGGTTGGAGTGATCCAATTAGCAAGTTCCATAAAGGACCTGATATACTTAAAGATATGAAACAAAAAGTTTAAATCATAAGGAAAAATCTAAAAGTGGCAGAAGATAGAAAAAAAATCTATGCATATAAGCATAGGGTTCATAATGAGTTCCAAGTTAGAGAACACATTTATTTGAGAATTAAACCCAAAAAGAGTTCCCTAAGGATGGGGACATGTGCCAAAATGGCACCACAGTATTGTGGGCCATTTGAAATCCTTGAAAGGATAGGACCAATAGCATATAGAATGGCCTTACCTCAATCAGTTATAATTCATTATGTTTTTCATGTTTCTTTACTTAAAAAGTATGCACAAGGTTATAATCATGTGATTGATTGGTATGTGCTACAGGTGGAACCAAAAGGAGAGTTCCAACCAGAGTGAATTTTCCTTCTGGATTGGAGGAGTCTCATGATCCATAACCAAGCCATATAGAAAGTCAAGGAGTAGTGGAAACACTTTGGGCCAGAGGAGGCCACGAGGAAAATGATTGATGCCATGAAAGTTGATTAACCTTTCTTATTTGATGTATAAATAAATCATGTAAAATTGTAAACTGTATAGAGATGTGTATATAAATCTCTAATAAACAATATGTGTTGCATTTTGATTCTATGTTGTATATGGGAAATTGAACACCAAGGGTGGAGTTCCCTCAAGGGGGAGGGGACTGTGACAACCCCACCCAAAGTCCTTGTACATGTTTCATTGTAAATATATTGCAAAATATTTTGCAATAATTAAAAGAAAACGGGAATGAGTCAAGGGACATGGATTCCAGAGCTGGGGGGGAGGTCACTCGGTTAGGATGTTGTGGTTTCTTGTGCAAAGAATAAACCTGAAATGTAGGAAAACCATTAAAGGATGAGTGGTGCATGAATTGATGAAGGAGCTCCTAAAATTAAATGAACTGCAAGAGGAAGTACGCAGGCCCATGTTTCTTGAGAAGCAACCACAAGAAAGAAAGGACAAGAATTTTATGGAGAGACTGTGTGTTGCAGGTCAATAAGGATGCACCAGTAATGGTGATCGAGGAGAAGGCCAAGAAAAAGTTGGACATAAAAGAGAGTGGGGACACATACAAACATGTAGGGTGAGAGGTAGAGATGGAAAGAGAGGTATCAAGAATAGAAGGTTCGGAAATAGATTTTATAAGATAACATGAAAGAGAAGAGAAGAGAAGAGAAGGGGATTGGCTCTTGATCCTTGGAGGTTGTGGGTTGATATAGAATCCCTGGAGCCCTATAACAACTTGGGTCCTTGAGGCTGTGGGTTGAGGCACAGGTCTCTTGAGCCCTGTAACAACTTAGGTCCCTAGAGGCTGTGGGTTGAGATAACAAACTTTGGATCCCCCTAATAGCTTGGGTAGAGACCATCCTGAAGCAAAATTTGAGGAAGACAATAACGAAGACTTGTGGTTACTGTCCCTATGGTACAATGGATTTTGGACTCCCTAGAAGGGGGTAAATCACTGTGTGAGCACTTGGGGGTGAGGTTGGGAATCTATGGAATCCTATTGTTGACCAAGAAAGTAGCTGTCAGTTGGTGGGATTGAGGAAGCAATTCCTCTAGATTCCTAGATTAGTGGTAGTTGGTGTGCTAGTCCCTAAAGCAAGAAACCCCCCAGACTCTAGAATCTAGGTTGGGGGTGACAACTGCAAGTAAATGTGGTTGTAAATGTCTACAGTTGGGTGGAGAGTCCTTGTCCCAGACTCAGTTGCCCAGCTCGTTCAACGATAAGTATATGTGTATGTTGGTTGTCTTCTAATGAATCATGTTGTTATGTTGTGGATAATGGTTATGGATTTAGGGACCGTACTTTGTTGATTTTACTTGCATGTGGTACATGCCCGTGGGGATATGTTAATTTGATTATATATATATATATATATATATATATATATATACCTGTGCGCGTGTGTGTGTGTATGTATAGATGCATGTGTGTGAAAGATGAAAGCAAAATGTGCCTAACGATTGCTAATGGTAGGCACAAGATATCTGATACATAAGAGGCATAATAAATCACATGGCAATAAAGGCCAAGCCATAATGTTGTACTGAGTCTATATTTATATACATGTTTGTATTGTGAAGTAGCATGTAAATAACTTATTAAGAAAGAGAGGAAACTCATTACATATCACGACCGAGCCATGTGTACTTAGGTTAACACTTGAATAATAGTGGGTTTTGAGGCCCTTTTTTATTAATATGACCCTCTATATGGTAGGGCTTGTATTCCCTTATGTGTCCTTTGTTGTTAAGTTACAAGTTGCTATGTTGCATGGAAAGCATTGCATTAATCTCAAAGGGATTTTTCCCTAGTATCAGTTGAGCCTCCAACTTTCCCTGAATGTCCTTCAGCCTTGCATTCTCAGCAAGTTGGATAATTGTTGTTGGTGTCTTAGGGTGGCTGTTGAGGTACCTAATGGCTTAGCGTATCAACATGGAGATGTTTGCAAGCCTGGCATGAGGTTTGGTACCATCGATGTGTGGCAAAAGAGGTGGGAACCTCTCAGGATTCTGTGCCAATTTTGTTGTAGGTAAACCATGAAGGAGTGCACATACCACCCTGGGTGGCATCCCCTCCTCGTGGGAAGGGAAGACTCGCGAGCCAGGCACTCACTGTAGAATCTATCACTCAAGCTTAGAGAGATAACATTGTAAATAACCCTAGAAAATGAAGGGCACCATTATGAAACTGTGAAGCACGTTCAAGGGTCTACCAGATTCCTGAGAAAGAGCCATAGTTGACAAGGCTAGTTCAAAGAATCCTGAGCGACGTAAAATTTTGTAGCTGGGAAGGTTGTTGAGCTCTCTGTCTAAGACATTGTGTGACATAGAGCCAAGACCCTTTGACTGAGTAATGACAAGAATGAGAAGGATAGCCATGTTGTGGCATAGAGGAGTGAGGCCCTAAAATTATAGGGTAAGTTGGGCTAATATTATCCTTTAAATGGTCAAAACCCTAGTCAAGGGAGGATTCTGATTGGTGGAACCAGATTCCCCTCATGTGATTTGTCAGAAGGACAAGGAAAAAAGGATGTAGAGTCTAAAACCATAGGATATTTTGAATTAGAGCTGGGGAATTAATGGTAAAAGGGCATTGAGGTTTTGTTGAGAGATAATGACGAATATTTCTCCATCACCTGGATCTGTTAGGTGGGGAAATTGCTGGTGGTGGCCACCTCAGTGTTGGGTGTGGAGCCTGATTATCTTCTGTATTCAAAGGTATCGTCGCATTGGACCCTAATTAGTAATGGGGAGGAAACGCCACCCGTAAAATATACGCTGCAGGGGGGTCCAAGGGGGGCAGTTGCGACCTTTGGGATCCCCCCTCGCCAAGCAGTGCCCCTGAAGCTAAAAACAGATGTAAAATTTCCTTGTAAAATGTTGTAATTTCATAGTCAATTTGGGCTATTCATTAGGCGGATATCTGACAGTAGATGTTATGTTTAATTTAGGGTTTTTTGCCATAGAAGGCACCCCTCGCTATATATGAGGGAATTGTATTGCGTCTATGGAGATCTGTAGTCTGAGTGAGGAAGAGAGAGGAGATTGAGAGCGAAGAGGGAATTACATCGGATCTGCTGTAGGTTGTATCCCTTCAGTTTGTTGGATATTATAAAAGGAAGGACTGGCTATTTCTCCATGGACGTAGCCCAAACTGGGTGAACCACGTATATATGTGTCTCTCTTGTTTTATGTGTTTTCTATGTTTATATTTCTGCAATATTTTATGTGTTCCATTGCTCTATAATATATAATTTTCTAACACTCGGAAGTCGAGAAGGTCAAAACCCCAGGGAATTATGAGAATGATGTCTTAAAGGGTTCTAGTTTTGAGGTTTCCCGTTCACTACGTGAGGCCTAGTGCGAGCCTAGTCACCGAGGGATCCTTTGCTCTCTGTATCCCGAACACGTGGTGTCCCATCGTTAGAGTGGAGATGACACCAACATGACGTCATGAGGGGCATATGGAAAGTAGTTTGGGAGTTTTGGGTGATCACAAGAGCCACATATGGGGGATACATGGACCTCTGACAGGTTGAAACATGGTTGGATGAGGTAAACATGATGTCACCCAGGTAATGGTTAGACCCCAGAGGTTGGGGCCATAGGTACACCTGTGAGTAGCACGTGGAGGATGACGTGGCACGCCAGAACATCGAAAGCCCATAACCTATGGAAGCAATATCAGGAGATTTAGGTATAAGGATAAACAGAGGATGGGTTATCGGACCACAACGCGTGATATGCCATTAGTGGGAGAGCTAGCTGTTGTAGCGAAGACATGAAACATCAGCGAGGTGGATTGTATTCTAGGGGGTGACCTCAACTTGAAAGATCAATACGTTTTGAGGGTCCTAGAAACATGACACTCCATCCAGACATTCAAATTCTAGGGGGAAGTCTCATGTTAAGAGTCGTGGCATCGAAAAGGGTCTTGGAGCCGCACCTCATTAGTGAGCGAGAAAATAAAATATATGATAATCTTATTACCCCATTCCTCAATATGAAACGAAGGGATCAGATACGTTACACGCCATTAGGTTTCCCACTGTTTGAGCATGAGGGTGCAAGGGATTCTAACATAACAACAAAACATAATCATATTATAGATGATTGTATAAGACCATAATGTCTCATATCTTAAATTTAGTCTTAGAAATATTTGTAATCTGTTTTGCAATTTCCATAATATAAGAAGATGGAAGGCACAATCCTTCATTGAATTTTCGGTTTTTTGTATGGGTTTCGGGGGTAAATATTTGTGTCTTCATTATTGTAGCCTATTTAATATGTCCTTGTTCATTTTCCTAGTGCATCCAAAACTAGTATAGTTTTTCACAGTTGATAACTACTTCTAATGATACAATCAATATTCTTATAGCATTCCAACCATTAAGTAGTTACACATGAAAAACTTTAACCATTCAATTTCATTAATAAAGCGATAAAGATCAAAATAAGCAGTAAATAAGAGATAAGAGACACTAGAAATTAGGCTCACAGTCAGGGAAAAACCCACAAGGGGAAAACCCAACCAATATTTCCTTATGAGAGATAGAATGCAGTTCATCAATAGTACATCAACATTTTACAGAATTATGACCTCAAAATATCCAAGTCAAAACCAGTCAATGGAGAGAGAAAAATTTGATTATGGTCAAAGTCTGATCTACGATAGTTGGGAAAATTTTCAGCTTGTGGAAGCTCTAAACAGGAGGCTAAAATTTGGTTAAAGCCTCAGTCAAAGGCTTAGTTAAGCATGTGGTCAACCAAATTCAACGAGCTAGAACATGGACATAACTTTAGTCAATTAAAGTCAACATATCTCTCCAATTTTCAGCCTCTTCCAACAATCAAGATTTCGGTTAAACAAAATAAAACTAGCCCAAGTAAATGCAAGTCCAACGGATCACAAGGAACTAGTCAACACAGATAAGAAAAGCCTCCTTTGACTCTTTTGCATGTGTTAATTCCTTCTTTCTATTTTAGATCAGATGAGATGATGTGATGTGATGAGATGATGCCAAATGAATTCCAACTATGTATTATTTATATGTGCCACAAGAGGTGGATTTTCCACATGTGGGGCTGACTTGTTCATCATTAGGCCGACTTAGTCAAATGTCAAAATATGAACTTTTCTCCATGATTTTCTAATGAAAATTTAAACCATAGCTACCAAATTTTCAACACTCCATCTTAGATAGGGAAGTAATTTTCACTCTCTCTTAATATCAATCACCTTGACAAATCCATAGGTCTCACAACCATAACCAAATGGAGAGGTCACAAGTCTCATCATAAGGAAATATAACATCAAACATGTCCCATCAATCATTATCGTTCATGAGGCCATAGTCATTTACATAGGCTCCATCTCCCTAACCAATCCATAGGTCTCACAACCACAACCTAAGGGAGGAATCCATTTCTCAATCCCTGACTATATAGTCTCATAATCCATGACCTAAGGGAGAGAACTCAAGATCAATCTATCTGACCAATCTATAGGTCTCACAGAAACTACCTAAGGGAGAGATCACAAATTCAATTTTCCCAACCAAATTGGTCTCACATTCATCATGACCTAAGGGATCACTCTATGCCTCACAACCAAGCTCCTCGAATATATTCACTGGCCTCAAAGTTAATTGACCTAAGGGAGTGAAAATCTTCTCAACTAATCCATAGGTCTCATAGCCATAGCCTAAGGAATATTGTCAATCATACGATTTTGTACAATTAGTTATCCTTCTCTCTTAGAGAGGAGTTCTCAACAACTCCAATTTGTTTTATGAAATAAGAAATATTTATCCAGGACAATGGTTTTGTCAACACATCAACAATCTTCTCATCAATAGGGATATATTCAAGCCTCACAACTCTCCTTTGGAAAATACTCTGGATGTAGTGATACTTGATCTCAATGTGCTTCAACATGTCATGGAAGATTGGGTTCTCATAAAGCTTCACACAACTTTGATTATCACGATATATAATGATTGATTCTAACACTTTATCAAACAAAATAACAAACAACTTTTGGAGCCACACAACTTCCAAACATTCTAAACATGCAGATATATATGCAACTTCAGCCATACTCAGAGCAAAAAAAAAAATCTTTCTACTAGACCATGAAACCATAACAAAGCCCAAGCTAAAACAAAATCCAGAGGTGTTATTTCTATCATCAGATATTCTAGCCCAATCAACATAAGTGAAATCATACAACTGCCATTCTCCTTTAAAAGTGTATCTCATACCATATTTAATGGTGCCACACAAATATCTCAATATATGCTTTATGACAACCCAGTGGACATGTCAGGGCTCAACCAAGAATTGGATCAGCGTTTTCACAACATAACAAATATCAAACCCGGTGTTCAGAAGATAATTCAATGGTCCAAACAATTTGTCGTACATGGATCAATTAAATCAGAGTCATAGTCTCGGATCTTATTTAAATTCATCACCATTAGAGTATCCATGGATTTGCAACCCATAATGCCAAATCTCTAAATGATATTTATAGTGTTCTTTATTTGCCCAAAAAATACTCCATTGGTTTTTTTTTCCAAATTTCCAATCCCAGATAGTAATGCATGAGACCAAGATCCTTCATTTCAAATTTAGAAACCAACTCCCTCTTACACTGAACAATCAAAACCTTAGCCCCTATGAGAAACATATCATCTACATATAGCAACAACATCAAGGGCTTGCCTTCAACAAATTTAAAGTACAATTTTGGATCAACATCACTCTTATTGAAGCCAAGACTCAACAAATAGCCATCAATGTGGGAGTACCATGCATAAGGAGCTTGATTTAACCCATACACGGTTTTATTCAATTTTTAAACATGTGTATCTTTATCATGGACCTAAAAACCTTGAGGTTTCTCAATATAGACTTCCTCTTCAATGACTCCATTCAAAAAAGTAGTTTTGACATCAATTTGATGCAATTTCATACCTACAATAGAAGCAAGGGAAATGATAGATCTAACAGAAGCATACCCAACAATGGGAGAAAATGTATTCATAATCCTCTCCCTTTTTTTGGGAGAATCCTTAGGCCACAAATCTTGCCTTGTAATTTTCAACACTTCCATGAGAAATAAGATTGATTTTGTAGATCCACTTTGAAGACAAAACAAAATTTCCTTCAAGTCTTGGAACGATTTCCCAAACATCATTCTTAAATATAAATTGATATTCTTCTGTCATAGCATATTTCCAAACTTGTTTCTCGATTTCTTCTTCATAGATGGATGGCTTAGACTCAATGATCTTGCACTCTATGACTGCATAACCATAGTATTTATTTGTCCTCTTTATTTCCCTGAAGGTCCAATGTGGTGAAACATGTCCTTCAACGTTCTTCAATGTTATTTCAACCCAGGAAGGTCTCTTTGTAGTCATAGGTACAAAGGCTCTTGGAGATTAAAAAAGTTCATGATCATCATATTCTTCATGAGTATGTTGTTCCACCAGTTCATGTTCTTTAGAATTCGATTCCACATTCTTCATAGTAACCTATATCTCTTCAGCAGAGTCCAAGTGTGAACCCTTGGAATTCCAAAATGTAACATCCTCATCAACTATGACATCCCTACAAGTTTTAATACAACATTGTCTTGATACATAAACCCTGAAGGCCTTTGAATTTTCAGCATAGCCAACAAAAGTTCCTTTCTTCCCAAAAGGATCCAAATTTTTCCTTTTCTCGTTGGGAACATGAACATAAACAAGACAATCAAAGATTCTTAAGTGCTCAACACTTGGTCTCTCCCTTGCAAAGAATTCTTCAAGATTCTTGTAGTCCAAGATTCAATGTGGGCACCTATTTCAAACATAAACAATTGTTCTTGGAACTTCTCCCCGTAGAAACATTAGTAGTTCTTGATCATGAAGCGTGGCCTTGGAAGCTTCCATAATGGTCATATTCTTTCCTTCGGTTGTTCCATTTTGTTGAGGATAGTATGGAACTATCATCTCCCTCTTAATTCCAGAACCCCTGCAGAAGTCAATCAATTCCTTGGATACATATTCTCCACCATTAGCAGACCTTAGATTCTTGATTCTTATTCCTATAATATTTTCAACTCGTGCTTTGAATTTATAAATCTTTTCAAATACTCGATCCTTGGAATTTAAGAGGTAAATCCATGTTTTGTGGGATTAATCATCAATGAAAGAGACATAATACAAATTTCCACCCAAGGTCTTCTCAGACATAGGCCCATAGGCATAAGAATGCACAAGGTCCAAGATTCCTTTGGATCTATTATCACTGCTAGGTCATCTTCCTTTAACATTTTTCCTAAGGGAACATCCTTTTCACTTTCCATTGTGCTCAGTCCTAAGTTCAGGTACACCATTAACAAAATCTTTCAATCTAGACAAAGATTTATAACTCATACCTTCGATGTCATAACTCACATAGATCTGTGGTGTTGTATAATAAGGCTTGAATAGATTGACCAAGGATATGATATATGCCTCCAATTCTCACACCAATGACCTTGGAAAATTCAAAGGAGGCATCCTTTTTCCATACTAGAACTTGTCCATCAACGAATGCAATTCTATATCCTTTTTCTTCAAGAGATGAAATTAACAAAAAAAAATTCTTCAAACCAGGAACACACAAAATATTGTTAATAGATACATTAATTCATAATTCCAATTGAAAGGATGATGAACCAATTCCCTTGACTTCATATTTTCTATTGTCATCAAAATCAACACTTTGATCTATCTTATTTTCAACCAATTCAGTGAGATTTTCACAACTTCCAATCACGTGCCTAGAGGCACTACTATCCACCAACCATATTTCATCATGACCTGCAATGGAACCTATAAAGGAAGAATAAAATGAGTATTAAAAATCATAACCCTTCTTCCTATGCCTTCTCTTATGGGATGGTTCATTTAGATCAATAGTATAAGCATGATGCTTCCCCCTCCTCTTACAATCATCTTTCTTTTGATTGTCGTCTCTTTCATTCCTTTGAGGACAATGAGCTTGATAGTGACCAAATTCTTGGAAATGAAAACATTGAACATTTGTTAGATGTCTTCTATCTCTTATATCTCAAGAGGGAGGAGGAGGTCGTATTTTTGGAGCAGATTCCCTTCTTGGAGCAAGTCTTGAATTTGGTCTTCTACCAAAACTTATTTGTAATCTTCCAAAATTAGGCCCTTCTTTTTTGGCTACTTCTCGAATGGGCCACAAAAAATTATTCACTTGGATCTTCAATCTCACCTATAAAAAGGAGTATTCATTCTTCTTGAGTGCAGACAACCCACAACTTATCAAATGAAGGTGCATTTTCTCTTCCACAAACACTTGATGCAAAGGAATCACATGATCTAGGCAAACCACACAAAGCTACAACTACTAATTCTTTTTCATATACTTCTTCTTCAATGGATTTTAGTTGATCTCTTATTTGCAGAATTTTCACAAAGTATGATGCCACTGTATCATTCTTTGTCATCTTGATATTGCTAAGTTGACCCCTTAGATTGATGGACTGATTGATGTTATTGATGGTGTACAATCCAACAATGACATCATACATAGCCTTGGAATATTGATGACCAACAATATAGGGAATTAAATGATCCCTAACAAATTCTATAATGACGCTTCTTGCTAAGATGTCTTCTTCTTGAAATTTATCTTTTCCTATTTGGTCATTTGGTTTTGTAACTTTTACTACAACAATACCCAAGGCCTTGTGTTTTGCAAGTACTAGGTAAATCCTAGCCATCCATGCCCTATAACTAGTAGCTCCTTCGAGCTTGTTTTCTGCCTTCATGAAGCAATTCATGATGAAAATGAAGATGACCAACTAGAAATCAAAAGATATATAAATTTAAGGCTCTTCAAGGTACTCTCAATGCTCTTCAAGGTGATCTCACAACACTTTTTCCTTCACCAAAGCTCTCATACCATGTTGATTTTCCTAGTGCATCCAAGACTAGTATATTTTTTCACAATTGATAACTACTTCTAATGATACAATCAATATTATACTTATAGAATTGCAATAATTAAGTAGTTACACATGAAAAACTTCAGCCATTCAATTTCGTCGATAGAGCAATAGAGATGACAATAAGTTGTAAATAAGAGACAAGAGACACCAGAAATTAAGCTCATACCCAGGGAAAAACCCATAAGGGGAAAATCCAACCAATATTTCCTTATGGGAGATAATTCAGTTCATCAATAGTACATCAAAATATTCCAACAAGATTCCAAAAGTCTAACCTCAAAATATCCAAGTCAAAACCAGTCAACGAAGAGAGAGAAATTCAATTCTAGTCAAAGTTTGATATGCAACAGTAGGGCTGAATTTCGACTTATGGAAGCTCTGAACAAGAGGATAAAATTTGGTCAAAGCCTTAGTCAAACAATCCTCTAAAATCCTCAATCAAGCCTGTGGTCAAACCAAGTCAATGAGCAAGAAAAGAGACAAAATTTCAGTCAAATAAAGTCAACATATTTATGCAATTTTCAGCCTCTTCCAATAGACAATATGTTGGTAGTCCACATGGGGTAGCTCAAGCGGCAAGGGCCATGGAAATGAAGTCTCATGGAACCGGAAGTCTTGGGTTCAAATCTTGGGCTACCCCTCCCCCGTAGAGGGGTACATAATGGACATGTAAATCAGAGAGTCCCGCCCCAGCTTACAAAAAAAAAAAAATAGACAATATGTTGGTAAAATAGAAGCGAACTAGCCCATGTCAACGGAAGTCAAATAGATCAAAAGAAATTGTTCAATGCATATTAGAAAAGTATCCTTTAACTCCTTCACATGTGTGAACTCCTTGCTATTTCAAATGAGAAGAGACAGTGTGATGTGATGAGAACTTCTTCACCATTGTCAAGTTATGCATTGACTATAGTCAGTTAAACAAGGTATGCATTGACTATAGTCAGTGAAACAAGGTATGCATTGACTAGTAGTTCCTTAGTGTTGACCTGAAGTTGTGTTGAAAATGTAGCAAGGAATGGCTTCTCTGACTTGTGCCTTAGTCAAAGATGCCAATTCAAATTCAGTCTCATAGTGACATATCACTAAGTTATTATCAGTTAATTCGAGTCAAATGGATTTCAGTGAGTTGTGGACTAATTGATGGCTAAAATTAGCTAACTAGTGGAGTTATCTCTAGTGTTTGTCAGTTAACTGATCTCAAGTTCTAGAATAGATATACTTATGAGTTTAGTTGGGTATTTTACTTTCTGTTAACTCAACTTACTCTGAGTTAACTAGTTGCAACTGCTAAAATTATCCCTAGTAGGCCATGAAATTATTATTTATTTATATTGAATGAAGGCACAAATTGTATTTATTATGGTATATAGGTTTTTGTGTGAAGATCTTGAGAAGCAAGTAAAGCAATTATCTTGGGAATTGCACAAGGAAATAAGAGAAATTCCTATTTTTTAGGGGCACATCAAATCGTGGTTAGACTTATGGAATGATAGAGATGACATACCAGAGTAATGCAAGTTGAAATTTCATACTCAAAAGAGCTCAAATTTCAGAGATATATTTGGATAAAGGTGAGCCATCTAAATAGTCTACAAATTAATGATTTGAAATATAAGTAACTTACAATTGGCATGAATTTTGATTAGAAGATCTATTTTTTATGAATTAAAATTTGTGATAAAGAGGAAAAAGATGAGCATTATTAAATACTCACATAGATCCAAAAGGTTCTTCAAAACTTACTTCACCACTTAATAGAAAGTCCATCCATGACTCATGAAGAAATAGAGGATGTCCAATACTAAGTATCGAAGTTGGAAGGTTAGTTTTCACATATGGAACAAAGGATTAAGGAAAAAAAAAAGAATAAATGTAAAATTCCAAGGAAGAAATAAAAAAAGAAAATCGTGACTAAAAATAAGGAAGAAATAAAAAAATACAAATCATATTATTACATAATCACCCTAAAAGGGAATCATATGGAGAGACACAAAAATCATGAACATAAGGAGAAGCATGACTCAATCACATATGGTGAGTATTTTATCACAATTGCATACCACAAATATTTGAATCACATGATCATAATCATGGCTTTTCAATCCAAGATCCACATCATCACAGTGTATAAAATCCTTGAAACCTTGCAATTGCTAATGAGATCAAACTAATAAAAAAATACACAAGATTTCCCTACTAAAATTATTCGAAAAGAAAACAATGAATAGAAACACAATCACACATAAAACACAAAAATTATTTGGTGAACGCAACTAGGAAAACCCCCTGCTTGCTTGTATTGAATTTAGCAATCTGATCTATTACATAGAATCTACTTCAAGCCTGAAGCTCTACAATACTGATGAAATCTCTACATGACTAGCCCAACACTTAGGAAAATAAGGCCTTCTAGGAGCTCCTATTTCCTAGTGCAATTCTGCCCCTAAAAAATAGGAATTTCTTGTATTTCCTTGTGTAATTCCCAAGAGAATTGCTTTACTTGCTTCTCAAGATCTTCACACAAAAACCTGTGTACCATAATAAATACAATTTGTGTCGTCATTCAATATCAATAACCAATAATTTCATGGCCTATTAGGGCTAATTTTAGTAGTTGCAACTAGTTAACTCAGAGTAAGTTGAGTTAACTTAAAGTAAAATACCCAACTAAACTCATAAGTATCTCTATGATAGAACTTGAGATCGGTTAACTTACAAACACTAGAGATAACTCCAGTAGTTAGCTAATTTTAGCAATCAGTTAGTCCACAACTCGTTGAAAGCCAACTAACTCGAATTAGCTGACAATAACTTAGTGATAGGTCACTATGAGATTGAATTTGAATTGGCATATTTGACTAAGGCACAAGTCAGAGAAGCCATTCCTTGCTACATTTTTAACACACGACTTCAAGTCAACACTAAGGAACTACTAGTCAATGCATACCTTGTTTAATTAACTATAGTCAATGCATACCTTTTTTAACTGATAGCGGTGAAAAAGTTCACAAACTCTCAAGTTATGTATTGACTATAGTTAGTTAAACAAGGTAACCATCAAGAACATGTATCCTTTATTGAGAATTGATTACTTTTTTGACCAATTGAAGGGAGCATCGATGTTCTCGAAGATTGATTTGAGATTAGGATATCATCGGGTACACATTACAGAAGAGTACATCTACAAGACTGCATTCTAGACCAAGTATGGGCATTATGAGTTTTTTGTAGTTCCTTTTGGTTTGACTAATTCTCTAGCTACTTTTATGTGCTTGATGAATAGTGTGTTGTGTCCTTATATGGACAAGTTTGTTATTGTGATCATTGATGATATATTGACATATTCTAAGAATGAGGAAGAGCATGTTGAACACTTAGTAGCAGTGTTGAGATTGCTTAGGTAACATCAGTTATATACCAATCTTAGTAAATGAAATTTCTTTAAGAAAAAAATACATTACTTGGGACATGTGGTTTCCAAGGAAGGCATAACAGTGGATCCAAAAAAGATAAAATCTATTATGGAATGGGAAGCTCCTAGGAATCTAGATGAGGTAAGGTAATTTATGGGGTTAGCGTGTTATTACAGGAGGTTCATCAGGAACTTCTCACGGATTTCTTATCCTATTACATCAATGCAAAGGAAAGGTAAGAAATTTGAATGGACAGAAGAATGTGTAGCTAGTTTTGAGCAGTTGAAACAGTTGTTGACAAATTCTCCAATTCTAAAGATTACAGATCCAAATAAAGAGTTCATGGTGTGTACAGATTCCTACAAGAGAGGACTTGGTGGAGTCTTGATGCAGGAGGAACAGGTGGGATATTATGAATCAAGGAAACCGAATGAGCGTGAGCGGAATTATGTGACACGTGATCTTGAGTTGGCAATGATCATCGATGCAATGAATATGTGGAGGCACTATCTTCTTAGTAGGAGGTTTGTATTGATTTTAGATCACAGTGGATTGAGATACTTGTTTGACCAACCGAATCTGAATTCCAGGCAAGCTATATGGTTTGCCATGATCAGTGAGTTTGACTTTGAGATCAAGTACATTAAATTAAAAGAGAACATGGTGGTAGATGCTCTTAGTATAATAGTGCAGATGAATCATATAGCAGCTATGAGTTCATATGGGACATATTTACAGGATCAGATCTTACAGGCATGTCACATGGATGACAGGTATAGAGAGGTTAGGCACAGGTTACAACAGGATACATGTGATCATGATGTGAACTATCGTCTCAAAGCAGATGTTTTAGTGATATTTAGGGACAAGATCTATGTGTCGAACAACATTGAGCTAAAGAAGTTTATCTTGAGGGAATTTCATGCTAAACCATATTCACGTCGCCCAAGATATCAGCAGACATTGACAGTGATGAAGAAGTTCTATTATTTTCCGAAATTGAAGAAGGAAGGGGCAGAGTTTGTGGGTAGGTGCTTGGATTTTCAACAGGTAAAAGTAGAGTGTAAGCATCCAGGTAGATTACTATAGTCAATTCCAATTCCAAAGTGGAAATGGGAGGTCATTTCCATGGATTTCATTACAGGTTTTCCAAGTACATCAAGACAACATGATTTTATCATGGATGTGGTGGATATATTAACAAAGGTAATGCACTTCATTCCAGTGAAGTCTACTCATTCAGCTAATGATGTAGCACAAGTCTTCATCATAGATGTAGTAAGACTGCATGGTGTTTTGAAGAAGATTGTGTCAGACATGGATGCTAATTTCACTTCCATGTTTTATGAGTTATTTTCAAGTTTGGGTACAGAGTTGGCCTTCAACATAGCTTATCATCCGTAGACAGATGGACTGACAGAGAGGGCCAACAAAATTCTGGAGGACATGTTGAGGATGTATGTGATGCATCAGTAGTGGAAGTGGGAAGAGTATCTTCCACTGGTAGAGTTTTTTTACAACAATGGGTATTAGGAGTCACTGAGGAGGACTTCGTTTGAGGAATTCTATGGGTATAGTTGTAATACCCCCATCATTTGAAGTGATCCAGTGAACAGGGTATTGATAGGACTATACATGTTGGCAGAGATGGAACAGGAAATGCAGGTAATCAAGAAGAATCTAAAGGAAACACATGACATGAAAAAATGTTATGAAGATCAACACAAGATGTTTAAGGAGTTTCAGGTTGGGGAACATGTGTACTTGTGCATCAAGCCCAAGAAGAGCTCCTTGAGGATTAGGTCATGTTCAAAGCTAGAACCTTGGTATTGAAGCCTTTCGAGATCCTTGAGAGGATTGGACTAGTGGCCTATCGAATTTCTCTCCCTCCAACAGTCAAATTCCATGATGTTTTCCATGTTTCATTACTTAAAATATATGTGAAATATGTTGATCATGATATTGATTGGTCTGTATTGCAGATGGAGCCAGAAGGATAATTTCAGTCGAAACCTCAGTGCATTTTACAAAGAAAGATGCTCATGCTCTGAAATCGAGTAATCGAGAAAGTTAAAGTGCAGTGGAAGCACTTTGAGCTTTATGAAGCTACATGGGTAGATGGTTGATTAGATGTGACCTATGTATCCTATATTATTTTCCAGTTGAGGCAAAGCAGTTTTGGTATATGTACATATTTATATATGGTTTTCATTGTAAATACTACAATGATTTATGGATTTATGTTATAAATCTCCAATAAGTAGTATGGTTGTCATGTTTTTATGTTTGTCATGTTGGTTTTCTTTTCAACAAGTTGTAAATTTTAAATATTGAAATGAGCTAAGTTATAAATCTCTATGGGCAGTATGTTTTTATTTTCAGTGATCTTATTGGTTATATGTGTCATTGAACACCAAGGATGGTGTTCCCCTAAGGGGGAGGGGTCTATAATATCCCTAGATTAAAAATCCATGTAATAAAGTTAATAAAGGAAAAATAAAAACCAAGGTCATGGGACACGTATTCCAAGTTGAATGTTGGGAAAAAACATAGTGACGGGGATCACTTGTGATTAATTAATGGCTATGGAAATTGGCAAAGGAAATGGAAAAGGCTTTGGAAAGGCATGAGGCATTTATTGGCATTTTATTTATGAAAATAATGGAAAATAGGAAAAAAGGAAGGTGAAAGGTCATAGGTTGCATGTGAGGAGGAAATTGAAGGAAAATAATGGAAAATGAAGAAAATAGAGACATCATTAATAAAAAGGATTTTGAGGATCAACACACAACTTTTGTCAATGTTAGCTTTTTTCAATTCAGTCTTTGGCTCTCTCATTTTATTCTCTCTCTCATACTCTTGGACACTTAGAGTTTTCTTGGAGCACTCTTGGAGAAGTGTTCCATACTTGAGATTCGGATCAAGAAGGTGAAGAAAAAGCAGGAAATTGTAAGAGGACAGTGGTATCAACGGTTACAACAGGTTTTTCTTGTAGGTTTCAAGTTGCATGTATGATTTCGTTGCTAGTTTTGGCATGCATGGCATATGCATGTGGTTTCTTGGTTATGATTTGTCATTGTCATAGATGATTTCCTAGATTTACAGTGGTTTTACCTAGCCTTTCTATTTCCTAGATAGCCATGGTGTTATGGTTTTTACCTTTTGTTTTCTAGTTGGTGATCACCTTCCTTATGGATGTGGATTTAATTATTAGTTCCTGGAGCCTTGCTTGGACAAACGCTCTAAAATTCCTGTAGCAACTTGGGTTGAGTTACTAGTCCTGGAAGCCTTTGTTGGACAAACGCTCTAGAGCCCTTGGTGGGTTGAGTTACCAGTGCCAGATGCCTTGGTTAGACAAATGCTCTGAAGCCCAGTGGCAGTTGTGGGTTGAGTTACTAGTCTTGGACGCTGGGTTGGAACAAACGCTCTAGAGCCTTGGAAAACTTGGATAGTGTTACGGGATAAAACACCCTAGGGTCTGGGTTGAGAACCCCAATAGATAGAAGGGCATACACCATGAAGAAGCAAGAAAACAAGGATTCCTAATGCTTAAACTACTAAAGTGGGATGAAGAGATAGTACCCGTAGGTCCTACATTTAAGGATGTTCCAGTAGAGTCCAAACCCTCTACTTCCTCCAATGCTTCAAAACCTGCAATTCAATAATGGCATAGATACTACAAGTAGTTCAAAGCACGTTGAAGATATGAATGTTAGATCATATAAGCATATAGATATAAAACATGAGATCATACATAATTAGATCATAACATGAGTTAAAGCATAAATATCATCACATCAGGAACAAGATAGAGCTTCTTTATTGATGTCTACAAAGAATGTGGAAGAATACATCATGATTTTATCACGGCTCCAAGCGAAACCTTCCTCCGAATCTGTCCAGCCCAAGCCTCAACAATCCTATTTCAAATGCATACACATAGATGCCATATAAAGGAGATGGACATATCTATGAGGAAACAAGGGTTTCCTATAGCTAGGAGTGCAGGAGGCACAAGGATAAATCAGACTTGATCAAGGACCAATTGGATATAATATCAATATCCTATCCTTCTCCCCTCTTAGGCCTTACCATGAGGTGTATTTATATCACCCCAAAATGGTTGTTTCAATTGGGATACAGTTAGGCCATGGGCTCTTGTAGGTGGGCTTCCGGTGTAACCCGTAAACCCCACCCATAAAATAGGGATTTTATATTTTTTTAATATTTCAAATTATATATGTGGGTTGGGTATAGTTGGACCCGCGTGTGCACACGCTTTATGAAGGGCATAGTCGCGTATGGAATTTAAAATAATGTGTTTTAGTAAATGGACCAACTCTGAAGGGAAAGGGTTGTCCAAGGCCATGACTTAGAGCATCAAGTATACAAGGGTGATAAATGATGCTATAATAGATGCCCCCTAATATATGAGGTCAGAAGGGGTACATGATGGCTGAAATGTATTAAGTGTATCGAAAGAATCATGCGAGGACTTGGGAGGAGATCACCAGATTCCAACCTGCCAAACCAGTGGAAGAGATCAGAAAGAAATCTCATGTCTGAGGCGGGCATACCCATGCTCAGAGATAGTAAAGCATGTCTGCATATCAAGTGTAGATCGGATCCAATATGTATACAAGTACAAAGGAAACTGAGAAATACATAGTGGATCATCTGATCATAGCCGCAAAAGTACATATCAAGGCCATGTCACAATATCACATATAAAAGAACTGATCAATGATGTTGAAGGAGATATATGATTATTGATGTCACATAACTGATCTTCAAAATACCAATTCAAAAATTGGAACAATGGGACTGCATGCAAATCAGGTGCCAACATATAAAATGATGTTGTGATGAACTGCAACATATAAGGTGGATGGTGTCACTGGTAGAAAACTAAAGGAACTGACAAGTGAACCAAAAAATGTTGATGCAACCCGAGGTCTTGACCGACTGCCATGGACCATTTCTACACTATGGGAATAAATGAGATGAAGTCGACCATGTGAGAAATCGTTTGATTACCGGTCATTGATGTATACCATTAACAAACGTGAGACAACTCACTGATAATGATGATGAGAGTCAAGGTACCCCAGTACAATCTAACAAGTGTGAATAAAAGATTTGAAGTCGAACACTTGAGAGAATATATCAATCAAGAGACATTGGTGTATTCTCACTATCGATAGTGAAGGAGTCTACCACTTATGACTACAAACCCTAAGGTACTGAAAAAGCACTCTAGACCTTATTCCCGGAGAAATGAGTTGGAATCAATGGGAAGAGATCTATTGGATGGAAATCATTAAGGCATCACACATCAATCCAGTGTGAGTGTAACCCGCATACCAATAATTTGGAAGGAATCAGACGAATAAAAATGAAGTAACCATACTGAATCACGTTTACGACGTACACAAGATGTGGCTAGTGCACGATAGTAACCCTCTAAGCCAACCAATAATGAAAGCTAACACGGAGGTGAGGAATCCTCCAATAGGGTCAAATGGAAACCAAGGTACTACATGAATCTCAATGTGTGATAATGTAAGATGATGTCGAACACAAGGGAAAACACTCAATCAAAGACCCATGATACTAATCGATGTTGAGTACGAGGTCATCTATTAATGATGGAAATAGGGCAAGGGTACGGCTCTAGGCCTACTCTCAGAGCAATTTGTCGAAGTCAATAAGAGCAGACCTGCTAGCAAGAAGTCAATGGAGACCTTCTTAACTAGCACAAGCAAAGGACCAAATAGTTGATGTGATACTGAACATAACTCTGACAGACCAGGTATGGCCGACTGAAAATAAGTCAAATGACACCACAAAAAGGTCGACTCAAGTTTACTTCCCTTGAACAAAAGAACAACTCAAATGTGACTGTATGGCATCATATGATAACTTTGTATAAGTTTGTCATGCAGGAGGCATAAACAAACTCTCCATATGATTGGAAGAGATAACCAACCAGAGGAGTATTGACTCAATGACAAGGTTATGGCTCTCCTAAGTCAAACTAAAGCCCATCCCGATGGAGGAAAGACTTGCTTTGAGTGCTTTGTTCAAGGGCAACACAACTAACTCTTACTGGCATCAATTATGGAACTAAAGTCTCGTTCCCGCTTTTTTTGCAATATATTATTTTTTTGTCTTTTCATATTTAAAAATCTTGAAAAGGAATAAAAGAATTCCAATGGTACAGTGGAAAGAACGAGTGTCCAAATACAAATGCGCTAGTTCCTTGAAGTGGAACATTCCTATGATTAATGCAAGGTGACAAAACTGGTCAACGAGACTCAAAGGAATGTTCTTTCCACGAGCATAGGGTGTCAAATTGCAGAGGCTAAGTGATTGCAAGGTTGATTTTGCAGAAAGACATGTTCAAAAAGTGGCTTATACACAAGCCCAACTGAAGCAGGCTTAAGGCCAAAAGGTACAAATAGTAAACATGCAATGTAGTAGTACAAATCAACATGTGGGAGCCTCTAGGGTATAAAGCTATAAAAATAGCGAAGAAGAAGAGGAATGAAGCTTCATGGCGGGACTAAAGAGGACTCTCGAGCCTAAGAACAAAATTTCAGCATGGGTGCCAAGTGACAACAAGGTACTATCTAGGGAACCAATGATAAGGTAGGCTCTACCACACAAGTTATGACACTTCTAAGAAATGAGAAGGTTTTGCATCATATCTTGGTGGGGTCGATCCTAAGGCAAAAATGGAAAAGGAAACTGATAAATGCACAATGCAGGTGAAAAACCTAACCTATATGCCAGTTTCGAGAACCAATACCTATCAGAGTGGATCAACCATAAAAATGCCCAAAGGAGAAGTCTTCCAAGTTCTGTAGACATAATTAGGAACACTAGACAAGAAGTTAATACATCCCATATATAAAATTCAGATAAAATATTGTGTTATATAATACAAAACTTGAAAATGCGTACCTTATATGTACAATATGGTACAAGGAACCACGTAGCCTTGTGAATTACACATAATAGTTCTTCAAGACAAACCCCTTGTGGGGCTCAGGCCAAGGACTCCTTTGGTAGTTAAAACTCATGGCTTCAAAAAGTTCCTCCTGTGAAGGAAACTCAACTTCCAAGAAATCATGAGAACTAGAAGGATCAAAAGAGGGAATTAAGGGGTCCCATGTCCCCATAGGAGAAATCACTCGGTCAACTGTCGGGACCAAGTCCCAAGAAGGAAAATAATAGTTCCAGTGATCCTTCTCAGAAGCAATTGAACATTGAGGATACAATGCCACATAGTTCACCCGTGGTCGGGTAGAGTCTACCTGAACACTTGGAACATACTAAGGGGTATTCTGTAGTAAATTCGAATTACGGGGGTGATTATCATATGCAAGTTGATCAATAGTGAAAATATTTCCATTATGAGGAAAATACATCACTTGAAAGAGTGAAGACACCACAACATTCATAGAATAACAAAAAACATGCCCAAATAGCATATTAAAGTCTAAAGGGCGATCAGCCACCATCATATCGATGAAGATATTTTTCCCACCTAAAGTGATAGGAAATTGAGGAAGAACGCCCATAGATTCACCAGGTCTTCTATCGTAGGCTAACAACTAACTATTAGCTTCCAACAACTTTGGAGAACCCAAAGCTTTCCAAGTTAAGGAGGATATAATACTTGCAGAGGATCCTTCATCCACCATACATTGATAGACATTTGTGGAATTAACTCTAACCCTTATTTGGAAAGGTGCAGCAGAAGGAAGATGAGGCTTGACAATATTATCCCAATCAAAGGAGACACTCCTAGAACTTGGAGGGGGTACACTCGAAGAGACCGGAATGCCCCCTAGACCAGAAGACTTTGTACTAGAAATCAAGAAGACTCTGTTGTTAGGCACTTCACCCCCAAAAATAGGAGTGGAATCATCCATAGATTGCACTGGCTCGACCACTTCATCAACCAATAGTTGATTAGATTGTTGAGAAACCATAACAGATTCAGGAGTAGAAGAACCGTCAAACTCGGACCATAACCTTTGTACCACTGAAATACCAAGGCACAAATGAGTAAGATGGTCTCCCTTACATAGCTTACAAGGGAACTTTGGTTTAAATCTTCTACGCCTAGGTTTCTGATCAACATCCATTCCGCCAACATGACTAGCAGTGGTTGGTGGAGAGTCCCCAACATGACTCGCAGAGGTTAGTGACTCTTTCCCAAGAGAGATAGGACTTGTGCCCCTAGTCCTACTCACAAAAGCAGGTGAGTCAACATAAATATGACTCATAGAGGTAGGTGACCCATTGCTAGTATGACTTGCAGTGACTAGACTTATGCCCCCAGTCCTACTCACAGAAGCAAGTGAGTCAACAGAAATATGACTCACAGAGGTAGGTGACCCATTGCTAGTATGACTTGCAGTGACTAGACTTATGCCCCCAGCATGACTTGCAGTGGTTGAAAGCTCATCTCCAACATGACTTGCAGGGGTTGGTGATGATTCATGGATAGAACTATTCTTCTTCTTCTTCTTCCTCTTTCTCTTCTTTTTAGATCTCTTATTACAAGAGGGAGGAGAAAGAGGAATCCTAGATTTCTCTTTTGAAGAAAATGAATAATTAACACCCATTTTATGCCCTTGAAATAAATTATTCATCTGAGAAGCTTCAAGAACATTTGGAATATTCCGAGTGGACCACATCCAAACTAGTAGTCCAACATTCAATCCAGGGATATTTAAAGTAGCCATCAAGGGGGTACCAACGTTTCCAAACAAATGAAAAGCACAAGGATCCCTTTTTGGAAGGGTCCCTTGGTTGGCCTCCACAGTAATATTGTCCATGCCCAACTTATACGCATTTCCTTCCCTTACAAGATCGTACAAATGAATTTCCAAGGAAGAGAGATGCACAATCAAACCTTTTCCCTTAAGGAGGAAACTCCACAACTTTCAAAAGAAATATCAAAAGTGTTTCAAGACCAGTGGAGTGGTTGGTCAAACACTCAGAATCTAAGGTCCAAAAGTGACAAGACAAATCCACCTAAAGCTAACTAAATACAAAGAGAAAAGAGCGTTCCACGATAAAGTCCCTAAATATGCAACCAACAAGAAACTTCTGAGTATTTTCACTTCGGGTGATGAGGACCAGACACCAAATACAAGAAAGTGAAGTAAAGGACCTTCTGAAGATAGTTTGGGATAATTACGGCCCAAACCTACCAACGAAGGTAACAGAAACAGTTATGTTGACCTCCATACAAAAGCCTTTACCGGTGAAAGTACCCAAGCTTCGCAAGGGCACCCTCTAGAAGTACTAATGAGAGTGATACAACATCTGCCTCAGGTACCATAGGTATTCCCCCCCGCAGTCACCTATGTGGTCCCTAGGAATGGAAACTAAGGTCACTAGTTCGTATTGGAAGCCAGGCGGAACAAGCTTTGGTTGGGATCTGACAAGTAGGAGAGGAGGTATCTCTCTTCCTTGCCTTCACTTGCCCTCGCACTTAACTCCCAAAAGAGAAGAGCTTTCCCGGAAAACTTAATGACACTGGATTTCACTCTTTTAATCAACTTATATGTTTAAATTCAAAGTGACCTTGGAGATTTAACTCTACACATACCTATTCCAAGGCCCTAAATGACCTAGACTAGTTGATTTATATATGAAAAATAAAAAAAATCTAGTTCATTTTAGTTTTAACGCTTGATTTTAATGGTTATTCTTAAGTCAAGGGTAAAATGGAAGTGCAACTTATGATGTTATTTGACGCAAGAAAAAACCAATAGAAAACCTGGCTACATGCATATGCAACTCTTTTTCTTCGATGAAAGAGATTTCTACAAAAGGTTCTACGAACAAACTAAGAAAGAAAAAATTTATTTTCTTTTTCAAAACACACGCTCACATACTCAAAATCTTAAAAAAGACAAAAAATGCTTACAGTTCATCTATCCTAATGCAAACTAAAACAAAATTAATGCAAGATTCTAAGGATTACTCTTAAAGCGAGCAAATGTATTTCTCAAAGAGATCAAGAGGCCAAAACTTGACAAAAAGGAGGAACAAATTCAATCACAAACTTTTTCCCAAAAGCAAGCAAATTCAACCTAATGAAAAGACTTCACGCCTGCTCTAAAATGATAAGAAGACCAAAAACAAAACCAAAACCAAAAGAAAGGCAACAAAAATATGTTTTTATTTTTTTTATTTTTAAGGGCACAAAGAGGTCTTGAGAAAACAAAAACTACTAAAGACTTCAAGATCAATATTCAAGCATAAAGAACCTCAAATTTCACAAGCCATAGGAATCATTAGCATGGTAAGGCTTAAAGTGAAAAGAGGCTACAAACTCAAAAAAACTGATCTGACCAGCAACATAAAGCCTCCAGCAAACAAGAAATATTTCAAGAATACCAAGAAAAACTTTTCAAGATTGCAAGGACTTTCTCAAAACCAAGAAAAAAAAATATGTCAACTTTCAAGAAAGCAAGGAAAAGCAATGTAAAGGCTGGGTAATACGTGAATTGAGACCAATTCCCTATTCCAAAAGCTTAGAACAACCAAGAACTTCACTGAGAAGCCTTGAACCCAAACACAGAAACTAACACTTCACCAAAAAACAAACCCTAGGTTGACTAGGTTTTTCCACAAAGAGAGATAGGAAACTAAAAATCTGCAAGAAGAAAGACTCTCCCAGACAATCAATGACTAAACAGAAGTAATAAAAATCAAGAAAAACCCTTTACTGGACTCAGAATTTGAAAAAATCATTCAAAACCAAGCATACACGACTGTGCAGTGACAGACCTGCGTGTATACGCGATTGTACTCAAGGAAACACACGTATACACATGTTTCTTTGGACAAAAATGCATGTGTACATGACTGTGTGAATTAAAACCCGCGTATACAAGAGCCAGCAAAGAAAAATAAAAAATCAGGCCTGATCCAGAAGATCAAACTTTTTGCCCAGATTGCAAACAAGTCAAAGATATTGGAAAAATGAAGAAACCAAACAAGAAGGCCCAGATCAAGAGAGAAACAACCCAAACAAGGAAATACAAGATTGTATTCCCCAGTGGAGTCGCCAATTCTGTTATGGGATAAAACACCCTAGGGTCTAGGTTGATAACCCCAACAAATCGAAGGGCATACACCAACAAGAAGCAAGAAAACAAGCAGTCCTAATGCTTAAACTACTAAAGCAGGATGAAAAGATAGTACTGATAGGTCTTACGTTTGAGGATATTCCCATAGGGTCCAAACCCTTTGCTTCCTCCAATTCTTCAAAACCTACAACTCATTCCAAAAAATCATATATACTAGCAGTAGTTCAAAGCATGTTCAAGATATGAATGTTAGATCATATAAGCATATAGATATAAAACATGAGATCATACATAATTAGATCATAACATGAGTTAAAGCATAAATATCATCACATCAGGAACAAGACAGAGCTTCTTTATTGATGTCTGCAAAGAATGTGGAAGAATACAACCTGATTCAACCACGCTCCAAGCAAAACCTTCCTCTAGATCCGTCCATCCCAAGCCTCAAAAATCCTCTTTCAAATGCATACACATAGATTCCATATAAAGGAGATGGACATCTCTATGAGGAAACAAGGGATTCCTATCGTTGGGAGTGCAAGAGGCATAGGGATAAATCAGACTTGATCAGGGACCAATTGGATATAATCTCAATATCCTATCCTTCTCCCCCTCTTAGGCCTTCCCATGAGTTGTATTTATATAACCCCAAAATAGTTGTTTCAGTTGGGATACGGTTAGGCCACACGCTCATGTAGGTGGGCTTCCGGTGTAACCTATAAACCCCACCCATAAAATAGGGATTTTATATTTTTTTTTAATTTCAAATTCTATACGCGAGTTGGGTATAGTTGGACCTACGTGTGCACGTGCTTTATGAAGGGCAGAGTCGTGTATGGAATTTAAAATAATGTTTTTAAGTAAATGGACCAAGTCTAAATGGAAATGGCTACCCAAGTACATAACTCATAGAATCAAGTATACAAGGGTGATAAATGATGATAATCTGGTGATGGTTAGTGATGTATGACAGTGAGGTGGAATCATTGGTTGAGGGTTGAGGGTTGAGGTGGTTTGACCTATGGAAGCCATGGGTTTATTTTTTATTAGTTATTCCATGAGATCTCATATTCATGCTTGGAATATGGCAAGGGGGTGATTGGCTGAAAGAGAGATTCAATTCATCCCAATCTATGGTCGGGTGTTACATGGAAGTCCTTGACATAGTTGGATTTGCATATGTTAATAAGAGCTCTTTTCCTCTTATGTTTTGTGTGTAAATGTACTTGTTATTATATGGCTTTGATGGTTGTTCTATTGTTGTTATTCATCTGGTTATATGTTGGTTATAAGTATGGTTTTATGATAGTCTCGAGTTACAACCCTCATCATGTTTTGGTTAGTATATGAAATTCTAATGAATGAATGACCTAATAGATGATAATGCAGCTAATGTGAGAGGGCATCAGACCTTCTTGACAATTCTCAGATAAATATGAGGTCCCTATGTTCAGATGTGTTTTTATGACTTGTACATTACATGTTCATGATGTGTTTGACGAAATTCTTGTCATGGTTAGGATGAGTCAGGTTAGGTCCTTGTTCAAGTTTTGCATTAGAGGCATTGTCTTCTTGTTATTTACCATTTTTGAGAATTTCATCAAGTTCTGGGCAGAGGCTTGAGTCCTAGCCCTGAAAAAGTGGCTTAGAATTTTGGGTCACTAGCATATAACTGCCTGAAAAGAACTGCAATCGCATGGAGGCCTTATTTTGGGAGTGACTGGAGAGTTTCAGACACATGGAGGGCTTTTCCTGGGAGCTAATTGGGGTCTATTTCAGTCAAAAGGAAAGTTAATTCAAGGGTTTGGCACCTGGATTGGTTGGTTATCCTTTGGGGTTCCTGTAGCTCATGAGGAAGGTCAGTTTGGTTTTGGTTTTTCGATTCCACTTCCTTAACTGTACTTGGGGAGTTGAATCATACCATAGTAATTCTTCATCACATGTTTATCCCAGTGGACTAGTTAGCTTGGGTAAATGTGGGAGGAGGGTGGTTACAACTTTATTGATATAGCTAATTTTTTTATTGTGTATAAGAAAGGAATATGTGGTTGCTTCGCATATTTGTGCCATAGAGATGGGCTTCATATATTTTTCAAAATTTCTTGTTATGGTCCTTGCTTGCATTGTATCATACACCCATGAGGATATTTTTTCAAAGTCTCAACATCATAGTTTTGGTCCCTTCCAATATATATATTACTAACTCTAGCTCTAGCAAGGTAATGTTTCAAAAAGTTAAGACATATTTGTAGGCTTATCCTGTAATGATAATAGACATCAAGATTACAGGTAAGACAATAATCCTTATATATTTATATTTGCATATAGTCTCTATCCTTCACCTAAGAGAATAGATCATAATTGTTCCTTATACCTTCACACATTACCAGTGTGTCTCAAAATTTTCAGCTCTTATCCTTGCATATATCTTATTTGCTGCATATTTTACATCCCTCAGGATCCCAAGGCTTCACAAGTAGCATGAATAGAAACAAATATCTTTGAACCTTCTAGGATTGTAGATGGTAGAAGTTTCAAAATCGATTAGTTGGTGGACTAGATTTAATATTTTTATAAAGATGATAAACTCAACCTCCAATCAAGAGTGAACTAGAATAGATAGCTAAGAGGTTTTGAACTTTAGTTGGTACTCTTCATTTTCCTTCATAAAATGTTATAATATTGTAGAAGATTCATGTCATCATGAATTCTTTGGTCTAGAGATTAACTTCAAAATACAAGGATCTTTATGGATCTATATGGTTTTTTGTCACAAAGTATTGTTCTGTATGCATAGTACCTTATTTAGGATGTTGTAGAAATGGAATCCATGTATCCACAGATAATATGCTTGGGTCTTCAGATTAAATAGTTCTTCTGTCTTATTCCTTAGAAAATGAACCTTTTTCCTTGAGCTAGTGGTCTCATATTTATTCTTTCAGTTTCAACCTTAGACTCATCTTGTATAGATGCTCCGTACTATACTTAGATATATAGTTTAGATAGAGTAGAGGAGTACTTGTTATATAAGGAGAGGTCGTTCTAAGAATGTTTATGATGCTTCCAAACTTTAGATATTTACCATAGGAATTTGTCCACAGTTCAAATGTCACAAAGGTATAATGAGAGTACTATTTCTTGTATCTTGAATTTGCATCATTGTGTCTTTTCCACAGAGAACGTTATCACTGCAACCTTCATTCCTGGAATGATATTCTCCTTTCATAGAGTATTGGCTTTGACTAAACCTATCATTTCAATAGTAAACTTTGAAGTTAACCACAAAGAGAATTCGGGCTCGGACCACAAATATTCTTTTAAAAACTTTGACCTTCTTAAATATTTTGGATTTTGGTGAATAATAAGACTTCGGTCTCCTAAGGTTTCTTTCTTAGTTCGATCTGAGCTTAAATTTTTGTCCAGAACGTTTTGACTTTGTTTGAGGTAGCTTAGTTACTTTCAACAAAGATCTGAGTAGGGGATTCTTATGGATTAGGGCTTTATCCCGGATACAAAGATAAGATGTGTTCTCCGACTTCATCAGCTTCACCATAGCTCTTCAAGGTGCCAATAAAAAGTGATATTTAAACTATACTTCCTTCACCTTAGGTCTAAAAATATGTTGAGGAATCAATAGGCATGTAGATTAGGTAGATTTCCCTTACTTGATAATTACTTATGAGTGTTTTTTGGATAATTATTATTATGTTATGTTCTACTTAATCAATAAATTAGCAAAATGTACATGAAGATCACAAAGAAACAAAAAGAATACAATATGTAGGCTCTCCAAGCCAGGGTCAAAACCCCACAAAGGGAAAAATACACCAAAAAAAAACATCTTCTTATAGAATCAGATCAAAGTGAGATATCCAAGTCCCAAAATCAAGACCAAGACCTCCATAGATACCACACTTCATCCCTCCTTCAATCTTTCTTCTTGTTGGTTAAATTCAACAAAGTCAATTTTGGTCAAACATCTGAATTCTGGCAAATACCTAAATTTTTGGCCTCCCTAAAATCTTGGCCCTATAATTTCCAGCCTGTAATACCACAAAAGCTACCTAAGAAATTTACACGTGGACAAAAAAAACTAGGGCAGAAAAAATGTGTTCTCTCCTATTTGGCTTCTTTTCTTCTCTCCTTTGAATTCGTTGAAATTATCCTTCTTTTGAAAAGAAAAATTGAAGTGGATGATGACCGAACAAATAAGGTCAATATCTCTTGCATATATAGTTGTCTAGATGGAATAATGGGTGCCTCTTCTAGGCTAATATGTTCTAGAGGGCTGAGTTGGTCTTGTGGGGACAATTTGACTCGGGAAAAAAAAAAAAAAAAATTCTTTCTTTTTCTTACAAAGAGTCCAAATGGACTTTAATTCAATTTCACTTTCTTCTTGACTCAAATGACCCTATAGCATGAAGAACATGCTTTGACTAGAAAATAATAATCAAAATAATAATTTTTATTTTCTTCGTTTTTCTTTTTCATGAAATACATAATGATACAAGTACAATGATAATTATCAAGACCGAACCTAGTTACATTTGTCAACAAAAGTTCCTAAGTGAATCCTTATAGAAATAAGGAAATCCTACTTTAGTTTTTTGTGGCTCGATAGTAGGAGTTCATAGGGGATCCCTCTGGTCAAATGGAGAAGAAATCCTCATCATATATCTTTTGGAGGATGTGGTTTGAAATATATTTTCATTTTCAACAAAGCAATAGTGGAAAAGAATCTATGGAGGCTTACCTTTGTTCGATATTTATGGATTCAAGTGAAGTGTTAAAACTATCTTACGGGTCAATCAATAGTAGAATGGATTGATCGCCAAGAAATTTTGTTATCAATGGTTCCATTATCTAGAAATCATTAGTGGAGTCATTCCCCTAATTGGTTGTTGGAGAATGTGGAAAGTGGGGAATCGAACAAAATCAGGCTGGGTAATATCCATGGAATGGGACAAGAGAAAATTATAGGCTATCTCAAAACATATTAGATAGGCTCTATAAGGGGTTTTTTTCTTAGAGACACCCACTCTCCTGAGAACAACTCTTTCAATAGAATTCGTTGGATCTTTGTAGAGCATCTCGGTTTGGTGGATGATCTTGCCACTAATTGAAAAACGTTATGTGGACAACTTGGTCTCTGGGCTTATCAGGTTAGACAATGAGGTGGAAGAAACACCAAGTTGGAAATTAAATTTGACAACATGTGTTTTTAACGAAAAAGTGGGATATAAGCATGGAGCAAATCTAGTTTCGTTTAAGATCGTAGCTGCTAGTGGAAATGTTTGTGGAAAATCCACACTCCTTTAAAATCCAAAACTACTTTTTCATTGGCACTAAACAATAAGTTATTAACATTGGAAAAAATAATTAAAAGAGGTTGGATAGGCCCAAGTTGGTGCCCATTATATAAAGGACGATCATAAATAATTCGATACTCATTTATTTCATGTGTTTTCATGGGTTGTGTGTGGCTTCTATTGAAGGTTGGACTCGATATTTCTTCTATTTCAGAAGGGCCAAATCTTTAGGCTCGTTTCCTCTCTTTCTTCAGCAATAGTTATCTTGATAACTATGCATATATAGCTCTATTAATGGTTTATTTCATTTGTTTGGCTCATAAATTACTAATATTCCAAGATAAATAAGTTTGATCCAAAGTAATACAAGTCCTAGTCTTTGACTATGCGACATATGGAACATGGGATCCTTTGGGGATTATTTTATGGTACTAGTCAAGGTCATCCCCCTTCCTTGGTGTTGGGGTAATTGTACATTTATCTAGTTATTATTATCAAATTAGATATGCCCCAGGCCATGGATCCAATATGAAAGTTGAATTTGTGGCTCTTTGGAATCTATTTTTTCATGCTTTGAAAATATTCTTGTCAAGCTACAAGTATTGGGGGATGAAAAATTAGTTATCAACTAGGTAAACAACAAGGCTCAAATACAAAATGCAATATTGCATCCCATCCTTGTTCAAATTAAGGTTCTTATTTAATATCTTGAATGGTATTGATTTTCTCATGTCTATAGGGAATTAAATTATCATGCATATGAATTGTCAAAGGAAGCTCTTTCTCTTCAGATAAGAGGTTTCATCATCCATGGATTCCTCAAGGACCAACTAGTCCAAGATATGTATTTTACTCTATAATTTTACCAATGTATGCAGTCTCTTTTTAGGATTTTTTTTTACTCTCTTTTGAAGAAACAAGGTCACCTTGTAGGTCATGATAGTAATGTGTTTAATTAGCAAGAATATCACTGCATGTGCTAAAGAAATAAAGAAAGTTATCATGTGCAGAAAGGAGGAATATTACAATAGCCTTGTTCACACTTTTGGCTCATCTAATGAATCAACTTATGACCCCTGCGAGGGTAGTAACATCTGTATTTATTTTTTCAAAAATATAAAGATTTATTCATTGTGAAAAAAACAAAACTTTGAATATTGAGATTTTTTCTTCATGTAGAGAATAAGTGGGTATAGATGTCATGAAAAGGAAATTTTATTTATGTGTGGGCCCCTATGCGAAGTATTCAATAAGTAGAAAATTTATGTATTCAAGCTTCTGTGATCCATAATGAATTAAGCAAAGTCTTTCGATTGAAATCACATAAGAGAAATTTTTGACCGACGCGTTTCGAACCAGCAAATGTGGTTCATCATCAGGACTAGATGAAGAGGTAGACCATGGCAAAGGCTTAAATAGAGAGCAATGTAGAGACATAATTTCAAGTAAAGGCTATATTTGAACAATAATATTTAAATTATAATATTAATTTATTAATATTTTAAAAACAAATATTATTAAGTAACGGCTATATTAAACAGCTAGTTTTTGAAAAATAATATCTAAATTAATTTATTAAAACCAAATATTACTAGTTTTTGAAAAATAGTATTTAAATAATGATATTAGTTATTAATTTATTAAAAATATTAATATGTAACGGCTATATTAAATGGCTAGTTTTGAAAAATAATATTTAAATTAATTTATTAAAACCAAATATTACTAGTTTTTGAAAAATAGTATTTAAAATGTGAAATTAGTTTATTAATTTATTAAAAACAAATATTAATAAGTAACCACTATATTAAATAGCTAGTTTTTGAGAAATAATATTTAAATTAATTTTTAAAAAAAGGTCTAACTTTAAAAGAGGGGAGTAAAAAATTATAAAAACGAGTGAAGACCCTAATTGAGACAAGATCATTTGATAAATAAAATAATTAATGGAAATAAAATAAATTAAATTAAAAATAATTAATGGAAAAATAAATAAAATAAAACAAAATAATACACAAGTCAAAAGAAATATAAATAAATAAATAAAAATAAAAATAGAAACATACACACACACACACACACATATATCCAAAGAAAAATAATCAATAAATAAAACGGGGTCAACAATAAAATATGGGGCTCAGGCCCATCAAACAAATAACAAAAATACTAAAAGGAGTTAAGAACAAATAGGATGATAAAATACATTAAAAAACACGAAGGATCAAGAAAATAAATCTAATGAAGAATACCATAAAAATGATGCCAATACCTAATTAGATAAACAAACAAACAAAATAAATCTCAAAAAGAAGCCTAAAAAACTAGGAGGACATGACAAGGACCCAACTTCTACTAATATTCCAACCATCATCTATATTCAAATTATTGGGTCTTTTTTCAATTTCTAGGGCCTCCCTCAATTTACGATGATGGAAATGACTAACCCTAGCAACGACTTGGACCTCCTCAATGCAGATGTGATGCTTAGATTTATCTGCATGCTCCACCAAAGCAGAGGATCGGGTCCTGCCATGCTTGATGTCAACATCATGCTCACGAATCCTTTGATTAATCGAGCGACCAATC
Source organism: Pinus tabuliformis (assembly GCA_031772625.1). Taxonomy (NCBI): domain Eukaryota; kingdom Viridiplantae; phylum Streptophyta; class Pinopsida; order Pinales; family Pinaceae; genus Pinus; species Pinus tabuliformis. Next base: position 315,733,287 of record CM062807.1, read on the forward strand.
TCACCAATGTAGGGAGACCCACAAGAGCATGGGATAACGTAAACACCCTTCTTATTCTTTGGGTCCATTGGGTCTTTTACATATCTAAGGGAGCTCCAGATGGTATTTAAAGGCCTAAAGGTTGAAGCCACCTTATGCTTCCTTAGGATCCTCGCAATCTTGTCAGTGGTCCCTTGGATAAAAGGAAAATGAACACCAGAAAATTGATCCTTGGTATCTTTCTTAGCACTAGGACCTTTTTCAACTCTGAGGAAAGCATTAGTACATTGGTGTCTATTGTACCCATTATTAAAGAAAACACTTAGGAGATGTGCTTTCCCTTCCTTGAGATGGTTCTCATCAGAAACTCTTAAAGCTTTAGTAGCTAAGGTGTTGAGAACACTAACATTTTGAGCTGGGAAATGATGAGAATTAGCATGAAGATATTGTTCCGTATGATTTTTCTTACGATATACTTGATGAGAGAAAGAGCCATCATCATTCCTTGAGAGGAGGATGTCAAGGAAGGGAAGACTACCATTACATTCAAATTCCATGGTGAACTTTATGGGACTAGATTGATTATTAAGATGGAGGAAAAAAAGTTCCAACTTTTCTTTACCATGGGACCATTTGACACAAGTGCCATCCACAAACCTCTTCCACATCTTAGGCAGAAGACAAAAATAAGCTAAGGCCTTATATTCAAAATCCTCCATGAATATATTAGCTACCACAAGAGAGGGGGGGAACCCATGGCGACACCGCAAGTATGCTCATAGAATTCCCCATCGAATGAAAAGAAAGTAGAAGTAAGACAAATACCAACCAACTAAATAAGTCGTATCAGGATCTTTAATGCGCTTGATGACTTCGATGGACTCGTTGATAGGGATATTAGTGTAGAGGGAGACCACATCGAAGCTCACAAGCTTGTCATCTAGATCAAGCTTGAAACTCTTTAACTCATTAACAAACGATGCAGAGTCCTTAATGAAGGATTTTGTATGGCCAACAAGGGGCTTAAGCTTCTGGGCTAAATATTTAGCAAGAAGATAAGTTGGCCCTCCTATTGTGTTGACAATGGGTCTCAGAGGAGCCCCTTCCTTATGAATCTTTGGCAGACCATAGATTCTGGGGGTAAGAGGGAAACTTTCAATAAGCTTATGACTGAACGAGCTGACCGAGCTACTAGCCTTTATAGCAAGAGCCACACTTTTGGAAATATTCTTCAAGGGATCCTTGTTGAGTTTCCTGTAGCTCCCGCTATTATGGAGGTGGTCCAACATCTTCTGACGGTAATCATCTTTATCAAGAATAACCACAGCACCACCTTTGTCGGCTTTGAGAACAACAATATTCTTATTATTGTTTAACGATTTGAGAGCATCAAACTCAAGTTTGTTGATGTTGTTCTTGGGGGGCTTTGTCTTTCTAAGCCCAACGGCATAGTCTTGACGAATGATATCTTTAGTGACATTTGGTAAGTCTCTAATACCATATCCAATGTCACAAATGATATCATCGACTGGGATCTTTCTAGGAGCAAGAGAAAAATTTAAACCTTTCTCCAAAAGACTAAAGACAGGGGGATCAAAAGAAAAGCTAGAGAGATTGACAACCCTATTACTAGAAGAGGAAAGAAAATTAGAGCAAACAATATTATCCAAACCTAGAGTCTTATTACCAATCCTCCTATTATTACAATTATCAGAATTGAAAAGAGGGTCACTAACCTCATTAATATTATTATTATTAATAAGCCCAATGATATTATTATTATTATCCAAACACAGATTATTGATATTCCTAATATTATTATTCCTTTGTGAGGTGAAAATACAATCACTATTATTAGTATTAATATTAAACCAATTATTATTATTATTATTCAATTAAATATTATTATTAATAGAACCACTTCCACTATTTTCGAAACTAATAGAAACCAAAGAATTAACGAACAACGAACCTGAGGGAATCCGACTAGGTGAATACGATATTGTCCCAGCTTCACCTTCGATGGCGGAAGGGTGAGAAACACCGTCAACCCAAGATCGGAGAGCAGAGATTTGATTAGAATTAATTCTGCTTCTAGAAGGACCACGAAAGCAACTAGACTCATTAGGCTGCGAGATGAATTTTTCTGAGAGCTTACTGAACTTCTTGGATTGCTTTACTTTCCATATTTCTTCCACACGAGAAGATTTCAAAGCCAAGCATGCCTCGATCCTTAACCAAAGGGGAGCAGAGATCTCATTTAATATATTAATAAATTAATATTATAATTTAAATAGTATTGTTCAAATATAGCCGTTACTTGCAATTATGTCTCTAAATTGCTCTATATTTAAGCCTTTGCCATCGTCTACCTCCTCATCTAGTCTTGATGATGAACCACATTTGTTGGTTTGAAACGCGTCAGCCAAAAAATTCTCTTATGTGATTTCTACTTAAAGACTTTGCTTAAGTAGAAAATTATTATATATGAGTTGTATTATTTGCATGCAAGTATATTTTGCATCTTGACATGTTTGTCAAGGCTCAATATTAGGACCTTAGCTAGGGGTTTACAGTGGAACTCTAAAATAATTGGGGTCAATGGATTTTGGCTTGTGGTATTGTATAACCATTGTACTGTAATATATATTAGTGGATTAATATTAACAGGAGTGGAACCATACTTATATATTGTACTTGAATGGTTTAATTAATTCATGAATGAAGATGCAATGCTTTACCGATTTTCTTGTTTTGGATTTCCAGAATAAATATTGTTTAGAATTTGAATACAACAATCATTACTTTTTTATTTTATTAAGAATCTATCCGCATTGCTATTATTGCATAGGTTTATTGTTCTACATTTCTCTTCAACAGTAATAGAAATGGTAAAGAAACTAGGATTGGTGTGATAGAAACTATTAGAAAATAAATAACAACGCAATGCAACACATCAAATATTGCAAAAAAAGATAAATAAGTGAGACACAAATATACACGGTTCACCCAATTTTGACTATGTCCACGAAGAAACAGTCGGTTCTTCCTTTTATATTATCCAACAAAATGAAGGGATACAACCTAAAACAAATCCGTTGTACCTTCCTCTTCACTCTCACACATTGTCCTCTCTTCTTCTCACACAGAATGATACACAACCGTAATCCAATTCCCTCATATAAAATGAGAGTTGCCTTCTAGGGAAAAATACCTAAATTAACATAACTTCTACCGTCATATCTTCCACCTAATTAACAGCCCCAGCAGCAATAATGGGGGGGAATTCCCCCCACACACCCCCATTATGGATTACGATCCAACCACAAATGAAACAAAAACCTTTGAACAATCATGAATATAATTAGGCTCCACACCCAACAGAAACATCTTAACCTTAAAGTTAAAGTTATTTTTGTTTTAGAGAGGTTATGAGGTGACTATAATTAATGAATGTACGGTATTAATAGAAATAATTGGTCAAAACAAAGATGAGATATAATTCATGTGAGCCTATGCAAAATTTCACTTGTTTTTGTATCATCGAGGGTTAATTGATCGAATCATCTACTTGAGGCATTTTCCAATAACAAATCCATAAGAGATAGGTTTGGAGTTGGCTGAGTCCCCCAAGGCTACCAAAAATTGTTATGGTGAACAATTAAGTCACCCTCCATCGAGCTAATCCAAGGAAGAATGGGGTATCCCATGACTTTTACCTTGGAAATCAAAATTCATTTATTTCTCGAGGAGATCATGGTATTTTTATCATTATGCAATGCACGATGAGAAAAATTATTACCATCATGATGTATCAAAGGAAGTTATAGTTTATACCAAGTACCTTGTATCTACAAAGGAGATTCTTTTACTATAATTAAGGAGATAGAGGAGAGACACATGTTAGAGAAAGTGATGTCGGAAGGGGTGAAGATGTTGCTAGATGCATTTCCAAATATTGTGAAGGATGATTTTCTAGATGAATATCCACCAAGAAGGAATGTTATGCATGATATTTACTTGGCCTCTAGATCTATGTTACCAAATCAAGAAGTGAATAGAATGAATTTAATGGAGGGTGCAAACTTGAAATGATAGGTTAAGGAGTTGTTGTTGAATGGTTTGAATAGGGAGAGCATGAGTCCATGTTCAATATCAATGTTATTGATGTTGAATAAGGATAGAAGGTAGATAATGTGAACTAAATCAATAATATTAAAGTATATTAATATAAAATTCATATTCCCAATGCTAAGAATGGATGATTTGAGTGGATTATTTGATCAATGCATGATATTTTATCAAGATTGATTTCAAAGGTGGGTATCACCATATAATAACTAGAGGAGAGGAGATGAGTGGAAGACAACATTTAAAAAAATAATGGGTTGCATGAATGGTTGGCCATGCCTTTTTATCTAATTAATGCAACAATTACATTGTGAAATTGATGAGTTACACCAAGTACATTATGAAATTGATCAATTAGATGTTGCAACATTTCCAATTGAGGTTTATCATTTTTTACTTGGATAATATTCAAATTTATAGTTGTAGCAAACGTGAGCAATTGCAATGCATCATATTGGTGTTAAAATTGTTGATCAAAGATAAGTTTTCATAGATTTTAAGAAGTGTGAGTTCTTGAAAGATGAGCAAATGTATTTATGATTTATTGTCCCTCAAAAAGGAATAAGTATGCACCCCAAGAAAGTAAAACATGTATTAGAATGGCTATTTACCACACAATGTGCTTGAGGTAAAGAGTTTCATGGAATTTATAACTTTTATAAGAACCTTAATTAAGGTTTTAATGGGATCTGGGCACCTTATGATAAATTTCATGAAGGCATAAGGATTATATTAGTAGAATGTGCATGTGTAAAAATATTTGACATATTGAAGGTCAAGATCATAGAGGTATTGGTGTTGACATTTCCAAATTTTGAGAATGTATTCCAAGTGGAATATTATGTGAGTAAAGTGGATATTGGAATAGTGTTGATCGAAGTATGTGTAGTGCCCCACTCTAGTTGGCTGACAGTGATATGAGATTTACATTTATTTAGCCCTAATGCCCACACTTTATTATTTGAGGACCTCAGGTTGAGGATCTGGACACATGACTTTATTATTATTGGTTGTGATGTTAGTGGTCATGATATTTATGTATGATCTCCATTGATATTAGGATGAAGATAGAATTAATGGTTATGCATGTTCTCTATTGATATTATGATGATTGTGGCATAAATGGTTATGTTTGTTATCTATTTGATGTTATGATGATGATAGCCATGATGGATGTGCCCCCATGTTACCTACTTGCATTAGTTCTGGTTCACAATGAGCAATGATGCGAATGACTAGGTGATGTTAATGATGCTATTATGACAATGACTAACACTAAGAAACCTTGTACTGATGATTATTGAGTATGGCAGGAAACCATCAAAGGCACTCACATATGACAAGCTGATGACCCCTGGTTTGATGAAAATTTATATTATTTTATCTTTGAAATTCTAAGTCGATTTTGAAACCTGCTATATATGTTTATCTATATTTTGATGATATGTTAATGGTTGCAGGCACAGATTAGTTGCTTGACCGAATGACTCACATATGGGTGATGGGGTTGTACAAGTGGATGGAACTACATGGGAGGGGTGGGACAGTGTCCCTGATCTCACCCACCAGCACTCTCATCGTGACTTGGGCTAGAAAGGTTGAAACACCTTCGCCTTGAAGATCACGATGTCATGAGCGCAAGTCCCAAAGTTGTTTCAATCATGAAGATTTTATCAAGGGGTACGTATCAAGGCAGATTCCTTGATCCCCGACACCATTAGTCTCACTATAGAAGACAACATAAGAGATGATAGTCGTCTATGTCGTTGCACCTATACTTCCCCTCGTAGTCACTGAATGCTTGAAGGGCAAGTGGTGTGGCACCCTTGGAACTTCAAGGGAATTTCTTGAAGGGCACGACCAACTTGGCACCCTTGGCATCACAAATAAACTATTAGGCGTGGCACCCTTGGAACTTCGAGGGAAGTTCTTGAATGGCACGACCAAACTTGGCACCCTTGGAATCATTAAAAATAAATTAATTGATAAATATAATCAAGAAATGAAAACTAGGTAAATTTACATCAAGGGTAAATGATGTTAGAAACCGAGGTAATTAAACCAAAAATAAAACTTAGGTTAAGAGGATCATAGGAAGAAATAAAATAGGTTACCCTAAAAACTCTACCCTTCTCATGTTGGAAAATATTAGGTAGATTATGTAGTTTAATTAGGTAAAAAGGAGAAAGGGGCATAATTGTAAGGATAAAGATTAATCCTAAAATAGTTAAACCTAATTAAGAAAAGAGAATGGTGAATTAAATAAGATTAATAAATTAAATTTTAGAGAAATGTAGAGAACCTCCATGTGGCAATAATATCCATCTAAGAGATAACTTGAGTTAAATTAGGGAATAGATAAGGGATCAAATCTTGAACTCATTAATTGACTTTAGTAATGAACACAAATTAAGGAGTAACAAGGGGGATCAAGAGGCAACTAGGAGAAGAAATAGGAATCTTTTTGAGGTGAGGAAAATATTAGTTTTAAATTAAAATTTAAGTAAATAATTTTGGAGACCCTTGATAAGAGAGTGACACATGGATGGGTGAATAATCAAACAATTGAATTATAAAAAATAATTAATTATGCATGACATGCCAAGTGTCACCCATGAGGACTCCTATTAAAAAAGGGGCAAGCCATGGGAGAAGGGACCTTTTTTTGGGGGGGGAACCCTATTGTTGGATGGATGAGACTATGTCAGTGCAGTGATTACGAAACTATAGTGAGTTTGGTGAGGTAGAGGATTTTAGAGAGGGGACTCTTGAGCCAAGAAGTGCTCTCCTCTACCAGCTATTGCATTCCTCCATTGTACAACCCCATTGCAGCTTGGGGGTCCGCGGGGAAGAAGAGTACCCAAGGAGTAGGCTGGGAGGTTAACCAATGGGTCATCACATTCGGATCAAGTACGTCGTCATTCACTCTCGGAGGTGACCGACAACAAGGGAAGACAAGTAACGGCAAATCAATTGGAGTCTCGTCTTCTGGTGAACGGTACATATGTGTTGCAATATTATTTTGTATGCTTTCTTTATGGCCTTAGTTAAATGTATGTAAATTTTATGATATGTTCAGTGAAATAAAATTTGGGGATGTGATAGACAATGCTGGATAAATTTGAATTCCCAACATTTTTCTCTTCTGGTTATATTTTGCTGTGATATATATATATATCCGGTCCTTACAATATGCAAGTCAATATCAAATTTTAGAAAAAAACTAAATTAGGTGAGGAAGTGATACCCCATATATGGTGTAGAATTTAATGTGGTTCTACAAGAATTGAAGTGTTAGAGGCATTAATTTATACCAAAGTAATTAATTCTATATACACATCATCGAGGTCTAAATATTATTAATGACATGATGAAGTTAAACCCGAAGCATATGGCTTTAATAGAATTATTGTAAAGTTACACTTTTTTGTGTTGAAGCTTAAGTCGGGTAAGGAGAATAAGGTAGTTGATTCATTAAGTAGGGAACATTAATGTTGATTACAATGAGGAACCAATTAGTTTCTTTTAAGTAGATAACAGAGTTATATGTCAACACAAACATATTCACACAAATTATGGAGCAACGTAAAAATGCAATAGGATAGGACAAAAACATTGAGTTGGACATATTCTTCAAAGGATGATATTTATTCAGAGGTAATAGGTCATGCATTCTTGAATGTTTATTGCATGAGGCTTTAATTAGAGAGTTGTGTGGTATTGGATTAACAAATCACCTTGTGAGAGATAAAACCTATAGTTTCCTTGAATAAATATATTATTATCCCAACTTAAGGAAGGGAGTTGGAAGATATGTTGCAAAAGTTTCAATTTCCAAATGGATAAGGGTACCAGTCACGATACAATTTTTCACACCACATTGCATATTCCAAGGGTACCATGAGAAGAAATATCAATGGATTTGGTACTAGGTTTTCCAAGAACACAAAAAAGACATGACTTAATGTTTGAGGTTGTTGGTTTTCTTTCCAAGACGGCACTTTATTTCCTTACAAAAATGACAATGATGCAAGTTATTGTGCAAATAAGGAGATTAGAAGGATACATATATTATTGAAGGCAAATACTTTAAACAAAGACATTATATTTCTTACACTTTTGCAAAGAAAAATGTGGAAGAGATTGGGCACAATAATATAATTTAACACGCCATATAGAAACAAATGGACAATATAGGTTGTGTAAAAAAGTTTAGGTTTCATGCTAAGATGTTTGGTAGTCAATAAGCAAGAGTACTAGGATAATTTTTTTGTGACACAAAGTTTACTTACAGTATCATAATCAATAGCTCAACATATTTAACACCTTTTCTAATTGTGTATGGAGATTGAAAGGTGTTGCAAATTTGGTTGATTTATTTGTTGAGATGTAGAGAGTGATGATGCAAAGGAATTTGTAGAACATATCAAGGGGGTATATCCATAGGTTCAAGAACATTTGAAAGAGAATAGTGTGATACATAAGAGGCACATATATATGAGAGAGATTCAAAAGATTCCAAGAAGGTGATTTGGTGATGGAACATTGGAGTAAGAAGAATTATCTTAAAATAATGTATAATTAGTTGAATGTGAGGAAAATTTTCCCGTGTATAATAAAGAAGAAATTTGGAGTTAATGCATATGGATAGCTTTTTCCAAAGAGGATGAACATATCATCAAAATTCAATATAACGATATTTATGAATTTGTTAGGCCCCTATACTACTAGTGTAACCCCTTATTGTTATTAGTACAACCCCCTTATTATATTGTTGTACCCATGTAGTCCCCATATTGTTACTATTGTGCCCCATAAAAGCCCACTATTATTATTATTGTGCCCTTACATTATTATTATTATGTCGGCTCTGATTATATTATGACTCCTTAGACTCCTATATATAGAAAGGAGGTCTTCTCATTTGTAGCATCCAAGAATTGTTCATTTGTGTAATATAAAGGAGGTTGCCCCCTCAAAGAGGCTTATTTCTAAGGCGTTCATCTATCTTTTCTATCTTTTTGTGAGCTAGTTTCATAACATTTGGTATCAGAGTTTTGGATTCTAGGGTTTCGCTGCTCCAAATAGGTCATCGTGGCATTTTCGCTATAACTCTTTTCTGCAATGTTTCAGAAGCGAACAAAAAAAACCATTTGAGATGAAATCACATTGAACCTCGGGTCTGAATTTCAGAGCTTTTCGCGCTGTATTTGCGGAGATATGATCTGAGGAAGTTGGTCTTTTTGTAGAGTCCTGAATTACATTCCAAACAGGTGACCTTGGGAAAATCGTCATAATTTTTGTTTTGAGCATCAAATTGCAATTTCGTAAGAAGTTACAAAAAGAGGACGGATTTCAATTTCCTGTGTATATTTTTTAGACCCGAAGGTCAAAACAGTGACACGTGGCACCTCATACAAGTTTGCTCTTCTAAAAAGGTATATAATCAGGTCATCTTGGGAGATTTGGCATAACTCTTCCTTGGAGAATCCAATTTGGATCAGACTGGTGGCATTGGAAAGAGGACACAGAGGGCTACTGCAGGTCGCAATTTCAAAACTGGAAGAACTGTAATTACAGAGTTATATTCGTTTCAAGATCGAGCTCCTAAAATCAAGAAAAGGCGATATGAGGAAGTTTGATGGCAAGGATCCGGTAAATTGGATACTTCAGGTGGAGCAATATTTTGATCTACATGGTGTACTACTGTTACAAAAGGTATGTATTGCATCTTCATATTTAGAACCGGATCAATTTTTATGATATAAAGGGCTTTGTTCTCGTAAACAACTTGTTGCATGGTCAATTTTCACGGAGGAAATGATAGCACATTATGAGGATACAAAGAGCAACACCACAATAATTGGAAAGAGTAAAAGAGATTTGTTACATAGTGGAAAGTAAAATTATGGAAACAAGGAAGTCTACCCCTCACAACTATAATAATGGAAGTGTTGTTTCTCCTAGCCTTCCAAAACCTACAAGGGTTACACCACAACAATCGGAAGAGAAAAGAGAAAAAGAGCTTTGTTACAATTGTGATAGCAAATGCACTAAAGGTCATAAGTGCGTTGAGAAGAAATTACTTTACACAGATTATGACGAGGAGGAAGAAAAGGATCAAGAAACATCAAAAGAATAGTACATACACCAGGAACCAACCCCAGAGAAAGATGAAATGAATCTGACCATATCTTGTAAAGCATTGGCAAGAATTACCACTCCTCAAACTCTCAAGATAGAAGGACATATCAAGAAGAAAAAGGTTCAAGAAGTGAAAGATCGCATCGAGAAAGAAGAAATGAATCCAACCATATCTTGTAATTCATTGGCTAGAATTACCACTCCTCAAATTATCAAGATAGAAGGACATATCAAGAAGAAAAATGTTCAAGAAGTGAAAGATCACATCGAGCATCAAGAAATGAATCTGGCCATATCTTTTAAAGCATTGGAAGAAATTACCACTCCTCAAACTCTCAAGATAGAAGGACATATCAAGAAGAAAAAGGTTCAAGCAGTGAAAGATCACATCGAGCATCAACAACAAGTTCTCCAACTTTTAAAGGATAACGCCACTTTGGTGCAAAATCGAATGAAACAACAGGTAGATCAACATTGTAGTGAAAAATGTTTCTATGTAAGTGATTGGGTATTTTTACTGCTACATCTCAAGCAAGCTATTTATGAGAAGGAAATGTTGGGAATATTACATGCACTTAAGAAATGGCGACCTTACCGAATCGGAAGACACTTCAAGGTAAAAATGGATCATGATAGTCTTAAATACTTTTTAGAACAAATATTATCTATAGAATAACATAAAAAATTGGTCACAAATATATTGGGTTATGAGTTTGACATCATCTATAGAAAAGGGAAGCAAAATTTTGTTGCAGATGCACTCTCAAGAAATGATGAGGATGTGGAAGCATTGTTTTGTGCTATTTCTATTATCCAACTAGATTGGATAAACGAAGCAAGGGATGAATGGAAGAAGGACGAAGAAGTTTGGCCACTGATTGAAAAATTGCAGAAGATCCCAATTCAAACAATATTGCCAAAACTTGAAGAGGAAGGAAAAATCATATTGGAACCGGGAGCAGTCACAGAAACAAGAACCCAACAGCTACGAAATCGATCAATTTCATAGTATCTCATCAAGTGGAAAAACTTACCCGCTGAAGATTCCACATGGGAGGACAAGAATATTCTACATAAGCATTAAGAACTACTCAAGCATTGAGGACAACACTTTTTGAAGGAGAGGGGCATGTTAGGCCCCTATACTACTAGTGTAACCCCTTATTGTTATTAGTACAACCCCCTTATTATATTTTTGTACCCATGTAGTCCCCATATTGTTACTATTGTGCCCCATAGAAGCCCACTATTGTTATTATTGTGCCCTTACATTATTATTGTTATGTCGGCTCTAATTATATTATGACTCCTTAGACTCCTATATATAGAAAGGAGGTCTTGTCATTTGTAGCATCCAAGAATTGTTCATTTGTGTAATGTAAAGGAGGTTGCCCCCTCGAAGAGGCTTATTTCTAAGGCGTTCATCTATCTTTTCTATCTTTTTGTGAGCTGGTTTCATAACAGAATTTATAAGTTAGATGAAGTTGAAAAATAAAAGAAAGAGGATGTTGAACTCAATTAGATGGAACTCATTGAAAGGAAAGAGCATATAGAAATAAACAAGATTTTGAAAGACAAAGTATTCAATATGAAAGGTATATAATATAATAATATTAGTTGAAATGATAAATGAATCATATTCTAAGATTATGTGGATTCCAGAGTAAGGGTATCATAAATTACGATGGAGAAAGAAAATGATGATAAAGGCACAAATATTTTTTTGCAAGGGGAATTTGATGTAAGAGTGTATAGATGTATGTCCATTTGAAGCATTGTGTAACACAATTGATGAAATGAGAACATAAAATGAGAGACAATATAGAGGCACGAGTTGAATGTTCTTACAGAATATAAATAGATATTTATGTGATTTCTCTAGAAGATCTTTACTTAAATAATGAATAACAAAAGCCTCCAATATGAGATAAATAGAAGGTGTTAAGAAGCATGCATGTCAAAAAAGAAATGTGTGTGCAAGTAGAAGAAGATGAATGGTTTGGTGTAGAAAATTGAAGAAGTGATGACATAGTAGTGAAGTCAAGCCAAGAGAAGGAGAAGGTATTTTTCTATGGTCAAGCATTTGGGATCATTGGAAGCTTAGTAGTCACAAGGATGTAGAATAAAAGAGTGCACAAAGAAAGAGAATGGGATGGTTAGGTTGGTTCTTAGGAGTGTGTTGGTCTCAAGAAAAGTAAATTGGGCTTAAATGGGAGGGAGTTGGTTATAAAACATATAATATGTTAAAAGGAGAAAGAAAAAAATAAAAGGTTCAAACTAGAGGAGAGATATGAGTTTCTAACAAAGACTAAGTTGCATTGGAGTGAATATATGCCTAAAGAGGCACAATATAGATGAGTATGTTGGCATTATGATGCATGTGTTATCCTTGATGGAAACTCACTTGTAACAAAACAATTATATGGTAACTAGATGAATCTACATGTCAGATCAAAGATGACAGAAAGATGGAATAGAGATATCAGAGGTGACAGAATGATAGAACAGAATAATGGTCAAAGGTTTGATACAGGGAAATTTTTAGTGTTGTCCTTGATAAGAAACCTACCTGATGAGTTGTCTTGATGAAAACCTATTTGATGAATAGACTACTTGATAAAAGTATAAACAAGATGTGACAAAATGCATGGCAGTTTTGTTTACAGATGTGACAAAATGCAGGGCAGTCCAAAGGAATCAGTTCATAAATGATGTATGATGGAAACTCACATTGTAACATGTCTATTCAGAGGTAACAGAGTAATGGCACATAAGAACAGGATGATGGGACAAAGAATTTTAGATCAGAAACAAGAAATTGAAGAAAAATAATGTTTTAAGTTGGTTTAAGTTGTATAAGTTGTTTACCCTAGTTCAGGTAGCGTATACACGCGGGCATACAACATAAAAGGAGTGTATACTTATGCACGCAGTTTCACAGAACGAAAAGCGGATATGGGATGGAATTAAGGTTAAGAATACCAATGGTCCATACCATGGTATTAGCCCATAATATTGAGCAGAATAACAGTTACTTGATCTCGTCTAAGAATACCATAGATTCTAAGTGTGGTTTTTGTGCATGTTATTGACAAAGTCTCTAGTATATAAGGAAGAGAAGATCAAAGGGCTAAGTGTGCAACTGAAAGGGTTTTTCATGAATACTTGTATCTGAAGTATATTTTATGTTATAAGGGCTATGGTTATGATATAGATTTGAAATATCTTGTGCACCTTTGGATAGAGTGTTGGATCAGGATCATGAGACCTTAAATGACTTATCATTGTATGATCTGATAATGGATGGGCTAGATCTGAATTCTAACACACGTTTTATCCTTTATATGCCATGATCTAGGTATATCTGAAGTCTTGAAAAGATGTGAAGTTATAAGTCATTATTTGCAGATATATAAGATGGTTCACCTCGGTAAAGCTGCATATACACGTTGGTTGGCAACTTACAAGTAGTGTATGCAGAGGAAGGGCTTGTTGTTCAGAAATGACTGATCTATCTGATTAGAGTTGTTGTTTTACTATTATCTGTCAATGATGTCTTCATTAGATATGAAAGTAAAATTGATTGTATAAGGATATTAAGTCTAATTGATTGACTGATTGAGTAAGGGTGATCTTTGCTGCTATCTGTTTAGAACTTTGTAATATGACAGTAGATCTTCGTAATGTCTCTAGTTAGTACAGTTTTTGGTTAAGAAATTTGATCATTTAGTATCTTTAGAGGTATACGTAGGTTGGATTAAAAAAAATAGTGTATACATGTAGGTTGGCTTCATTAAAGTAGCGTATACATTCTGACATATGATTTTTTAGGTTGTAGTTGGTTCTGGTTGTTGATGCAGTGTTCTGGGTTTAGCTCTGTGTTCTGGTGACAATGATCTAACTATTCAGATTGATTGATTGTGTTTTGATTCAGAGTTGATGGGTTTCAGTGATTGGTTGATGCAGTTGTATTTGATGGTTGTATTACAGTTGTGGTGATTGATTTTGAGCTTCAAAGTTACTGATGGGTCCAGTATGAAAATTTGAGGAAACGTGGACTACATTTGTGTTGATGAGTACTAGGAGTATCAAGTCTGAAAATTTATGAAACATGGTCCCTAGAGGAAGAGTGAAGGTAGTAGCCTTCTGTAGGCCGGTGCCTACGTACTGGTAAACATATAAGCTAGTACAAGAGCTAGGGGGTTGGAGCTCCCTTCCAGTAGCAGTTGGATAATGAGTGAGGGTTGTAGCCTTCTATAGGCTGGCGCCTACGTACTGCTAAACATATCAGCAAATATAAGAGCCAAGGGGTTGTAGCCCCCTTCCAGTAGAAGCTGGAAAATGAGAGGAGGTTGTAGCCTTCTACAGTTGGGTGCCTGCGTACTGGTATGAGTCTGCGATAATACAAGATTGTTAACAGTATATTCTTTATATTAAAAAGAAGATAGAGACAACAGCAACAGATGGTTTTCTCCCGCATTGGGTTTCCTCCTTAAATCTTTGTGTTCATGTGTGTTGCTTATGTGTGATGGTTTATTTATTACATCACATGGTTAATGTTTATCTAATGGTTAATAAAGTATTAATGCACTAGCTGAAGAAAAACATATGATGGATTAACTGAATTGTAAGTTCACTAGATATATGTTAATTTTCTTAAGCGTGCACACGCAAGTTCAATTCAGTAAAGTCACGTATAGAAATATGAATATGAAATGTAAAAAATTATTGATTTGTAAACACTGATTCAGCCCCCCCGCACCCCTCCCCACCCCCCTCCCCACCCTCTCAGTATTTTTCCCAACATTTCGTATCAGAGTGGGTCCTTTGGCAAAAGCTTGATCGCTTGAAGCAGCTCCATTGTAACAATGGGAAAGAAGCAAAAGAAGAAATCACCTCATAAGAAGAATACATCTCAAAGTAACAGTGACAGCGGGAGAGACAATTGGGTATTAGGTGGAAGCAAGTATTTAAATTCAGAGTCTCCTCAGATTGAATATGAACACGCAAAATAAGTATTAGGTACTAATCATTGGTCTTCTGGTGATACATTTCTCTGTTCATGCAATATTGAAGATAATGAAAGTGTTAGTGAAACAACTGAATTTTCTCTTATGGGTGAAAGTGAAATAAAACTAATAGAGATGTAAGTTAAAAGGCTCACAGATAAAATTAGATCAAAAAGATCTATTTGATAAAAGGGAGTGTACCTACAAAGAAGAGATTACCAAGTTAAAAACTCAGTTGGAGGAAGGAAACAATATAAGGAATTAGTTCAAGGAAAAGGAAGATCAATGTCAAAAGCTACAAGATGAAGTTACATCATTGAGAGATGAAGTGAATGAAAAGGATACAACAATCAAGGAACTAAAAGAAAGAACCAATTACTGTGAAGGTCTTGAAGTTGTGGTTGTCTCTCTAAAAGAAGATCTTAGAAATTCAAATAGGTGGAATGAAGAACTACTTCAAGTATCTGATGAACTAGAAAATGAGGTTCTCAAATTAAGGCAACAAGTGGAAGAAGGAAGAAAAGTTGAAGAAATCATGAAGAAGCAGTATCTGAAAAAATAAGAGCAATATCATGTTGAGGTAAATATCCTAAAAGGTAAATTAGAAGAAAAGGATAAACTTTTACAATTTCAAGATAGTAATAAGATTTTGGATAATATTCTTAGTAGTCAAAGGTCTCCTACCATCAAATTTGGTCTTGTTTTTCATGAAACTATTAAAGGTGAATCTAGCTCACGAACTGAGGCAATGAATTCTAATGCAAAATATGAAATACTCAACCAGGAGATAAGAGGTCAACCCCATCAACAACCAAGGAAAGAAAGTCTTCAAAGAAAATCATTTACTCTTAACTATGGAAGTATTAATCGATTCTTTCCTCTAATGAATAATGTTGAATGTTTAATATGTCATAATTTTGGACATGTTGCAACCAAATGTAGAAGTAGAATGGTTCAAGCTAATAACCATCTCATAGAAAGATCATTAGCTTCCAGGTACTTTAAGGGATATTTTTTTTCTTGCAATATGTTTGGTCGCAATGCCATTGATTTCTATAGAAGGAATATGAATAATATAAGATTTTATGCTTGTAACAAGTTTGGGCATGTAGCAAAAGAATGCAGGGCCAAGTCTAGGGATCGTCGTAGACAATATGGTAAGCAATCAAATAAGCACATTTATATTAGAAAATCTAAAAAAGATGAATCCACCAAGAATCAAGAAAAGGAAGATCAGATAAGGTGTGATCTTTCTCTCTGCTCGTTCGAAGACGAAGATGATAGTGGATGTGCTCATCACATGACTGGAGATAAGAGTAAAATGGAATCTTTGATGAAGAAACATCATGATAATGATGTTTCAGCAAAAAATCTAGGACCAGGTACAGTCAGAATAAACTTAGGAGGAACTGAAAGTATGAAATTTCAACGTTCCAAATTTCATACGCATATATTATGAAGACAAGTCGCGTATATATGCGAGTTAGAAAATGCACAATCGTGTATATGTTGGTTTGATGAAGAAGAAGTGGGACAGACTTAGAAAAGGGGTCAAATATGGATCAGTAAATTAGCAATTGTCTTCCATGTTTTGATGGTTTATGATTACAGTATGTGGATGATATTTAGAAGCGCTTTTGACCCTCATAAATTGTTGATGACTTGATGTATAACTGGTTGATGATGATGCCTTGATGATTCTTACTAATATATGCAATGATCAGATCGTACAGTGAACAGTTGGCACAGGTTCAGGGGGAGAATATGTTATGCTTATAATAATACATTGTTGGCATTATGTTTAGAAGTCTTTGGTACATATTGATTCTTATCAATGGTGAGGATGCTTATGTTGTTGGAGTGTTTAAATGATACATCATGTTATGCTGCGGTCATGGGTTTCCTATGATGAAATCTCAGATGATACTTATATTGCTTGAGCCACATAGTTGTTATTCAGATCAGATTTATGGATGATTTGGATGATTCCTTTGATGATGCATATAGTACATATGTTATGTTTCTTACATGGTGATCTTCATAAGTTCAAGGAGAAGAACAAATCTTGATTAAACAACTTCATTAGTTGATGATGATAAGTGTCACTCATTTCTGTTATGCTACTTCCATCATGCTTTCAAAGATGCATAAATTTCATATGGTGCAGTTGTGGATGAGGATTTGTATACTTCTTGGCTCTCACATGGTTGAGGATTGTTGCACTTGATGGTATCAAGAATTTTTGACAAAATGACTGAGAGCTCATGGTTTTCTTTTCACATTTATGAGAATTCGGATACATGAATGATTACTTAAATTATACATTGGTAAATAATGTTGGTTGGCCAAGATAATGGTGTTATTACACGTTTCATGAAGACATATCTATTAGACATGGCTTACTTAGTCACATAATGATGATGACTTACTACTTTATGATGATAGGTTTGGATCTCACATATGTTATCATGATTGATGCTTATCAGATGTGGGATGTTGGAAAAATCCCTAGTGAAGATACATGGTTGATATATTGAGGGTTGTTATGGAAAGATCATGCACTTCTTGCTACGATGATGATGTTATGGTCATATATGATGACTATGGTGGTTTCACATATATATGATATGATGTGAATGGTTTTGTATTACTTCTTGGAGATATGGCATATGCTTAGTTGATTAATGGAAGGCTATAAATAAAGGGTTTTTCTAAAAAAGAAAAAGGAGCAAGTTGATCTTGATAAGATCAAAAGGATGAGTTGATATCTATATGTGGCATACTTAGTCACAAGTTGATGATATTAAAGCTACATTGACTTATCTTGCGAACTGATGATAGACATATACAGGTTGTTACTCTTGATGCCGCTGACAGATGCTTATGGTGCATATCATATATGATGTATGATAGTTGCTGATAATTATCATGATCATGTTTAGATCTTTGGTCTTTGTTATAAATGTCTTGTATATCATTTGATGTAAATGTCATGTAAAGACCAATGATGTAATAATTGTCATATTCAGTCACGTATGAACTTTTGAGATCATGTCAAATATGTAATCCCACTTAGTTGAGTGGTTGAGTCATTTGATGTATCCCCACTTGGTCGGGAGATTGATGTATGTATGAGTCATTGGTGATAGGAAAGTCATACTCACATAGTTGAGTTATAGCATCATGTTATTCTTTCGAAAAATATTTCTGCAGACTCTGCATGTGCTCAGGGGGAGCATGGACAATATAGTGAATCTCAGCATGTACTAAGGGGGAGTTTGATTATAGAATTCAGAATGTGCCTAGGGGGATCATGATCAATGTTCATATTCAGCAGTTGATCCAAGAGGATCTTGTCAGTTCAGCGTATCCAGGAAGTCCAGTTCATCTTCAACTTCGCCAGTATGGCCTTTAGTTAATTATGGTTCAGATTGTCATCATGGGTATGAAGATGATTATTGTCATAATGTGACAATATATTTTGTAATGGTTTTTTTATTAAGGTTGAAGACCTAAGTGTTAAGTCCTAAGCTAAGGACATAACCAAAGTCCTAAATCCTAGCACTAAACCTAAAGTGTGGACCTAGCACTTAAATGTTACAAAACCTATGTAATAAAACCTTATGCACAAAACCCTTTCGGATCATATATTAAAAGAAATGCAAATACAATACAGTCCCTAACCACGGGTGCTAACCGCAGCAAGACCACGACGGAGAAATGCGCATGTGAACGCAGCAGTAGCCATCAGTCAAGTCACCGCAGTTTGGAAACTGCAGCAGAACCATCGGCCATGTGAACAGTCTTTAGGCCACGTCTAAACTGCAACAGCTTACCTGTCAGTTAACCACGTCGGAAGCAATTGTCACATGAAGTTGGTTCACTACACAGTTAGCCAGAACCATCGGACTAATCCACCAGGTGGCCGCCAGGGGTTAGACCACAGGGTCACATGCCAACTGTCAAGCCTCGCACTGTTTCCATACTGTCAGCAGTCCAGTGCATAACCTAAAGTTTATTTTGGGTTTTCTTGTTGGTTTTTGTTCTAAATTAATTTGAAGACCATGTAACCTCTTGCCTAAGTATCACAAGGTGACAAGACCGAGGTATTCTACATTTAATGCAGCACATACATGCCTATTTTAGCCTGAGGGAGTTTGAGTGAACCGTAGGAGACTATAAATTCATCCTTATGCTCATGTAAAAGGCATTAGAGTGATTTTGAGACTTGTATTCAGATGTTGAGCTAGAGAGGCAGTTCTTGTTTTCAGTGTATCTTGGTCGTCCAGAGGCAGAATTGGGAACCGAGATAGGGATTGGAAAGCTAGGAGAGAGAGATTTATGTTGACAAAGACCATAAGTGCCTGCATGCACATTCACTCTAGTGTTTTTGCTATGTAAAAGACCTCTTTTGATCAATCCTAATAAAGTGGACACCCAACTTGAACGCAGACCCAGAGACGTAGTCCATCAGGAACAAACTCCGTAATCAATGTTTATTGTCTTATATCTTTGTTCTTGCTACAAATTCATGTTTAATTATGCATATTAATTTCTCGATTAAGTCTTAAATCAATTGTTTTCCTTCAGTTTCCCATATTCAACACTTAAATTTAACAATCAATTCATTGTTGGGAAATATTCAATTCTACTTCAGTTTTATTTATGATCAATATCAGATCATATAATTTGGTATCAGAGCAGGTTGTGTTTTGTATAAATTTTTTCAATGAATGTTAACCAGGTCAAGGTTGCGACATGGAGAAGGAACACTTGCGGAGTTAGATCTAGAAATTGGAAAGAAAAAAGTCGCTCATCGATCGAGAATGACAGGATCCGATGCAGATGAAACTCCTGAAAGGAAGGTCATGGATCAGGAACAGTTTCAGCAAAACAAATTAGCATGCAGCAGATGTTGGGAGAACTCTACGAATATAAGAATGCAAGAGATACAACTTCTTCTTCAAAGACATCGAAGAAGGACAAGGGAAAAGGCAAGGCTGATAAACCTCCTTCTCCTTCATCATCTCCATCATCATCTTCTTCTTCTTCTTCATATTCTGAAACAGAAAAGAAACCTAAGAAATCATCTCTTTTGAAACTTGATGTTAAATTTGAACTACCTATTTATGATGGTGAAATGAATCCTGAAAATTTAGATAACTGGATTAAGCAATTAGAAGTGTATTTTCATATTCATAACATTTCTGATGAAAAAACAAAATTTCAGTAGTTACACTTAGAATGGGGGGAACAACTTTAATCTGGTGGGAAAGTAAAACTCAAATAGATGTAAAGCAGAAAGGTAAAGTCATCTCTTCATGTTCTAAGTTTTTAAAAGCTCTCAGAAAATAATTCTATCCTTTGGGACACATGTAACAAGTTATTATTGATTGGTAGGATTTGAGGCAAGGTAAAGGGAAAAATGTTCAGGAGTTCAGGAAGAAAGCTTTGGCGCTTGGTATTCCATTGGATACACGTGAAACTTTATTAAAGTACACTGGAAGCTTACATTCATATTTATAGCATACATTATTGATGTTTAATCCTGATGACTTTGATGAAGTGTGTGTTCAAGCCATACATATTGAATCAGGTGGAAAATCATTCAAGTTTTCACCAAAAACATCCAGACAGTTGGAAATCAAGGATTCCAAAGATAGCAAAAGGAAGAGAAATTCTAAGGGAAAGAGATCAGCGACAGCTCAGACGGAAAGAGATCAGCGACAGCTCAGACGGAAAGTGAAAGACCTACTTGTACTCACTGCCATAGGATCGGACATGATGAAGCCAAATGTTGGAAACTTCACCCAGAACTCATACCAAAGAAGTTCCAGAAGAATAAAGGTGAAAAGAAGGCTAATGCAGCAATCCAACAAGCTTTGGGCTCCGACTCAGGTGATGAAAGGAAAATAGTGCAATGGTTTCGACAAGTAAAACATCTGACACTAGTTCAAGTTCTAGTACTTATGCAACTTCTTCAAACATAGATCATATGAATGAGGATAAAAGAGTTGAATTATTTCATATAAGGATAACCTCTAAGCACAAGAAAATAGATACGTTGTTTGACAGTGGATCACAAGAAAATTTAATGTCTGAAGATTTAGTTAAGAGATTGGGTTTGGAGACACAGAATCATCCAAGACCATACCCATTAGGTTGGCTAAATAAAGAGACTCAGATTAATGTCATTTAAAATTTTCCATCACAACTAATTACATTGATGAAGTGGATTTATATGTGATTCCAGCAGACATATGTAGATTAGTGCTAGGAAATCCTTATCTCTATGATCGTGATGCAGTGTTTCATAGGAAAGAGCATAAATATCGCCTTAAGAAAGATGGGATTGAATATATTGTCAAGGCACATAAACTCAAATCACACTTGGATTTAGTTTCAGTTAATCAGATGAGGCGATTAATAAGTTCAAGTAAGAGATATATACTCATGGTTGTAAAACAACATAGGGATCAGCATGATACTTTTTCAGGTTGTGAATCTCAATTTAAAATAGATTGGTTAAAGTGGTAGATTCTTTTCAAGGTCTATTTAAATACTAAAACATCTTCCTCCTAAACGGGAAATACAACATGAGATACAATTGATGTCTGATGCCCCTCTTCCTAATGTCGGAATGTATCACATGTTAGTTATAGAGAATGAAAAAATAAAGAAACAAATACAGGAGGTTATTGAAAAAGGTTTCATTCGACCCACTTCATCCCCATGTGGCTCACCCATAATTTTGGTTCCTAAGAAAGACAGGACATGGAGAATGTGTGTCGACTTTAGGGCCTTGAACAAAATCACAATCAAAAACAGGTATCCTCTTCCCAGGATAGATGATTTAATTGATCAACTAAAGAATGTTGTTTATTTCACTAATTTAGATTTGCGAAGTGGGTATCATCAAATTTGCATTGCAGAAAATGACATCTGGAAATCCGCATTTAAAACTAGGCAGAGACTATTTGAATGGTTAGTTATGCCTTTTGGTTTGTGTAATGCACCAACAACTTTCATGCGGGTTATGAATGATGTATTCCACCCATACATTGATAGATTTGTCATAATATACTTATATGATATTCTGATTTTCAGTTCAAGTATGGAAGAGCATGTTAGGCATGTTAAACAGGTGTTCGAAGTGTTGCACAGGGAAAAATTGTACATTAAAATGTGAGTTTGGTCATTGAATTATATTCGTTACATAGTTGAAGGTGGAAGTTTGAAAACAGATCCAACTAAAATCGATGTGATTGTTAAGTGGCCAAGACCACAGAATGTGACTGCAGTTAGAATTTTTTTAGGTGCAATTCAGTGTTGGAGGAAATTTATTTCTCATTTTTCTTTAATTGCATCACTGTTACATGCTTTAACAGGTTCTAAAGTTCCCTTTCAGTGGGGAGGAAAACAACAAAAATCTTTTGATACACTTAAGCAGAAATTTGTCACAACACCAATCTTAGCTTTACCAAATCTTCAACAGCCATTCGAAATTGAAACAAATGATAGTGGTTATGCAATGGGTGCAGTCTTACTTCAAAAAGGGAAACCTATTTGTTTTCATTCTAAAGCTTTTTCTAAGGCAGTAATGAATTATCCGACATATGATAAAGAACTGTTTTCTTTGGTTGAAAGTGTTAAGAAATGGAAACATTATTTAATGGGTAAGGAAACAGCGATTCACACAGATCATCAGTCGCTTCAGTACCTTCAGTCTCATACTAAGTTGCAACAATCTCGTCATTATAGATGGATGGGATTTCTTCAGCAATTTCACTTAGTAATTAAGTACAAGAAAGGTGTCACAACGAAAGTAGTTTATATGTTGTCTAGACCATATTTGAATGCTTCAGTAGTGCTGTAGAATAGTCGTTTAAAACATGAAAGTTATATAGAACAATATAGTACAGATGTTGACTTCAAATATATTTATGAATCACTAACTCATGTTGCTCAGGTGGAAGAAGTCAATTATCATATTCATGACGTCTAAAATATAATCTCGGTAAGTTGTGCATACCACAGACAGAAAGAGCGCATGTCATTCGGCAAGCACATTCTTCTCGCATTTCAGGACATTTTGGAGTAAGCAAGACAATGGTACAAATTCAAAGGTATTGTTACTGGCCTCGCATGTATGAAATAGTTGTTAAGTACATTAAAGGATGTGTGATGTGTTCGACCAGCAAGCCAAGCAATCGAAAGATCGGTTTGTACATGCCACTTCCAGTTCCTTTGCGACCATGGGACAACATTTCCATGGACTTTGTTGGAGGACTTCCTATGTCCAGGAGAGGGCATGATTACATGTATGTTGTGGTTGATAGATTCAACAAGATGCACATTCTTGTTCCATGCAAAAAGAAAGTGACTACTGAACAGATTACAAAGATGTTCTTCGAACAGGTATGGGTTCATTTTGGGTTACCCACTTCCATTATTTTTTATCGAGACACTCATTTTGTAGGAGATTTTTGGTCCACTTTGTGGGGACTTATGGACACAAAGCTAAAGAAGAGCACAAGTTTTCATCCACAGACCAATGGACAGACAGAAGTGGTGAACAGGACAATCATACATATTCTCCGAGGTTACTTTAGTAAACATTATAAGTTGTGGGATGAATATTTACCTTATGTGCAGCAACCTTACAATCGAGCCTTACATTCTTTGACTAATCGATCACCATTTGAAACATGTTTTGGGTATATACCAAATTCAACGATGGATTTCATGTTCGATGAAGAGGATAAAGTCGGTGAACATGGTGATGCAAACAAAGTAGTTAAGTTCATTCAATAGATACAGCAGATACATGAAGCAGTGCAGGATCAGTTAGAGAAGAGTCAAGCCAAGTACAAAATGCACCATGACAAGCATCGAGTCGATCATCAATTTCAATTCGGTGATCAGGTATGATTGTATATCAGTAAATACAGGTTGAAAGGTGAAGTTAAAAAACTGAAACCCATCAGGTATGGTCCTTTCAAGATTGTGGAAAAGATTGGAAATAATGCATTCTGGTTAGATTTACCTCCTTACATGCGTATTTATTCAGTTGTAAATGTGGAAAATCTGAATTTGTATGAACCTCCAATGATCATGGATCCAGAGGAAGATACACAAATTCCTACTATTGATGATTTGGCACCTGAGTATATGAATGAGTTGCAAGAAGATACCATCTAGACAGGAAGATTCGATCTTCAAGGCGTGGAGATGTTGAATATCTTCCAGTGGGACTCTAGGGCATGAATTTGAGCAACGTGAGGTGGATGGAGATTGGAAGAGTGAGGGAGTTGTACCCTCACCTGATATCTACTTAAATCAAACTTTTGTGGTCCAAAAGCTTTCAAGTGGAGAGGATTGATCCAAGAGGATCTTGTCAATTTAGTGTGTCCAGGAAGTCCAGTTTGTAATGCTTTTTTTATTAAGGTTAAAGACCTAAGTATTAAGTCTTAAGTTAAGGACATAACCTAAGTCCTAAATCCTATCACTAAACCTAAAGTGTGGACCTAGCACTTAAATGTTACAAAACCTATGTAATAAAACCTTATGCACAAAACCCTTTCGAACCATATATTAAAAGAAATGCAAATACAATACAATCCCTAACCATGGGTGATAACTGCAGCAGGACCGCGACAGAGAAATGCGCATGTGAACGCAGCGGTAGCCGTCAATCAAGTCACTGCAATTTGGAAACTGCGGCGGAACCATCAGCCATGTGAACAATCTTTAGACCATGTCAGAACCACAGTAGCTTACCTATCAGTTAACCACGTCGGAAGCAGTTGTCACATGCAGTTGGGTCATCGCGCAATTAGCCAGAACCGCCGGACTAATCCACCAAGTGGACGCCAAGGGTTAGACTGCCCAGTTACATGCCAACAATCAAGCCTCCACAACACTTCCATATTGTCAGCAGCACAGCGCATAACCTAAAGTTTATTTTGGGTTTTCTTGTTGGTTTTTGTTCTAAACTAATTCGAAGACCAAGTAACCTATTGCCTAAGTGTCACAAGGTGACAAGACTGAGGTATTATACATTCAATGCAGCACATACATGCCTATCTTAGCCTGAGGGAGTTCGAGTGAACCTTAGGATACTATAAATTCATCCTTATGCTCATGTAAAAGGCATTAGAGTGATTTTGAGAAGTGTATTTAGATGTTGAGCTGGAGAGACAGTTCTTGTTTTCAGTGTATCTTGGTTGTCCGAAGGCGGAATTGGGAATCGAGACAACGTTGTAAAGCTAGGAGAAAGATATTTCTGTTGACAGAGACCATAAGTGCTTACGTGTACATTCAATCTAGTGTTTTTTCTATGTAAAATGCCTCCTTTGATCAATCCTAATAAAGCAGATGCCCATCTTGAAAGTGGACCGAATAGTCCATCAAGGACGAACTCCGTAATCAATGTTTGTTGTCTTTTATCTCTGTTCTTGCTGCAAATTCATGTTTAATTATGCTTCTTAAGTTCTTGATTAAGTCTTAAATCAATTGTTTTCCTTCAGTCTTTCATATTCAGCACTTAAAGTTAACAATCAATTCACTATTGGCAAATATTCAATTCTACTTTAGTTTTATTTATGATCAATATCAAATCAGTAGTTAAGATATGGAAGTCTTCATTTAACATTGGTCAGCCCTTTTCCCTTGATGTCAAAGGGGGAGAGTAGCTTAGTGTTTGGAGAGTAGCTTGCTTGGTGCTTATCTATCTTGATGTTATTTACAGGTTGTGGTGACCAAACACCAAAGTGGTTACCATCAAGTCCAAAGGGGGAGATTCTTGGCATTATGATGCATGTGTTGTCCTTGATGGAAACTCACTTGTAACAAAACAAGTATATGATAACTAGATGAATCTACAGGTCAGATCAGAGGTGACAGAAAGATGGAACAGAGATATCAGAGGTGACAGAATGATGGAACAGAATAACGGTCAAAGGTTTGATACAGGGAAATTTTTAGTGTTGTCCTTGATAAGAAACCTACCCGATGAATTGTCCTTGATGACAACCTATTTGATGAATAGACTACTTGATAAAGGTATAAATAGGATGTGATAGAATGCATGGCAGTTGTGTTTACAGATGTGACAAAATGCAGGGAAGTTCAAAGGAATAAATTCAGAAATGATGTATGATGGCAACTCACATTGTAACAGGTCTATTCAGATGTAACAAAGTAATGGCACAGAAGAACATGATGATGGGACAAAGGATTTCAGATCAGAATCAAGAAATTGAAGAAGAATAAAGTTTTAAGTTGGTGTAAGTTGTCTGCGATGTTTACCCTAGTTCAAGTAGCATATACACGTGGGTACACAGCATAAAAGGAGCATATACGTATGCACACAGTTCACAGAAGGAAAAGCGCGCATGGGATGGAAAATTAAGGTTAAAGAATACCAAGGGTCCATACAATGGTATTAGCCCACAATATTGAGCAGAATAACGGTTACTTGATCCCGTCCAAGAGTACCATAGATTCTAAGTGTGGTTTTGGTGCATGGTATTGACAAAGGCTCTAATATATAAGTAAGAGAAGATCAAAGGGATCAGCATCATGAGACTTGAAATGACTTATCATTATATGATTTGATAATGGATGGGCTATATTTGAATTCTAACGCATGTTTTATCCTTTATATGCCATGATCTGAGTATATCTGAAGTCTTGAAAAGTTGTGAAGTTATAAGTCATTATTTGCAGATCTATACATTGGTTCGTCTCAGTAAAGACGCGTATACATGTTGGTTCGACTCTTCCAAGTCACATATGTAGAGGAAGGGCTTGTTGTTTACAAATGACTGATCTATCTGATCAGATTCGTTGTTTTACTGTTGTTTTTCTATGATGTCTTCATTAGATCTAAAAGCAAAATTGATTGTATAAGGAGATTGATTCTGGTTGAATGATTGATTGAGTAAGAAGGGTGATATTTGTTGTTATTTATTTAGAACTCTGTAATATGACAGTAGATCTTCAGAACGTCTCTAGTTAGTATAGTTTTTTGTTCAAAAATTTGATGATTCAGTATCTTGGTATAAGCGGGTTAGGTTACAAAAAATAGCATATACATGCAGGTTGGCTTAATTGAGGTAGCGTATACACTTTGACATATGATTTTTGAGGTTACAGTTGGTTCTGGGTGTTGATGCAATGTTCTGCGTTCAGCTCTGTGTTCTGGTGACAGTGATCTGACTGTTTAGATTGATTGATTGTGTTTTGCTTTAGAGTTGATGGGTTTCAGTGATTAGTTGATGCAGTTTTATTTGATGGTTGGATTATAGTTGTGGTGATTGATTTTGAGCTTCAAATTACTGATGAGTCCAGTATGAAAATTTGAGGGAACGTGGCTTACATTTGTGTTGATGAGTACCAGGAGTATCAAGTCCGAAAATTTATGAAGCATGGTCCCTGGAGGGAGAGTGAAGGTAGTATCCTTCTATAGGTTGGCACCTACGTGTTGGTAAACATATCAGCCAGTACAAGAGCTAGGGGGTTGGAGCTCTCTTCTAGTAGCAACTAGAGAACAAGTGAAGGTTGTAGCCTTCTGTAGGCAGGCGCCTACGTACTGGAACATATCAACCAGTACAAGAGCCAGGGGTTGTAGCTCCCTTCCAGTAGAATCTGGAGAATGAAAGGAAGTTGTAGCCTTCTGCAGGTGGGTGTCTGCGTACTGGTATGAATCTGTGCCAGTATAATATTGTTTATAGTATATTCTTTATATTAAAAAGAAGACAAAGACAACAGCAGCAGGTGGTTTCTCCCGCATTGGGTTTCCACCTTAAATCTTGGTGTTCATGTGTGTTGCTTATGTGTGATGGTTTATTTATTACAACACATGGTTAATGTTTATCTAATGGTTAATAAAGTACTAATGCACTAGCTGAAGACAAACATATGATGGATTAATTGAATTGTAAGTTCATTGAATATACGCTAATTGTCTTAAGAATAGTCGCATGCACACGCAGGTTCAATTCAGTAAAGTCGCATATCAAAATCTGAATATGAAATGTAAAAAGTTATTTATTTGTAAATACTCATTCACCCCTTCCCCTCCCCCCCTCAGTATTTTTCCCAACATAGTAGGAATACTTTTGGAAATTGAGGTTAGAAGAGTTTGAGAGTGCATATTATGCACAAAGGGGAAGTCACTATATATGGTGTACAATTTAGATTAAAAATAAACTTAGAGAGCAAGGTTCATGAAGACAATGAGCTTAAAACATTCCGCAATTCTATATAATGTGATTTGATATAATTAGAATGAAAAGGTGTAAACTTTTTTAAATATTTATTATTTTCCAATTTTTTTCTATTCATTCTTTATATAAATAAATAAATAAATTATAATAATAATTTAAGCATGCATAACCATAATTGGGTCCATTATATTATTTGATTATGCCATTAGTAAAAATTCTTGCTATTAGCATGAATATACAAATAAGAGAATCAAGTTTTAATTATTAAGATAAATATGCATGAAGGGGGTTATGTAATTCTATATCAACACTAATTATGATAATATAACTAAGAGAGTCGTAAAAACTATGTTCATGACTAAGTTAAAAAGGAAATATTAAAAGACAATGTCTATTACTAGGATACCCCTAAATAAGGGGAAGGGAAAAATCAAAGTGAATTGGGTTGGTAATGGCATTCAATGTTTGGGAGATGTGTCTTTTTCATGAAATGAATACTTCAAAATGTATTCTAGTGGGGGTCAAAGTGAATGCACATACTATGGAAGGATGTGATGTGGGAGTTCCTAATATATCCTTTCACCATTAGTTCAACCCCAATTAGTGTTTCTGATGGATTTTTCAAGAACAATACAATGATGATACATAAATAGAATTTAAAGACAATTGGATAAGAGGAAATAAATGGTTGTTATGTATCATGAAAATTTCATGGTTTACCTTTACAATTCAATTTAGAAAACACTAATTAAAATGAGCTTCATAGTCCAAAGTGCGTGAGAAAGTCATTGCTCCAACAATTTGCAGTAGTAATTACTCATTGACTCTAAATGAAAAGTTCTCAAGAATGGAGTTCCATCTAAAGGTCTTACAAATTCACCCATAGTAGACTGAGAAAAAAAATTCCACAACAGATAGCTATTGAAGCACCAAACATTCTCCACATGATTTCTTATTGTAGTCTATATATCAACAAAATTCAATTTAGAATATTCAAGATATGAATGTAAGTAAATGGTTTATATTCACTTCTATTTGGATTATAAAAGTACGAATATAACATGAGAATAAATGTTATGGAGAGAAAACATAATCTTAAAAACAACAAACACTAATAATATATCATCCATAGATGATTTTAGAGCATCATATAATCCCATTAAAAAATATTATTAGATGTTACATAAGTATATTTTAGATCAAAATCAATAGAAAAAAAATTGTTGAATAAGAAGTATATCATTTATTATGAAAATCTAGAAGTTATATAATTTATTAGATATCACTTGCTTGTTTGTCATGATGATTATCACTGATATAGCCATATTAATTGCCCATAGTCCAACATTTGACAATGAGAAATTGTTTTTGTAACCCATATAGTAATACATATAGAAGGAAAATTATAACCTTGAAGAGTTAAGTGATATGTTGTAGAGTGAAATCTTCTAAAAACTATATTTCAATGTGTTGTCACTTTTACAACACCCTCAGAAATTTTCACCACATTCGAAATTTGGAGCCTACTTCATTGTCATATCAAGTGTCACCTCTTTCGTCAAGTGTTGTTTCATGTTTATTTGTATGTCATAAGTGTTCTTGAATGATCTCAAGTGTCGTTGCATTGATTAGAACATATCTAGGTGCATTTCATGGTCGCAACATCTTTATGTTGTAAAACTACACTTTTTAGGTTGCAGTCGCACACACTTCGCCCGTTATACTTAGAGAACATGCACAAAGCGGAGTTTTGATGTATATTAGTTGTTGATCAAGCTTCTCTAAGTTCTATTGATGAGTTGGTATGTCTCGCATGTGTTTTATGTCTAGAACTCATCCTCTTCACCCCTTACCTTATCACCCAGACTTCGACAAATTTCGGTTGCAAAACAAGCTCATTAAGGCTAAGAGTGCATGAGCCCTCTTTGAAGCCTTTATAAGAGAACCTTTGTTGTTTGGAAGTGTTCCCGACGCCCTCCTTGAGAGTTGGGTTCACTCCCAAAGAACCAATTTCCTTCCATCTTCTGAACGGCACCCTTCAAAATCCAAGCCTTCCTTTGAGTGCACTCCTTCGACCTCAAGGAATGCGCCTTAAGATCAAACGTTCAGCCTTTCACAATGTACCATGCATCCTCTTGACCCATTAAGAGAATGAGTGAAATTTGAAGGCACGAAGCATCATCCTTCAGCTTTCAGACTTGCGCCATGCACCCTCTTTGGTCTCTTGAGTGCATGAGCACACTTCAAAGGCACGAAGCATCATCCTTCAACCTTCAAAGTTGTGTCATGCTCCCTCATTAGTTTCCTCTTAGAAAACTCCTTCAACCTAAAGAGATGTGCCCTCCTTAAGAGCACTCCTTCGACCCGAAGAAATGTGCTCTCTTTGAGAGCACTTCTTCAACTCAAAGAGATGAACCCTCCTTGAGAGCACTCATTCGACCAGAAGAGATGTTCCCTCTTTGAGAGCACTCCTTCAACTCGAAGAGATGTTTCATCCCTTAGAGAACACCTTCGACTCAAAGAGATGCACCCTCTTTGAGAGCACTCCTTTGACTTGAAGAGATGCTCCCTCCTTGAGAGCACTCCTTCGACCCGAAGAGATGCACCCTCCTTCAGAGCACTCCTTCGACCCAAAGGAATGCACCCTCTTTCTCTCCCTTGATTGCACATCACACTTGGAAAGCCTAAAGTCTTCCCCTTCATCCTTCGAACTTGCACCATGTGCCCTACCTTGACCTTCTCCCTCTCTTGAGTGCATGACCACATGCGGAAGCCACAAAGCCTTTCCCCTTCATCCCCTCGGCCTTTCAAAATGCGTCCAAAATCTGCTTTGACCATTTTGAGCACACAAAAAGGACATAAACAAAAAAGAATCATAAAACATGGCAGATTAAGAAATCTTTCAGCGGATAGTTGCTTGTCATGGGTGATTGCAGAAACAGGTATTCCAAGGACCTCATGGAAAGCACACACGAGGAAGATCGGGAAAAGAGGATAGATAAAGGGAGCATGAAAATAACCAAGAACACACTTGAAACTTGATGATCGAAGCAAAGATAAACAAAGAGAAAATATATTAAAAATTTGCCACGATCAAGAGATAAACAAAGAGCAAAGATAGAGTGGCAGTTGTGTCACAATCAGAGAAATTCCATGTCATCAGTCACTATTAGTCCCAATCATCAAAGATAGTGACATGTCAAGTATCAACATATGATGATGTGGAGGTTATGATGTAGTATTGTAACTATTTTAAAATACAAATAAGTGGAAGTCCAAGAGTGATATGTGGAACACGAAGAGTCACATAGTCATATATGGACAAATATTGTATAGAAGTCCAAAAGTCACTTAGAATTTCAAGTATTGTTTAGAATTCCAAAGGACAGACTAGAAGTCCAACGGCCATGGGGGTAATCCAAGAGTCATGAGGATATGAAAGTTCATTCCTCTTGTTATAAAAGAAATTGCATAACTCGAGCAAAGGGATTTTGGAGGCTTAAGATTTGGATAGCTAGTCTTTGCTTCTTTACTTGCCATAGGAGAGAAACTATTCTTTGGAGAAGCAAGAAGTGACTTAATGTTCCAATATTGGAACTAGTGTCCGCCATTGTAATTAATGTACTTGGATATTTCACCTTATAATTGAAACTCTATGAGCCATCACATTTTCATGCATGTATCAGAAATTTTTTACTTGGGATGTTTACGGTATATGCTATGCTCATATGTACTGAATAAATTGAACTATTTCAATGGCTTCGGTACTTATCTTGTTGAATGTGTGTTGTGTTTGCCTTAATATCATTGTGTGTACTATTTCAATAAAAAATATTTCCATGATTTCGTGTGCCTCTTCTAGGATAGTTCTATTACTTTCCTCTTAGAGACTCACTTTTTGTCTCCCCTCGTGAAGGTTTCCTTTCACATACTATAATTAGTGCTTCAAAATGTCATCTTACTTGCGTATTCAAGGTTTATGTATATAATCTCTTATGTTATCCACGGAAACCAAGAGGAAACTTTGTGTTATGGTGGTCATGATGATACTTCAGATGGGGATCCTACTTCAAATGGTGTGAGGTCTAATTGGGACTTCAAGTCGAGGAGACCCCCTGTATGTTGGTGGTATCCAGCGCTGTCAACATTCTAGCACTAGAAGGAGGGTCAGATGACAAGTTATGCCCGTTGAGTCTGTTTTTAATCTCTTATATTAATGGATCATCCTTAAATCATTCTCTTGGGGTTTTTTCTAACCTATCCCCTGATCAAATTGTAATCCCCAATGAGCCTCTTTATCACTTGTTTCAATTAAAGTTCGATGGTGAGGATGGAACATCCATCGCTGAGCACATTTTTTATTTTCTTAAATTTTGTGAACATTATGAAATCGATGATGAATATTTTTCTTATGTGAATTTCTTCCTCACCCTTCAAGGTCATGTTAGTTGATGGTGTCACACCTTACTGTCTTATTCTATTCATTCTTTTGATAATTTCCTCAAGGAGCTTCAACAAGATTTTGATAGGTATGATTACCAAGATTTTTATAAAAGAATCAATCAACTTAGAATGAATCCTAACGAATCAATTGAGGATTTTTCTAATATATTCCTTCACTTATGTTATGAGTTTCCTGAAGAAGATATACACTGAGATTTCTTTAAGCAAAAGTTTGAATGTTTGGTTCAGGTTTCTTTAAATCAGTGTGAATCTAAACCCCCATATGTTCCTATTCCCCCAACTTTCATGAATTGTGAGACACCTCTAATTCCATAGGAGGAAACTACTATTCCTTTTTTTCCTTGTCATCCTCATTTTTGATTACCAATTTGGGTGCCTCCTTGTGATAATGTTGAATTTGGGAAATCTAGAAACAAATTCCTAATCCATATCCTCATTCTTCTTCTGCTTTCTATGGTTCAGATCAAATGGAGGAAACCTTGGAATAGTTCATGAAGCCTCATGTAAATGTTAGTACTTCCAATCCTCAAGATGATATTTACATTCATAACTCTAGTCTTGAATCTAATTTGAATTCTTGTCATCCTCCATCATCTCTTTATCATGATCCCTTGCCCCATGATTTTCTTGATCAACCTATTGTAAATCCAAACAACGATCACGTGCAAGGTAGTCACTCTTCATAGGTAGAGGAGTAGGAAATTGATGGTTATTTTGATCTTTCTTCTCTTTTCCAAAATCCTCCATGGCAAGATTATGTTATTCCATCCTTGGTTGATTTTGAATTTGCCAATCTTGGTGATGAATCAAATGAAACCGATTTGCTTAATCAATCTGAATTTTTGGACAACCATCATCCTAATGATTCTAACTCCATTATTATATATGATGATGTATGCCCAACTACACCATTTGATCTTTCATTTTTTCAATAAAATTTTGTTTCGAAAGATTTAGATATTTAATCTGATTCCGTCCAAGAAGTTGTTCTCTTGGAAACTTCCTCTTCACCTCACTATCCCTTGCATTCTATTGTTTGTAATGCATCAAATTTCAAAGAAGAAACTCCATGCTCTTCAAGTTCATCATCTAATTAGTTGGATTTTGAATTGACATAAGATAGTGAGGCCATCCATGATGAATAAAAACGTAAGCAGCTTATCCAATATCCATTCCATTTTTATCATTTCTAATTGTGCATGAAGAAAATTCTTCTATCAGGGTTACATATGAGATTTGTTTGATTTATCCATCTTTAGATGTGCAATTAGAAGAATCTTTTGACTTGGGTAATTTGTTTGTCGAAGATATAAGTTCTGACCAAATCAGTGATGTAGATGGTTGCCATCTGGACATTAGTGATCTAGTTGAAATTACTAATGATAATTGTCCACATGCCATGCATGATATCACTCAATGTTCAAAACGTCATTCTACATTTCTTGAAATTTTTGGGACTCATCAGGAAGTTGAGGCACTTCAACTTCCATTGATGGTTATGTCAGGTCCTCACTATCTTAGTAAGCTCCCTAAACCAAATTGAATTTGGATATTCTCGCATAATTCTTTCCTTTGCATGATTTCGTTGCATTTGAATTCCCCCTTGAAAGATGTTTGTTATTTGGAATATGGCTCGTTCAACTTTCAAGATTTTGTTTCTGGTTGGATTGAAGATTTTGCTTTAGTTAGGTCTTCTTCATGCAAATCTCTTATATAAAACTCAAGTTTGGAATCTATACTTTCATAAATAAGAAAAGTTGTGAAGTTTATCACTCTAAATAGTATATTTAGCCGACATATGCATACCTGTCAAAATCTTTTGAAAGTAAGAAGTTCCTAATCCTTCTTGTGAATATTCTAATGCTAATAATTTTCATTTTGGCACCGAGTCTCCTCTTAAGTTTTAATGAA
Organism: Pinus tabuliformis; assembly: GCA_031772625.1. Lineage (NCBI taxonomy): Eukaryota > Viridiplantae > Streptophyta > Pinopsida > Pinales > Pinaceae > Pinus > Pinus tabuliformis. The sequence continues at coordinate 315,768,157 of CM062807.1, forward strand.
TGCTTGTGTTATTTGTTAAATCAAGTTCCTCTTTTTCATCCGCTACATCTCGATCGGTTTCATGTGTTTTCCATATTAAAAGGTCTTTTTAATGATTATAATGTCATTCTTGGTTGTAACCAGTCACAAGTAGATGGTTTGTCACATTCAACATATGAGTAAGATTATTTTTTCATTCAAGGCATTTGTAAATTTGTTCAAACTGATTTACCTTTGTTGTCTTCCCATCGAGAATATTATGTCTTAATCATCTCATCTGATCATGGTTCTTGTTCTAACAACTGTCATTCAATTGATCATTTTCCCACTAGTGTACATAATTATGGTTGTTTTACATCATCTGATCTTTATGTTTTATCATCTCAATATTTAGATACTTGTCAAGCAGTTGAGACACTTCAGCCTTCGCTGATGGTTATGTTACGCCCTCACTATCTTGACAAGCATTCTGAATTTGATCAGATATATTTTCCCTCACAAGATTCTCATCCTAATTCCATGCCATTAATTGAGAAATTATCTTTTCAAGGATTTTGGTTTTCTCAAGAGGATGTTTTTGAATTTCATGATCCAATCTATAATCATTTGGAGGCATCTTACTTAGCAAGCCCGTTTCTAGAAGAAGAAAAAAATTGATTTCTCTTAATGTCTGTTAAGGAAGACAATAAAAGTGTAGGTGCTTTCACAAGGAGTTGGAGAGGTTTGTATGATTTTTGTTCTTATTAAAAAGGTAAGGTGGCAGATTGGGTAAAGTCAAGTGGTATGAAACATCTTTATTTCTTTAACAAATACCTTATATTTGTTGTGCGAGATATTAAAGCTTTTATCTTTTCTGATGCATATTATCATATATTGGTTTTCATTGCTTGTATCTTTGTGATTGTAGGTAGGAAGAAATTACGATGGATTCATTGGAAATACCATTACACTTAGCCCTAACCTTCTAGTTGTTTAGGTTAGGAGTAGGCTTAGTTGCATTTAGTTTCCTTTGTATCGCATCCACCTTCTTTCTTTCTCTCCATCTATTCTTTGCATCTATTTTGTTTTCGCACTTTTGTCTTACATGATGCCTTTTGGTTCATACTCCATTTTATTTGTCTCTTGTTTCTGCTTTTTGTTTTGTATGTATTTTATTTCGTGTTTGATTTATTAGACCTTGTGTGAAAAATTGCATGGCTTAAAAGGGACTTTGTCGTGAAATAAAAGATAAGTGTGACAACCACAACACTTGGCTTTTTGTTGTTCTCCTTCTTTGTTTGGGAAAATTCCATAGGTTGAGCTAAGTCCAGATGGAAAATATGATTCATCCAAGAAGAGAACCTCAAGGTAACCTATTAGATCCAAGCCTATGCTAATGTCTAAGCTACTCAAATTGGTGTAAACCTACCTATGTGTTAACACTTATCCAATATAGTAGAGAAAGCATAAGGGGAAAATCTAAAGCGAGAAAATAAATATCAGAGGTCTTAAAATACTTCTCTGAAGGCGAAGCCTCCTCTTCTGTCAGTGATTCAAGATCCATCTTCCTGCCATTGAAAATAATAAGTGTCAATGCATAATTATTTTAAATAAATAAATAAAGGGTGAAAGAAGAGAAAGGCTCCCTGCATAGGGAGGTGAAGCAAGCAACTTCACCGGGGTACTGTCCAGGCTCACTAGCAGTGAAGCAACATTTTTTCTCCTCAAGTGACTATGTTGAGGTACTATCCAGGCCTGCTAGCAGCGGAGAAACACCAGAGATGAAAAATCATACATAGAAAATCATAAACTCGTCGTGCACATTACCTTTTCCTGTATCGAAACAATTGTGATATAGTGTATCTTTATGTGTTTCGACCAAGTAGAGAAAAGTAAGATATTATGTATAAAATAGGTCAAAAGGGGGAAATCGGGGCAATCAATACTTCCTGAAGGTCTTACCCTTAACTGAAAAATTTTCCCAGACAGAGAAGCTGAAATCTGTCGAGTGTGTCGTCAAGTAATGTTGCTACTACAACACCCTCCAAAATTTTCACCGCTTTCGAATTTTGGAGCCTACTTCATTCTAATATCAAGTGTTGTCTCTTTATTAAAGTGGTGTCCCCTTATTCAAGTGTTGTTTCATGTTTATTTCTATGTCATAATTGTTCTTGAATGATCTCAAGTGTCGTCACATTGATGATAAAATCTCTAGGCATTTCATGGTCGCAACATTTTTTTGTTGTAAAACGACACTTTCGGGTTCCAGTCATACACACTTCACTCATTATACTTGGGGAGCATGTACAAAGTGTCGTTTTAATTTATATTCATTGCTGATGAATCTTGTCTAACTTCTCTCAATGATTTGGTATGTGTCGCATATGGTTTTATGTCTAGAACTCATTATATTCACCCCTTGCTTTTCACCCAAACTTAGACAATTTTTGGTTGCAAAAAAAGCTCATTAACGGTAAGAGAGCATGAGAGAACTGTGGATCCTTGATGGGTGACCCTTAATTGTTCAGAAGTGTGCGTTGCACCCTCCTTGAGAATCGGGCGCACTCCCAAAGCACCAATACCCTTCCTTGTTCCAAATTGCACCCTTTAAAAACCAAGCCTTCCTTTGAGTGCACTCCTTCGACATAAAGGAATGTGCCCTCCTTGAGCGCATGAGTGCACCCGAAGGAATTAAGCTCCACACTTTACCCTTCCACAATGCATCATGCACCCTCTTGACCATTTGAGAGAATTAGCACACTTTGAAGGTATGAAGCATCATCCTTAAACCTTCAAACTTGCACCATGTTCCCTTATTGGTTTCCTTTGATCGTACTCCTTTGACCCGAATAGATGTGCCCTCCTTGAGAGCACTCCTTCGACCCAAAGAGATGCACCCTCTTTGAGAGCACTCCTTTGACTCGAAGAGATGCACCCTCCTTGAGAGCGCTCCTTCGACCCGAAGAGATGCACCCTCTTTGAGAACACTCCTTCGACTCAAAGAGATGCACCCTCCTTGAGAGCACTCCTTCAACCCAAAAATATGCACCCTCTTTGAGAGCACTCCTTCGACCTGAAGAGATGCACCCTTCTTGAGAGAACTCCCTCGACCTGAAGAGATGCACCCTCCTTGAGACCACTCCTTCGACCTAAAGATATGTGCCCTCCTTGAGACCACTCCTTCAACTTGAAGGAATGCATCCTCTTTCTCTCCCTTGATAACACATCGCACTTGGGAAGCCCAAATCCTTCCCCTTCATCCTTTGTATTTGCACCATGTGCCCTGCCTTAACTATCTCCCTCTCTTAAGCACATGTTGAAGCCACGAAGCCTTTCTCCTTTAACCCTTCAGCCTTTCAAAGTGTGCTCATAAGCCTCTTTGACCCTTTTGAGCACACCAAAAAGGCATAAACAAAAAATGTGCATAAAACATGGTAGATTAGGATATTTTTAGGCTAATATTTCCTCTTCATGGGTGATTGCAAAAACAGGTATTCCAGGGACGTCATGGAAAGCAAACATGAGGAAGATCGGGCAAAATGGATAGACAAAGGAATCATGAAAAGAACTAATAACATACTTGAAACTTGATGATCAAAGCACCACAAAGACTTCAAGATTGAAGGGTGAAAGCGCCACAATTAGAAGACAAACAAAGAGAAAATACAAAGTGGCAGTCTTGTCACCACTGGAGAAATTCCATGTCATCAGTTGCTATCAGTGCCAGTCATTAAAGATAGTGACATGTCAAGTCTCATCATATGATGATGTGGAGGTTATGATGTAATATTTTAATCATTGTAAAAGATAAATTAGTGGAAGTCCAAGAGTCATATGTGGAACATGAAGGGTCACATAGTCATATATGGAATAAGATTGTATAGAAGTCCAAAATTCATTTAAAAGTTCAAGAATTGTTTAGAATTCCAAAGGATAGACTAGAAGTCCAAGAGTCATGAGGATATGAAAGGTCATTCCTCTTGTTATAAAAGAAACCTCATAACTCAAGAAATGGGATTTTAGAGGCTTAAGCTTTGGAGAGCTAGTCTTAGCTTCTCTACTTGGCATAGGAGAGAAATTATTCTTTGGAGAAGCAAGAAGTGACTTAATGTTCCACTATTGGAACTAGTGTTCACCATTGTAATTTATGTAATTGGATCTTTCACCTTATAATTGAAGCTATATGAGCCAACACATTTTCATGCATGTATTGCAAACATTTTAGGACTATTATTGGGATGTTTACGATATATGTTGTGTTCATATGTACTGGAGAAATTGAACTATTTCGGTGGTTTCGATACTTAACTTGTTGAATGTGTTGTATTTTCCTTAATATTGTTGTGTGAACTATTTCTCTAATGAATATTTTCGTGCTCTCATATGCCTCTTCTAGTATGGTACTATTACTTTCCTCTTAGAGACTCACTTTTCGTCTGCCCTCATGAAGGTTTCCTTTTACATCCTACAATTGGTGCTTCACAATGCCATATTACTTGCTTATTCAAGGTTTATGTATATAATATCTTATGTTATCCATTGAAACCAAGACGAACATTTATGTTATGTTGGTCGGGTCGATACTCCAAATGGGCCTCCTACTCCTAACAGTGTGAGGTATAATTGGGACTTCACATTAGGGAGACTCCTTGTATGTTGGCAGTATCTAGCACCATCAACACAATGATATTCACACAAATTTGTATACATCCAAAAATATTTGTAAGGGACTAGTAAGTATATTTTTCAATGGTGGATAATTTCATCGTATGTCAAGAGGCACTTTTTGTACATGATTCTACTTTTGCATCACACTATTTCAAGAACGGAAGAAAAGAGCCACATGAATAAAGAGAGACTAATTTAAAGAAAACTAAAACTAAGGCTCCCACTAGTAGAGATATGATGAATAATATCAAAGTAGAATTTATCTCCCTCCACTTTGTATTCAAGTAAAGTACCATGTTTTTTTTCCATGGGAGGGTTGATAACATTAGGCAGGTAGGTAGGCAAGGAGCCTCACTCCCAGTGTGTTTCATCTCAAGTACAAGGTAAAAAACTATTATTACATGGGATTTTAATATTGGGTAGCCTACTTATCAATTATGAAATTATTCAAACGAATTAATAGCTAAGTGAACATTGTTAGGAAGAGAATTGAACTTCAAACTTTTATGTTTTAATGTTGAGAAAAAATAAGGGTAGGATTCAACCTTAGATTTTTCTTCAAAAGTGTAGTTATTGTCTTCTTCCTTGACCTTGAGTTGTTGTCATTAATTTCATACCATGTATACCTAGAGGTAATCAGATGGATAATTTGTTTTTTTTCCTTTTTTTTGGAATGGAGATTCATCTCTTCCTATTAGTCACATGTGTGTTTTCGTTGCATTTGCTACTCTAGTAGAAACTTTACCAGTGACATATTCTCCCTTCCAACTTACAAATTACAATACCCAACAATGATGAATAAGATGTAGATAAATAGGTCACATTGAATCTGCATTAAATATTTGAGAGAAATGTGTGGCCATTTAGGGCCCTTTATTTGCAAAATCCAATCCATTTGATTTATCCTTTACATTCAATGATGCACGACATCACAATCATATGATGACCATGACCATGAATTACGACATCAACATGTAGGAATGTACATGGTAAGTTCCTCAGACAGAACACCAAAGGACACCGCTCACAAACAGATCACAGATCAATACACTAGTATTGTTGACGTGGTTAAAACCCTCAAAGAGGGAAACATTCCACGGCTTGAGCCAACACAGCCACTTCAGACAATTTATTAATAAAAGAATGAAAAATTACATAAGCTTCTCTCATGAACGGTTACCCTACAAATGACCCTCCATGCTCTTTAAATAGAGATCATGGACCAATCGGGTGTTAAGCCACGGATCAAGTGTTGATAATACCGAGGAGAGAATGAACCGTCGGATCACTACATATCGTGACCGTCAAATTGTAAGTTACAAAAGTACATATTAAAGAAACACACTTTACCTAACTCTACACTAGACCAAGTTATACTTAACTATTTCCTATGTGTCGGAATATCCTAACATCCCCCCTTAAGAACAACTTGGGATAGGATTGAAGGATGTACAAATATGACACAATAGGAAAAGGAAGGAGGCATTAGAGCCAGTAAAGAAGAGGCTCTATCGAACTGAGAACGTGTACGTCGCTAATCTGTAGGATCACCGACAAGATCACCTGCTGCATCCCGAGTAGCACGGACCCATTTTGGAAGCTGAGAAGCTGAAGGAGGATCCTGAGAAGGTGGGGGAGGATTGTCATCCTCGCTTTCATCATCTGAAGAAGAAATATTTTCAAAAGTAAAATAGATAGAGAGAGGTGGCACATCCGCCGAACTAGGCTCATAGGCCGATATATTTTCAGCAAACTTTACATCTCTTCTAATGATAACATTTTTGGACTTAAGTGGAATAAGCATATATCCTTTGACATCTTCAAAATATCCAACAAAAATACATTTTTCACTCTTAGGTTCTAAAGCTTTATGTTTCTCATCTAGAATATGGGCCCATGCTTCACTTCCAAAAACACGAAAGTGACTTACATCTAGTTTAATTGAGCTCCATGCTTCTTCTAGAGTGATATTCTTTAAAACCTTAGTAGGAGTGTGATTTATTATGTAATTTGCACAGTTAATTGCTTCAAATTGAAGCATACAATTAGCCATTTCCTTTAAGGTGTGATTCTTCCTTTCAGCTACACCATTTTGTTGTGGAGTATATGGTGTTGGAAATAATACTGAGAGGGGGGGTGAATCAGTATTATCAGATCAATCAAACTTTTTCAATGCTCAGAAACATATACGCTACTTCAGTTAGGTGAACCAGCGTGTACACGCTACTGTGACTAAATAAAACAACGTATAAGAAGAAAACTCATAATTTAGTTAGCTTATTCTTCAGTTCAGTTCATCAGGACATTATTCACCACATTAACAGTAAACAGGTGCAGTATCATAGAACAGATCAAAAGCCACACACATGAACACCAAGATGTAAGGTGGAAACCCAATGTGGGTGAAAACCACCTGCTGCAAGTTGTCTCTATCTTTCTTTAATATGAAACTTCAGTTTACAATCTTTTGTACTGGTGCAGCCTTATACCAGTACGCAGGCTACAACCTGCAGAAGGCTACAACCTTCTCTCGTTCTCCAAACTTCCTTGGAAGGGAGCTCCAACCCCCTTTGCTCTTGTACTAGCCAAGATACTAGTACGTAGGTGCTGACCTACAATCTTCTTTCCTTCAGGTACCACCTTTCATACATTTTCAGACTGGATATTCCTGAAGCACAACATTACAATCTGTAGACCCCAATTCATTCAACTTTCACAACAGATCATTGAAGCATAAAACAACCAATACTAGTATTATCAAACTTTGAATCACTGAACCACTGAACCCTGTCAATCACCAGATACCAGAACACAGAGCAGTCTACAGAACTCTGTAATAACAGACAGATCCAACTGCAAACCCAAAAAATCAAGCTTTAAGAGATATACGCTACTTCAATGAGCGAAACCCGCGTATACACGCGCTTTTACCTAAGCCAACCTGCGTACAGATCTAAAAATAGATTCTCTCAACTTGCAGCTGTACCAGACATCAGTTAGATCCAGAACATAATATTGCGACAGTATGCAGATCTAGAAATACGCATAATCAACCATATCATAATAGTGCATTTCAAACCATTAGATCCCGAGTTATCCTTAGATCTAGTCTTCCATCCACCGATGTGATTTCTCCTTAGCTCATATCAAGCAACCCAGACCCTGCATATCAGATCTCTTTCTCTCTTAGATATTCAAGCCTTATCGAAAGATGATTTTGCCTAATGATCTTCTTCTCCTTATATAGCCTTAGGCCTTGCTCAATACCAAGAGCCAAAACCATAGTAACACAATACCATCAACTTCAAAACTAGGGATCGACACGCCCGTCGAGACACAATGGTCCGAAATCATAGGCACAACTTCCAAGGACTAACCACCATGGACCAAAGGTACTTTTCCACATACACGCGCTTTTTCTGAATCCAACTAGCGTGTACACGCGACTTGGGCTTAACGAACCTGCGTATATGAACTTCCTTGGCATGCTGTACTAAGATCTGTCTTCTGATTAAGTTGCCATCACCTGTACCAACCTCTGAGCACCTGTACCAACCTCTGAGTGAGTTGCCATCAAGGACAACACTTGAATCATAATGCCAACAATCTCCCCCTTTGGACTTGATGGCAACCACCACACCAAGTCACTCTCCCCCTTTGACATCAAGGGCAAAGGGCTGTGCTCCCCCTGAGGACATGCTGATACCTCTGCTTGGCTGTGCTGACTCATGCTCCCCCAGATCTGCAAAAGATGTTTTTCAACAAGAACCAAGACTTATACACCATAAGGGACCTTCCTATCACCAAAAGACTCAATACATACATCCATACTCCCTACCAAGAGGGGACATATCAGAAACAACCAATTATATTACAGCATTCATCCCAGGCATAGTGGGGAAACCAACATAGGCCGTTACATGACCTTGACACCATAAAAGAGATATGACAAGAGAGATACATGACATAGAGACAACAGATCTAGACCAAGACTTATGAAAGTCACCAGCAGCAAATGATAAACATCTTTTTAGATCAGCAACCAGGATTTCTTTCCGAGCTCCTTTTCCTGAAATTAACAACCAAAACATCTGAATGCCAACAATACTTTATGAGACTTTTAAGCTGCTCCCCCTGAACCTGTGCCTGCTGCACCCCCTGAAACCGTGCCTGAAGAATTCTGACATACCCATTGCTGTTCAGAACTCCAGAGTTTGCCCTTGCTGTTCAGAACTTCATATACGCGATTTCTCCTGCATGAAACGGCGTATGGACGCGGATATAATTTCTGCAACATGCGTACACCATACACGCGACTTTCCCAGCATAAATCCGCGTGTATACGCGTATATACCTTTCGTAACTTGCGTATACCAACTTTTCTGTAGAACAGACAAGCTTCAACAGCAGGATGAAGCATCAACTACTCCCAGCTTTTGTCTGAGATATTCAAAAGTTTCCCTGGGCAGTGGTTTTGTGAGAATATCAGCAACTTGTTCCTTAGAAGGAACATACTCCAACTTGACCTTCTGCTCAAGCACTTGTTCCCGAAGAAAATGGTACTTGATTGGTATGTGCTTGGTCTTTGAGTGCATGACTGGATTCTTTGAAATGCTGATTGCACTTGTATTATCACATAAGATAGAGACGGGTGGAGTGCAAGTGATTTGAAAGTCCTGCAAGGTCTGCATCATCCAAAGAAGTTGTGTGCAACAAGATGCTGCAGCCACATATTCTGCTTCAGCTGTAGATAAGGCAATCGAACTCTGTTTCTTGCTGAACCAAGATACTAATCTGGAACCCATGAAGAAAGCACCACCACTTGTGCTTTTCCTATCATCCACACTTCCAGCCCAATCTGCATCTGTGTAAGCATGAAGAGTGAGATCTGTATTTCTAGGATACCATAAGCCATAGTTTTGGGTCCCTTGAAGATATTTGAAGATTCTTTTGACTGCCTGAAGATGAGTTTCCTTTGGGTTGGCTTGAAATCTTCCAACCATTCCTACTGCATGTGTAATATCTGGTCGAGTACCTGTCAAATAAAGCAAACTCCCAATCATGGATCTATAAGTGGGTTGGTGAACTGCTGCTGATTCATCATTTGCACTGAGGCTGCATCCTGTAACCATGGGTGTACATACTGGCTTTGACTCTTCCATGCCATACTTCTTCAAGATCTGCTTGAGGTATTTGGTTTGAGACAAGAAGATACCTCCTTCATTTTGTTGGATTTGCAATCCAAGAAAATATGTCAATTCTCCAAGAAGTGACATTTCGAATTCTTTCTGCATAACCAAGGCAAAGTTTTGACTCATAGTCTCTTCATTGCTGCCAAAAATAATATCATCTACATAAACAACAAGAATTAGCAATTTGTTATTTTCAACTTTTATATAGAGATTGCTATCTGCTGATCCTTTTGAAAAGCCTTGTTGGTGAAGATATTTGTCCAACCGATAGTACCAAGCCCTTGGAGCTTGTTTGAGTCCATAGAGTGCCTTTTTCAATCTGCATACAAGGTTTGGATCATTCCCAAGAATGAAACCATCTGGCTGCTCAATATATACTTCTTCTTCTAAGTCTCCATTCAGGAAGGCTGATTTCACGTCCATTTGAAATACCTTGAAGTTTTGAAAGCTTGAGAGAGCAAGGAACATTCGGATGGCCTCAAGTCTTGCCACAGGAGCAAAGGTCTCTTCAAAATCTATTCCTTCTTGCTGTGCATACCCTTTACAAACAAGTCTGGCCTTGTTTCTAATTACTTCTCCATTTTCATTTAATTTATTCTTGAAGACCCATTTTGTTCCTATTACATTCTTATCTTTTGGTCTAGGAACTAATTCCCAAGTGTTGTTCTTTTCGATTTGCTCAAGTTCTTCATCCATTGCTTTGACCCAACATTCATCTTTGCATGCCTCTTTCACATTTTGTGGTTCAGTGGAGGAGAGTAGTGCCAAGTAGCTTGAAGCTTCTGCAAGTGTCCTTCTTGTTTGTACTCCTGCTTCTTTCTGCCCCACAATCTGAGTTTCTGGATGATTCTTTTGAACATATCTGGATGGAGTCTTCTCTTCTATTCTTGTCTGCTCCTCTGGTTCTTCTTGAGATTCTTCTTCTTCTTGAGGTTCTTCTTCTTCATCATTTCGCCTTTGAGAGTAACCTTCATCTTCTTCAATGTCTTCATGATGAACTTGCCTAGGAATATATCCCTTCTCATCAACCACTATATCAATACTGTCAACAATTCTGCCAAGTCTTTTATTGTAGCACTTGTATGCTTTGCTATGTGGAGAATAACCAAGAAGAATGCCCTCATCTGCTCTAGGTTCAAGTTTGCCAAGTTGCTCATCAGTATTCTTAATATAACATTTGCTCCCAAAGATTTTGAAATGCTTCACGGAAGGAGTTTTACCACTCCAAAGCTCATGAGGTGTTTGAGTGCTGTTTACTCGGACATTTGTTTTGTTAAGAATAATAACAGCAGCATGTGCAGCTTCACCCCAGAAGGTTGCAGGAGTACCTGATTCATCGAGCATAGCACGAGCCATTTGTTGGATAGTTCTGTTCATTCTTTCCACAACCCCATTTTGCTGAGGAGTTCTAGCTGTAGAGAATTCTCTTCTTATCCCATGTTCATCGCAGAAATCGAAAAATTCATTTGATGTGAACTCCCCACCTCTGTCAGATCTGAGGCACTTAATTTTGTGTCCTGATTCATTTTCAGCCAATGCTTTGAAGGATTTGAATTTTTCGAATGCTTCATCTTTGTGCTTCATAAGCCCTAACCAAACAAACCTTGAGAAATCATCAATGAATAATATCAGATATTCTTCTCCTCGAGGTGTCCTTTTCCTAAATGGACCACATACATCTGTATGGACTAGCTCAAGAGGCAAGCTAGCTGATCCTTCCTTCTCTGGAAAGTTAGTTCTGGTTTGCTTTCCAAACTGACAAGATTTGCATATGGTGTTGTCTGGAATTTTGATATCTGGAAGATCGCGAACTGCCTGATATTTGCATGCTTTCCTTATTTGTGAGAAGCTTAGATGTCCCAACCTTCGATGCCATAACCAGTGCTCTTCATCCTTGCTAAGATAGCATTGTTGTTGTCCTTCTTCAAATATGTACAGATTATTTGGAGTTCTTTTGCCTTTGAGAACTGTTTTACCTGTATCAAGATCACGAACAAGACATCCATTCGATCTGAAAATAACCTCGGTTTTTTGATCACACATCTGGCTGACACTTAGTAGATTATGCTTCAATCCATCAACATACAAAACATTTCCAGCCTTGACCTTTTCTTTCAAAGGAGCAATACCTTTTCCTTTTATAGTTGCAGGAGTATCATTTCCAAAAGAAACTTTCTTTCCCTTTTCTAAAGTAGAATAAGATTCAAGTTTTTCTTTATCACCTGTCATATGTTTCGAACATCCACTGTCAATGTACCATAGATTTTCCTGTCCTTCTGCATAAAAAGCTATCCCACATCTTTCTGTTTGAGGTTCCTTTATTCTCCATTTTTTGGTGCTCGTGGCTTGTTCCTTTTTCTCCTGAAACCTGCTCCTGCATTCAGAGTCTTTATGACCAAAATTATTGCAAATAGAACATTCAACTTCATTTTCAAGAACCGAAAAGTTGTTATAGGTCCTCTTTGTAATCCCTGTCATACTTCTTTGTTTTTGAGCTTCCCTAGTCATGATTGTTTTATATGCAACACATTGAGCTGCTTTGTGACCAAAGTTATGGCAAGAAAAGCATTGTCCATTGAAGAAGCTTCTGCGGTTATTGAATCTACCAGCCAACTGATTGTAATTTCTATTTTCATCTATTCTTGAGCCAAACTGAGAAGATTTTACCTGTGGTTGGTTGTAGCTTTTGTTCACCCTTAAGAAGGATTGTCCCTGATAGTTTCTGTTTGTAATTCGTCCCTGCTTTACCTGATTATCTTCATTGTTCTTCTGCTCATTTCTTCTTGCTGCATCAAGATAACTTTTTGAGGTGGATGCTTGAGAGGTTTCTCCATTATAGCCCAAACCTGTCTTGTTTAGAGGAGACCGCTGCACATTGATAATCTCATCCAAAGTTTCAGATCCTTTGACAAACTTAAGATTAATAGCTTTTGTTTTCTCAATTTCTTTTCTGAGACCAACAATTTCACCTTCTAGTTTTTCAAGATGTTTTTCCTTTTCATCAATTTGAAATTGCAAAGTATCAATGATCCACTCTTTTCTTCTATGCATCTCTTGAGTCTAGTAATTTCATTATAGAGATTATCCACATCTACAGCATCCTCATAATCATCATCTTCAAATGCCATTAACAGCTTATATTTATTACCTTGTTCATCTTCATCACTGTTTGATAAGCCATCACTATCTTCATGGGTGTAGTAGCTTTTCTTATTTGCACTTTGTTTCTTGTTCCATCTAGCAGGTTCTTTTCCTTTATCCTTATAAGGACATTTTGCAGCATAATGACCTACTCTTCCACAAGCAAAGCAATTGAAAGGTAGCTTACCTCTGAACCTTCCAGAACCCCTTTGAAGATTTCTGACAAAATTTGATTCTTCTTCCTCTTCTTCTGGAACATGGCTTGCTTCATAGTAATCTTCTTTTCCTGATGCCTTAAAAGCAGCTTCCCTTCTGTCAGATGGACCTCCCTTTCTCATTTCATAAGCAGTTAGAATTCCATGTAGCTGAGACATAGTGAGAACACGGAGATTTTCTTTTTCTTCTATTGCAGATACTTTAGATTCAAACTTGGGGGATAATGATCTTAGAATCTTTTGAACTACTATAGTCTCTTTTATTTCTTCACCCAAATTTTTCATGCAATTAACAATCTCATCTACCCGAAGAAAATAATTAGCAGCACTTTCATCATTATACATCTTGAGAGTCTCATATTGAATCCTGAGAGTTTGAAGTTTAGCTTGCTTTACCTGTTCATCTCCTTCATAGCTAGTGATCATTTTGTCCCATATCTCTTTTGCTGATTTGAAGTGCATGACCTTCATGAATTCTGTTTGGGATATACTTCCTAATAGAGTACTGACTGCTTTTGCATTTGTTTCATATTGCTTTTTCTCAGCTGGATCTGTAGGAGTAGCTGAAGGAAAAGCATAGCCTGTTTCTACAATGTTCCAAACTTCTGTACCAAGAGATTGAAGATATGCAGTAACTCTTACCTTCCAATAATTGAAATTTGTCCCATCAAAAATCGGTGGCCTGATTGATGCTTCTTTCTCGTAGTTGCTCATGATGAATGATCTACCTTCAAGCGATCAAGCTTCTCTGAAGGACCTGCTCTGATACCAATTGTTGGAAATAATACTGAGAGGGGGGGTGAATCAGTATTATCAGATCAATCAAACTTTTTCAATGCTCAGAAACATATACGCTACTTCAGTTAGGTGAACCAGCGTGTACACGCTACTGTGACTAAATAAAACAACGTATAAGAAGAAAACTCATAATTTAGTTAGCTTATTCTTCAGTTCAGTTCATCAGGACATTATTCACCACATTAACAGTAAACAGGTGCAGTATCATAGAACAGATCAAAAGCCACACACATGAACACCAAGATGTAAGGTGGAAACCCAATGTGGGTGAAAACCACCTGCTGCAAGTTGTCTCTATCTTTCTTTAATATGAAACTTCAGTTTACAATCTTTTGTACTGGTGCAGCCTTATACCAGTACGCAGGCTACAACCTTCTCTCGTTCTCCAAACTTCCTTGGAAGGGAGCTCCAACCCCCTTTGCTCTTGTACTAGCCAAGATACTAGTACGTAGGTGCTGACCTACAATCTTCTTTCCTTCAGGTACCACCTTTCATACATTTTCAGACTGGATATTCCTGAAGCACAACATTACAATCTGTAGACCCCAATTCATTCAACTTTCACAACAGATCATTGAAGCATAAAACAACCAATACTAGTATTATCAAACTTTGAATCACTGAACCACTGAACCCTGTCAATCACCAGATACCAGAACACAGAGCAGTCTACAGAACTCTGTAATAACAGACAGATCCAACTGCAAACCCAAAAAATCAAGCTTTAAGAGATATACGCTACTTCAATGAGCGAAACCCGCGTATACACGCGCTTTTACCTAAGCCAACCTGCGTACAGATCTAAAAATAGATTCTCTCAACTTGCAGCTGTACCAGACATCAGTTAGATCCAGAACATAATATTGCGACAGTATGCAGATCTAGAAATACGCATAATCAACCATATCATAATAGTGCATTTCAAACCATTAGATCCCGAGTTATCCTTAGATCTAGTCTTCCATCCACCGATGTGATTTCTCCTTAGCTCATATCAAGCAACCCAGACCCTGCATATCAGATCTCTTTCTCTCTTAGATATTCAAGCCTTATCGAAAGATGATTTTGCCTAATGATCTTCTTCTCCTTATATAGCCTTAGGCCTTGCTCAATACCAAGAGCCAAAACCATAGTAACACAATACCATCAACTTCAAAACTAGGGATCGACACGCCCGTCGAGACACAATGGTCCGAAATCATAGGCACAACTTCCAAGGACTAACCACCATGGACCAAAGGTACTTTTCCACATACACGCGCTTTTTCTGAATCCAACTAGCGTGTACACGTGACTTGGGCTTAACGAACCTGCGTATATGAACTTCCTTGGCATGCTGTACTAAGATCTGTCTTCTGATTAAGTTGCCATCGCCTGTACCAACCTCTGAGCACCTGTACCAACCTCTGAGTGAGTTGCCATCAAGGACAACACTTGAATCATAATGCCAACATATGGAACAGTATGTTGCATTTGAATTCCATTTTCAGTGCAAAAGTTGATGAATTTGTTGTTAACATATTCTCCGCCATTATCAGATCTTAGCTTAAAAATTTGATGTCCAGATTGTTTTTCAACAAAGGCCTTAAAGGCCAAGAACATGTTAAATACTTCACTCTTGAGTTTTAATAAGTATACCCAACTGCATCTGGAGAAATCAAAAAGTTAAGAAATACTTGTAGCCAGAGAATGAAACAACTAGAAGTCGACCACATAAATCACTATGCACAAGCTGTAAAGGGGCTGAGGCATGCCAAGAGGCACGTTTTTCAAAACTATCCCGATGATGTTTTTCGAGTACACATCCGGAACAAACACCATCTCTACAAGATACCATTGGAAGACCTGTCACCATATTTTCTTTACATAGATTCTGAAGGGAGCGATAGTTTAAGTGACCAAATCACTCATGCCAAAGTTTGCTCACTTCATCGTTATGAGCAACAAATTCTGAGGGAAGATTTGATGACCCAAAGTTGTTAAACTTATACAACCTTGTAGAATCATCAGCAATGCCAGTAGCTAAAATCTGTCTAGGATCTCTTAGGTCCTTAATTACAACATCGTGAGGTGAAAATTCACCGATTTTACCTTCACCTGAATGAGTTATCTGTTATACAGATAGAAGGTTGTAGGATAAGGTTGGAACACATAATACATCCTTAAATTGACCATTGTCTATATGAACAGTTCTAGTCCCTACAACACTAAGAGATCTATCATCACCAACATATATATTTTTGGTGTTACAATCATTTAAAGAAGAAAACATGGCTTTGTTTTTGGTCATGTGATAAGAAGCTCCAGAATCAATGAGCCACTCATGAGAATGAGAAGAAGAAGATACATTTAGTGCATAGCCAGACCGAGATGCTTGACAACCACATGCAGAAAGTGATATTCCTAAAGATGAAGTTGAAGTTGAAGAGTGCTCCAAATGGATGTTATGCTTCTTCATTGCTGCTTCCAAGGCTTCCATCTTATTAAAGCATTTGGATTCTAAGTGGCCATCTTGATTACAAAAGTGGCAATGTCTATCAGTATTCTTCCCTTTGTTTTTATTTGCCTTATCATTTTG
Source organism: Pinus tabuliformis (assembly GCA_031772625.1). Lineage (NCBI taxonomy): Eukaryota > Viridiplantae > Streptophyta > Pinopsida > Pinales > Pinaceae > Pinus > Pinus tabuliformis. Next base: position 315,784,707 of record CM062807.1, read on the forward strand.
TTGAAATGATTTTTCATTTTGAGACTGGAATTGCTTAGGACCCTTGTTTAGTTTAGGACCATTCCTTTTAGGATACGAATTCTTAGGATTCTTTGAATTTGGTTGCCGCTGAGCGGCTAAGGCTTTCTTAGAAAAGTTTCCAAGATTAAGAAGACCAAGATGTAAGAGTTTTTCTTGTTCTCTTATTAAAGAATCACAAAAGGAATCAAAGGAAAGGGACTTGTAGGCTTGTCCTTGAGAAATGAAGGCTTCTCTTGTAGAATGGAAGGTGGAAACAAACACAGAGTAGGCTAGTCCCAACTTAGTAAGAATGGAATAAATAAGGTTACTATCTTCTTTCTTAACCTTAACACCTTCCAAGAGAAGTCTAAGGGTCTTGAACTTGGACAAAAAATCTTCAATGGAAGAAAAATTATTGGGGTCCAATGTAAGCAACTCATTTTCGAGTTGATGGGCTCTAAGTTCATTTTTAATTCCAAAAACCTTAGTGATCTATTTCATTGCTTCATCAGAAGTATCAAGTTCTGCAATATGGAATCTAAGATCTGGAGAAATAGACATCCCTATCAACCCACGTGCTTGATCTTGCCTATTTTCCCATTTAGTCGCCTTATCTTCATCTTTCGGTTTGGTTTCTTGGCCTGAGTTTATTCTGTAAAGACCTTTACTTCTAAGTAAATCCAGAATGTAGGACCACCATTGGAAGTAGTTGGTGCTGTCAAGAATAACTTGGCATGGACTTTCCATTTTAACAGAAACTGAAGTTATAGATGCTGAAACTAAGTGTTCCAATGGAAAGATCTCGAAAAATTAGGCTAATTCAAAAAAAAATGGCTTTCGGATAAAGAAGTTATGGCTTTTTGAAGAAAAGTTGTTGAAGATGCTGACGAAATGCAGGAATGTGCGGAAATGAATGATAATGTTATAAAAAAATCCGCCCCCTTTCCAAACTTAATCTAATAAAGTAGCTTTGGACCAAGAAGGACTTGAACTCAAGACCTCTATTCTCATAAAGTAGCTTTGGACCAAGTGAGCTAGATTAAAAGGTTAGTAATTTTTGGAAAAGAGAAAGGGGCTTTTTTTTTAGTCATTGAAGCTTTGGGTTGCGTGCTTACTTGAGAAAACTCTTTTTTCCCTACAAAACAAAAAACACAAAACCCAACACAAAGATACAAAAAAAACAAACCTTACGGCTTGAAGTTAGCTTTAGCTGGAAATTACATATTTTCCTCAATGTTTCTGATTTTCTGAGATCACACTAAGACGCAGCGGAAAAGAGCATACGCATGAGCAAAATCCTTCCTCTCTATTTCTGATTTGCCCATATCGCACAGAGTCGCGAGGCAAAGAGCATACACAGAAATGAAAGGTATAGATCCGGTAATAAAAAAAAGAGCTAAATAAATCGAAATAGACAGAGAGAATAACTAGAAACTGCAAATAAACATTGTATACCTCCAGATCTTAAAAATGACGTAGCGAGGGCTACCAGAAACCTTTTCGCGTGAAACGAAAGGGGTTCCTCACTAGAACAGATGCTCCTAACAAAATAGAGCAGTCCTCTCAGCCCGAAAGCAGTCAGAAACAGTAGATCTAGGAAACGGCAGTCAGATGCAGTTCTACCAGCTTCAGATTTGGATCACCTACGGATGCGGCCCTCAAATAGCTCTGATACCATGTAGGAATGTACATAGTGAGTTCCTTAGATAGAACACCAAAGGACACATCTCACAAACAAATCACAAATCAATACACCGGTATTGTTGACGTGGTTAAAACTCTCAAAGAGGGAAACAGTCCACGGCCTGAGCCAACGCGGCCACTTCAGGAAATTTATTAATAAAAGAATGAAAATTTACATAAGCTTCTCTCATGAACGGCCTACAAATGACCCTCCATGCTCTTTAAATAGAGATCATGGACCAATCGGGTGTTAAGCCATAGATCAAATGTCGATAATACAGGGGAGAGAATGAACCGTCGGATCACTACATATCGTGACCATCGGATTGTAAGTTACAAAAGTACATAGTAAAGAAACACACTTTACCTAACTCTACACTAGACCAAGTTATACTTAACTATTTCCTATGTGTCGGAATATCCTAACACAACATATAGATGAAGAGTGGGCTAGTGAAATAGTAGCCCCCATAGAAGGCTATGGGAGTGATGAGCTCAATAAAGTCCCTATATTATGAGGCAAACAATATTAATGGAGAGAAGCATAGGCCCAAATTAGATGGAACATTGGTGCAATTGAATATAGCCTCAACAAGAATGTTTAATGATTATTTCGAAGCTATAAAAAGTAAATAAGAGTTGCAACAAGATTTTGGAAAGGCTCTCAATACTTTAATGATGGTTGTGCATGGAAATTAGATGTCAATAAAAGCCATTCCCAATCCTAAGAAATGACCATAACATCACCAAATATTTAAAAAGAGAGGCAAACAAAATTCCCACCTGCTAAGTTTTGAAGAATATAACTAGTGTCAGTCTTCATAATTGTCTTTCTCAAAAGAAAGAAAAAAAAAAATTATTGTAAAAGAAAATTGAATTATTAAAGCATGGTTTTCATGCTTGGTTCATTGGCCAACAGGTCAAAGCCTCCATTGTAGGCTTCTAGGTTTATGTCTTGATTCATTTTCATTATCATTATATTATAGTCGCTTGTTGGGCTCATTATGTCAAAAAAATAAATGTATTTCATGTATTTCATGTATTTTATTCATGTAAACTCCTCCACCATCAAGTTGGCCTCAAACACTTGAATTCGGCCTGAAGCATTTGTCAAGTCGGCCTCCTTGAAGGGTCATGTCCCCACACAAGAAGAATATATATATACAAGAGTTATTCGACCTATTGTGGATATGTATGTAATCTGAAATTCTCACAAGAAGAATATGGAGCGAAGATGTCTAACAAGAATTATTTTATCATAAAATAAGAATTTATTACAATTAAGGATGAAGAGATCTATAAGTCTATACTTTGCCTCAAATACAAAAGGAATGGCAAATATTGCAAAAGCCAAAGATGCAAGATGGAAAACTTAGACCAAGGACTGCAGAAGAAGGAGATGGTTGACTGATGGTTTGGAGTGAGGAAGGTCATTCATCTGGTCAAAAGGGTCTTGGTTGTCTCAATCTAATTTGAATCTACTAGTGGAAGAGTTTGATTGGTTTTTCCCCTTGTTAGGGATTTTCCCCTAGCTAAGTGCCTACATCTTTTGTTCTGTTGTTGTCTTTGAAGTTTTGGCAATTGTCCTCATGATGAAAATGTAATAAGAGAGAATAAGTAATAACTAATTGCAAGAAATTGTCAAGTAAAGGAGAAATTGAATTACTAAGAAGCCCTAACTATGTTTCCCTGGATTTCTCAACATGGTGTCAAAGCTGAGGATGATGGCATAAAGGCAGCGAAGATCACTTTTATGTGAAAAAGAAATGGGTTTCTGAGCTACCTACAACAAGGATCGAATTAGAATAAGTTATTTTTAGGTTTATATAAGGGTCATCACTTGTGTGATTAAGTTGCAGTTCTAATCTAGAGGAGCGAATGAGTCCAAGGAAGTCGAACTGTCTCCTTTGGAGATCTAAATAGCTAGGAAACTAGACTAGACAAGGACAATCTCCTTGTGCTTGTGAGCAAAGTTTTGTGCATAGATAATAAGGCTTGAAATCCTCTCTAAATTTTGACCTTTATATGTTTTTGTTCAATAACATAAGGTGGCAAAAATTTCATTTTTGAGGTATCTATTGTAGTCCTGAGCTCCAACGAAAATCTCCTTGTAGATAGGAACCAAGATCAAATTGTTTGAAGACTTTGTAAAATTTACACAAATCTAAATTTTCATTAAGTTTTGTGAACTCTGAATCTTATGAAGATTTATGCACAATTGTGAGGTGGTCGAATTTAAATCTAAGGTGCCTCTTAAGGACTAGAGGTAGTCCTTGTGATCAACAAAGAAGTTTATTTGCAAAGTGAACCTTATAGAAGCTCTCTAAAGCTCATTTGGAAGGTTTGGTCAAAGTTTATAGCTACCCAAAAAGGAGTCGAAGACCTATTAGTCATCTTAATTGATCAATCACCATCTTTGGAAGAACATGCAGTCCTGAGACTTATAGAAAAATTTGAGCTTGAACAATGAGATAATAAGTGGACCTGTGAAACCTCAACAATGATTGACAAAAGCAGAGTTATATATATTAGTTGTAGAAGTCTCCACTCCTACGGAATTTTTCATTCTAAAGAAATCTGAGCATTAATTCAATATACAATAGTATTTTGAGAAGCCCTATCCTGAGGTGATAAGAGAAACAAGTGTTATCTTGAAGACCTGTAGTAAAGGAACAATAGCATATTGTATCTTGTTTTGAAGACAACATTATTGAAAGAAGCATCTTGAAGGAAGCATCTCTCAAGTAATGTTATTATTATTTAATTATCTAACAATATTATTGTAGTTTACAAGGAGAGAAACAAGCTCAATGAATAGACAAAGGTATGTAATAGAATATTTTTTTCAGCAATGCATTATTAAATTTTAGGAAAAATTCTTTTTCATTCCATTTTCACGGTTGTTGCATCATTATATATTCGTCCAAGTGGACTCAACCAAGTCCACCTAATGTTTTGTCATCTTCATCATTCCCCTGACTGTCATTTATCTTATGCACAAGGTTTAACTAAGGTCTTTCATTTCTGGTTGGGTTTTACTTTATCCCTTCTCTAGAGCTCCTTTTCTTCCCCTTCCATAACCAACAAACCAACTAAGACCAAACCACAAAAGGTAGGAAGAAACGAAGAAACGAAGAACAATGAAAATATCACAACAACAATGCATAATAACAACACAAGGTAGCATGGTCATGCTCAAAGCCAATAGTCAAAACAACAAAGAAAATATGAAGCCAACAATAATAATAAAACATGTAAAACATTCCCATCATTCATTAATCAATCCCTTAAGTTCTAATGTTTATTGTGTCCACCAACAATATATGCACAATGTGATATAGAGAGTCTTTCCCAAGATTCATAACAACCTCAAAATTTCAACATCCCTCTAATTATTTCAAGAAGGAATTTATAGTATTTCAGAGAGCTTGAAGGGATGCCCCCTCATATCCTTTCGCATTAATGTTTGTTGGTTCATGTGCCTGGAGTTCACATGAACTATTCTTTCTCTTTCACTATCTATCAAGAAAGTCTCTCTGTAGATGTTCCTTTCGATAGTACCAACATGAAATTGGATTTATTTTCTCTTCAGCCTTACGAGGTCTCTTTGTCCTTCCCAGCATTAATGTTTTCTATATCTCCAGAATTTGATGCATGTCGCAACAACCCTTGCATATATGACAAGTTATGTAGCAAAATTGTATTCAATCTTTCCTATTCCTTTTGCTTTCTAATGAGTCTTTTATTTTCTTCCTTGTAACTCTTCAACTCAACTTTCAACCTACTAAACGTTTATGCTCCATCAGGGAGACTTTCCCTTTCTTGTTCATGATGGAATTTGTCCATGTTATGATGTGCCCTACCATAGTTTGTACTTTTGCTTCTTGTTGCAAATGGATCCTCTTATGTGGTGTCACACACACATAATTGTAGTTATATCAGCATAAGCAATCGACTTGTTACCTTGTCATTCCCACACCACACATGTTGGCCTGATGTATGATGATATTTTATTGGTCACACATCTAAAATTCATTTCAACCACATGTTTTAAGAATCAAAAGTGCATATTAGTACGTCTATATTTACATCTTCACAAGTTAGAAATCAACCTTTTTTCAATACTAGTAGCCAAAACAACTATAAGCTTAAAAAACAGTTAGAAACAAACTAACACGTCAAAACATGTCATTCTATCAATTCACAATTATGATATCAACAAATGCATGCAACACACAACTACTAATCAAATTCTATAGATAGTGCATATTCCAAGAATTTGAAAGAGTGTATCAACATGTTTATACCCATACCAGTCAACAAATTTAAAATTAGCATTTTACAACAATTAACACCCATGAGCTTTGTAAGCTTAAATGCATATGTTAACCTTTATAAAAAACATTATAAGAAGAATGACAAATTACTTCATAAAAATTCATTTTAATTATTTACATGCATTCCATAACCAAAAATTTACAAGCAACACACAACAAACATTTACTATTAATTACTAAACTTTGTAACAAATTTCACGAATAATCCTTCTAGACCTATTCCACACCTATTCAGTCCAAGTGTTGAACTTGGGAATTTTGTTTCCACACTATAACTAAGCTCTCATTCTACTTATTTATGAGCCCATTCAAGTCCAATGTTGAACCATGCTCTGATAACACTCTGTAACGCTCCCCCCCACCCCCTTAGTTTCAATTTTAGTGGGATGTGTTACCTTCAATTAACCAAACCTCCATGGCCTCATTATGAAGATGGAGTTGTTGGAAATACTGAGAGGGGGGGTGAATCAGTATTCCTTTTCAATTGTTACTTTTACCAATTAGATCACTTATATTTAGAACACAAAATGAACAATAGGAATAAATGTTTTTATTAATATAATCTTCACAATGAATCAAGTGCAATGTATATAGGGCTCCAACCATAGATGAAAACACTAATCTTCAAACTACCAGGCTCCAACCTATTTCCAAGCACCAACTTGGACTTTTTGTGAGGCTCCAACCTCTAAGGCACCAACCCTATCTTCTCAAGGCACTGACCTTGCATTTAGAGGCTCCAACCCCTAGGGAACCGACCCTTCTCTGGTACAGACTCCGATCTGGTTTCTTGAGGACTCTGATCCTCTAGGGCTCCAAACCTATCTTATCCAAGGCACCAACCTTGAATTTAGGAGCACCAACTCCAAGGACACCAATCTTGTATTTTCCAAGCACCAGCTTGGACTTTCCAAGGCACCAACCTTGTCAATTCTGAGGCACCAACCCCAAGGGTTCCAACCCTATAGCTTCACTTTGTCAAGGTATGTTTGGTCATACTTCACGGCTCCCAAGGTATTCTTTTTCAAGCCCTATCAATCTTCACTCTACTCTTTCACACTACATCATCAATGACAACCTTATCTTCTTAGAAGGTATCGCCACTTCTCTTCATGTCACCCAAACAATTTCTCCAAGGTCACCTCATGATGACATCAACAATGCATCATGGTCTTCAATAATATCTCCAAGACCAGCTTCTACAAGTCTTCCAAATATCTTCAAGTATCCTTCAAGGTATCTTCAATAGGCAGCTCTACGAGTGTCTTCAATATCAACTTCTACAAGTCTTCCAAAAGATGTCAATGGGTTGCTCCTTCAACTGAGGTATGCTACTCCAAGGTTGTCTTCAGGAGTTGGTCTTAAGGATGTATTCAACAGGGTGCTTCCAAATGAAAGTCTAATCAATACTCCTCAAACATTGATCTTCAAATAGGTTGGCAAAGCTCCAAGGGAATTCTTCAAGGGTGTCTGCTTGGCTTGTCTTAACACCCTCTATTCTTGCCTTCAAAATGGAACAAATTCTGCTTCAATGAATTCTGAAGATCAGCCCTCTAAGAAAACATCTCTAAAGTGATGCCAAGATTTGCCCAATGGCTGAGTATTCAAGGCTAAATCGAAGCCCTCTAAAGGTGACTGTACCCAAGTCCGAATTTAAAACAGTGCCACAGGACTAAAGAATACTAATCCAAGCTTAGTTCACAAGGTTGAAGTTGATGTTTAGGCCTGCGGCCTTCTTGTACAAGTCACACAAAGGATGTGTTCCGTTTTGTGTAGATAAAAAACTCCTCAACGCAGAAATTTAGTGACAGATCCAGACTTTTAGGTGACAGTCCATAAAATAGATGATTGTCCTAGTCTGAGCTGTCCACAAGCCTAAGGTAACCCAATCACGGAATTTACCCAAACAGTCCAAACAATAAAATTTTGTGTCCTCCTTGGCCTCTTATCGGCTCCTATACTTCTTATCTGAATTGATCACCAAATTGTTGCTCAAAAATAGAGGTCTAACCTCTTATTTATAGACCTTTTTCCGTCCTTAAACGAACAGCCACGTCTAAAATGCAAGCCAACATGTTTTGACATGTTTAGGTCGGCTCAGTGACTAGAATTAATTTCCTCAACTTGTAAAATTCATATCTCCTAAACCGCTTGGATTTTCACGCTGAGTAATAGATCATTGGAAAGGAAAAATTATCCTCTTTAAGATGGTGTAGGTATCATCAAATAATTTTTCCGCTAAGGAGGTGAAAAATCATTTTTAATGTGACTATCTTTAAATTATTTAGTGCAAAAAATGATTAGGACAGTATGGCTTCTTTGTTTGGTTTCTCTATTGTTTATCTTCTCCATTATTTCACTTCTTTATCATCATAGGATAATGTAGGACATCCACATCATCATGATAGTGTACAACAATGAGTGTATCATCCATGTCATCACATAATGGTGCAGTGATATGTTATAGTGCAACCTCCATTAATTTGTCATTCCAATCATCAAGTGAGATCATCCATCTAATCTTCCAATCATGTGATCATTCAAGGGTATGGCATTATCACGTGTAGTCCTCCATATGTCATCAAGGGTTAAAGTCTAGATCATCAAGTGCATGCAACATTAGATCAAGTACTTCTTAGGGCTTCCTTAATTAGTGGTTTGACTTCTTCGTGACTTGACATCTTCATTGATGTTGTCCTAGTCAACCAACCACCAATGGCAAACAGGGTGCCCAAGTACTCCCCCTGTCAAGCTGCTTCTTTTCTTCATCAATAGTATTTTTTCATAGGTATATTACTCCCCCTATCACGGTGCTCTTCGTTCTGGCAATGTGTTCTATGTGTGACTCATCAAGGTTCTCATAGGATCCATCCATGACTAGCTTCTGCAAGAATGCTTAGTCATCATAAGCTTCCCCTAACTGTATGGTATTTTTTCTGATAGTCTCCCCACCAAATACTTAGATTATCAAGGATCAGGTCAACAACACGTGTTGTTGGCTGGAGACTTCACGAGATTTTCGGATTGTATTTGCTTCCTTCTCCATACTTGTGTAATTTCTGGCATAGTTCTAGCTTGAGTAGGTGCCCAAGTCAAGTTACAATTACGTGCCATATGTCCAATGTTATGACACTTGAAGCACTCTATGTTGTTCATGAATAAGAATTCACGACTTCTTGCAAAATTTCTTCTCGAAGATTGACGAGGATCATTATATTTATCTTTGTGATATGCCCTACAATCTTTTACCATGTGCCCAAAGTTTGTACAAGAATAGAAATAACCAAGAAATATACTTTGGTACCTGGGAGAAGAAGGTTTCCTTGATGTACTTCTGAAGTCTTTTTGCCTTTGGATCCTTTGATGATAACCATTGCTTCTTGCATCCTTGACACTATCTACATTTCTTCTTGGAACGGGACTTCCTTCATTGTTACCTTCACTCTTGTTCTTGCCTTTGCTGGAACTGTCTTAAGTTATGGTATGTTCTATGCTTATAACAGTTTACTTCCTTTTTTAATTATATTCCACAGATTAGCAATCACATGTACATAAAGTAAAGTGCAGATAGAACATTAAACGATCGACAGAAAACAAGCCAAGACAAGAGACACAAGTTGTGGCGGCTAACCAGGGACAAACCCCACAATGTGTGGGGAAACCCTTTGATCAAATCTTCTTTTATCTTCAATAATTTAGCAGAGAGAAATAGTACAATAAATCTGATTCATATCAGCAGTAGCAAACCCTAGATCAACGGCATCAGCATTAACGCTTTATCATCAAACTAGGGCAGACAATATCTCACAAACTAATCGTCGAATCGGCTTGATTCCACCAGCAAAAGTTGCGGCTTTCCAAGGAGGTTCAGATGAACCTACAGCTCCACGCAAGTCAATCTTTACTTCTGCAGTTGCAGCTTCAGTTTCAGCAACTTCCTTCAAACTAGGGCAGTCGATATCTTGCAAACCGTCCATCGGATTGACTTGATTCCACCACCAAAAGTTGCGGCTTTCAGAAGAGGTTCAGATGAACCTACAGTGCATTTCAAATGAGGAGATCTTCTATTCCACGCAAGTCAATCTTTACTTTTGTAGTTGCAGCTTCAGTTTCAGCAGCTTCTTTCAAACTAGGGCAGTCGATATCTTGCAAACCGTCCGTCGGATTGACTTGATTCCACCACCAAAAGTTGTGGCTTTCAGAGGAGGTTCAGATGAACCTACAGCGCAGTTCAGATGAGAAGCTCTTCTAGTCCACGCAAGTCAATCTTTACTTCTGCAGTTGCAGCTTTAGTTTCAGCAGCTTCTAGCTTCACATGTGTGAGGGAGAGACCATTTTCTACGCAGTAGAGAAGAGACTCTTTTCTGCGTAGTAGAGAGAGAGAGATGTGATGAGATGAGTGAGTCCAAATGAAGAAAAGTCCTACTGTATTTATACACAACGTTGGTGTTTGAATAGATGCAACTGTTGGGCTTGTGAGCCTACATGAGTTGTAGGTCGGCTTGATGATAATTCCATAATCAAAATAAATTCATATCTCCATGAATACTTATCAGAATCGGATGATCTTTATATCAATCCTACACCTCTCGACGAGAGGAATCTAATAAAAATATTATCAGCCATGAATAAGATGACCCACATGAATATTTGCACTAGTTGACAATTTTAACACTCCCTCTCAACTAGGGAGAACTTCATCTGCAATTTGTCTATCGGTCGTTACTATTCATCCATCGAATGCACTGCCCTGTACAGCCTCACCCTTGTCCTACTCTGCTCTATTCTGCCTGTTCTGCTTTGTCTTGATCTGCCCTGTACTAATCTGTGTTGCTTTGCTATATTCTGCTCTGCTCTTGCATTGTTCTATTCTGCTTTGCTTTTGTCCGAATTATGAAGAAAAAGAAATGATAGAGGATGTATCATACTGACTTAAAGTCAGTCTCAAAGTATGTACCACTGGTCCCAGACCAGTTTCAACCGACCCGAAGTCAGCATCATAGTGAGTACAAATCCACTGGTCCCAGACCAGTATCATCCTCCACTGACTCAAAGTCAGTCTCAGAGTGCGTACCACTGGTCCCAAACCAGTCTCAACCAACCCGAAGTCAGCTTCATAGTAGGTACCACTCCTACCACTGGTCCCAGACCAGTATCGCAGTCTCAGAGAGTGTACCACTGGTCCCAAACCAGTCTGAAACGACCCGAAGTCAGCGTCATAGTATGTACCACTCTCACTGGTCCCAAACCAGTATTTCACTGACACGAAGTCAATCTCAGAGTATGTAACACTGGTCCCAGACCAATCTCAACCGACCCAAAGTCAGCGTCATAGTATGGTACAACTCCTACCACTGGTCCCAAACCAGTATCATTGATCCCAAATCAATGGAGGTCATCCTAGCGTAGGGAGTACAGTAGATACAGCGATGCGCCCATCGGTACTACTATGGTCCCTAACTTCATTTCCCTGCTCATTGATCAGATGAGAGGTACTTCCCATGAGTCCCAGACTGCACGGGTAGGATGCCTCGACAGGAGAACTTAATCAATCCCATCCTCACAGGAGAACACATCAATCTTGCTACAATTGCCATGGAAAATACATCAATCCAGGCCTCACAGGAGAACACATCAATCCTGCTACAATCGCCATGGAAAACACATCAATCCAGGCCTCACAGGAGAACACATCAATCCTACTACAATCGCCATGGAGAACACATCAATCCAGGCCTCACAGGAGAACTAATCATCCTGCTACACAGGAGAGCGAATCATCCTGTTCCACAAGAGAGCGAATCATCTTGTTCCAGTGCACACCACCAGGGGAGGGTGAGTCACCCTGTGGTCATATGTTGCTTCAGTAAGAACCGCAAGCCCTCAGTGCTCCCAGAGCTTAATGTATGCAACATGCAGGACCCTTGTACAAGGGTTTCTTGACGACTCCAAGTCGTTTGGGAAAATCACAGATTAGATCTTTCCTCAGGGCTTTGACAAAGTGTATCGACCTGTACACCATCTTAATGCGATGGAGCCTCCTTTCTCATCGACTTACCATATCCGAGATGATGTCTATCTGCTGGAGCAATCGACGAATACGGGATTCCTCAATAATCGAATCCCACCTCTGGTTGTTACAGAGAATCACAGTGGTATGTGTTCAAACAACTCACTGAAGAGCTTCCCCAACTAGGCAGCTTCATACGAGATCATACTCGTAGATATGTATCCGGTCTCGGCGGTGCTTATGGCAACCGACTTCTGCTTCCTGCTCATTCATTATATCGAAGCAGAGTCCAAAGAGAAACAACACTAAAAATTGCTCCAGTGATCCTCCACACTACCTGCCTAATCAGCATTCGAATAATCATGCAGTTTCATATTTCCGACAGTGTATCTCAATCCATGAGAGATTGTGTCCTAAAGAAATCTCAGAAGATTCTTAGCACCAATCTAGCGAGGCTCAACCAAATATGAGCTCACAATGCTAACTGCAAAACATATGTTCGGACGGAGGTTCACCAAGAACATCAACGCGAATGAGTTTTTGAAACTTAGAGGCATTTCCCAAATCTGGTCCGACATCACTACCATATAACTTCTGAAAGTTAAGATCCTTGAGATAGTCACAAGCTTGCAGTCCACCATACCAAATCTTTTCAGAATCTTCACCACATATTTTCCTTGAGATAGGAAAATTTCCCTTGGCTTCTGCCACACTTCAAGTCCTAGGAAATAGTGCATCAGTCCTAGGTCCTTCATTTCAAATTCAGAAGCCAACTCCCTCTTACATTTGTGAATGAGAGGGTATGCACCTGTTAGAAAGAGGTCATACACATACAACACCTAGTATGAGAGGCTTGTCATCTTCAACCTTAAAGTAAAGGTTAGGATCGGCTTCACTCCTAGTGAATCCCAGCTTCATCAAGTAGTTGTCGATCCTCTCATACCATGCTTGGGGTGCTTGCTTCAGCCCATAGAGAGCCTTATTCAACCTGCATACATGATATTTTCGATCATAAATCTCAAATCCTTTGGGTTTCTCCACATAAACCTCTTCTTTGATCGATCCGTGCAAGAACGCGGTCTTAACATCCATCTGATGTAGGTTCCATCCTTGTGAAGCGGCAAGGGCTATGATCAAGAAGATGGTCGTATATCTGGCATACTTTTCCGTACTTCCATCTGCTGCATGCTTTATCTTGTAAAGCCATTTGGAAGTAACAATTGTCTTGTCCTGGGGTCTGGGAACTATTTCCCAGACATCATTATTCATAACAGACTCATATTCTTCAGTCATAGCATCCTTCCATACTTGATGCTTGACGCATCTGAGAATGATGAAGGCTTATTTTGTATGATCGTGCTCATGATGGTCAGGTATCCCTAATACCTATTAGGTTTCTTACTTTTCTGAAAGGTTCCTCAGGTTGCAACATGTCCTTCAGCATCATCAAGTATCCCCCTAAGCCATGAAGGCCTCTTCCTAGAAGAGGAAGGCTCAGGTGGATAAATAAGACCCATGGGTTCTTCCACATCAGGCATTGTTACATCATCTACCCATAGAGACAGCTTCCACAATCGTACGGTGCCACACCATTCTGCTCTGGAGTATGTGGTGTAGTAGTCTCCCTCTTAATGTCAACCTCAGGTATGCCTGAGTGAACCAACTATAATATATTGGAGGTCTTGCTTAGGCTTGAGGGGAATGGTCCCCTTTTGAGCTTTCCTTCGGCACATCCTGGACATACACCTTCTTTCTCTACTCGGAATTCGGGCATCTCTGTCACCATTTGTCTTACACCGAGTAGAGCTTTATAATGAAGGGGGGAAAACCTCTGATGCCAAAGTTTGGACTGAAGAGATGTATCATAAGGCATGACACCTAGCGGACTTCCAACGACCTGATATAATGAATCAACACGAAACCCAAGAGTAAAGGCATCTTTAACATTATTTTTCCATATACGTACCTTGCCATCGTTGAAGGTTACCTTGTAGCCTTTGTCTTCTATCGCCGAGATGGACACCAGGTTCTTTTTGAGGTTAGGTGCATTTAATACATCCTAGAATTTCTAGCCTTCTTGAATGGTTGTCCTCTTCCTTGATTCCCAGCTCTCCTCTTACCTTTGCTATGAATTTGTCATTCCTTTGATTGCCATCAGAGGGATTTTGATCATCGTCCCGGTGTGAGTCCTTTCTATCAGGGCACTCCCTTGCATAGTGACCTGCTTTATCGCAGATGTAACATCATCCTTGTCTTCCACCCTTAGGTCCAGCCTTTCCTTTTAATTTAGTCTCGGAATTATTTCTTTTCTTAGCATGAGAAGAAAAGGCAGCAGGAGGACCTTTAGGCATGGGCATTTCTTGCTCTTCTACCCTTGTTTCTTCTTGAATGCATCTAGCCATTAATTCCTCGAAACCAGGAATTACATTATTGTTCAGAAGAGTAGTCTTGAACACGTACCATTCGGATGGTAATCCTCCAAGAGTCGTGAGTGCCATTTCTCTATTAGTAATAGTCTCCCCAATAGATAGGAGATCGTTCTTGATCTCGGTGATTCTTAAGAAGTATGCTTGCATACTCTCATCTTTACCCTTATGAATTTCCTTCAGCTTATTTCTAAGAAACAAAACTTGATTTGCATCATTAACTTTAAATAAACTCACCAGTCTATCGTAGATTTCCTTGGAGGTGTCCAGTTCAGAGATGTAGGCCACCAAGTGCTTGTCAATAGAGTCCTGGATGATCTTCTTTGTTTTGACTTCTCCATTTTTCCCAGATGATCTTCTTTGTCTTACATGGTCTAGCGCTCCTTGATCTTCTAGGGTTAGATCGATAGACATCTTCCATCCGTGATAGTTAGCTTTCTCACGGAGCTTGTCTTCGGCAAGAAAGAGTGTTGAGGACCCCATGGTTCTTTTAGGATAGCCTTGCCAATCTTCTCTTTGGTGATTGCTCTTGCTCTTGCTCGGGCCTTGTCTTCACCTCAGTTCTGATTCCATGTTAAGTTATGGTATGTTCCATGCTTATAACAGTTCACTTCTTTTTATTTTATTATATTCCACATATTAGCAATCACATGTACATAAAGTAAAGTGCAGATAGAACATTAAACGATTGACGGAAAACAAGCCAAGACAAGAGACACAAGATGTGGCGGTTAGCCAGGGACAAAGCCCACAATGTGTGGGGAAACCCTTTGATCAAATCTTCTTTTATCTTCAATAATTTAGCAGAGAGAAATAGTACAATAAATCTGATTCATATCAATAGTAGCAAACCCTAGATCAGCAGCATCAGCGTTAACGCTTTATCATCAAACTAGGGCAGACGATATCTCACAAACCGATTGTCGGATCGGCTTGATTCCACCACCAGAAGTTGCGGCTTTCAGAAGAGGTTCAGATGAACCTACAGCGTAGTTCAGATGAAGAGATCTTCTATTCCACGCAGGTCAATCTTTACTTCTGCAGTTGCAGCTTCAGTTTCAGCAGCTTCCTTCAAACTAGGGCAGTTGATATCTTGCAAACCGTCCGTCGGATTGACTTGATTCCACCACCAAAAGTTGCGACTTTCATAGGAGATTCAGATGAACCTACAGTGCAGTTCTTATGAGGAGATCTTCTAGTCCACACAGGTCATCTTTACTTTTGCAGTTGCAGCTTCAGTTTCAGCAGCTTCCTTCAAACTAGGGCAGTCGATATCTTGCAAACCGTCCGTCAGATTGACTTGATTCCACCACCAAAAGTTGCGGCTTTCAGAGGAGGTTCAGATGAACCTACAGCGCAGTTCAGATGAGGAGATATTCTAGTCCACGCAGGTCAATCTTTACTTCTGCAATTGTAGCTTCAGTTTCAGCAGCGTCTGGCTTCACATGTGTGAGGGAGAGACCTTTTTCTGCGCAGTAGAGAAAATACTCTTTTCTACGTAGTAGAGAGAGAGATGTGATGAAATGAGCGAGTCCAAATGAAGAAAAATCCCCCTGTATTTATACACAACGTTGGTGTTTGAATAGATGCGACTGTTGGGCTTGTGAGCCTACATGAGTTGTAGGTCGGCTTGATAATAATTCCATAATCAAAATAAATTCATATCTCCATGAATACTTATCAGAATCAGATGATTTTTATATCAATCCTACACCTCTCGACGAGAGGAATCTAATAAAAATATTATCAGCCATGAATAAGATGACCCACATGAATTTTTTCCCTAGTTGCCAATTTTAACAAACTAGGAGCATCAACATTTCTTTATGGATTCCTCACATCCTTGTTGTTTGAAGCATTATCATTCTTTCTTAAGGATTCACCTTCATAGCCAAGACCTGATTTATCAAGGGGAGACCTTTGATGACTTAGGATGTCATCTAGGGTTTGAGAACTTTTCAAGTTCTTATTCAACAAGTCAACTTCCTTTTTAAGAAAGATAATTTCTTCCTTCATTTTCTTGCATTCTTCATCCTTCTTTGATAGAATTATCTCCATTTCTTCCTTCATCTTGGTTGCTTCACACGATTGGGCCTTGAGAGAAGTGATTTACGATTTTAACTTGGTTATGTCATCATCCTTTTCTTCTAGTTGGCATATCATGGTGTTTCTCTCCTTTTCTGCTTCATCAACTTGTCCTTCTATGAATGTCAAAGCTTCCATCACCTTCTCAGCTCCTTGTGCTTGTTTCCTTGCTTCTTCTAGTTGAGATCTAAGGGAGGAGACCTCTTCCTTGTATTGACCAATCTCTGCTTCAAGTTTGTTCAAGATCGTGTGCCTTTGTTCAAGGTGGCTTGACAAGGTATCTTCCCATTTCTTTGCCTTATCCAATTCATTTGTCATGGATATGACTTCTTCATGATGCTTTCTCTTGTTTTGATGAAATTCTTCCTTAATCTTGGCGAGCTCCTCGTCTCTTTCTTGTACTTCAAGCTTGACAAGGTCAGCTTCCTTCCTTGTCTTGTCTTGGTCTCCAACTTGCGCTTTCTTCTTAAGTTCCTCATTTTCGTTTTTCAAATTGTTAATCTCTTCCATGGTAGCCATAAGTTTAGTGAGGATATCTTCTTCAAAATCCTTTTCATTCTCTTCATCTTCTAGGGCTTCTTTAGCCTGATGTTATTACTCTTATCTTCACCTTCCTTGATGGGTTGTAGATTTCCTTCTTGTTTTCCATCATTTTCTTGACTAGAGATCATTGTCAATGCTCCTTTTGAGTGAAGATCATGAATTTTATCCCATAGGCCTTTTGCTGACAAACATTTTTCAAAATTGGCCTTCATAGAATCAGGTAACCCATTCAAGATTGCTTTCATTTCTCTTGTATTATGTGCCTTGGATTCTCTATCCATCACGCTATCAGCAATAACCGATTTTTAGACTTCAATGCCTTGAGTCTTTAAGAAATTCCTCATTCTTGCTTCCCATAGATCAAAGTTTCCATTGAACAATGGAGCCTTCACAAATTGATTCACTTCAATTCCGGTGGTTGAGGCAGACACATATTTAGGTGGATTAGAGACTTTCTTCCTTGGTTTTTCCATTTGTGTTCTAATGATCAACCTTCAAGCTGTTAGACTTTGAGTGAGGTACTAGCTCTGAAACCAATTGTTGGAAATACAGAGAGGGGGGTGAATCAGTATTCCTTTTCAATTGTTACTTTTACCAGTTAGATCACTTATATTTAGAACACAAAATGAACAATAGGAATAAATGCTTTTATTAATATAATATTTACAATGAATCAAGTACAATGTATATAGGGCTCCAACCCTAGATGAAGAAATCAATCTTCAAACTCCCAGGCTCCAACCTGTTTCCAAGCACCAACTTGGACTTTCTGTGAGGCTCCAACCTCTAGGGCACCAAACCTATCTTCTCAAGGCATCAACCTTGCGTTTAGAGGCTCCAACCCCTAGGGAACCAACCCTTCTCTGGTACAAACTCCGATCTGGTTTCTTGAGGACTTTGATCCTCTAAGGCTCCAACCCTATCTTATCCAAGGCACCAACCTTGTCAATTATGAGGCACCAGCCCAAGGGCTCCAACCCTATAGCTTCACTTTTTCAAGGTATGTTTGGTCGTACTTCACGGCTCCCAAGGTCTTCTTTTCCGAGCCCTGTCAATCTTCACTCTACTCTTTCACCCTACATCATCAATGACAGCCTTATCCTTTTAGAAGGTATCGCCACTTCTCTTCATGTCACCCAAACAATTTCTCCAAGGTCACCTCATGATGATATCAACAATGCATCATGGCCTTCAATAACATCTCCAAGACCAGCTTCTACAATTATTCCAAATATCTCCAAGTATCCTTCAAGGTATCTTCAATACGCAGCTCTACGAGTGTCTTCAATATCAACTTCTACAAGTCTTCCAAAAGATGTCAATGGGTTGCTCCTTCAACTGAGGTATGCTACTCCAAGGTTGTCTTCGGGAGTTGGTCTTAAGGATGTCTTCAATAGGGTGCTTCCAAATGAAATTCTAATCAATACTCCTCAAACATTGATCTTCAAATAGGCTGGCAAAGCTCCAAGGGAATTCTTCAAGGATGTCTGCTTGGCTTCTCTTAACACCCTCTATTCCTGCCTTCAAAATGGAATAAATTCTGCTTCAATGAATTCTGAAGATCTGCCCTCTAAGAAAACAGCTCTAAAGTGATGCCAAGATTTGCTCCATGTCCGAGTCTTCAAGGCTAAATCCAAGCCCTCTACAGGTCTGAATTATTAAATTGAGCCTCCAAAATGGATCCGAGCTCCACAGCGACTATTCACACACTTGTCACAAATCCAAAATTGTAAAGCTTTAGATCAAGGTTTCGGGTTCTAAGAGTGAGCCTCCACAGGTGACCGAAGTCTGCAATAAATTTTGAGGCTTTATATCACTCCAACACTGCAGCAAAGCTTCTTCCTCTAGTTGTTGTACCTTGTTGGCCTGTTGGACTGAATACCAACCCCTGTTCTCACCCAACAGCACTTTGTTCACTAAGGAACAGGCCTTGTCTATTTACCTGTACCTAACCGCAGCCCAAAACTGAGGTAAAACAAGTCTCAAAAGGTGACTGTACCCAAGTCCGAATTTAAAACAGTGCCACAGGACTGAAGAATACTAATCCAAGCTTAGTTCACAAGGCTGAATTTGATGTTTATGCCTGCGGCCTTCTTGTACAAGTCACACAAAGGCTGCGTTCTGTTTTGTGTAAAGAAAAAATTCCTCAACACACAAATTCAGCGACAAATCCAAGCTTTTAGATGACAGTCCATGTTGATTTGGGACAGCATCGAATGTGCTCTAGCCGCGAAAATTGGTGGAAAGGCTAAGGCACATGATATCTCCGATACCCAGAAATGCTTTGGGCAGATTCTAAACAGTTTTGGAGATATAAAAATAATTAATATTTTTAATGGAGTCCCTAAGTCTAAACTTAGGGAAATTAGAATATTTTTGTGAATTAATATAAAACTGTGTTAGAATGGCCCAAAAGTCATGGATCAAGCCAGATCTAATCTTAGTCGTCAATTAGGGACTTAATCTCGGCCGTTGAATTGTCAATGAGAAAAGTATAAGAGGAGGCTTGAGGGTCACTTGGAGAATACACTGAGTTGATCAAGATTTTGACTTTTTGGGGCTGGGTTTGTTGAGGAAGTCGAGAGAGTAATCAGAGTTACAGCTAAGGGGAAGTGAATACAGAAGCAGAGAGGCAAAGATAACACGAAGAGGATCAGCGCAGTAGCCGAGAGTGAGGGACGCAAAACCAGCCAGGGGTTCACGCAGAGCCAGCGAGGGCTCACGTAGAGGCAGCCAGGAGCTGCGCAGTGCCTCAAAGGGCCAGCATGGGTGATGCAAAGGGCCAGAGGGTTGACGTAGTGCCTCCAGAGGCCGACGTGGGCCAAGCCAGTGTGACGTTGGGCAAACGCCACGCCAGAAAGGGCTGACGCTGTCCCTAGAGGCTAACGCTAGGGTTTCGTGGGGCAGATTGGAGCTGTGAAGTTGCGAGAGTGATTATTCGGGGTTTCAACCAAAACATCTGTCTCTGACTAAGAGGTACTACTACCAATATTATTCTCTGTTGGGTGAGCCGGTTTTGGCACCTAGATTGTATTCAGAAACTGCATAATAATAAAACCCTCAAATAGCTGCACCGGTTTTCCCACATTGGGTTTTTCAGGGGACATTAGTCCAGAAATAACGGTGTCACTTGTGTGCTTGTTTTGTTTCCTTCAGTTGATGATCTGTAATGTGTTGAGCATGTACTTGTATTTATTTTCAATATTTACATGGTAAATAACTTGTTAATTAATCAGAATAAGTAGGCAGAAATAAATCAAAAAATACATGAAGGGTTTCTAATAGTTAGACTTAGAAACTTCAACATGGTATCGGAGCATGGTTGCAGATCACAGGAGAACTGAGGACATTAGCCGAGCAGAGTAGCAGTAAGGAAGGGGTGACGCAGTGCCTGTGTCATCGAGATTGAGCCAGGAAGAGGCCAACGCAGAGACTGAGGAGGGCAGAAAAGGCTCACACAGAGCCACGCAAAGACCAGGAGGGTTGACGCAGTTGGCTAGGGGAGCACTTCAGCCAGTGCCTGATTGCGCAGAGCCTAGGAGCTCTAACCTTCAGTTTGTTGGGGTTTAGGAGGCTTTGGGTAAGTTACAGAGTGGAGCTGGTGGGGTATTGTAGTCAGAATAGTACCTAACAGGGCATGGCTAAGGGAGGGGGAGTTGCTACCAAGGATTTCTAGCCGAGAAATCCAGATCAGTGGTGCAGTTGCACTAACGATCGGAGTGGGGGCATCTTGACATTGGCAGAAAGGTTTCCATGAGGGAAATCGAGGCTCAGAGGGATTCATACCAAGAACTTCCAGGAGGGAAGTAGAGGAGCAGCGAGATGGCAGTGAATGAGTTAAGAGATCAGGACAGGCTGGATGAAGCCTCAAACTTCGTAGTCTGGAAGGCCAGAATCTTATTCATTCTAGACAGAAATCGTGTCAAGCACTTCACCTTGAAGACGATAGCGATCCCAGTTGACCCAACTGATAGCGACAAGTACAAAGAGGCAATGGCAAGGGCCAAGAGCATCATTCTTGATAGGGTCAAGGACCATGTAGTACCACATATTGTCGAAAAGGACACATCAAATGAGATGTGGGAGGCCCTAAAGAAGTTGTATCAGCATAGTTCTGTGCAAAGAAATATGCCAGTAAAAAATCAGCTATGGTCATACCAGATGCATAAGGGAGAATAGATCGACACCTTCCTCGGTCGATTGAAGGAGATATGGGATCAGCTGACCTCCATAAGGGCCACGCAAAATCAGGAATTGATGGTGAGAACAGCCCTAAATGCAGTCTCAGAAGACTGGGAGGTGTTTGTCCAGAGCATACTGGGCAGGGCAACCCTTCCAGATTGGGAGGAAATGTGGGCGGCTCTTCGCCAAGAAGAGATCAGAACGTTGAGCAAGGCGGGAAGCAGCGACAAGGGGATCAGAATCAAGAAGGAGGAGGAGGTGGATGCTACCCTAGCATCTGAGGAAAAGCAGGAGAAACAGAAGAAGAAGGACCTCTCCAAGGTCAAATGCTTCCACTGTGGGGAACTGGGTCATTATGTGACCCAGTGTCCAAGGAAGAAGAGCAAGGGAGAGGCCTCCGAGACCAAGGTTGTGCCAGCAAGGGCAGAGAAGGAAGTGGAGACAAACGATGACTGTGCCATGAGTGCACACACACCACTTGAGCGGAAGTGGGGAGACATTGAGCTGTAGTCAAACGGACTACAGGCGATGAGGGGCAGGATCCTCGAGGTACCCAGCCTCTTGGATTAGACCTTGCTACGGGATCGATCGAGGAGTAGTAGTACTGACAGATGTTAGTAGAGATGGGTGTGGATGGAGTGACAGAGGGAGCTACAGTGCAGGATTCCCAGGACAGCGTGAGGCAGCAGTGCGAGAAGCACGGGAGTGTTTCACTAGTGCAAAATGGCACAGAGAGGTATACAACGGTGCGAGATGCAAGGAGTTGTTGCAGAAGCGCAGAGGTCAGAGAGGGAGAACTTATCAGCGACAGATAGAGCTTCAGCATCATGGGTGTCTCTAGCTTGACAGAGATGTCAGAGTTGGGAGATCAATTACTTACTTCTCAATAACTGGGTTGCAGTGTAGCAGTTAGCAGGGATAGTGCTATGGGCAACACGATGCAACGGGATGAGAGGGAGTTGCAGTACGGATGTAGCAGTGGCAGTGGCAGGGCCATGGGTAGCAGTACATGTTGCAACAATGCAGACGATGTTGTGCAGCAGGCCTAGCATCAGAACAGCGACCAATGTTGGATGATCAGAGTGATGCTCAATGAGGAGTATTACTAGAGCATAGTCCTCGCTAAGAGGGAGTGGTTATTTGGGGTAGCATCGGATGTGACCTAACCGCGAAAATTGGTGGAGAGGCTAAGGCACATGATATCTCCAATACCTAGAACGGTTTTGGCAGATTCTAAATAGTTTGAGAGATATTAAAATAATTAATATTTTTAATGGAGTCCTTAAGTCTAAACTTAGGGAGAATTTTTTTGAGTAAATAGGGAGATTGGAGAAAAGATGGCCTGCGCAGCGGTTCTCTCCTGCCCTGGGAATGCTTTCAACGTCAATACTGTAGTCGGAGGCGGAGAGGCAGGGACGGCCACAGCCATAGCTCTCCACAGGAGCGGCCTCAAGAACGCGATGCTGGATCAGTCTGAAGCCCTTCAAGCAGCCGGTAGGGTTTTGTTTATACGGCCCAGTGACAGGATAATACACGACGCCCTCGGCATAGAAGACTTGCTTGAAGGGTTTAACTTACTAAAGGAAGATCTGAAAGCGAAGACCGAGAAGCTGCATGAGATCAGAGATCTGTGGTCAGCTTGCGCTTCTGGGCTCAGATCCCAACTCGGGGGCCGGGAATCGTTAGGTAATGGCTCGTTTTATGCAGGGACCGAGAGCCTGCGTTTCATCTGGCGTATTTCCCTACTGGTGTCTCTTGCATGCAAAAATAAGGGCCTGCATGTAGCAGATCTGTACCATCACACAACTGCATGGGCCAATCTCTGCAGCCACAGGCCGGATCTAGCTGATCCGAGCAAGCCCCAAGTTTTCCCAGAACCCAGGCAGCAGATCGGTGGGAAAATGCATAGAATAAGCAGAGGACATGCAGACCCTGCCATGCAAAGGGAAGAGCTCAGGCAGCTGATTGGTGGTTATATGCACCGATCCAACAGAGGGTGTGCAGATCGCGACAGGCAAATGGTAGAATGCCTCAATAGAAGCTCAGATCTGGAAGATCGCCGACAGCCAGACCATAAGGCAATCAGAAATGTCACAGTTTCAGGCAGAGCAGGACTGCAGCCAGATTGCAGACATCAGGTAACAAAAACCCGCTTTCAGATTTTCATAAAAAGCCCAGATTCGAAATCTTTTTTAGTATGGGTACATGCAGATAGTACTGTTCTGCAGCTGAAGCAGCAAATCTGTGCATTGACTGGATACCCTAGACAGATCCAACACTTAGTAAATGGCAGATGGTCTCTCCAAGACAACAGAACCATGGGAAGCTATGGGATCAGCCCAGGAGAAACCATTGGTTTGAATCTCAGACTGAGAGGAGGAGCCCCTCCTCAGGGTCAGACAAGCAGCTCAGGGGGAGACAAAAACCCCTCAGGAGGGGATAAGGGGAAAACGACAGCATCTCAGCAGCAACCCAAAGGAGGTTCCTCATACAAAAACATTCTTCAGGGTAACAAAGATACAGGATCCTCTCTAGATCAGGGCAGGTATACTCCTAGGCCATACATAGTAGATCAGTTAGGGCAAACCCCAGCCCTAAATTTTGACTCTACAGGGCTGGATGTTTTCGTTAAGTCCTATGAAACGCAGGCCCTAATCTGCCGTTTTAACAGTTTCTGGCCAAAACCAATGGATCTATTCCATTGGATTTTCAAAACTTGGACCATGGAATGTGAAATACATTTATGCTCCAAGGGTTTTTTTATAGTTAGATTCGCATCCCCGGAAGTCAGAGAAACAATCATCAGAGATGGGCCTTGGTTCTGGGGAACATCGGGGCTTTTTATGACCCCATGGTTCCCAGATTTCGATCCAAACAACATGACTGTATCCAAAGTGCCGGTTTGGGTCCGTCTATACAACCTTCCCCTTCACTTCTGGAGTGAACGAGTCTTGGAAGGAATTGGGAACAGCATAGGGAAATATATCAAAACAGATCTGGAGAGGATCGATGAAAGGGTTTTCACTTTTGCACGCATATGTGTAGAAGTTGATCTAAGCAAAGGGCTGCCAGATAACATAAGGCTGATCTACAAACAACAAAACTGGCTGCAAGCACTAGACTATGAAAATACTGCTTTCAGATGCAGGCTCTGCAGGCAGACAGGACACCTGCAAAGCACATGCCCAGAAGCAAAAAAAGCAAACAGTAAAAAGAAGCAGAAAGGGAAGCAGAGGAAAGGATGGCAATTTCCCCCCCCCCCGAACTCAGATGATGAAGAATCAGAAGCAGAAGAGGATGTCACTCCCGCAGAGAATGCAGAGGTACCCCAAGAAAGGGAGACGCAGAAGGAAACAACGCCAGAAAACAAGATCACAAAGCTCCACCAAAATCAGGCAGAGAAGACAAGCGTGGATCAAAGCATGGGAGGGATCAAACGGCATCACCACTCAGATACTTCAGACTCAGACAAGGACACAGCCACACAGATAGCAGAAACACAGTTAGTCATCGCTTCGATCGAGCCCACTCAAGGAGAGTGGCGCAAGGTCGAAAAGAAAAAGGGGAGAAAAACTTGAAGTGTGAGTTTTACTCACTGCCGGAATTCAGTTTTTTGCCTCTTTCTTTCTCTCCCCTCTCTTCTCTTTTCTTATTCCTTATTTTGCACGTTAGCCTTCTAACGCTGCGTTGGGTGCGAATGCACTCGAGCCCATATGGGCAGATTATGGAAATGCTTCAATGCATCTGTTAGTGTAACTTTTCATTTTTTAAATAAAAGGTTACCGTTTTTTTTCCTTGGAAAAAAAAGTCTAAACTTAGGGAAATTAAAATATTAATGTGAATTAATATAAAATTGTGTTAGAATGGTCCAAAAGTCATGGATCAGGCTAGATCTAATCTTAGCCATTGATTAGAGACTTAATCTCGACCGTTGAATTTTCAACGAGAAAAGTATAAGAGGTGGCTTGAGGGTCACTTGGAGAATACATCGAGTTGATCAAGATTTCGACTTTCTGAGAATGGGTTTGCTGAAGAAGTTGAGAGAGTGATCAGAGTTGCAGTTGAGGGGCAGTGAATACAGAAGCATAGAGGTAGAGATAGCACTAGAAGGATCAGCGCAGTATCCGAGAGTGAGGGACACAAAACCAGCCAGGGGTTCACGCAGAGCCAAGCAGGGCTCACGCAGAAGCAGCCAAGAGTTGTGCAGTGCCTCAGAGGGCCAGCGTGGATGACAAAGAGGGACAGAGGGTTGACGCAGTGCCTCCAGAGGCTGACGCAAGCCAAGCTAGAGTGATGTTGGGAAAACGTCTGGCCAAAAAGGGCTGACGTTGTCCTTAGAGGCTGACATTTGGGTTTCGTGGGGCAGATTGGAGCTGTGAAGCTGCCAGAGTGATTATCCGGGGTTTCAACCAGAACATCTGTCTCCGACTGATAGGTACTACTACCGAGATTATTCTCTGTTGGGTGAGCCGGTTTTGGCACCCAGATTGTATTCAGAAACTAAATAATAATAAAACCCTCAAATAGTTGCACCGGTTTTCCCGCATTGGGTTTTTCGGGGACATTTGTCCAGAAATAACGGTGTCACTTGTGTGCTTGTTTTGTTTCCTTTAGTTGATGATCTGTAATGTGTTGAGCATGTACTTGTATTTATTTTCAGTATTTACATGGTAAATAACTTGTTAATTAATCAAAACAAGTAGGCAAAAATAAATCAGAAAATACATGAAGGGTTTCTAATTGTTAGACTTAGAAACTTCAACAGTCCACAAAACAGATGATTGTCCTAGTCCGAGTTGTCCACAAGCCTAAGGTAACCCAATCACATAATTTACCCAAACAAACCAAACAATAAACTTTTGTGTCCTCCTCAGCCTCTTATCTGCTACTATACTTCTTATCTGAATTGATCACCAAATTGATGCTCAAAAACAGAGGTCTAACCTCTTATTTATATACCTTTTGTCGTTCTTAAACGAACATCCACATCTAAAATGCAAGCTGACATGTGTTGAAATGTTTAGGTCGGCTCAATGACCAGAATTAATTTCCTCAACTTGTAAAATTCATATCTCCTAAACTGCTTAGAGTTTCAAGCTGAGTAATAGCTCGTTGGAAAGGAAAAATTATGCTCTTTAAGATGGTGCGGGTCTCATGGAAGAATTATGCCTCTAAGGAGGTGAAAATTCATTTTTAATGTGACTTTTCTTAAATTATTTAGTGCAAATAATGATTAGGAAAGTATGGCTTCTTTATTTGGTTTCTCTATTGTTTATCTTCTATGTTATTTGGCTTCTTTATCGTCAAAGGATCATTTAGGACATCCATGTCATCATGATAATGTACAACAATGAGTGTATCATCCATGTCATCATGATAGTGTACAACAATGAGTGTATCATCCATGTCATCACATAATGGTGCAGTGATATGTTATAGGGCAGCCTCCATTAATTTGTCATTCCAATCATCAAGTGAGATCATCCATCTAATCTTCCAATCATGTGATCATTCAAGGGTATGGCATTATCACGTGTAGTCCTCCATATGTCATCAAGGGTTAAAGTCTAGATCATCAAGTGCATGCAACATTAGATCAAGTACTTCTTAGGGCTTCCCTAATTGGTGGTTTGACTTCTTCGTGACTTGACATCTTCATTGATGTTGTCCTAGTCAACCAACCACCAAGAGTCATGGTATCATCGTTTGGAACTAGGCATCTCAAGAATATTGACATCTCATTTAATGCCATATTGACATCAATGGCAACCTTGATTAACAGGAGTTACAAAATTTCCCCTTTACCAAAATTAGTAGAATTAACTTTGAATGACACCATAACATTCGGCTCATCTTTTCAGTGATATATTTTTTATCTCAATCTAGCCTTTAGATAAGGAGTTATGCCCATTTAAATTTTTATCTCAATCTAGCCTCTAAATAAGGAGTTATGCCCATTTGAATTTTTATACCCTTAACCTTGCCACATAAAAAAGGGATAGTCGTGCAGCTCTACCACCTTACAGGAGGTATAGCGTGGCAGCTACCATATCATAGTGTTGTAGTACCACCGCACCATCATTTCAATCCACTAGCCTACATTATATCCAAAGCTTTGCGCGGCGACATACTTATTCCCACCAATCGAAGGAAAGATCCTTATCTAGCGCTCCCATCAAGAAACAGATTTTTCTTCTCATTGTACACAGTTCCAACCCCTCCAGCATGTCATGAATATTCTTGTTACGTAACCAAGAGATTCATCGTTACGCGCCTTTCATCTATTCCACACGTTCCGCTAACTCTGCGCCGCATTACAAAATGGCACAACTATTTTCCTCTACAGTTCGAGCTTCGCAGTGATGTAGCCCCTGTCAATGTGAGCCACCATGTCATCAACACATGGAAATGTTCGGTCCAAATGGCCCCACGACCCACAACCACGTGTCCTTTGGATGACACATCAGCTCAACTCCATTCCACTTGCACCTACTATGTCGTGTTGATCTCAAGGTGACGTTATCCTACCTCGTGGCATTTCTCAAAAGTGTCATGTGTCACCCAAAATCTAACCTTAGTCATTTAAAAATACCATAACATACACTACATGTCACGTTGTCAGTGTGACACATCAACAATATTGCCATGTCATGATTACATGTCAATTGTGTCTCACGTGGCATATGACACCTTATATTGAGCTGAGGGTCCCACTAGGTCACAGACATTTGTGCACGAAGTGATTTCTTGTTTATGGATGGATAGGGATCTCTATAACGCCCTCCGTCCACTGTGCCAACACGCCCAATCTTGGAAGAACTCCTCATCACACCTTTGCATCGTGACAACAATTTTGGTAGCAAGTGGCGGAGATTTTCCAATCCAACACCCTTTGTCAACCATGGCTCTTTTAACAAACAATATCGTGGATCAGTGCAGTTTGACATGAATATTTTATGGCAATTAATGGATATTTTTTTGTCTCGTGCTCCATTAGCTCGACACCTTCATAGATCAAGGTTCTTCCATGGGAAATTTTCAAGGCTCGTCCAAACCATATACAAACCAAATCTAAGCGAGCCTAGACTTGATGTCTTAAGAACTTCAACAACATTGTGTAGCCACTCCCGGCACTTGTAACGCAAATCTAAAGTATTAGACTATGGCCTTCATGCATAACAGATTACCACAATTTCACAAGTCGTAGACAACATTGAACCATAGAGCTCATAAGCTCTAAAGCATGGAGGTCTCCCTCTCCATCCTAGCAGACAACCCATGGACTCAAGCACACCACATGGTTCAATGATATTTATTAACCATTATTCACACATTACATACAATGGAAATCAGACACAATCACAGTTAACTAGCCATACTAATATTTAACATGAGTATATATAAATGACTTTCCATTTAGGAGCATATCGACATCATAGGGATCCAAAAGTCCCTAACAACCATAAGAAAAACTCACAAATCATCAAAATACAATATGCAAGAATACGCATCCTTAAATTGATTGCATAATTAAAGTGTTGGTCATTAATAGAATGCACTTGTATGTTGATTTGGGGTAGCATCGAATGTGCTCTAGCCATGAAATTTGGCGGAGAGGTTGGGGCACATGAGATCTCCAATACCCAGAAAGGGTTTGGGAAAATTCTAAATATTTTAAGAGATATTAAAATAATTAATATTTTTAATGGAGTCCCTATGTCTAAACTTAGGGAAATTAAAATATTAATGTGGATTAATATAAAATTGTGTTAGAATGGTCCAGAAGACATGGATCAAGCCAGATCTTATCTTAGTCGTTGATTAGGGACTTAATCTCGGCCGTTGATATGTCAACGAGAAAAGTGTTGAGCTAATTTGTGTACCTAAATTAACACAATTATTTCTTATCAATCCGGGTTGTTTATGCTTTGAGGCAAGTTCACTAAATGTGAAGATCAGATGTAATCAAACCTTGAAATATAAGTTATTCAAAAGCTTAAAGTAATACATCCTACAACTCTAATTCAATTAGTTTTAAAAGAGGAAAAACATTGAAATGGTTCTTGATTCAAGAAGTCCACTTTTGCCTCAATTACCACTTAATGAATCAGAAGTTAAAACCAAGAACTTAAGATGGATAAATTATTAATGAAAGAAGCTCTTAACTTAAGAGACACATAAGGTATTTCATCATAATTCATTCATCTCAATA
Organism: Pinus tabuliformis; assembly: GCA_031772625.1. Taxonomy (NCBI): domain Eukaryota; kingdom Viridiplantae; phylum Streptophyta; class Pinopsida; order Pinales; family Pinaceae; genus Pinus; species Pinus tabuliformis. The sequence goes on from CM062807.1 coordinate 315,814,185, forward strand.
TTAAAATCTCAATAAGAAACTACTTGCATGCAAACAAAGGAAACTAGTTTTAATTCATCATTTTAGTAGAAGGGATGCTCAACTTGAACACTTGTTTTTCCAACTTGATAAAGTGATGAATAAGCTAAGAACTAATGAAATCAATCACTATGCATGAACCATAAAGCAATCTGAAATAAAGCTTTGAAAAACTAGTTCTACAATAACCAGATTACAAGAAATAAAACTAGTTAACAAGGAAGTGTACTTAGCATGGAATGGGGGCCCTCCACCCTTGCCTTGCACACTTGAGAGGTGATATCAGAAGCTTAAATTCAGTCACACATCCATAGCATTGAACAGAAAAATAATAATAACACAAGTTTTCAAATTAACTCTTCAATCCAAAGGTGTCACAGCATAAAAGTATAATAAGTCAATACATAAGCCATCAAAGTTTTGGCTCTTAAATAATAAGTCTCATGAAACAAACTGATATATATTCACTCAAACAAACCCATCTACTCTCATCCACCTATCCAAGTCGAATTCACTACTTCCATCCCAAGTAATATGACCAATCCTATAGAATCTCAAAACTGCCCTATTTCTATGAGATTTCTGAATGACAAGTCATGATTGACTAGCACCAAATGGGCCTAATAAAGCTTGTTCTGTTCGAACTAAGCATAGCTGGCTTAGTCATAGTTCCCAAGCTGTCCATCCATGCATTCAATTCGTGCCCAAGTGTCCTGCAACCATATCAACCATAGAGCTATTACGGGAATTTTTGAATCTGCCAATTTTGCACTAAAAACCAAATTTTCATAAAAACTTTAGAAATTGAAAAATTAAAATTAAATACCTGAATGGATATCAAATATACATCAAAATGGGATGAATGAAGGGAAAATGGATGGCAAATAGATGGATTAGTAAGTTTCTTAGAGCAAAAATAAGACCAAAACTAAGGCCCAACAAAAAGTATAAGAAGAGGCTTGAGGGTCACTTGGAGAGCACACCAGATGATCAATCAATTTTCTCTAGAGCGGGGTTTGCTAAAAGAGATACAATCAATGATCGAAGTTGCAGCTGAGGGGCAGTGAATACAGAGAGAAAGAGAGGCAAAGATAGTGTCGAGAGATCAGCGCAGGAGCCAGAGAGAGTGAAGCAAAACCATCCAGGGCCACGCAAAGGCAGCCAGGAGTTGCACAGTGCTTCAGAGAGGCTAGCGTTGCTGACACAGAGGGCCAGAAGGCTAACGCAAGGCCTCTTGAGCCTAACGCAGGCCCATTCAAGGTGACGCAGGGCCAACACTGGGCAGAGAGAGGCTGACGCAGTCTAGAAAGGCAGACGTTGGGGTTTTTAGGGCAGATTGGAGCTGAGGAGCTGCCGGAGGGTTTATCCAGGGTTTCAGCCAGGACATTTGTCTCAGACTGGGAGGTACTACTGCCAAGGGAATTTTCTGTTGGGTAAGCCGGTTTTGGCACCCAGATTGTACTCTGAAATTGCTTAATAAGAAAACCCTCAGATAGTTGCACTGGTTTTCCGCATTGGGTTTTTCCGGGGACATTGGTCTAAAAATAAAGGTGTCATTTTGTGTGCTTGTTTCTGTTTCCTTCAATTGATGATCTGTAATATGTTGAGCATGCACTAATGTTTATTTTCAGTATTTACATTGTAAATAACTTGTTAAGTAACGAAACAAGTAGGTATGAATAAATAAATAAAGTGCATGGAGGGTTTCTAACTAGTAGACTTAGAAAATTCAACATGGTATTGGAGCGTGATTGCAGATCACAGGAGAACTGAGGACATTAGCCGAGCAGAGCAATAGCAGTAGAAAACAGCGTTCCCGAGTGACAGAAGTTGTTTCTAGCAGAGCAGCAACAAGGGAAGGGTGGCGCAGTGCCTGCGTCATCAAGGGTGAGCCAGGAAGAGGCAGCGCAGAGGCTAAGGGAGGCAAAGGGAGACTCACACAAAAGCTAGGAGGTCTGACGCAGTGGACTGAGGAGGCTGAGTTGTTGGTGTTGGGATTGCGCAGAGCCTAGGAGCTCTCACCTTCAGGTTGATGGGATTTAGGAGGCTGTGGGAAAGTTGCAGAGTGGAGTTGATGGGGTACTGTAGTCAAAACAATACCTAACAGGGCAAGGAGGAGGGAGTGACTACCGAGGGTTTCTAACCAAGAAATCTGGATCAGTGGTGCAGTTGCACAGACGATCAGAGTAGGGGACATCTTGACATCGACAAAAGGATTTCCGGGAGGGAAATCTAGACTCAGAGGGAGTCACATCGAAAACTTCCAGGAGGGAAGTAGAAGAGCAGCATGGCACTACACGGAGTAAGAGACCGAGATAGACTGGACGGAACCTCAAACTTCGCAGTCTCGAAGGCCAAAATCTTATCTGTATTTGACAGAAATTGTGTCAAGCACTTCGCCTTGAGGACGACAACGCTCCCAGTTGACCCAGCTGATAACGACAAGTACGAGGAGGCAATGGCGAGGACCAAGAGCATTATCCTTGACGGGGTTAAGGACCATGTAGTACCACACATTGCCAAAAAGGAAACGGAAAATGAGATGTGGGAGGCCCTAAAGAAATTGTACCAGCATACTTCTGTGCAGAGAAGGATGTTACTAGAAAATCAGATGAGGTCATATCAGATGAAGAAGGGAGAACTGATCGACGCCTTCCTCGGAGGACTGAATGAGATCCGAGATCAGTTGAATTTCATAGGAGCCACGCCGGATCAGGAATTGATGGTGAGGACAGTACTGAATGCAGTCTCAAAATACTGGGAGGTATTTTTCCAGAGTATACTGAGCAGAGGGACCCTTCCACCATGGGAGGAGATGTGGACAGCTCTTCGCCAAGAAGAGATCAGACGGCAAACCAAGGCGAGAAGCAGCAGTAAGGGGATCAGAGTCAAAAAGGAGGAGGAAGATGTTGCCCTAGCACTTGAGGGAAAGCAAGAAAAACGGAAGAAGAAGGATATCTCCAAGATCAAGTGCTTCCACTGTGAGGAGTTGGGTCATTATGCGACCCAGTGTCCAAGGAAGAAGAGTAAGGGAGAGTCTTCCAAGACTAAGGCAGCGCGAACAAGGGCAGAGAAGGAAGTGGAAACAAACAATGATTGTACCATTAGTGCACACGCACCACTTGAGCAGAAGTGGGGAGACATCGATTTGTAGTCAGGCGAACTACAAGCGATGAGGGGAAATATCCTCAAGGTACCCAGCCTCTTATATTAGACCTTGCTACAAGAGCCCCAAAGAGGAGTAGCGGGACTGGAGGAAGTGGGTAGAGACAGATGCGGATGAAGCGACAGAGAGAGCTATAGTGCAAGATTCCCAAGACAGCGCAAGGCTAGCAGGCTGCAACGGTGCGAGAGGCACGGGAGTGTTGCACCAGTGCAGGATGGCATAAAGAGGTGTGCAACGGTGCGAGATGCGAGGAATTGTTGCAGCAGCGCAGAGGTCAGAGAGGGAGCAATTGTCAGCGGTAGAGGGAGCTTCAGCATCAGCGGGTGTCTCTAGCCCAACAGAGAGGTCAAAATTGGGAGATCAGTTACTTACTTCTCAGAGACTAAGTTGCAGTGCAGCAGTGGGCAGCACGATGTAGCATGATGAGAGGAGATGCAGTGCAGATGCAGCAGTGGCAGTGGCAGAGCCATGAGCAGCAGCACGGATGCAGAGGGAGTTGTCGTACAGATGCAGCAGTGGCAGTGGCAGAGCCACAGGTAGCAGTACAGGATGCAACAGTGCAGAGGATGATGGGCAACAGGGCTAACATCATCACAGGGACCGATCCCGGATGATCAGGGTGATACTCAGTGAGAAGTATTACTAGAGCACACTCCTCGCTAAGAGGGAGTGTTGATTTGGGGTAGCACCAGATGTGCTCTATCCACGAAATTTGGTGGAGAGGTTGGGGCACATGAGATCTCCAATACCCAGAAAGGGTTTGGGAAGATTCTGAACAGTTTGGGAGATATTAAAATAATTAATATTTTTAATGGAGTCCCTAAGTCTTAACTTAGGGAAATTAAAATATTAATGTGGATTAATATAACACTGTATTAGAATGGTCCAAAAGACATGGATCAAGCCAGATCTAATCTTAGTCGTTGATTAGGGACTTAATCTCGGTCGTTGATATGTCAACGAGAAAAGTATAAGAGGAAGCTTGAGGGTCACTTTGAGAGTACACCAGATGATCAGTAATTCTATTCTCTAGAGCGGGGTTTGCTAAGAGAGATAGAATCAGTGATCGAAGTTGCAGCGAAGGGGCTGTGAGTACAGAGAGACAAAGAGGCAGAGATAATGTCAAGAGATCAGCGTAGGAGACAGAGTGTCGCAAAACCAGCCAAGGCTAACGCAGGGCCACGTAAAGGCAGCCAAGGGTTGCGCAATGCTTTAGAGAGGCCAGTGTTGTTGACACAGAGGGCCATAAGGTTGACACGGGGCCTCCCGAGACTGACGCAGGCCCATTCAGGGTGATGTGGGGCCAGTGCTGGGTAGAGAGAGGCTAACGCGGTCCAAAAAGGCAAGCGCTAGGGTTTCGGGGGCAGATTGGAGCTGAGGAGCTGCCAGAGGGTTTATCTGGGGTTTCAGCTGGGACATTTGTCTCAGACTGAGAGGTACTACTACCAAGGGCATTCTCTGTTGGGTAAGATGGATTTGGCACCCAAATTGTACTTTGAAATTGCTTAATAAGAAAACCCTCAGATAGCTGCACCGGTTTTCCCGCATTGGGTTTTTCCGGGGACATTGGTCCAAAAATAACGGTGTCATTTTGTGTGCTTGTTTCTGTTTCCTTCAATTGATGATCTGTAATATGTTGAGCATGCACTAGTGTTTATTTTCAGTATTTACATTGTAAATAACTTGTTAAGTAACAGAACAAGTAGGTAGGAATAAATCAGTAAAGTGCATGGAGGGTTTCTAACTGGTAGACTTAGAAACTTCAACATTGTAGAGGGGAAAGCCCCACTATGAACAAACTTCACACCCATCCAATACATGGCCATAGCACTCTATGATTTTGGCCACAACAACACAAGATACTTTTGATATAAACGTACATTTACATATATGTTCCTGATTTCTTATTATCACTCCGTGAGTAATGAAAACATAATCATTCAAGCATAGTAGATCCATGTTAATTCATAACAAGACATATACAGTTCATTAACAACAAAACTCTCTAATGCTCGAACACAAAGATTCTCCAACAGTGAAAGCATTTAAACCATGGAATTTCACACATGCCAAAGCAATTCAACTGAGCTCTTTACAAACAATATAAATCATTCAAATAGCTAAGAATACATCAACGGTTACAGGGATCTACAAAGCCCTTATATCATGAGCAAAATCATGCAACATATATTATTGCACACACATACAGAATTACTCACGTCTTCATCAATAGTGTTGATACACCCTTGATATATAACAACAACATTTATCTTTCAAGTGATAGATATGCACAGAGGCATGAGTAAGAAACCTATCTTATCATTTTAATGAGTGGAAACTGAGAGAGGGACTTCGACTCTCCACCAAACCATAGGCCAACTACATTGTAATTATTTCTTGTAATTGACCATCCCCGAGCCAAATTCAAAGACTGAGGAGGGAAGTGCTCAAGGGAAATGTACACCAATCAGTCAATAAAACCACCTAGGAATCTAGAGAACATAGTAGTTCCACCTACTAAACCCAGCGGGAAACCTCGAACTCCCTATGTCTTCACCTACTAAACACCAAGAGATTTTCATGAGTGCACAACTTCTCCGCCTGATATATAGGAGCCCAAAGCCTATTGTAACTCTACTTCTCAACACAAAAACTTCTTATTTACACCACGTTTATCCCATGCCTTCAAACCCTCACATATGCTTAAGGTATTAAGCCTATCTTCCACCTTTCTCTTGTGTTCCATGTCCGCATTTTCCCCTATTCCCTTTCATTCCTTTTCTTGTGTGTTGACTACCACAATCTCGTTCCATGAGAGAAACAATTCGTCATCCTTTTCTCAAGAGCGCATACACCACCTTTAATAATTGTGCAACTTTTTCATACTTCCCTCAAGGTGATAGGTGGAAATTAAATGCAAAATTCTAATTTTGGAAACTTCCCCAAGCAATTTCCCAAGCAACTTCTCCTCCTCATAGCTCTGAATCTGTGTCCTTCCTCAGCCCAGTCATTTTTTTGTTTTACATAGTTATTTTTAATGGAATTTGTACATAGTATTTACATGAGGTGCAGTAAAAGGGCTATTACATCCTCTAATGGGGTGGGGTTTGTAACAACCCTTTTTGTCACCCTTCATGTAAATATTATTATATGAACTGATCATGTAAATTGATGTGAAATATAATTGAGGACTAGACTGAGAGAGAGGACATGGATTCAAAGTTGGGAGGAGTTGCTTGGGAATGGCTTAGGGAAGTACCTAAGGTTTAAATATTGTAATTAATCCTCACCCATATCCCTATTAGATTGTACAAGAATTAACACTAGCTTATCGGTGCTAGAGGAAAAGGATGAGCTAGACCTGTGGGACAGTTGGCGTTGGTCAACACACAAAGGAAATTAGGGGAGGATTAGGAGGAGATACACTCTCGCGAGGAGAGCATTATCAAATAGACGAGAAGAGCAAGTGGAGACCAGTGAAAAAGCACACATTAAGACCAAGGTACTGTGACTTCATCGCAGCGAGAAGAAATACACAGTAACCATGTGTCAAAGCGTTGGATGAGACTCAGAATATGCTCAAGCTTGGGAGCTACTTAGGAAACATTGCATGAAGGTGAAGTTGTGGTGTTAGTAAGGTGGGGTGGGAGTGGACTATGGATTCTTGCATAGTAGGTGGAGGCACTAGTTACTCTAGGGATTCTCTTGGTTTTCATGGGTGGAGACCTTGAGGGTAAACTCTAGATTCCTATTAAATCTATGAGGTGGAGGCATGGTATGCTCTAGATTCTTGCCGGATTGCAAGTGGAGGCATGGTATGCTCTAGATTCATCTGGGATTGCAAGTGGAGGAACTATGGGATTTCGATTCTTGTAGTGTAATCGAGTGGAGATACTGAGCTATGGATTCCAATGAGTCATTGTTGGGTGGAGACATTGTGCGATTTGGATTTCGACCGAACTAGGTGGAGACACTATGGACTCTGAATTAATGGAAGTGACTATTTGGGTGGAGGCACTGTGTTCTCTGGATTCCTACCAGATTGTAGGTGAAGGCATTGTGCGCTCTGTATTCCCATGTGTTGTGAATGACTGATGTGAATTTCCCTTAAGCATTTTATTCCTCAGGCTTTGAATATGGCTTGGTGGTGGTTAAATTCAAGAAAGGATAGAAGCGCAGATGACCTATTGTTGGGAGGAGAGTTGAAGTCCCTCTCTCAGTTGCCTGTCATTGTAAGGACCAGTTCTATACTATATATATATATATATATATATATATATATATATATATATATTCTTTTTAAAATAAATCACAATAAAATACAACCAGAAGAGAAAAAAACATTGGGAATTCAAATTTATTCAGCACTGTCTAACACATTTCTGAATTTCATTCACATATCATAAAATTTACATATATTTAACTAAGGCCATAAAGAAATCATACAAAATAATATTGCAACACATATGTACCATTCACCAGAAGACGAGACTCCACTTGATTTGTCGTTACTTGTCTTCCCTTGTTGTCGGTCACCTTCGAGAGTGAATGACGACGTACTTGATCCGAATGCGATGACCCACCGGTTAACCTCCCAGCCTACTCCTTGGGTACTCTTCTTCCCCGCGGACCCTCGAGCTGCAATGGGGTTGTACAATGGAGGAATGCAATCGCTGGTAGAGGAAAGCACTCCTTGGCTCAAGAGTCCCCTCTCTACAATCCTCTACCTCACCAAACTCACTATAGTTTCGTAATCACTGCTCTGACATAGTCTCATCCATCCAACAATAAAATTCCCAAAAAGTTCCTTCTCCCATGCTTGCCCTTTCTTTTACAGGAGTCCTCATATGTGACACTTGGCATGTCATGCATAATTAAGTATTTTTTTATAATTCAATAGTTTCATTATTCACCCACCCATGTGTCACTCTCTCATCAAGGGTCTCCAAAATTATTTACTTAAATTTTAATTTAAAACTAATATTTTCCTCACCTCAGCAAGATTCGTATTTCTTCTCCTAGTTGCCTCTTGATCCCACTTTTTACTCCTTAATTTGTGTTCATTACTAAAGTCAATTAATGAGTCAAGATCTGATCCCTTATCTACTCCCTAATTTAACTCAAGTTATCTCTTAGATGGATATTCTTATGTTGGTTGTTGCCACATGGAGGTTCTCTACATTTCTCTAAAATTTAATTTATTAATACTATTTTAATTCACCATCCTCTTCTCTTAATTAGGTTTAACTATTTTAGGATTAATCTTTATCCTTACAATTATGTCTCTCTTTCCCCTTTTACCTAATTAAACTACATAATCTACCTACTATTTTCCAACATGGGAAGGGTAGAGTTTTTAAGGTAACTTATTTTATTTCTTCATATGATCCTCTTAACTCAAGTTTTATTTTTGATTTAATTACCTCGGTTTCTAACATCGTTTACCCTTGATGTAAATTTACCTAGTTTTCATTTCTTGATTATATTTATTAATTTATTTATTTTAATGATTCCAAGGGTGCCAAGTTTGGTCGTGCCCTTCAAGAACTTCCCTTGAAGTTCCAAGGGTGCCACGCCTAATAGTTTATTTGTGATGCCAAGGGTGCCAAGTTGGTCGTGCGCTTCAAGAAATTCCCTTGAAGTTCCAAAGGTGCCACACCACTTGCCCTTCAAGCATTCAGTGACTACGAGGGGAAAGTATAGGTGCAATGTCATAGACCACTATCATCTCTTATGTTGCCTGTTATAGTGAGACTAATGGTGTCGGGGATCAAGGAATCTGCCTTGATGCGCGAACCCCGGTAAAATCCTCATGAGCGACCCAACTTTGGGACCTGCCCTCAGGACATCGTGATATTCAAGGCGAAGGTGTTTCAACCTTTCCAGCCCAAGTCACGGCGGGAGTGCTAGTGGGTGAGATCGGGGACACTGTCCCACCCCTCCCATGTAGTTCCATCCACTTGTACAACCCCATCACCCATATGTGAGTCATTCAGCCAAGCAACTAATCTGTGCCTACAACCACTAACATCTCATCAGAATATAGATAAACATATATAGCAGGTTTCAAAATTGACTTTGAATTTCAAAGATAAAATAATATAATTCTTTTTTTATCAAACCAGATGTCATCAACTCGTCAAATGCGAGTGTCTTTGGTGGTTTCCTGCCATACTCAATAATCATCAGTAACAAGGTTTCTCAGTGTTAGTCATTGTCATAATAGCATCATTAACAACACCTACTCATTCACATCATTGTTCATAGTAAGCAGAACTAATGCAAGTAGGTAACATAGGGGACACATCCACCATGGCTATCATCATCATAACATCAATGGGAACATACATATCTATCAAATCTATCAACATCGTAACCTCAATAGAAAACATACCTATCCATCAAAGCTATCATCATCATGATATCAATACAGAGCATACATATCCTTTACTGCTATCATCATAAATTCAATAGAGACCAAACATAACCATTTATGCTACAATCATCATAATATCAATAGAGAACATGCATAACAATTAATGCTACAATCATCATAATACCAATAGATAACATACATAAACATCACAACCACTAAGAATAGAGTCACGTGTCCGGATCCTCAACCTGAGGTCCTCAAAGAATAAAGTGTGGACCTTAGGGTTAAATAAATGTTAATGTCATATCACTGTCAGTCGACTAAACCAGGGCACTACAGTCATCTAGTTACTGAGATAAGTTGCTTACCTATAACTTGTGTATGTTTATGCAATACCAATGATGATTGTTGTTATCTGGTTGTAATGGGTATATCAGCACCATCAATGAGGAACATGTATTCATGTATGTTGCAATGTGATGGTTTGTGAATGATTCCCATGGTCGTAAGGGACTTGCAAATCCATGTAATGTTGATATGTTCCTGAATGGAAAAGTTATTTATTTATGCTCATGTTAATTGTTGATATAACAAGTTGACTGTGGATGTGTGGGATTCCCATTATATGTATCATGTGAATAATGGTTAATGCATCTCACTAAACCACATGGTGTGCTTAAATCCATGGGTTGTATGATATGATGGAGATGGAACCTCCATGCCTTAGATATGATGAGATATTTTGTTCAATGTTGTTTACAACATGTTAAGGATTGTGTGGCCGACTCTATTATACATGTTAGACGCAATCTAATACTTTTTGTGTTACAAGTGTCAGGAATGGTTGTGTAATGTTGTTGAAATTATTAAGACTTTGAGTTGGGGCTTGCTTAGAGTGGGCATGTATTCGAATTGAACAAACCTTGAAAATTTTCCAAAGGAAGAAGTGTGACCTACGAAGGCATTGAGTTAACAAAATGTTGAATGGGAAAATTCCTGTTATCCATTGTAAATATTTATGTTTTGTTGCATCGAGTGAGCTAGCAGGTTATTGTGGAAGGAGGTGTGGTTGACAAAGGCTTCAGCATGGGAAAGTTCCCGTCACATGTTTCCAATATTGTCGTCGCATCGTGGAGGTGTGACGAGTGGTTCTTCCATATTGGAATGTTGGCATTGTAAATGAAGGGCGTGACAAAGATCCCTCTCCATTCACAAACAAGAAATAATGACTTTACACGGAGTTCTGGGACCCTGATGGGACCCAAGACCTAAGTTGAAGTGACACCTTCGAGGACTGCCATGTGACCGAACAATGTCACCCTAATCTCAGGGAAACATTAGCAAAAGGTTGTAGGAGTGGGTGAGGTGGAGGTTAGTTGATGTGTAACCTAGAAGACATGTGGTTGTGGATCATGATGACACATATGCATGGAATTCTCATGCAGTAATGACATGGTGGCTCACATGGATAGGGGTCATGTCATCACATACTGCGCTATCGTGGAGGATAATTAGTGGTATCATTTCGTAGCGGACCACAAAGATAATAGGACCTGCAGAATAAATGGAAGGCGCGTAGCGTAGATTCTCTCCATTACTTAACAGAAATGTTCATGATGTGTTGCGAAGATCAAAACTATGTACATAAAAGAGGGAAAGGCACAGTGCAATGAAAGCGCTAGATGAGGACCTTTTTGTCATTCGACAGAAATAATTTTGTCGCATCGCGAAGCTTGGAATTAAATATCCTTAGAAGAATCGGGCAATGGCAAGGTGGTGTTACGGAACTATGGCAAGTCAGGTTCCACCCTAAACCTTGTGTGATGTGGCAGTGCCATGTGTTTTCCACATGGCTAACCCTTGCTAATGTGGTAGGGTTGTGGGGCCCAATTTTCAAATGGACATAACTTTCAATTTGGAGGTTGGATTGAGGAAAAAATTATATCACCAAAAAGCTTTCGACGAGCTAAACGTGATGGTGCAGACCGAAGTTAATTTTGCTAACTTTGGAAAAAGGAGGAATTTCATAACCCAACATTGTAATGAAGACCATGGAGATCGGGCTAGTTAAAAGTAACACCTCCCACATAGTCGAGATTCTTCTAACAAGGTGGGAGGGAGCATTATACTAAATATGTATTGAATCTATCACAAAGGTTAAAAATGGAAGACTATCAACTATGTTCCACTCCTTGCCAACTAGGATTGATACTACTCTCTATAGGAAACTTGTTGGTAGCCTTATTTATCTAAATCATAGTTGATATGATACTTTGTTTGTTGTCAGTGTGGTCTCTCAATTCATGTGGTATTTACGAGAGTGTGACTTGAAGGTTGCAAAGAGGATTTCTCATTATATCAAGGGAACTTATCAACTTGGTACAAAATATTGCAGTACTAAGAACCAATTAGTCAGGCGCATTGAATCAAATTTGGTTGGAGATCATAATCACACAAAGTCTACATTAGGATAGTTTATCTTGTCTCTAGACCTATAATCTAGCCTTGATTGGTTTGAGGAAATTGTCCAGAAAATATAACTCCAAGCAATCTCCCATAATATCATCAAAATCATTTGGGCAATGCTAGAGCATGGAAACGTGATCCAAGCATAAGTGACATACTTGCTCCTAAATATTAACTTGCAAATTTCGAGAAAATTTAGCTAGCAATGCTTCTTCAATCAACTCATTGTTTCCTTTATCTTGCATGATGATGCATTGTCTATTTGTTGTTATTTCCCTATGGAGATTGAAAAATTCATTATTCACTTCATACTTAGTCGCTTCTACCATTGATGTCTATATATAGATATTAGTAGCTCTAGATTGTACAAGATCAATGAATGATATATCGATGCTGACTCTTTTTTAAATATAAACATAATAATAAAAAACAAGTTTATCCTAGTCAATCTACATTTCATTCTATCCAAGAATTTTAATTGCAAAGAAAAATTCAAAGTTATACACATTGGATGAACTATTACGATCGATGAATATTTTATCAACCAACATTTGGAAATATTCCTACTCTCCATCATTACTCATTATTTTATTCTTGAAACAAAGATGTATAGTTTTATTATATGATAAACTAGTGGATGTTCCTATAAGTGGACATTATCAAACAAGGTCAAGTAGAGAAAATAGAGATTTTCAGAATTTGGAAATGATTCTTTGGTTAATGAGTTTTAACAAACCATAACAAGTCATTATTATTTTGTTTCGAGATGAAATGCTAATACAAGTTCAAAATAAATATCAACGGTTTCTTTCCACTTTGAGTTTGAGTTTCTATATTTTGATGACAATTCCTCTATTTTAGTGATTTACTAGTTATGAATCATGTTTTCTTCATTTTATTATTCTAGTTCATGACCCTCTTTAGAATATGTGATGTTAACTATTTCCCAATGCTAACCTATCATTCAAATCTACAATAGCCCCCGAAGTTGATTCTTCATTAAAAGCTAGTTTAAAATCATCTCCTACAATATTATTTCCATATTATATTTGAAATTAGATCACAATCTATGAGAGACTCGAAGATCAACATTGATGGTCTCTATGATTAATCTTATTTCCTCATGATGGGAAGAGGTTGAATTTTCGTTGTGATTCTAAATTAGAGCACTGAGAAATAATTTCATATAGGTTGGAAACCTTTTCATTTTCTAAGTTGTTTCCTTCTAAAATACCTTATAGACGATTGTCTCTTAGACTAATAGTTTCAATGAGAGGAAAAAAATTTCTTCAAGTAATTCTACATCAGGTAATGATAGTAGCAACTAAAAAGAAATGATAGGGCAATATGCTAGGGGGACACACCCAAGATTCTATAAATTCCCCTCATAGTCTAAAGGTACTTCATTTTCTCCATCGACGGAAAAAAGCTATAGAAACCATCCAAGGACTTTTCAGGTAGATGATTTATCAATTTCAAAAAACCTGAAGTAAAGTCGTATGATCGTTTTAGAGAAAAAATCTAGAGGTTGATTTATATTCCTATGGATTCCTTCAACCTCCTTATAAAGTTCTTTATAGCCATAATTTTCATGAGCGATCATAAATTATCTCCAAGTATGAATTGATTCAGACGATGATGTCCTATACCAAGCCTTGATTCATCCTTCCAAAGTCAAGGTAAACAATCAACACATTTCATTGTCCTAAATAATTTTAGGATTTGATGTGAAAAGTTAAATTGAATGAGATGCATGCAAAGACTTTCCCTTCACCATTGAACTTCAATTTTGACAAGAGATGAAGTGTCTTTATTAGGTTGCCACCCAAGGATCTCAAAAGACTCAAAGGGTGATCCCATATAGAGATAGAGAGAGGATCCATGTGTTGGTTAAAATATTTCAAGAAACTTTGCTCCGCATGGATAGACCTATCATCGGGCCCTCCTAGTGCCAATTCTATTGATGGGTCAAAATGATTAGAATTCCTAGATATACCCCACACCGTTTGGAATAGGGAACTCATCCGCATTTTACCCTGACAATCATTAATGGTTTTAGAGTTTTGTTGACTGTATTCTATTCCTAAATTGATGGTTTCTAAATTAGAGAATAAAATGCAACTAATATAAGATGAAAATGCACGTGTCCATATGAAAGTAATAGTAACCAGAAAGCAAACATGGATCCACACATGTTGTTGTCAATAGCCCAAGAAATAGTTCATTGAAAATAAAGACAAGAATATGAGATAATGACTACAAACCTATAATAACCCAGTGTTAGGCCAACTATTTATTGTCCTACGCTCATAGATTCAGACAACATTTTTAGAAGAACAAAGGAAAAATGTAGTAGCTACACATAAGAATAGTCTATAATGTGAGATACATCCTTGCACAACTCTATTTTCCTCCCATCAAACGCTGAAGTCAAATTAGTATCGGGGGGGTTGTTGCTAGCTCAACATAATCTACCGACAATAATAAGACAACATGATTTTACCATGGTTGTAGTAGATAAATTAACCAAGACTATATATTTCCATCTTCCTTCCCATCTTTGGCAAAGGATTTTAATGAATGAGAAGGATGTGAAGATCTTTCTTCTAGAGAATTAGGGGGAGCAAAGATTACACATTGTACAACGATGGTTGATTGAAATCTTGATGGTGGTCAGTTACAAAGAGATACGTTGTAGTTAGGCCTATGGTTGGGTAAAGAACCATCCCCCACAAGTTGGTTGCAATCAACCAAATTAAACATTGGAACTCAATATGTCAATGGGATTTATCTCAATTGGCTGGCAGAATTATTATTGTTCTCTCCACCAAGGTTCAATACTCACTAGAGTCATCCCCCACACTAGTTAAAGTCAACATATCAAAAACTAAAACTCAAAAATTCCACATTCACGAATCTAACAAGTTTCTCACCACTCATTACCCCTGTGGATTATGTAATTCTTCATGAAATTTTACTTCTTATTATCAATTAAAAGTTATAAATTTTGTTAATATAAGTATGCTAGATTTGTTTGTTAGGCATTAAAAGATATTTACTCACCATTCATGAATTCATATTCTTTCCAAATTTTGTTAATATACGTATGCTAGATTTGTTTGTTATGCATTAAAAGATATTTACTTACCATTCATGAATTCTACCACTTCAAGGCATTTTAAAGTGCAAGCTTGCTCACTTTAAATGGAAACAAAAAACAAGAAGAAAACAGTCCCAAAAAAAAACAAATAAGAGCAGCAAAAATAAAGAAGAGGCAACCATTTCCAGTCCCACATCTACACCTCTTACTTGGTCGTCAGATTTCTATGTCCAAGAACTGATGAAGGCCAGGGCAAGGTTGGAAATTTTGGAAGCCAAAGAGCAAGAAAGGGACCACAAATTTTCAAAGATTACACTTGCAAATCGATTTTTAATGTAAGGTAATAGGATCCTAAAAGAACAAGTAACAATACTACAAGAGACTTTAGAGACAAGAAAACAAAAATGGGAAAACATGAAAGAATCAATGGCAGCAAACAAGTGATAATATCTAAAGCAACTCAGGTGGATACACAAATATCTCAGCAAGTAGTCATGTCCGAAAAAAAAGGCAAAAGAGATCAGGGGGACAAACATTCCAAAAGAAATCAAAACCAGCGCTATGGACATTAATGATTACATAAGGATGGAAGGAAAAAAAGATGTAAGTGCTCGTAGAGCACATGAAAGAGAACACAAAGACAAAAAAGATAGGGACACAAACTTTATTTTAAGAGGAATAAGTGACGATGGAAAAAATGAAAGCACTCTCAATTTGACAAGAGACTTTTTAAAAGAGAAATTACATTGGAGAGGGAAAATTTGTCAAGCAAGAAGGGTGGGAAAAATATGTGAAGAGAGGCCTCGACCCATAAAAGTCATCATGGCAAGTGTGCAAGACAAACACTATCTTTTAAGCAAAAAGAAACTCTTAAAAGGCTCACACTTCTTCTTAGATGAAAATCTAACTAGCAAACAACAAGAAGAGAGAAAAAAAGAAGTGGAAAAAATTAGCGCAGTAAGAAACAAAGGGAAAAGAGCATGGTTGTACAATGGTAAAGCAGTTATTGCAATGTTTGGGCCTCATGACAAAGTAGGGCCGCAATTTGGCAGTAAAGAAAAAACAATTAATTCTATAATAGGGAGGAAAACAACGGGATCAACATGGATGAAAAGAGGTGAAGACTCAAATTTGAGTCTTGCATGCCAAGCCGTTTAGCAATCAAATCCTACCCAAGTCTACCTAAGTCTAGTTTGTTGGCACTGTAGAGGTTACCCTTGGAGGAGGGGACCTAGGTTAGGACCTATTGCAGAAGCTAGAGACATAATTTGTCTCACAGAAACTCATGAACATGATGGTTGTAAAACTCCTATGTTTGATGGTTATTTGAAATTAGCAATTTGGAACGAAGCAACAGAAAATGGCAAAGGGTATGGAGGAACACTGGTTTTAGTGAAAAAAAAAGAAGGTCGTCACAATCAGTTTATGAAAGAAAATACAAATAAACAATATTTATGGTTCAAAAGAAGAGGGAATGAGAACCACATAAGAATTGCAGTATGTTATTTTGCACCTCAAGTCTCAAAAACTTACAAAAATAAGGGGCTAGATAGCAAAGACCCTTATGCAACTTTAAAGCAAGATATTGATGTATATTCTCAGCAGGGAGAAGTTATTTTAGTGGGAGATTTCAATGCTAGAACAACAAATCAACAAGCTAGTATTTTTTGTTGCAAAGAGGATCACAATCCTATCTGGCTCATTGAAGAGGAGAATCCCCAATGGTTGAGATGTTCAGAAGATGAAAAAGTTAGCAATCATTTTGGAGAGGAGTTGCTCACATTGTGTGGTGCTTTCAACTTAATTATCTGCAATGGTCTAGATAAATGGAAAAAGTTTGGGAAGTTCACTTGCAACACATACAATGGGGCAAGTGTTGTTGACTACATTATTTGTTCACAAGGCTTGATAGAAAGGATAGATGAAGTTAAGATTGGCGAGCATATGTGGGACTTAAAATCAGACCATAACCCAATTTATATAAAGCTATCTTGGTTAGAGGTAAGTCAACATAGGAGGAAAACCCAATGTTCTCAGCAATCGATATCAAGGGGCAAAATTCTTCTAACACAAGAAAATTTCACTATCTTCAAAACAATGTTGGAGAGATCAATTCAGAAAGAGAAGAGTGGTTCCCAAAGCCTCAATTGTCATGAGCTAACAAATATATTTAGAGTGCACTTGAAAAGTACAAAAGAGCAAAAAATAGGAAATCTAAATCAAATTGTTTTCTTGTAAATGCTTGGTTCGATGAGGAATGCAAAATGGCAAGGAAAACCTTGAAAAAGGCAGGCGAGGAGAAGATGAATGTAAAGTTATATAAGCATATTTTAAAAAAGAAAAAAGATGAGTTCATGCAAACAAGGCGAGAAGAGTTAATATATCTAGGCAAGAATCACCCAAAGCGTTTTTGGCAAGAACTTCAATCAAGGAAGAAGCAAATTGAAAATAATATTACAGCTAATCAATGGTTTGACTATGCAAGACAACTCTATGAGAAAGAATCAGAGGAGAAGCCTCCTCCTAGGATCAACACAACCACAAAGATTTTCACATTACAAGAAGTAGAGACAGGAATTAAAAAGTTGAAAATAGGAAAGGCAAAGGACTTGGTTGAACTTCAAGCATAATATCTAAAGTGGGGAATGAACATTCTTGCACCACACATCATGGAAATATTCAACGTCATTTGACAAGGATTCCCAAGAGATTGGACAACTAGTCAAACAATACCCCTTTTTAAAAGTGGAGACATTAATAATCCTTCCAACTATAGAACCATTATGATCAATCCTTTGTTTGAATAACTCTTCAACAGCATGGTGGAAAATAGAATCAGTGAGTGGGCGGAAGTCAAAGAAAAGAGGGCAAAAGGGCAAGCAAGTTTTAGGCCGAAACATTCTACAGTAGATCATGGTATCACGCTGAAACACATTATAAAAAAGGTTTGGGAGGCCAAAGAAGTATTTTGTTGCTTTGTTGACTTCAAAAAGGCATTTGACACAATCCCTAGAGATAAGTTGTGGAGTTGAATGGAAAAACTTGAAATTCCTTTGCATTATAGAGTTGTTGTCCATAGGCTTTACGAAGAGGTGAAAGTCAAAATTAGAACTTCAACAGGCATTTCAAAAAGCTTTAGAAGTGACATCGAAGTTGAGCAAGGTTGTCCTTTATCCCCTACTCTTTTTGGTCTATATATTGATAAATTGGAAAAGTGGTTAAATCTGCAAGGTGGGGATGGTGTTTGCTTGGGGGAGTTTGTGATAAAGCTTCTTTTATATGCTGATGACCTTGTATTGATTTTTAAATCAGCCCAGGGATTGCAAAGGCACTTATATGCCCTTGAGCATTTTTGTAAAGCAGCGGGGATGCAAGTCAATACCAGCAAGACCAAAATAATGATTTTCTCAAATAAAAAGAAGCAGAGTCAGCATGTGTTCTTCTTTGAAGGCAACATATGAAGAAGTAAAGGAATACAAGTACCTCAGGATCGATTTCAACAAGCTTAATTGGGAGCACTACAAAAAGAAGAGAATTTTAGGAGGGTGAAAAGCATTATATGTCCTTCAAAACAGATGTAGGGAGGCAGTGTTATGGGATTGGAAAACAATTAAAGTGCTTTTTGGGCTCCTAGTTTGTCCAATGATATTAGATGGGTGTGAATTGTGGGCTAGCAACATCCCTGTTTCAAAATGGAAGCAATTTGAGAAAATCCAAAAACGCTTGATCATGAGCAAGTTTAAAATAAATAAAAAAATTGGTTTCTTATGAGATAATGCTGAGTGAAACAAGGGAAACTTCCATCGAAGCAATTGCATGGTGCGTCTCATAAGATATCTTCAGAGAATTGAACAAATGGGAAAAGGTAGATGGCCTAAAGTTATCTTCAATGACGGAATGAGTGAAAGAAAGAAACCATGGATGTGAGAAAACAACAAATGGATGCAAAAATGGAACATTTACATCAATGTGTGTCCCACAAATACCAAGGATTTGAAGAGTTATGTTATGGAGAAGTTTCATGAGCATATATGGGGAAAAGAGTTGGGTAGAAAGACGAAGTACTATGTTCAATAATTCAACCCCACGTGTGATCTCCAACAAAAAGAGTACATTGGAGCTAGCATTCCATGGAGAGCAAAGATTCTTATTGCTCAATTAAGAACTAACTCGCATCAATTACGGTGCAAAACAGGTCGGTGGAAAAGACCTAAAGAAGTTTGGGAAGAGCGGGTGTGTACTTTTTGCACTTCTGGGACAATGGAATTAGAAAAACATTTCATTTTGGAATGTGATGCTTTCAGAGACATCAAAGACAATTACAACAACATGTTAACTTCGGTTCCTTGGCATTGTCTTTCAGTGAGGAGACCCTTAGAAGGTTGGGTCAGCTCATCATTAATTTGAATAATAAGAGGATTGAATTGCAAAAGGCAAAAAGCAAGGAAGCTAGTGGTCCCATAGACTATAGCTAGTCTCGTGGACGTTAAAATTTCATTCATTCACTCATTATCCTGATGCCATGTAGCCCTGAATAAGCAACTCCTAATCTATGATTCTGTGTAGACTAGATTCAGAAACTTCTGAATATCTAATGCAAACAAACCAAGTAACCAGCAAGCAGCGCCTGTAACACGTTTATTCATTCAATTTTACGATGATTCATATTCTTTTACCAGGACAATGAACTATAACATGGGACCAAGAAGTAGAAATTATTTTTAACATCTGAAAGTAACATGAAAATTGATTTACTTATAACCTAGGAAAGACTAATACGGGAATATGCAATGGATTATAATCATGCTTCAAGTTTTGGAGCGAATTTCAGCAAATCTAATGGGGCTACCTGTAAGCATTTTAAACATGTGCAGCACTGGTACTCCAAAGATTATCGCTATCATGTCGAACCCCTTTAGCACTTGATTCAAAAATTAGCTTTCCCGCACATATCTAAATGTGAGATTTATTCTCAAACCTGGCAGTTTCATCCGTTTGGGAACTGAATGTTCCCAATCCCTTTGGGTATAACCTTTCATTACAAAAAGTGAACCATGCTTGAGCATAAAGGAGTATCGGTCTTTATAAACTTGTGAAACTTGTGAATGGCTGTCTCCCCTGTTTGTTTTCAACTTTTCAAATACGTTAACAGTGTTTGACTGAAACGCCCTCTTTGTGCATAGGGGGACTGTTGATACTGCAGACATTTGGGCTATAGTCCCCTGAACTTCTGACTCACTATGTTTGATCTTTTTATCTTCTTTGGTTTCAACGCCATTGTTTAATGCCTGAACACCCTCCCCTTTTGATATCTTTGTTTTTTTCTTCCGCAACAAGAATTCACGTTCTGCACCAAATGTTACAGAGGCAATTGTAGGAGTCGGACCATACAAGACTTCATTATCAGAGTGCCAACCAACATAGTCACCCCCATGTTTGTATCTGTTTAGTAACAAACTGTTGAAAGTACTTCCTGGAAGTGCCTCGTGAACCTGCGCATGAAACTAATTAATCAATATGTTCAAAAACCTTACATTGAGTGAAGTTCCTATTCAATAAGAAGAAAACCAACTCATGAGATTTAAACTCTCTAATCAATCACCGTTTATTCCAATGACATTGGTACACACATGAGACAATCCAATATACAGGTTTAATTCCAGGCAACTAAAAATGGCTCCTCTGAAAAATATAACTTTATCATGGCAAGGAACAACTTACAGCCTGTAGAATATCTTTGAGTGGAGGATAGTCATCCCATGAATGAATGACAGGCTCATACCCACTGTATTTATATGCTGGCAAGCCACTTTTGGATACATAGCATGTCTCTCTTGGCTGCACACACATTCCATTAACCAACATTGGATATAGAACAAAATAAGATGGGAAAAGGTCAATGGACATGAAATGATAGCTGCACAGCAATTACAAAAGCATGCAGAATTATTTCCGTTAGCTAATGAAATGCAGCAGTGACTTGATCACCCACATGGTAAGCACAAAAAGAACTTCTTGAACATATCTTCAAAAAACAAAACAAGCACAGTGATTTAGATGCATTTACATTGATTTAATACAAGGTGTTTGAACGAATGCAACATGATGTGAACCTGGACAAATATTTCATAGAATATACAAGCAAATGAAGCATTATAGATGGAAGAATATTTATGGACCCATTACATTGATGTCAAGGAACACAAATGATGGGAAAGCAGACCCTGAGAAAAGGAAATGTGCATATGAACAGTGGTCCCAATTCTACGAGCAAGCAAAAAGCAAAAGAGTGGAAAAGAATTTCCATGTCAAAGGCAAAAATTCGCACTTAAGGAAACCATGATGTGAGCAGAGAGCGGAGAGCCAAAGAGAGTGAACAAGATAGAAAGAAAATGGAAGGAAATACAAGCTACTCTATGTTAGATGGCTTTAAAGAAATGTAGAAATCAAGGTTACTTGGGAGCGGGTGCGAAAATGGAGAGCGGGAGCGACATTTTCAAAAGCTCCCGGTTTGGGAGCGAATCCTGGAGCCATTTTTATATATATATATATATTGATGCATATATGTCAACAAAAACATGTAGAATGATGAATTAAATATAAAAAACATAGATTGAACCATATAACAACAATCATCTAGAAGTTATAATCGTCATCAACCACGTCCACAAGTTAGTAACATACAACATATTGAGTCTCATGAATCATGATTCATCAATCTTAAAGTTTGAAGCTTTCAAAATTCAATATATAACATTTATCATCATTGATCACCAAAGTTGCACTTGTAAGCTAAGTGTAATCATGTTAAAATTGGCAACTAGGGTCAAACTCCATGTGGGTCATCTTATTAATGGAAGCTCATATTTTTCATGGATCCCTCTCATCGAGAGATGTAGGATTGATCTAAAGATCATCCGATTCCGATAAGTATTCATGGAGATATGAATTTATTTGTGTTATGGGACAATTCGTCAAAGTCGGCCAGCAACCAAATAAACCCCACTTGTGCTCAACGTTTTAATATAAATAGAGGTGGCCTTCAAGTCATTTCAACACACTTGGAATCTCTTCCTCTCTACTTGTCTTTGGGTTTCAATAGGAGGAAGGATCCTAACGGATAACGTTGCCCTAATCCAAAGGGCAGAAGCTGAAACTAACAGAAAAAACCGGAACTGTCAGAACTGTCGAGAACAGCCGAAACTGCTGGGAACAGCCAGAACTGCCGGGAACTATCAGAACTGTCGAGAAAAGCCAGAACTGCCAGGAACTATCGGAACTGGCGGCAAAAGCCGGAACTGTCGGAATTGCCGAAACTGTCGGAACTGTCGAGAATCTCCGGAACTGTCAGGAACAGCCAAAATTGCCGGAACAACCGGGAACGCTGACGCAGAGGGCAGATGCCAGAACAGCGAGGAACTAGCGGGAAAAGTCGGAACTGTCGGGAATAGCCAGAACCGCCAAAACTGCTGGGAACAACCGAAATTGCCGAAACTACCGGAACAGCGTGAGCATCTGTCTTCGAAGAAGAGCAACATGCAAGGGACAACTAACTAACATTGGGACAGTTGTATGGTACTTAGCAGCAAATACACCAAGCATGCAATATTACAACTAGCATGCAACAACAAGCATGCTAAGGACAACAAGCATGCTAGGGACAACAAGCAAACAAGATGCAGCCAACACATAGGTGTTAAAATGGGCAACTAGGGCCAAACTCCATGTGGGTCATCTTATTTATGGCAACTGATATTTTTCTTGGATCTCTCTCATCGAGGTGTAGGATTGATCTAAAGATCATCCGACTCCAATAAGTATTCATGGAGTTATGAATTTATTTGCGTTATAAGACAATTCGTCAAGGTCGGCCAGCAACCAAATAAACCCCACATGTGCTCAACGTTTTAGTATAAATAGAGGTGGCCTTCAAGTCATTTCAACACACTTGGGATCTCTTTCTCTCTCTACTTGTCTTTGGGTTTTAGTAAGAGGAGAGATCCTAAGGAATAACGTTGCCCTGATCCAGAGGGCAGAAAGTCGGAACTGCCGAAAATGCCAGAAAAGCCGGAAAAGCCAAAACTGCCGGAAAAGTCAGAAATGTTGGAAAAGCCGAAACTGCAAGAAAAGTTGGAAAAGCTGAAACTGCCAGAAAAGCTGGAACTGCCGGAAAAGCCGGAACTGCCGGAAGAGCCGGAACTGCCAGAAAAACCGGAACTGCCGAAAAAGCCGGAACTACCAGAAAAAGTCGGAAATGTCGGAACTGCCGAAAAAGTCGGAACTGCGGGAACTGCCAGAAAAGCCGGAAAAACCGGAAAATCCAGAAATGCTGGAAATGCCAGAACTGCCGGAAAAGCCGGAACTATCGGGACAGTCCGAATTGCCAGGAACTGCCGGGAACGGCCGGAACTGTCGACACTGCCGGAAACTACCGAAACAGCGGGAGCATTTGTCTCCGAAGGAGAGCAACATGCAAGGGACAGCTAACTAACATTGGGACAGTTGTATGGTACTTAGCAGCAAATACACCAAGCATGCAATGTTACAGCTAGCATGCAAGGGACGACTAGCATGCAACAACAAGCATGCCAGGGACAACAAGGAAGCAAGGTGCAGCCAACACATAGGTCAGGATGGCAACATGGTGCAGCAATGGCACATAATGCAGTACAGTGATGGGTACAGTCATGATTAAAGAAGCGTGATGAGATGCGGCATAGTGATGATGGGTGCAGCATGGTGCAGCGCGGTGAGGTGTAGCATGATGACGAAATGCAACACAACTATACGTGAAGGAGTCACCTTGGAGAATTAGTTGAAGCAGCATGTCTTCAACTGATCTCATGTATCATCTTCTTAGAGATGATCTATGCTCTTATCTAAATAAGTCAAAGTGTTGACTTCTGTTGTAAACGTACTCTCTCTCTCTCTCTCTGTTGAACTATTGAAGGACATATAAGAAGAAATGATCAAGGGTTCCCCACATTGGGGTTTGTCCCTGGCTAGCGCCACATCTTGTGTCCTCTTGCCTTGGCTTGTCTTCTACGATTTATGTTTATGTTCTATCTGCAGTTTACTTTAATGCTGATGTGATTGCTAATCTGGAAAAGATATGGAGCTAACTGTAAAAATTGAAATAAATTGCTCTAAGATAGAACATACCTAAAATTAACAATAGGTCAGTATGGCAACATGCTGCAACAATGACACATAATGCAATACAATAATGGGTACTGTCATGATTAATGAAGTGCGATGAGATGCAGCATAGTGATGATGGGGGCAGCGCGGTGAGGTGTAGCATGATGACGAAATGAAGCACAACAATAGGTGAAGGAGTCACCTTGGAGAATAAGTTGAAGCAGCTTGTCTTCAACTGATCTCATGTATCATCTTCTTAGAGATGATCTATGCTCTTATCTAGATAATTCAAAGTGTTGACTTCTATTGTAAATGTACTATCTCTCTCTCTCTGCTGAACTATTGAAGAACATATAAGAAGAATTGATCAAGGGTTTCCCCACATTGGGGTTTGTCCCTGGCTAGCGTCACATCTTGTGTCCTCTTGTCTTGGCTTGTTTTCTGCGATTTATGTTTATGTTCTATCTGCAGTTTACTTTAATGTTGATGTGATTGCTAATCTGGAAAAGATTTTGAGCTAACTGTGAAAATTGAAATAAATTGCTCTAAGCATAGAACATACCTAAAATTAACATGGCATCGGAGCTGAGATGAAGACAATGACCAAGCAAGAGTGAGAGCAATCACCGAAGACAGTTGGGAAAGGAGAAAAAGATCAATGGATTCCTCATCCCTCTTCAAATTCACTAAGGGTGAAGTCGAAGCAGAAAATATTATCAGAATGGCATAGCATAAGTTTCTGATGGCCTACCTAAAGATGACTTCAATGGGAAGTCCGGATCTAAGGGTGAAAGGAAACGCAGATGGCTTGGTTGTAATAAGTTCGGCCATTATGCGAAGGAGTGTGAGGTAGGGACACATCACTTGATGATGATAAAAATCACTCTAGGGACATCTTCAATGATCAAAGGAATGACCGGTAATGCAGGTCATCAAGGAAATGGTCGACTCTTCAAAGAAAGCAAGGAACCCCAGGTATGAAGAATCAAATGTTGTTTCTGATAAGATAAAGAAGCATTATCTTGTATTGGCCCTCTCCTTCAGATTCTTTGGGAATCTGGCTTATTGATCGTAGTGCTTCAAGGCACCTCATCAGATAGAAGGGTGATCTCTCGAATTTGGTAGAGACGGAAACAACCATGGGATTATACTTGGAGTCGATGCCACCTATCTCGGAAATGGTGTAGGGAATGTTACCCCTCAATTGAATGAGGGTAACTCTATTCATTTTCAAGAATCTCTTTTATGTACATAATCGCAAGAAGAACGTGGTGTCCATCTCGGAAATGGAAGTCAACGGTTTCAGGGTGGCATTCATCGATGGAAAGGTACGTGTTAAAAAATAAAATTTTCAAAGATGTTTTTTCTCATGGGTTCAAGGTTGGCAATTTGTATCAAGTTACAGGATGGTCCATTGGGGATCATGTCAATTGACATATCGCATCTATAACACCGGAGGTCTACCTATGGGGCCCTACCCGATGCAAGTCAGATGGTGATAGGGATGCCTGAATTCAAGAAGAGCATGAAGGTACATGTCTGAGATGTACCGAAGGAAAATCTTATAAGGGGACCATTCCCCTCATGCAGCAGGTCCACAAGTTTGGAACAACCCGAGGAGTTTGAGATTGATGATCAGGAATCTCAAGTATGCAGGTGGAAGAAATCCCTCTATGGCTTGAAGCAAAACTCCCCCGGCGTAGTATGAGAGGATTGATAGCTGTCAGATGAAGCTGAGATTCACTAAGAGTGAAGTCGATCCAAACCATTGTTTGAAGGTTGTGGATGATAGACCTCTCATACCAGCGCCTTATGAGGACGACCTATTTTTGACGGGTGCAAACCCTCTCATTTGTAGAAGTAAGCGGGAGTTGGATTCCGGATGTGGAATGATAAACTGCAACACTGTGACTACCTCGAGGATCTTAACTTTCAGAAATTATATGGTAGTGATGTTAGAGCAGATTTGGGAAATGCCTCTGAGTTTCATAAACTCATTCGCATTGATGTTCTTGGTGAACTTCTGTCCGGATATATGTTTTTTAGTTAGCATGGTGAGCTCATATTTGGTTGAGTCTCACTAGATTGGTGCCAAGAATCTTTTGAGATATCTTCGGGGCACAATCTCTCATGGATTGAGATACACTACCAGAAATATGAAACTGCATGATTATTCGAATGCTGACTGGACAAGCAGTGTGGAGGATCACTAGAGCACTTCTCAATGCTAGTTCTCTTTGGATTCTGCTTCGATATCATGGATGAGTAGGAGCAGAAGTCGATTGCTATAAGCACCGCCGAGACCAAATACATAGCTACGAGTATGATCTCGTGTGAAGCTGCATGGTTGCAGAAACTCTTAAGTGAGTTGTTTGTACACATGATGAATACCACTGTGATTCTTTGTGACAACCAGAGGGGGGATTCGATTATTAAGGAATCCTGTATTCGATGATTGCTCCAACAGATAGACATCAGATACTGCCTTATCTGGGATACGGTAAGTCGATGAGCGAGGAGGCTCCATCGCATTAAGACTAATGTACAGGTCGCAGAAATTTTGTCAAAGCCCCGAGGAAAAGTCAAATTTGTGACTTTCCCGAACGACTTGGAGTCGTTGAGAGACCTTCTTATAAGGGTCCTGCATGTTGCATGCATTGAGCTCTGGGAGCTCTAGGGGGCTTGGGGTACTTACTGGAGCAACATACGACCACAGGGCAACTCACCCTCCCCTGGTGGTGCGCTATGTACAAGACAACATGTTCAACCTTCCCCTGTGATACCCCGTGGCGACTGTGGAACAGGATGATTAGTTCTCTTGTGGGCTGGGATGATTAGTTCTCCTGTGGAAACTATGGAACAGGATGATTAGTTCTCCTGTGGGCCAAGATGATTAGTTCTCCCGTGGCAAATGTGGAACATGATGATTAGTTCTCATGTGGGCTGGGATGATTAGTTCTCCCATGGCAATTGTGGAACACGATGATTAGTTCTCCTGTGGACCGGGATGATTAGTTCTCCCGTGCCAACTATGGAACAGGATGATTAGTTCTCCTATGGGCCGGGATGATTAGTTCTCCCGTGGCAACTGTGGAACAGGATAATTAGTTCTCCTATGGGCCGGGATGATTAGTTCTCCCGTGGCACTGTGGTACAGGATGATTAGTTCTCCCGTGGCAACTGTGAAACAGGATGATTAGTTCTCCTATGGGCCGGGATGATTACTTCTCCTATGGCGACTGTGGGGCAGGATGATTCGTTCTCCTGTGGACAGGATGATTAGTTCTCTTGTCGAGGCATCCTACCCATGCAGTTTGGGACTCATGGGAAGTACCTCTCATCTGATCAATGAGTAAGGAAATGGGGTTAGGGACCATAGTAGTACTATTGATGGACGCATCAATGTATCTAGCGTACTCCCTATGCTAAGATGACCTCCATTGATCTGGGATCAATGAAGCTGATCTGGGATCAGTATGAGTGGTTTGAGATACTCTCTTGTGATATTAATCTAGGATCAATAAACTGACTTCGGGCCAGTAAGAGTGAGGTGACACACTCTCTTCAGATGAAACTGACTTCGGGTCAATAGAGAATGGTATGAGACATTCTTGATCAATTCTTCTTCTTCATGGTTCAGCAGAGCAGAGCAGTGCAGGGCACTAATGGCAGAGATAGTACAGTCGGACATATGGATCAGCGGATGGAGTTCTCCCTAGTTGAGAGGGAGTGTTAAAATTGGCAACTAGGGCCAAACTCCATGTGGGTCATCTTATTAATGGAAGCTAATATTTTTCTTGGATCCCTCTCATCGAGAGGTATAGGATTGATCTAAAGATCATCCGATTCCAATAAGTATTCATGGAGATATGAATTTATTTGTGTTACGGGACAATTCGTCAAGGTCGGCCAGCAACCAAATAAACCCCACTTGTGCTCAACATTTTAGTATAAATAAAGGTGGCCTTCAAGTCATTTCAACACACTTGGGATCTCTTCCTCTCTACTTGTTTTTGGGTTTTAGTAGGAGGAGGGATCCTGAGGGATAACGCTGCCCTAATCCAGAGGGCAGAAGCCGGAACTACCAAGAAAAGCCGAAACTGTCGGAACTGTCGAGAAATGTCGGAACTGCAAGAACTGCCAGGAACTGTCGGAACTACTGGGAATAGCCAAAACTGTCGGAACTGCCGAGGACTGCTGGAACTGCTGAGAAACGCCGAAACTGCCGAGAAAAGCCGGAACTGCCAGGAACTATCAAAACTGTTGGGAAAAGCCGGAACTGCCGGAATTGCCGGAACTGTCGGGAATAGCCGAAACTACCGAGAACAGCGAGAATTGCCGGAACAGCTGAGAAAGCTGACGCAGAGGGCAGATGCCGGAACTGCCGGAACTGCCGAGAATAACTGGAATTGCCGGAACTGTCGGAACTGCTGGGAACAGCCAAAATTGCCGAAACTACCGGAACAGCTTGAGCATCTGTCTCCAAAGGAGAGCAGCATGCAAGGGACAACCAACTAACATTGGGACAGTTGTAGGGTACTTAGCAGCAAATACACCAAGCATGCAATGTTACAGCTAGCATGCAAGGGACAGCTAGCATGCTAAGGACAACAAGCATGCTAGGGACAACAAGCAAGCAAGGGACAACAAGAAAACAAGATGCAGCCAACACATAGGTAAGTATGGCAACATGGTGCAACAATGACACAATGCAATACAGTAATGGGTACAACCATGATTAATAAAGCGTGATGAGATGCAGCATAGTGATGATGGGTGCAGCACGGTGAGGTGCAGCATGATGACGAAATGAAGCACAACGATAGGTGAAGGAGTCACCTTGGAGAATCAGTTGAAGCAGCATGTCTTCAACTGATCTCATCTATCATCTTCGTAGAGATGATCTATGCTCTTATCTAGATAAGTCAAAGTGTTGACTTTTGTTGTAAATGTACTATCTCTCTCTCTGCTGAACTATTGAAGAACATATAAGAAGAATTGATCAAGGGTTTCCCCACATTGGGGTTTGTCCTTGGCTAGCGCCACATCTTGTGTCCTCTTGTCTTGGCTTGTCTTCTACGATTTATGTTTATGTTTTGTCTGCAGTTTACTTTAATGCTGATGTGATTGCTAATTTGGAAAAGATTTTGAGCTAACTGTGAAAATTGAAATAAATTGCTCTAAACATAGAACATACCTAAAATTAACAAATCATTACAACAAATAATATCTAACATGAAATGAAATGTTATAAAATGAAATGAAACAAAACAACTTTCAATTTTCACAAAGCATCATATTCATAATTCTTTACCAATGAGTTATAATTGCCAACTTCAAACTTAAATTGTCATATATTGTTTACAAAATATATCATAATAAATATGAAAGAGTCAACACTTATAAAAACTACTAGAAACTAGAAAAGACAAGTAAATCTATCATGTACATCTTCCTCTTGCCACCACGAATAATGTTTAATTTCTGAGTAGGTCGTGGTGGTCTTCTAGGAGTCTCCTCCTGCACAGTCCCATGACCAAAACCAAAAGGCACATGCCCTCCACGTGAGGATGTACATGGAGGCGGCGACAACAAAGGAACAAGACTTGGAACTCGAGCACTGCTACTGGATGGTGGGGGTGGCATGGTTGTTGCTTCATCTTCCTTTCTCATAAGTTTTTGCTTCTAGTTCTTCAAGATGTGTAGTGCCATCCTCCAATTTTTTTTCCTCTGGGTGGTTGTCCCAAATTTTATATGTTGGATCCTCATAAGCCCGATCACAGTGATGACTCGACAACCTCAAGTTATAGTGCACATAAACCAAGCTTTCTACCCGGTTTTCATTGAGTCTATTTCTTCTCACATTATGTATGAAGTTGTAGGTGCTCCAACACCTCTCTGCAGAAGAAGTATTTACAACCTGTGAGAGAACTTTTTTTGCCAGTTTTGGCAAAAGTCCCTAGCCGCCATATGCTCCCCACCATGTGAGAGCATCAAATCTATTTCTATCTTCCATTGCATGGAAAGAACCAAACAAACCAGTGCAACTGAAGTATTTGCCTATTTCAAGACGCAGATTAGCACATTCCTCCCTGTCAAGTATCAACTTGTTTAATGGTTGCAAATATACTGTAGATACCTCTTGATCTATATGGGGTTTGACCCTAACCCCACCCCTAGGTGCAGGTTGGCCCAAACAAGATGGAGAGTAGTATTTTGGCATAAGGATATACGCCAAGGCATGAAGTGGAACATTAAGTTTATTCCACCGTGTACACACACAATTGTGAATCAGTGTATACGAGTTGGGATCATCTTTCTAAACAATATCTTTTATTTACCCCAACATGGTATCCATTTGCTCATACACCTCCCCAATCACTGGTTTATTTGTATCTGCAAAACGAATCATGTGATAAATGGGCTTGGTTAATTCCAATACTTGCCTCACATATGCGCAAAATTGACCATCAAGAACAGTGTCCTCCACTTGTTCAAAACCTTGCTTTTCAGATGCATTTGTAGCTCTTTCCTTTAATACCTGCCAGTGTGGACTTGATACCATGCTAGCCAATGACTCTCTTACCTTCAGAAGGCCACTGAAGGTGAGGTAATAGCTAGAAAATCTAGTCTTCGCAATCTTCAACAGCTCCAATCTTGAGTGGCTGCGGAAAAGCCCATGGGTATTGCTATGATTTGTAATAAATTTTATCATTTGTTTGCCTCTCTTGTACAAATCACCAATCCATTTGTATTGTTGGTTTTTGTTCTTAATAATATCATGCATCAAAAGGTTCATTGTGTGAACCAAACACCCAGACCAAAATATGTTGGGGTATTTATCCTCAATAATTTCTCCCGTTGCCTTACAATTAGCAGCATTATCAGTGATGACATTGTATGGCCCAATACGTTCAATTGTTTCAAGTAATGGTTCTGCAATGTTGATGCCGGTCTTGAACTTGTCTGAGTAATCATATGTTGAAAGAAAGATGGCACCACTAACAAACACAGCAAGAACACTTATCAATGGCTTGTCTTTTATATTTGTCCATCCATCAGATATAATGGACACCCCATGCTCAATCCAAGAATTTGTCATTCTACTCAAAGAATGTGATATTTTTGCTTTTTCATGATCAAGTCCAATGGTTCTAGCCTTGTCATACCTAGGGCTCTTGTATCCTTTAGGGGCATCATTTATGGCAGAAACCATTTCATGCCAATAAGGTGAGCGAAGAACATTGAATGGTATCCCACATGCATAGAGAAACCGGTAAACTTTTGAATCCACATTATTCCTACACCCTTCATCAAGGAAATATGATATGGTTCTACACCTTAAAGAGATGTTTGGTGACCCTGTTCCTCCATATCCACTGTCATGGGAGGATGTTGAAGGAGTTCTTTATGCATGTGATTGTGAGCTTGGTTCAAAGAAACCCTTTGATTTTTTCGATTTGTATTGGGCTTCCTCCTCTTCCCTTATGTATTTGACTCTCTCTGTTGCTGACACACCTGTACAAGTTTTGATTCCTATTTGTTTATCTCCATCCCATGGCCTTTTCCGGCAGAGGTGCTTTCTGGCATAGGTGTAGGAACATGTGTAATTATTGTTGCAATGGAGGCAACGAAATTTAGTGGTTTTGCCCCCTTTCCCTGCTTCAGGCCTAGTAACATATTTTCACAATGGGGTTTGGTCTTGTTTAGTTTTTTGAGCTGAATCATGTTCACTCTCCTCCAGTGCCTCCTCACCAAGGTACTCCTCTCCGGGGTTTTCATCAAATCCACTATAACCCACTTCTTCATCCCCTTCTTCATGTTCAACCCTCCTTTTTCTACTCTCCAACACCATAATAACCAACAAAAAAAACCAAGAAGAAGAAAATGCCAAGCAATATAACCATGATGTTTTAAATTTGAAGTTTTGAATCTGCAAAAAAATGGAATGGGAATGAGAAATAGAGAAAAAAAAAATATTTATTTATTTAAAAAAAAAATAAAAAATAAAAAAATAAAAAAAAATAAAAATTTGCTAGATTAGAGTGTAGATCCTACCTCTTTGGCCTCCAATCCCAAGCTCCAATCTCCCCTTGCAAGCTCTTCAAACTCCTCCAAGCTCCTCTCCTTGCTTCAAACTCTCTCCAAACTCTCTTGCTCTCTCTCCAAATTCTCTTACTCTCTCTCAATGGGATGAAATGAATAATGGGAGGGGAGAGGATTTATTTATTGCCCCCCTCCCCTTCCCTCTCTCCCTTTTTCCCTCCCTTTCCCTCTCTCTCGGCCACGCAGGCGTCGCTTTCCGCCGATCAGGAGCGACTTTTCCAACTAGGAAGCAGTCAAGAGCGATCGCTCCCCAACCACTCCCCAATTGGAAAAGTTGCTCCCGACCGGAGCGCAAATTGGGAGCGAGATCGAGGGGGGGGGCGCTCCCCCACAACCCTAGTAGGAATACATTACGTTACACCATTTGGGCTTAAAACAACTTGACCAAGTCAAACATTGGTAATAAGAAATATAACATAATGTCCAAAATACATTATCATCGTTTCCTCCCGCTTAGAGGAAACTGTCAATAATATCTAATGATTAGTAGCAGTCAATCACTGCACATGGGACTACCAACCATGTGAGTGCTTGGTTGTCCATGTGTACCTTAATAACGAATAACAATTCTTTGACAATCCATGATATTTTGGTGTATCCAAAAATATGCTTCAAGACTTATCATCCATGCACCTAATTTTTCTCCACCGTGTGTGCCGTCAAAGTGCAATAAAGCGGTCTTTGTGCCCAGCTTAAGACCAAGTGGAATGGCCATAGGAGTTTATTGTTGTGTGGCTCTTAGTAATTGTTATACAATGAACTGTTGTTCCATTAACCGTTGGAACATGGACATCATATTGTGCATCATCTTTGCTTGGAACTCGATCCACTGTTGTCACCGATCTTGAAGCTCGTTAGCCAAGAGTTGGTCCTCAATCACCGTGTTCAGCAAAATTGAAGCTTCAAGTTCAAAGCAGTGAAACATGAATCTCCGATCACTCACGATTAATCGTGAGTCAAACTCTGCTCTTCCCTCAAACGATCTGATTCAACTCTGGGCAAGTCAAACTCGCGTTGACCGAGTTTGACTCGTGGTCAACATGAGTTTGACTTGCAACTCACCAATTAATTGTGATTTAGGCGACTGAGGCGATTTTCAGCGCTCAACTCGACGAGCACAGGTTTTAACTTTTAGGGTTTCCGCATTTTTCCCTGCATGGTTTAGTTAGGTTAAAAATTAAACGTCAGTGCGCAACTCACTTCTCACTACTCATGCCCGCAACTCATACACCGAGAAGGTAATAGAGGCATGGTTTCAGTTTCAGTTTACTCTACGCAATAGAGTCGTAGTGTAATAGAGGCGTAGTGTGCAGTGTGCTCCAGTGTTAGCTTCAGTGTGTGCTCTGTTAGATATTTCAGTACCAAACCATTATCGTAACACTTCAGTAGCGATCAAGAGATTTCAGTTACTATTTTTTTCACTGATTAGTATGCAGTATTTTATAAACTTTTAGACACAGATGCTTCTGGTTCTATGTAGTCAATAGTTAGGAGTCAGGACTCAGTACTTTGGATCATGTTTGGACTCATAACATATATGAGATACTTATCCATTCATGATATTTTGGACATCTATTGATATTATGCATTGTTTGGACATGGCCTTATTGATTATCAATGAAAAATATTTTTTAATTCAATATGTGTATATCTTTATTTTTTGAATTGACCGATTTTTCCCAATCCGATTAAAACTTTTCACTCTTTTGCCTTGCCAATTTATTGTCGATTCCGAGTCTGGTAACATTGGTTCAAAGTCCATCAAACTTCAAAGTAAATTGAATTTGTTTGTTCCTATTCGCCAAGCATCGAGCCAAATATCAAGCCAACTGATTGGGCAAAAAAATTTGTTGGAATTGATTGGAATTCACCTGGATCATATTTGTTGGGGTTCATTTCTAAAAATATTATTAAAAACAAAAAAACCCTAATTCTCTAATACGCAGTTCCAACTCATGTTCATTTCCATCTAATTGCAAATCGCAGCCTGTTAAACAGTAGAATTAGACTGAGCCAACATCAATTCCAATGTCTTATAGTTTCACCCTTCCAATTCAATTATATCAAAGTTCAAAAAATAATATTAAAAATGTAGAAACTTAATCAAGATTCAAATGACACCTCAAAAATTCACTGTTGAGGGATAACAATATGTAAAGGATGGGGCTGACCTTGTATGCCTTTTATGCCATCATAACTTTACTGGATCCTTAACAAGAGCAGTGGATCACCTTTTTGATATCAATGATAGCACTGGAGGTGGTGTGGAGGGATGCCCAGTAAACTCTGTAGAGCAGAAAACAGCAATGGAAAAAGACTACGACAAGTCAAAATCAAAAAAAGGAAAAAGAGAATGAAGAGGCAGTGGGTTTAGGCGAGATGTGTCTTATTAAACCCTCATCCCATCTTTCACCTCAACCATCTGCGACTCTAGCACCTTTGTCCCAATAAAAATCAGTGAAACAGTGAAATTAAAATCAATTTGGAAACATGTAGAAAAATAGGTTATTGTCGAATTATTCATGCATGTACAATCCTAATTAATGTGGCCACAAGCCTGTATTTCCAAAATGCATGTTGCGTTTGCCAAGGGGTATGTTCCTCCCTGAATCTGAGGCTCTAAGGACCACTCTGCTAAAGAAAACAAAGGGAAAAGTGACAGAGAGGTAGATGATATCAAACAACCTTGAAAAATTACAAGTTGCACAATTCTCAGTAATGGTTGATAAGATTTCCCTCATCATCCGGTTGGAAAATGTAACTATGTTCGGTCTTCATTAATGTACTTGAGTCATCATGTAATGTACTTGTCAAATGAATAAATAAAAGAAAATTTTATTATTATTATTGTGACTTATTAAAGCATGGGTTTCATGCTTGGGTCACCTTGTTTTAGGTCAAAGTCCCCTTGAGGACTTCTAGGACTTATTCTGAGCGAAAAGAGTTATTGTACTTTTAAAGAGACCCTTCTTGGGCTTTTGAATCATGTAAAAAAGTCAAGTATTGAGTCAAATATGATTTATGTATCCTCCACACCATGTCGGCCTAGAAGAAGATCAAGTCAGCCTAAGGACCCTATTCAACCTCACATGGAGCCTATAAATACAAGCTCATCGAATTCATTTGAAGCATTATTCTCTCACACAAATTCAATATCTCTTGTAGCTGGGAAAAGGTGTGAAGTTCTCTTGTAGCTAGGAAAAAGTGCGAAGTCTGTTGTCGGGAAGCCGAAATGAATGCGAGTTTGGGAAAATCTAAGGAGAAAAGAAAAGTCGAAATTTTGGTGCCTCTCTCTCTCTGTTTCGTGCTTTGGATTGGGAGATCAAACTCTCTTAAGTTTCGTTGTTGCTGGAAGTTGCCTGTTGCCGAAAGCTGCTGCCTAGTCGAAGTTGCTGGAAGGGGTCGAAGATCTGGGAGGCTGACTTGGTGTGGAGGGAAAGTCTAATCTTGGTCTACAGTGAAGAGTCTCAAAGAATAGTATTGAAAGGAAGAATTATCTTGACTGGGTTAACCCCTTAAGGGGGGTTTTTCCCTGGCATAGTACCTATATCTTGTGTCTCTTGTTTTGTGATCTTCATACACACATAATATGGTAATTGCTTAACGAAAGACAAGATAATAAAGAAGTAAAAGAAGCCAACACACTCAAGTAATTATCAAGAAAGGAGAATCAAACCCTAATATAATTGCTTTGATTTTCCAACATGGTATCGGAGCTAAGGTCAAGAAGAGTCGAAGATCACTTTGTTGGCATAGATTCTCCCTCTATGATGAACTATATAAGAATAGGTATCAACATTGCTGGAAGCTGGATCAAGAAGGTCATCTATTACTAAAGAGTCAAGGATTCTTGGCTGCTCTTACAAGTTCTCTTACTGATGACAATGCATGGATCATTGATAGTAGAACATCAAGACACATGACAGGTGAAAGTAAACAACTTCATACACTATCAAAGGAGCCACTTTCTCATGCAATGGAATTGGGTGACAACAAAAGCTATGTTGTTAGAGGCCTAGGATCAACATTGTTGAAACTGAATAATGGATCGAAGCTGCATGTCAACAACATTCTGTATGTTCTAGGTTTGAAAAAGAGTTTTCTTTCTATTTCTTGTTTAGTAGATAAAGGGGAAAGAATTGCTTTTGTTGATAGCTCGCAACTCATTAAAACCAGAGAGGAATTCACTGCCAACCTCAAGATAGATTCATCTGCGAACAACTGCTTTTCTTGTGGGCTTAGATAGCGAGCAAAGGAGCCATCAACCTAAGTTATCACCAACTTTTGATCCATTAACTCAATGTGATTTATCCCATCCTTGCTACATGTGGTGAGACTACAACTAATACTTCTCGAGGTGGTGTGGACATTAACCATTATGGTGAGAAGTGGGAACCTCTAGAGTGACCTACTTCCTCCATGTGGATTTAATTTCGCCTTCATGCCCCGGCTAATTCCAACTAGGGTGACACTTGGAGAAACCGTGAAATGATGGGACAGGTTGTGTGACATGTTGCCCGTTGAAAATAACAATAAAAACCCTTTTTATTTAGTTGGATTATGAAATTTTCCTAGGAATTGGCCAATTGATTATTGCTTCATTGGACATGGAACCATTTGATTTGGAAATCCATGTTATCAGCTAGAAACCAAATTCTATTGAGAATTGCTTCCAATAGATCCTTCGCTTGGGTTTGTTGCTACAAGTGTTTATTGATGAAAAGAGAATCTCCTACAACTGTGAGATGTCTGGGATGAAGAGAACGAGGCAAATAATGCCTTGAAGGTGCTAGATTCTTTTCTCAAAGTATCTGTAGGAAAAATTAAGAATCACAAATTTCTGATGTGTCCAACAATAGTGGCAAATATGGCCAAAGGCAGTCCACATTAAACATTGGGTGCAGGCCAAGGAATGGGGGGATACTTAGCTCAAAAGCATTGTCACCCACAACCTTGGTGATGGTATAAGGTCCATAGCGGAGTGGCTGAAGCTTCTGATGGGCCCCTGCAAGGCATTCCTTCTACAGATGCAACCAAACCTTGTCTCCCACTTGAAACTTGTGTGGCACCCGGTGTTGATCATGGCATTGTTTATACTTAGTATTGGCATTCTGCAATATATCATGGACCTATTTGTGAATGTGTTGAATTCGTTCAATAAGCTTGGTAGCTTTGTTGGTTTCAGATTGAACATGTGCAAATTTTGCCTGTGTAGTGGTAAGGGGCAGTGCAACATCAATGGGACCTAATGGTTGAAATCCCAGGCCCACCTGAAAGGGGTTGTGACCAATTAAGCTATGGAGTGCTCTGTTGTAGCTGTGTTGAACATAGGACAGACTCTCATTCCATGTGTAAAATATGCGCAAAACATGCATGATCATCCTGTTGACGACCTCTATCTGGCCATCAGTCTGGGGGTTGTGAGCTTAGTGTCCAACAATGACCAGAGTCTCAACTAGAATGCGCTTAGGAACCTACTATCCTGATCTGATATAATGGTCTGCGAGATCCCAAATGTACCACACCCATTCGAAGAAGAGCATGGCAGTGGCTTCTGCTAGGATACTCTTTTTGCAGGCAATCAGGATGGCCATCTTAGAAAATCTATCGAGAACCACAAACACACAGTCATTACCATGCTTGGTAAAAGGAAGGCCACACATATAGTCCATCGAGATGGATTCTCAAGGCCGATTAGGAGTAGGAAGAGGGGTGTACAAGCCTTGCTTCTTAATGGTTGGTTAGGCAATGGCACAACCAGCATAAAGTTTGATATACTTGCAAACATTATGTCGAAGTTTCGTACAATAAAAATGCTTCTGCAATACCGCCACTATCTTCTCCACACCAAAGTGCCTTGTTACCCGACTGTAATGTGCCTCCCAAATCAGCTTGGCACACATGCTTGAACGAACACAAAGGTGTCCCAAATAGCACAACAATGCATCCTGGAGGTGGAAGTTTGAAACTTGCTTGCCTACCATCAACATCTGGTATGTGGCAACGAATTATGAATCAATGTTGTATAGTTGTGGTCATCCAGAGGGGTCTCGTGCCCACAAAAGTTGAGAACGGTGGCGAGTGCCACAATTGCAGGCTAACTGAGGCAATCAGCGACGTGATTGGTGAGACCCTTCTTATATTTAATGTTCAAATGGACTTGTTGCAAATATGTGGACCATTTCTGATGGCAATTGTTTTGCAACTTTCCATGTGTCTGCATAAATTGAAGACATCGGTGATTCGTGTGGATGATCGTCTCCTTCCCTAGAATATAATGTTTTTGTTGCCAACAAGCCTACACGATGGAATACATCTCCTTATCATAGATGGGGTATCTCTGAACAGTACCGGAGAGTTTCTCACTATGATATGCCACCGGATGTCCGTGTTGAATGAGGACTGCACCAATAGCATAGTCGGAGGCATCTGTCTCAATCTGAAATGGTTGTTCTAATTCCGGCAAGGTGAGGAATATGGCAGAGCAAAGGCAGTGTTTCAATTCATCGAACGACTTCTGTTGTGACTCGAACCAAAAAAAACTTTGCTTTTGCTCCACCTTTGGTAACTTGACTTAAGGGCCAAGCGATATAAAAGAACCCCAACAAAAACTTTTGGTAGAAATTCTCAAAGCCCAAGATGTTGTGAAACTCTATTAGAGTCGTCAGGACCAACCAATCCCAAATGACTTGTATCTTAGTTGGATCCACATGCACACCTTGCTCATCAATAATGTAATCAAGATATTGAACCTTGTCCATTCCAAAGGAGCATTTCTCCAAGTTAGCACATAGCTTATGCTACCATAAGGTGTGAAGGACCTACCGAATATGTTGCAAGTGCCTTGCCCAACTTCTGCTGAAAATGAGGATATCATCCAAATATACAACCACGAAAGAGTTGGTGACAGCTCGCTACATGTCATCCATTAGCCTCATAAAAGTTATTGGGGCATTCACCAAACCAAAGGGCATGACCAACCATTCAAAAAGACTCGCTTTGGACTTGAAAGTGGTCTTCCACACATCAGTTGGTACTATCAAAACTTATGGATAACCGAACTTCAAATCAATCTTGTTGAAGTATTTGGCCCACTTGAGCTGGTAAAGAAGGTCGTCAATCTGGGGAATTGGGTACCTATTCCTAACTATGATTTTGTTCAAAGTGTAATGACCCACCTATAGCTATAAATAAAATACAAATATTAGCATACATACGAGGCCTCCATATGATAGCTACGTATGCATGGACCTGTATGTAATGCACTATATATAAAATAAACCCTCAAACGAACAAAAAATGTTAGTTTTAATGTTAAAATTTTAATTTGTAAATTAAAATTTATGAAATTAAATAAAATTAATTAAATTAAAATTATAAATTAAATTAATTAAATTAAATCATTAAAATAAATAATAAACTTTATTAAATCAAATTTAGATATGCAAATAAAATCACCAAATCAAATCAGATTTTGTTTTATATAAAATCAACACGTATCAAAATTAGGACACGGAGATGGAGGGAGGCAGTGAATGGAGATTTAAAAGATGGAAGGTTGTCTTGAGAATGGGGGGGGAAGAAACGAATAATCAAAAGGCGGTTGGAGGAAGTACAGTAACATGAAGTTATCCACAGTAAGGACTGAGCCTTGTTTGTTCTGAAGTTTTTGGGCACGAGGGAACAGATTGCAGCAATTGAGAAGCAATCTGGACTGAGTACCTAGGTTGTACTTAGTTTGGCTGGGAGGTTATGGTCTTTTGGTAACGGGAGCGAAAGCTGGAGCAAATCTGAAGCCTCTTCATCCGCAGGAAACCAGGTAGGTACTTCTCATCAAATCAATCAATTTGATACATGAAATTTTGTTAAATTTTAAAACAGGTTCATGAAGATTTCATAATCTGTTCAGATTAAGTAGTTTAATTATTTACAGGCTTTACAATTGGTAGATTTCATAATCTGTTCAGCGTAAATAGTTGTTTAAATCATTTACAGGCTTTACATTATGTATGTGATGACCCACCTATAGCTATAAATAAAATACAAGTATTAGCATACATACGAGGCCTCCATATGATAGCTACGTATGCATGGACCCGTATGTAGCGCACTATATATATAATAAACCCTCAAATGAATAGAAAATGTTAGTTTTAATGTTAAAAGTTTAATTTGTAAATTAAAATTTACAAAATTAAATAAAATTAATTAAATTAAAATTATAAATTAAATCATTAAAATAATAAATAAACTTTATTAAATCAAATTTAGATATTCAAATAAAATCACCAAATCAAATCAGATTTTGTTTTATATAAAATCAACACGTATCAAAATTAGGACATGGAGATGGAGGGAGGCGGTGAATGGAGATTTAAAAGAAGGAAGGTTGTCTTGAAAATGGGGGGGGAAGAAACGAATAATCAGAAGGCGGTTGGAGGAAGTACAGTAACACAAAGTTATCCACAGTAAGGATTGAGCCTTGTTTGTTCTGAAGTTTTTGGGCACGAGGGAACAGATTGCAGCAATTGAGAAGCAATTTGGACTGAGTACCTAGGTTGTACTTAGTTTGGCTGGGAGGTTATGGTCTTTTGGTAACGAGAGTGAAAGCTGGAGCAAATCTGAAGCCTCTTCATCCACAGGAAACCAGGTAGGTACTTCTCATCAAATCAATCAATTTGATACATGAAATTTTGTTAAATTTTAAAACAGGTTCATGAAGATTTCATAATCTGTTCAGGGTAAATAGCTGTTTAATTATTTACAGGCTTTACATTTGGTAGATTTCATAATCTGTTCAGGGTAAATAGTTGTTTAAATTATTTACAAGCTTTACACAAAGCCTAATAATCAATGCAAAGTCTCTGAGTCCCATACTTTTGCATGAGTACAATTGGGCTCCCACAAGGTGAGGAACATTACAAACTTCAAGGGGAGCAACGTAACACAGTACCCCGTCCGTGGAAGGCTTGGTGTTGTAGAGCATGTGACATTGTTAGTTGACGCGAAGATCTCGCCCTTGCTAGAGCCACCTGATGGTGTATGGCTACAAGTGTGGTTCTACATTAATGATTTGTTTCCCCTTGTCTAGGTCTGGTTCAAAGTCAGAACCTACTTTTGACTCTAAAGCTTTTAGCTCAACCACCAGTGGCTACTTTGTGTGACATTCATTTGTGTTATGAGTGGGGCTCTTGTGGAACACACGCCACTTTCTTGTTTCTTTTTTCATCTTCCCATTACTATTCTTTGTTCGTGGCTTCTATGTGTTGTCCTGGGGTGGTCCATCCTAGCTTTATCCTTTGTTATGTGGTTTGGGGATTCCCTTGCCCTGCTTTTGTTGTGAAGGATTCGCAGATCCAAAGCCTCACTTCTTCTGTTTAAATTTTTGCTCGATTTTGACAACATATCAATATGCTACACCAAGCGAAGATATGTCCAAGAACTACATTTCAGTCTGGATGTATTTGTGCAGACAGCCATGGTACTTGAGCACCAGATGTCGCTCAGAGTGCTTGATACCCAACTTGGTGTGTAAGGTATGAAAGATGTTTGTGAACTTTAGCACTACTTGGTCTCTTTCCTGTCGTAGTGTGGTCCATCTCAAGTACTAATCTTCGTAGCTTCCAACATTGTAATATTATTCCTTAAGAGCCTCCCTAAAAGAGTTCCAAGTGGGTGCAACTGAAAATAGTGTGGATTCCTTCGTGGCCCTTTTCTCACAGTAAGTTTCCCACCAATCCTTGACATGGGGGGCAGCCTTAAGGAGTGCAAAAGTAATATTTTCTCTATTGGAAAAATTATGGACTGAAAAATATCCTTCTAGCAGATTAA
This sequence comes from Pinus tabuliformis, assembly GCA_031772625.1. Taxonomy (NCBI): domain Eukaryota; kingdom Viridiplantae; phylum Streptophyta; class Pinopsida; order Pinales; family Pinaceae; genus Pinus; species Pinus tabuliformis. The sequence continues at coordinate 315,856,389 of CM062807.1, forward strand.
CCATTTGTCTAAAGCATTTGCATCTATCTGGCCTTCAAATATAGGAATATCAAAATTAACTTGTACCTTAAAGGGAGCGGCACCTCTGAAGTGGCCACTAGATGAAGATGTGTCACCTAATGGTAGGTGTCGAAGGATATGGGAAAAAATATCCATCATCTCATTCCTTTGTCACTGGAGGGCTTCTTCGAGCAACAATTTGGTAGGATCTCCAACTCCCTCGTATTTATTTTCTTCTGCCATGGATGGTCATCAGGGTCAATGAGGACAGGCTTGCAAGGGCTCAAGCAATTCGAGTCCCAACCCCTTATACCCTGACCTTGTTGGGGGCATGCAAAACAAAACAAAAAAAACTAAAAAAGAGAGTAAATCGCTTTGATACCATTGATCTGAATTTATGACGGGAACGAAATGAAATACAGATTTAAAACCAAAACACAGACATACAATGAAACTGACTTCAATTAACAAATGGAAAATGTTGAAATTGTATACATGCATAATGAAAGAAAACTAACTCGAACAGTGGTAGCGCATCTCTGAAAAGAGATGTGACCGCTACGCACCTTCTTGAACTATGTTACAATGAGGCTCTGAGGCCTTTTTATAATGAAGAAGTAATGAGAAATCCTAAACATCCAAAAACCTAACCCTAGGATATGAAATGCCAAAGGCTTATGGGCCCCGATGGGGTAAGTTGGAACATCAACTTCTTGGGGTCGTAACTTTGGCATACAATCTCCATTTGGCATGCACGACAGACCATTGGAAAGGTATATCTAAGGAATACAATTTCTAACTACTGACGACAGTCAAACCACTGTCAACTTGTTTCCCCAAAAAAAGATCGTTTAGGGCCTCAAAACAACTCTAAAAGTTCAGGGCCTGAAAACTGCCAAAATAGGAAAATTGTGCTATGAGCCAGTGGAATAGGTGGGTGGCCACCAATATCCACCTAGATTAAACATTGTGCAACAAATTGGAGAATGGGCTTCACAAATATAGCTTCAATATGAATGCAACCACAAGGAGGATAGCCAATAAATGAAGGGTTGCAATGAAGAGGTCATCACTCAATAATAAGAATAAAAGAGTGATGGACAAAGAAGATTTTTTTTTGTGAGGTCAAAGAATAAAAGAGCATATCATGGCCACAAAAAAACAAAAGAAAGAAAATCAAAATGCAAAAGATGGCGGGACATAGAGACTAGCACGTGGACAAAAGCCTAGCATGAGCTCTACCTTCCTCCTTTGGCCATCACCCAGTTCCTGAGCACATGACACTTCATTACATCAAAAAGGAACCCTTGCATGTCTTAGCACTAATGAGAAATGAACTAACTCCTCTTAAGGGGGAATAAAGCAACTATATCATAAAGAGAAATCTCTAACCCTTGAATTATAAGCGGTAATTCAAGGAAGAATTGTTGATTTGGGGTAGCATCAAATGTGCTCTAAGCCTCATATTTTGCAAGGAGGCTTGGCCACATGCATTCCAAAGAACCCGAAAACCGTTTTGGGAAATTCCACCCATATACGATTTTATTAAAATAATTAATATTTTTAATGGAGTTCCTAAGGCTAAACTTAGGAAAATTAAAATATTAATGGGATAATCTAATTGTGGGTGTAACTTCTTGGAAAAAGACAAAGATCAAGTCAAAACGATCTGAGCCTTTAATTAGGAGTTAATCTAGGTCGTTGGTTGTCCAACAGGAAAATATAAGAAGGGGCTTGAGGGTCATTTGGAAAACACACCAAGAGAGATCAAGAAATCGATTTTCTGAAGTGAGAAGTTCTCAGGAGGAAAATTCGATAGAGGAGATTTCTTGCAATTGAGGGGCAGGAATAGTTGGGGTTGGAGTATCTTCTTCGAGACCCCGAATACTCAGCCAAGAGGCAGAGAAGCACCAGTGGAGGCAGCGCAGACCCAGGAGGGCGCACACAGTGCTTGATGCAGAGCCAGAAGGGCCAGCGCAGAGGCAACGCTGCCTTCCAGCGGAAGTCTAAAATTTGCCAGGGAGTTGTCGAATCAATCGAGAGGGTTGACGTCAGAGCTCCAAGAGGCAAGGAGACCCAGCGCAGAGCTGACGCAAAGCCTCAAAGAGCTCCACGCAAGCCCACGTGGTTACTGCGAAGGGGCAACGCAGTTGTAGCCGGGGATAGTCAATTCAATTGTCGAATCAGCCAAGATTTGCCGGGTGAAGTGATGTAATCTCACTAAGTTTTCTGCCAGTGTCTTTTTCTCTGTAACTAGATTGCCAGAAGGGCATCCAGAGTTGTATTCAAAACTACAGCTTAATAATAATAAACCCTCAAAACTGTTGCACTGGTTTTCCCGCATTGGGTTTTTTCCAAAGACATTTGTCCAAAAACAACAGTGTCTATTGTGTTGTATTTTCTTTCTTTCTTAGTATCTTGTTTCCGCTTATAATTTAATTAAGAAGGTTGCACTAGTATTTACTTTGATATTTGTCGTAGCGCATAGTAAATAACTTGTAGGGATTAACAAGTAGGAGAAGCAACATCAATTTGCTGCAGTAGGGGTTCCTCTTGTGGAATTTTCACAATAATCAAGAAGAAGTAAAAGGCACAAAAGAGGGGTGTTAAAATCAGACCAAACAGATAACTTATGTCTCCACGATTGCTCCCCCCTTTACATACATACACTCAAGGTGTCGACACCCCATCAATTGGTCCTTTTGACCATGGCACTTCGCCATGAAGCCTTTTCCCCTCCATTACCACTAACACCTATTGATTGAGGGGTCGACCTTGGAATTGTCACTTCCCCTCGAGGGTTGGAAGCACCTAATAGGGTTTGCCATTTGCCACCTTTGCTAAAGTAGGGAACAGCTTTACGAGACTTGGTCTAGTTAGATATCGAAAGGTGAACCTTGTTTGAAGTACTAAAACGCCCTTAACATTCAAGTTTGGTCCACCTAGATACATATATGATCATAGTCTCTGATGGATGGTTGCTTTCACTTTTCATGTTTTCGTCAAGTGGTCCACAACAACCCAATCCTTGAGGGCACCCACTCCACGGGTAACCAAGCCTTTCAAAGAAGTGCATGGCCTTAGCAGCATTGAGAGACTGGAGCCTCCTAATAGCATGCGCAGATGCTACATGTCCCAGAGCACATTCAATACCCAAGACATTGGTCAACTTTGACCTAGCTTTGAGTATTCTTCATGATGACACCATTGAGAGACTAGGGAGGGCTTGTTGCACCAAAGAAATCCCTAATGTTGGAGAGAAGGAGGCCTTATTTGACAATTGGAGACCACATGATAGCACCCAACTGTACTTGGGACCCCATGGGAGGATTTGAGGTGGATTTGAGGACAATCCCTCAAATTTTGGATCATCCAGGCACCTTCACACATTTGGACACCTCAACACACCTTGGCATGGCATTTGGAGCCTTAATTGGGCATGATGTCAGCATTTAGAGAGGCTATGGCTCACACGTGTGGGAAATTATGGTCTATTTTGTCATTAGCTAGTGGGTTGGCTTGTAACCCAAGTTCATTTCATGTCAAACTTGTTATTAGGGGCTTCATTAGGCTAAATTACTTGAGGTAAACCTCATATAAGTAGAGGTCACCTTCATTTCATTTGGATCATCACTTGTGGATCAATTTGGCCCTCTTAGAGATTTTGGCCTAGCTAAAATTTGTCTTGTATCTTGTGGAGATGTGATCTATTGTGGAGTTTTTGCTTATGGAGCTATTCTTTGGTTTTGGAGATGTCATTTTGGAGCAATAAAGGATTGGTTCATGCATCTATCTTGTAAGTGTTCTTTGTATTGGAATTTATTTTATGGCTATTGCATGGAATGGTTATTGTCTAGGGTTTCTATGTGCTAGTTATTATTGAAAAAATTTCCATCGAATCATTAGCAATGGTATTGTATGCATTAACCATTCTAGAATTTATGTGACAATCCCATGAGTGATTCTTCATGATAAGCTCTCGGTGTTGACTTTTCTCCCTCATAAAATGATAGCTAGGGTTTGAAACTAGGGTTTCTTATTCCCTTACTTCTTGCTAGAGTTTAGTCTTTTCTCCTAAGTAGACCTCCCTTAAACTCCATCACTTAAGGTCAAGGCACTAGCGACTGCCCTTATTCACATTGTTAATCACACCCTAAATCATCTTACAACCTAACCTTTCTCTCCATTTTTTGATTTTTGGCCTCTTAAGGAAAGTCGCTAGGCTAGGGTTAGGGTTAAAATTCAACTAGGGTTGACTGTGTTACCTTATGGAGGGATTGAACACTTGATAGTCAAGTCATTGCCTCAAAATCAACCTCTTCCTGTGGCTAATTCTTCCATTCTACGGCTAACATCCTTTTCCCTAGATAATTTTTGCCCTAGCTAAAACCCTAGTCTTGCCCTAGGCTTCAACTTAGGGCTTGTTGAAGACTTGTGCCACAAATTAATCATTTTCATCTAGTCCAAGCCTTTTCTTGGCCTTGTGATCCTAGATAAGCCTGTTGACCTTGCTTATTCTAAAACCCTATCCCATATTGTGCCCTAATTAGGGTTTCTGGAGAGAACACATTGCCTTGTTTAAGCTAGTTGAGCCATGTTCTTAAGTAGAGCATCTCTCCTTGGCCTATCCTCGTCACCTCTAACCCTTGGACTTGGTATATCCCTCAGATGACCTAACATAGGGAAGCCTCCCTTGTGGTGCAAATCCACTAAAAAGCAAGAGGTAGTGGTTGTGGTAACAGAGGGCCACACCTCGTAGTGTTGTCACTTAGTCTAGCTTTTGTCTTGTGAGCTCCCCTCACAAGCCCTATTAGATTTTGAGACAACAAGGCCCGAGGAGCTTGTTTTAGCCCATAAAGAGACTTCTTCAACTTACAAGTTTAGAAGTACCAACCTCAACAAAACTTCATATCCATCTGCTTAATTTCCCGATGAAGATACCAATTAAGAAAAGAAAACTTCACACCCATCCACTAAATCTCTTGATGAAAAATAGAAGCATGTGAAATTACCATATAAATGGTATCCATTTTGGCAATAGAAACAAGTCTCAATGTAGTTAATACCTTTGTTCTAAGAGAATCCCAAAGAAACCAACTGGGCTTATGCTTCTCAAGACTACCATCCAAACAAAACCTAGTTTTGTAGACCAATTCACCTCCAAAAACATTTTCCGCAATGGAAGAGGTACCATTTCCCAAGTATGACTTATAATCATTAGCCATAGCATCTTCCCACTCTCACTTTCCATAAGCTTCTTCATAGGACTAAGCATTGAATGTTATGACTCTTGATATAGAAGTGAATCTACATTGTTGTTTCTAACCATTTGGAGTGTCCAAAACATCACTTACATCAAAACCTTTTGCCTTTGAGAGTTTTTGTAGCCCACTTGAGGCAATGTTGTTTTTGTAGCCCATGGAATGGAATGTGCATTGGACCACAAGTCACTATGAATAATCCATAATTGAGTCGTTGTACATCTTGATTTTACCCAATCAAATTTCTTTCTATACTACTTGTCAAGGACACATCCTTCACAAACTCCATCCTTGGGAGCCATAACATGTAACCCATGATCCATCTTCAACCTGTCCGTAAGTTGCAAACTTTTGAAATTCAAGTGACCTAGTCTTTCATGCCATAAATGGGCTCACATCATTAGTGTGAACAAGGTCATAAAAACTTTGGCATAGATTAAACAAACTTGAAAAATTGTAAAGTTTCTCATCTTCAACAAGAACACTAGAAGCCAAACCATTACACTTAGTCTTACACAACAAATTTGTTAGGCCAAAATCCAACTTTCCACCTAGTTTGGATCATCTGGTAAATGGTGAGTGCATTTCTTAGCACCAAGATGTAGAAAATGATAAATATCATTGACGATGCCATTTTCAACTTCAAATTTTTCAATACTATAAATATATTGTGCAATATTATCACCAATATAAACTTTTCTAATCATATTTTTTGTCATTAACTAGGGAAAAAAAAAGAGTGAAGCATCCATAGCCATGTCATGAGTATAACTTTAATCTACAATCTCATCACTAGAATAAATATAAGCATGCAAAGTAGACGAAGTTGTTGCAGAAAAGGATTTGCCATCAAATCAAGAATAAATATGTTGCTTATGTTGCTTTTCAAATTGTTTAGTATGGTCCACAAGCTCCTCATGATATTTAAATTCAAAATGTCATAGTTTGCCACAACGCTCACAAGGTTTCTTTCCAAACTTGTTTCCTTCTTATTATATCTTCTCTTGGACTCTTAAGACACCTCGTAAAATGCTTTTGTTGTTGTTTCCCTTTGGCTACATGAGCCTTTGGCTTGAAGCCAATCTTACCCAAATTCACAACTTATTTTGTTCCTCAATCAATGTATTACAAAAGCTATCAAAATTTATACTAGAAGAATTACTACTATGTAAATTCCTCATAAAGCAGTGAGTGGAAGAAAAGACCTCACATAGAGCAAGTGGATTTTGGAGAATAGTTTGAATCATCCAGTAATCCCCTTTCATGAAGCCAAGCAATAATCAATGCAATCAAACTCCTACAAGTCCAAATGTCAATTTGTTGTTCCACTGAATAACATATGCCTCATTAGTTTGGAGAATACCCTCTCTAGAGTGCCCATTGCAAATTTAGGAGTTTCCTCCTTTTAAATAATAAAAAAATGTAACTCATCTGACACATGTATGTCCATGAAACCTCGAGCTTCATATGGCAATTACGTCATTTTTCCTTCTTACCATCATTTTTGGATTCCTTGTCCTCGTCACTTTTAATAATCCATCCCAAGTCACACTTAGGTAGAATTTATGACTTGTAAGCTTCATATCAATGGGATTGGGGGAATTGGTAACTAGGTCAAATATCACCCACATCTATATTTATGGATCCCACAATGAGATCTAAGAAAAAAAATTGCTTTCAGACAATATATTTAGTGACCTTTGAAAAATAACTATTCTCCTAACTAAAAAATTTTACCTTAAGATAAAATAACTAAGCCATTTTTTTGACTTTTTACTCCAAATTTTATTTTCGCAAAAAGGCATTTTTTCTCGTTTTTACCCCAAAGGGTGCAAAAAGTATCAAAAGCAATGTTACATTTATTGTTATTGGCAATTTATCATCGTGCCGAAAATTTAAATTATCGGCAATATCGAGGAAAATACCAGAAATTATCAAGGAATTTTAAAAAATACAAAAATAATCATTTTTTCTCATTTTTTTTACTTTTGAAACAACATCAACATCAAACAAACACATTGCTACATAAATATGAAATAAAATCGATATATAAGATGTATAAGATGTCAAGTGATACATCAAACATCAATATTGAAATATGATATTTGTCCTAAGTCATAAGATCTAACAGAATGATACAAAATCATATCAAAACAAAAAAAAATGTATCTCATGAGATGAATCATGGCAATGAAAACAACGAATTTCCCCTTCTTTGCTTGATGGAAAATGGTCATAACATCCTCAACAATGTGGGCGGAACTGGACCAAAAGATTTGATCGACCAAAAAATACATAAAATATTCAAATTTTGAAAAGAACATATAATTCATGTGCATCCATATGAATCCAAATTATTATACACATATGCAAAATTTCTCATGTATATAGCAAGGGTGCATATAAACAAAATATCACCAATTGAATCAAAATAGATCAATAGAGATGGCCTCTGAAATCCAAACAAAATCATGCTACAACAAATAGCTACATAACATCAAAATCATTGCCTATATTGGGATCCTTCTCATCAAGATCACCCTCTAAGCATTAAAATAAAATAGAAAAAACTTAACATCTTAATCAATGATTTTGCTTGAGTGAAGTGTACATTTTTACTAAGGCCATGAATAATTGAGTGAAGTGTACATTTTTACAAGGAGTCAACAATCAATGCCACCAACATCAAGGTACATATAGGGCTTAGTGATCTTGTTTAAATGTTAGTTCCATACCCTCATACATCACAAAATGTAGTAGAAATGTTTCAACCTCACCAATCCTAAAATCCTCAAAACTATTAAATCTATTGGATTTTGAGTGGGATCTAAATTTCTACTTTCTCCATATGCAATCCAATAAGGTCAGAACAACTCTCAAAAATCCCAAGTCAATTAATGATAATGTCAAAAATTTAAGTAAAAGGAAGAAAATGAAAGATGAAGGAAATTTCAAAAGGGCAAATTATCGCGATAATTACTGCCGATATTATAGTTGAAGTTGGTTTTGGCAACTATCGTGATCATTCTAATAATATCACAATAAGTGCAACATTGGACAAAAGACTTTTACAAGTATCCTAAGGGACCTTATCATCAATTACTCATATAGAGAGTAGAGGATACAATAACCATAATTAATCCTATAATGGGAATCCTTTATATATTTGATGGTGACCAATCATGGTTGGGGATGTTTATGAGGGCATATATCAAATGAGGGAGAAGCTTCAACATCTTGCTCGGTGAGAGTTCTAGAATTGACCCAAACAGTGGGGATGAATAGTAGAATCTTAGTTAGCAAAGGTCAGATACTTCACAACATTATTCAAACAATGGCATTTCTACTAAATCCAAAACGATTTAATAAGAAACCAAAAGATGATGTAAAGGTCATGCTAAATTGAACCAACTTTACAACAAGTGTGGATTTGGGGAATCTTCAAAATTATAGGGTGTTAAAATTGGCAATTAGGGCCAAATTCGACCTTGAGATAGCTCATTTCATGGAGATGATGATTGCATTGGATTCCTTTTTTCGAGAGGTCCAAGATTGATATAAAGATGATCTCATTCGAACAAGCAGAAGTGTGATTTTGAATTTATGCCCACTCATGTGCAAATTGTTCAGGTCGGCCCCATCATCATGTAGGTTCAAGAAGCCCAATGGATGTGTCTCTTCACCCACAACGAATTGTATAAATACAAGAGACCCCACTCCTCATTTTGCACATTCATCACTCACACATTCTTCTCTCTCTCCATCAGATTGGTTCGTACAGCTATTGGGAAGCCTCTCTCTCTCACACGTGTGGCAAGGAGGACGATTCTCTGGGTAGAATTACAAGCCGAAATTTAAGACTTCAGAGACAAGTTTGACCAACGTTGACCGAGGGGTTAATAACCAAGTTTGACTGTGTTTTTGAAAGTCAAAGGTTTGATTTTTCTAGGCCGCATTGTTGGGCACAAAACCGAGAAATTCTGGGTTGTTTGACCTGCGTTGACTTTAGGGTTGACTATTATTTGACTTCATAAAATTACAGCAGTTTTCTCTCCTTTGACTGAGTTTGACCAAGTTGTTTTGGGCTAAATTCATCCTCCTGATCAGGTCGAGTTTGACCAAGGAAGACCAAGTTGCTTTGAGGACGATTCGCTATTGTTTTGACCAACGTTGACTTTCTGGTTAGGGTTGAAGTTTGACTGCAGAAATTTACAGGGTTGTTTTGACTTTGTATTGGGTAAGTCAATTTTACTTTTGTACTCTCTCTCTCAGTTGAACTTTTGATTTAATAATAAGAAGAATTGATCAAAGGGTTTCCCCACATTGGGATTTTTCCTTGGCATCCACCAAATTTGGTGTCATCTTGTCTTGGCTTGTCTTCTGCAGTTTGTTTTATGTTCTATTTGCTTTTACTGTCAATGTGATTATTGTGATTGCTATTGGAAATTGTTATTGGGTTGCTAAGGAACATTGAAGTAAATTGTGCTAAGCATAGAACATACCATTGTTAACTAAAATTAACATAGTATCAAAGCCCAAGTGAACACAAAGCCCAAGCAAGAGTGAGAAAAGAAATCACTAGGGAAAGTTGATGGACAAGAATATTGTTCTAGCTTCAATGACGACTACATCATACTTCAAATCCAAGGACAAGCTCAAGGACAAATCTAACTATCATGCATGGAAGATGACTTTGGATTTGACTTTGGAAAAGAATGATGCTATGGACTATACAAAGGGGAAAGTGGTGGAGCCTCTTTCAAATGCACCTGTTGCCACAAAAATCAAAGTACAAAAAAGGTGAGGTCAAAGCCAAGAAAATTATTGTAGATTCCATTCATAAGCCTTTGGTTGCCTATATTTCTTATTTGGAAACATCTAAGGATATGTATGATAAGCTGGTTGGGATGTTCGAAGTAAACAATGCAAATGAAATCCTCTTTCTCAAGAACAAGTTGAAAGACATCAAGATGGATAGAGGAGAGTCCATACAATCCTACTTTGTGAGGATTACCAAAATCAAGAATGATCTTCTATCTATTGGAGAAGTTGTTGCTGACAGGGAGCTCACTCTTATTGCACTTGGAGGTCTTACAAGAGCATGGGATGTGTTTAACACCACCATCATCAACAATGACAGGATTCCGGGCTTCGATGAATTATTGGCTAGATGCACTCAAGAAGAAATAAGGATGATGGAGAGGGATAAGCCCTCAAATGGAAATGATCCTACTGCTTTCTTTGCTCATGCTAAGAGGAAGAACAACGTTGGTCCAAGGAAACAAGATCAGGGATTTAAGTTGGGATTCAAAGAAGGAAGAAAAGTAAGATGCTACAATTGCAACAGGTTTGGCTACTATGCTAGAGAGTGTCCTCACAAGAAGGATACTCCAAGGGAAGATGGCAACAACAACTGCAAAGGCAATGGCAATCAAAGGAACAACAAGTTCAACAACAAAGGAAAGAGGAATGCTCCCACTATTCGATATGGAAATGGTCGTCCTCCCAAAAGACCAAGAAATTCCAAGTATGAGGAAAGTAATGTTGTAGAAAAACAAAATGAATTTTATCTTATTTCCGCTTTATCTACTGCCTCTCCTCCAGATACACTGAATCATTAGTTGATTGATAATGGAGCCTCAAGGCACTTCACTGGGTACAAAGAGGCCCTCTCGAATTTGGTTGAAAAGAAGACTAACTTGCAAATCATACTTGGAGATAATGCCACCTATCCCGTGAAAGGAATAGGTATCGTCACTCTTCACTTGAATCAAGGTCAAACCATTCATCTACAAGAAGTATTGTATGTGCCCGATTTGAAGAAGAACCTAGTATCTATTTCTGCAATGGAAGATAAAGGCTTCAAGGTAGCATTCGTTGATGGAAAGGTACGTCTTTGACAAAGAAACCCTAAAGATGCATTTACGCTTGGATTTTGGGTTGATGGTCTTTATCAAGTTGAAGGAAATCCTTTAGGAGCCATGTCCTGCAACACTTCCCTTCAATCCAAATTATGGCACCGCAAATTTGCCCACCTTCACTACAAAGCCTTACCTTGTTTGTCAGGGTTGTGCAGTTAGGAAACTTACAAGGGGACCATTCCCCTCAAGTGAAAGTCAAACTTCTGATATTCTTCAACTGGTCCATTCTGACCTATCTAGTATGTTGCTCGTAACATCATTAGGAGGATACTTATATTATGCTATCTTTGTGGATGACTTTTCTCGCAAAACATGGATGTATTTCTTGAAAAAAGATGAAGTATTCAGATGGTTCCATGCGTTCAAAGCCTTGGTGGAGAATCAAACAGGGAAGAAGATCAAAATATTGAGGACCGACAGTGGGACCGAATATGAATCAAATGAATTCAATGACTATTGTACAGAATTTGGCATTAAGAGGGAGACAATCGTTGCATACACTGCTGAGCAAAATGGAGTTGCTGAAGCAAAATGGATTTGTTCAAAGAAAGAATCAAACGATCATGGAAGCCACTCGTGCCATGCTTAATGATCTAGTTATACCGAAATTCTTATGGGGAGAAGCTGCAAATACTGTCGTATATGTTCAAAACAGGTGTCCACATCAATCATTGAATTTCAAGACACCCGAAGAAGTTTTCACTGGTAAGAAACCTGATGTTTCTCATTTTAGAATATTTGGTTGTCCTGTATATTTTCATGTGTTTAAAGAGAAGAGAAACAAGTTGGGAGCATGTAGGAAGAAAGGAACTTTTATGGGCTACAGTGAAAACTCAAAGGCATATAAAATCTATGTGCCTGGTCAACGAGATGTGGAAGTAAGCCATGATGTTACATTCGATGAAGACACTACTCTTGGGAAAGCCAGAGATCTCCCCATTCTAGGAAAAGAAAATGATGATGCTACAAGAAAGTAGGAAGAACCTTCGTCCGATGAGCCTATGCCCGATGTTGAAGGTCTGATGGATACCATTGATCCACCTCTTAGTCATCCCTCTACCTCAAAGAAAAGACCATTGTGGCTCAAAGACACTCTCAAAGATGTTGAAAAGCATATTGCTCCAAGAGGGACATTTCGTGAAAGTAAGAAGCCCACCAAGTATCAAGGATACCTTCATGAGTACCATTGTTCAATTTGAGCCTTGTACGTTCGAAGAAGCCGTGAAACACCATGGAAGGATGAGATGAATGAGGAGTACAAATTCATCATGAAGAATAATGTCTAGGATGTGGTTCCTATACCCAAGGACAAGTCTGTGGTCGCGTCTAAATGGCTTTACAAAATCAAACATGGAGTTGATGGGAGTGTTGAAAAATACAAAGTCAGGTTCGTTGCTCGAGGCTTCTCTCAAAAGGAAGGAGTGGACTATGATGAGATATTTCCACTAGTTGCACGATATACCACTTTCTGTTCAATTATTGCTCTTGCTACCTCTCAAGGATGGAGCTTACACCATATGGATGTTACGAATGCTTTCTTGCCTGGCTTACTTAAGGAAGAAGTTTACTTGGAACAACATGAGGGGTTCAAAGTACAAGATCGAAGGACACGTATGCAGGTTGAAGAAAGCACTCTATGGGTTGAAGCAAGCCCCCAGGGCTTGGTATGAGAGGATTGATAGCTATCTTATGAAGTTGGGATTTACAAGGAGCGATGTTGACCCTAACCTATATTTCAAGGTTGAGAATGACAGGCCTCTCATTCTGGTCCTTTATGTGGATGATCTCTTTTTGACAGGTGCAGACCCTCTCATTTATCAATGCAAGAGGGAGTTGGCTTTTGAGTTCGAGATGAAGGACCTAGGACTGATGCACTACTTCCTAGGCCTGGAGGTCTGGAAAAAGCCAAGTGAGATTTTCTTTTCTCAAGGAAAATACAATGTGAAGTTGCTTGAGAGACGTGGGATGGTGGATTGCAAGTTCGTGTCTAATCCAATAGAACTCAACTTCAAGAAGCTATGTGGAAGTGTTGTTGGGCCCGAATTGGTGAACCCTTTTGAATATAGACAACTTGTGGGGGCCCTGATATTCTTGGTAAACTCTTGTCCTGATATATGCTTCGTTGTGAACACGTTGAGTCAATTTATGGTCGAGCCTCATCACATACATTGGATTGCTGCTAAGAATCTCTTGAGATATCTCCGAGACACAATTTATTATGGACTGAGATACACTGTCAGGAATTTGAGGTTGCATGGATATATAAATGTTGATTGGGCTGGCAGTGTGGTGGATCGTAAGAGCACGTCTGGATGTTGCTTCTCATTAGGATCTGCTTCAATTTCTTGGATGAGCAGGAAGAAGAAATTGGTTGAACTAAGCACCAACAAGGCCAAATACATTGCAGCTTGTATGGCCTGTTGTGAATTTGTTTGGTTGAGGAAGCTCTTCAGTGAGCTATTTGAGCACGTGTTGGATACCTCTGTGATTTTCTGCAACAACCAGAGTGGGATTCACCTTTCAAAGAATCTCATGTTCCACGACCACTCAAAGCACATCGATACCAGGTACCACTTTATCCAGGATATGGTACAACGAAGAGCGATAAGGCTCCAACACATCAGAACTGACGAGCAGGTTGCAAATATCCTCGCGAAGTCTTTGGGGAAGGTCAAATTCTTAACCTTTCGAGAGAGACTTGGAGTCATGGAAAGACACTCCCATGAGGGTCCCGCTTGAGTTGGACACTGAGCTCTGGGAGCTCTTGGGGGCTTGGGGTACTTCTTGGAGCTATGAGCGACCATAGGGTGAGTGGTTCACCTTCCCCTATGTGGTGCATTGTGTACAAGGTGAGTGGTTCAGCTTCCCCTGTGATACCCCATGGTGACATGCATGTAGGGTGAGTGGTTCACCTTCCCCTACTACACACGTGTGTTGGGTGAGTGGTTCATCTTCCCTTACAAAGGACCTATGCATAAGATGAGTGGTTCACCTTCTCGTATGGCATATGAGCAGGATGAGTGGTTCACCTTCTCCTGTTGATGCCCCAGCATACATCCTACCCATGTAGTCTAGGACTCATGGGAAGTATCACTCATCTGGCCAATGAGTTGGGAAACGTGGATAGGGACCATAGTATTACCGATGGACGCATCGTGTACTACCATACTCCTTATGTCTAGGATGCATGGTGTTCAACAACTTGATCTAGGATCATTTGAGGTTCTACCTTTGGGTTGACTTTTGTCAGTGAAGAGTGGTAAGATCTTGCGACTCACTCTCGATCGATTTTTCTTCATTATTACTTCAGTTCAACATAGCAGAGATGAGATGACAGAGATGGTACATGACGACAAGATGGCATGATGACGACAAATGGATTGGCAAGTGGAATTCTCCCTAGTTGACAGGGAGTGTTAAAATTGGCAACTAAGGCCAAATTCCACCTTGAGATAGCTCATTTGATGGAGATGATGATTGCATTGGATTCCTCTTTTCGAAAGGTCCAAGATTGATATAAAGATTATCTCATTTGGACAAGCAGAAGTGTGATTTGAATTTATGCCCACTCATGTGCAAATTGCTCAGGTCGGCCTCATAATCATGTAGGCTCATGAAGCCCAATGGATGTGTCTCTTCACCCACAACGAATTGTATAAATACAAGAGACCTCACTCCTCATTTTGCACATTCATCACTCACACATTCTTCTCTCTCTTCATCAGATTGGTTCGTACAGCTATTGCGCAACCTCTCTCTCTCTCTCACGTGTGGCAAGGAGGACGATTTTCTAGGCGAAATTACAGGCCGAAATTTCAAACTTTAGAGACAAGTTTGACCAACGTTGACTGAGGGGTTGCTGACCAAGTTTGACTGTGTTTTGAGGGTCAAAGGTTTGATTTTTCTAGGCCACATTGTTGGGCACAAAAAACAAGAAATTCTGGGTTGTTTAACTTACGTTGACTTCAGGGTTTACTATTATTTGACCGCAGAAAATTACAGCAATTTTCTCTCCTTTGATTGAGTTTGACCAAGTTGTTTTGGGCTAAATTCATCCTCCTGATCAGGCCAAGTTTGACCAAGGAAGACTGAGTTGCTTTGAGGATGATTTGTTGTTGTTTGATCAACATTGACTGTCTGGTTAGGGCTAAAGTTTGACTGCAGTTGACGGCAAAAATTTACAGGGTTTTTTGACTTTGTATTGGGCAAGTCAATTTGACTTTTGTACTCTCTCTCTGCTGAACTTTTGATTTGATAATAAGAAAAATTGATCAAAAGGTTTTCCCCACATTGGGGTTTTTCCGTGGCATCCGCTAAATCTGGTGTCGTCTTGTCTTGGCGTGTCTTCTTCAGTTTGTTTTATGTTCTATCTGCTTTTATTGTCAATGTGATTATTGTGATTGCTATTGGAAATTGGAAATTTTTATTGGGCTGCTGAGGAACATTGAAGTAAATTGTGCTAAGCATAGAACATACCATTGTTAACTAAAATTAACATAGGATCAACTTGCAAATGAGTAGTGCGCATACAACAAACTCAACTAAGTCTTGTAGACTTCTAGGACCAGCATGGAGCAAGGATTTGTTTGCTTCATTGGTTGGCTACTTGCTTGTTTTTCCAAGTAGCCTTAAAAGGATTCGTAAATTTTAAATCTAAAAATTTGATTTTCTTTATATTTCAGGCTTGAGGTTTTTTATTATTAAATTTCAACAAAAAGATTGAATTCTTTTCTTCACACGAATAGGTCACTAGTTCATCAGCAAATGTGAGAGATGGAATCAATATGCATTCATCTAATTTGTCAATTGGAATCACCTTACCTCACAAAAGGCACAAGATTCAATGAATGCTCGATGACATGTTCACCTTTTATTTCAACAATAGCTAGATTGCTTAGTTGGACCCAATGTTCCACCAAGTTTCCAAGTTGGGGGGACGCGGGAAAAGGGAGACGCATAGGGGGGCATGTGGGAGCACCCCCAAATTTTAGGGAAATTTAGGGGGGACATCGAGGTCTGTGTGTGTTTGTGTGTATTATAAACACGATTTAAATTCAATAACGAATACATTGATTCATAAATCATAAATGATTCAACAAGATAGAAATAGTAAAATATTGTATACA
This sequence comes from Pinus tabuliformis, assembly GCA_031772625.1. Classification (NCBI taxonomy): domain Eukaryota; kingdom Viridiplantae; phylum Streptophyta; class Pinopsida; order Pinales; family Pinaceae; genus Pinus; species Pinus tabuliformis. Next base: position 315,872,697 of record CM062807.1, read on the forward strand.
ATGATTTAAATTCATCATTCATTATTTTAGAATCTGATAAGTACTAAGCAAAATAGTAGAAATTAAAGTCAAAAGACTGGAATAGTAAATTGATATTACTCAAATACAAAAATAGTAAAAAGTGATGAGTCAAAGACTTGGTCTAAGGTCATCAGTACCTGGACTCAGGACTCAAAATTTAAAACTAAAAATGAACAATGGACAATGAATCAATGTTATCAAAACTAGACTAGTTATCGAACCGGTTGACCCCAAAATTGGGAACTAGAAAAAAAATGGACCAAAAAATTGGTCAACCAAAAAATACATAAATATTCAAATTTTGAAAAAACATATACTTAATATTCATGTTCATCCATCCATATGAATCTAAACCATTATTCACAAATATGGAAAGTTTCTGATATATAGGGCAAGGTGCATATAACCAAAATAGTACCGAATGCAATCCATATTTAAACCAAAAATACATCAACAAAGAGGCTCTAAATGGCTTCTATAGTCCAAAAAAAATCATGCTACAACAAATACCTACATATCATCAAAATCATTGTGTATATTGGGATCCTCATCATCAATATCACCCTCTAAGCATTAAAATAAGATATAAAAAGCTTAACATGTCAAGTCGAGATTTTGTTTGAGTGATAGGTACAATTTTACTAGGGTTATGACAAAGGAGTTCAATAATCAATGCCACCAACATCGAGGCACATAGAGGGCTTGGTGCTCTTGATTAAATGCTAGTTCCATACCCTCATACATGATAGAATCCAATGGAAATGTTGCAATCCCCCAAATCTTGAAATCTTGAAAATTGTTAAGTCTATTGGATTTTGAGTGGGATCTAAAATTGTACTTTCTCCATATGAAATCCAATGAGGTCAGAACCACTCTCAAACAACTTGAGTCAATTAATGGTAATGTTAAAATTTCAAGTAAAAGGACATTATTACATTGCATTAATAGGGCCCTAGGGTTGAATATTAGGCTTCTCCACTTATAAATTATTGTTTGCAAGCAAAATTCAAGGGGGACGCCCAGCTCTTTTTGAGGGGGTGCCCACAAGCACCCGTTTTGGGAAAAAATTTCCCCTGTGTCTCCCTGAGTTTCCCCAAAAGGGGAGCATGGGAAAACGTTTCCCCGGGCTTCCCCCATCCCGAGTGCATGGGTGGGGAGCACGCACCCCACCCTAGGGGTACGCATCCCAACTCCCCACGGAACACTGGTTGGACCCACTAGAATGTGAAATTGTGGTGAATGGCAAAATGACAGTGACAATGACCTTACTTTAAGAGGTTTTCAAGTAGAATGCAAGGAGATATTTATGAACTAAACAGTGGTGATCAATATTAACTTGATGGCTCTGGCTCTAGCTCGGTGAGCACTCCACCAATGGCAACAAATGAAACAAGACATGACATAATTTTGGATGAATTCGATCACCAGTCTACATCCTAATACGACTTTCCCAGTGCCCAGTGTTTGGTAGGTTTATCATTTAATTTTGTTATCACTTGGCACTATGTTCATGAATCTGTAAGCTGACTTCCACATATATAACACAGTTTGGACATTATTATGATTCTAACTTTATGTACATTGTAGAGTAGAATGACGAATCTATGTCTATTGCGATGTAAATATTAGTTGTCTTCCTTTGAATGAATTGGATTATGATGTGATTTGATGGCCTGTAATCCATTATGACGTTAAATTGTGAATCTACTTTCATTTATATCCAACGCATATCTTTTTGGACCTGAGAGAAATGGATTTTTAATATGCATAATACTCTAATAGAACCATTACAGGTCCCTCTGGCCCCATTTGTTGTTTTTCCTAACATATTCTGACAGTTCACTATGCCACTGGCAAATTTAATTTAATAGATACTACAACTCATATAAGCTGGGAAAAATAAAAGAATCCAACACAAATAATATTTCTGTGATCTAAAAACAAAGAAAAGGTTCGTGTTGTTGCACTTTTGAGTAGCAGAAGAAGTCGCTGCTAAGCTAAGTCTAATGGAAACAAATACAGATTTTGAAAAGTCAAGATTTAGATACGAGGAAACAACATATATAACAATATCTTCAAATATATCTTGCTCCAAATCACTCTCACAAACTCATAAATGTACACTACTATTAAAAAAAACTTCAAATGGTGTGCTTTAAAATGAAAGGTCATTTCATAGGCAAACATTAGGATTTTAAGGCCGCATAATTTGACTTTTATATTTTTTCTGCTTTATGCTTTTATGTGTTTTCTAAAAAATAGTTTTTTTTGGGAATCTGCTTGCTTGACAACGAACATTTCTGGCAAGCCAAAAACAGATCTGGAGCAGATCCTGCGGTGATTCCAAACTGTTGAGATTTTCTGTTTTATTAAATTTGGGAAAAATCTCATGTTTGTGACAACAATAGGATTAGTTGCTATATTAGCTCCAGTATTTTTTGAGGAGGAGTTAATGCATCCTATATTTGTTGTGAGGGAATTTATGATTCAGTTTTATGCTCTAGCTATATAGAAATGTAATCCCGTAGAGGATTGTAAGAGTGTGTAGAGAAAGTAGAGAAAATAGGGGAGAGCTGAGAGCATGTGTGAATTATTAGATTTGTTGTAATCTCCTTTGAATAATAAGATTGCCAATGCCTCTGTTCTGGTGGACGTAGCCCAGATTGGTTGGGTGAACCACGTTAAATCTCTGTGTTATGGTTTTGTGAGGTTTTTTGTTTGTGTTGTGTATGTTTCTATTATTTCAGCTGCGCTTTGTTAAGTCTAACAAGTGGTATCAAAGCGGCGCAGCGGAGCGTGGAGGGCCCATCACCTACAAGTCTCTGGTTGTGGAGCTGGTGCGCGTGAGAGATCGGCTGAAGGTGGAGTTTTGGCAATTGGCGCGGTTTTAGCAGAGACAGTCGCGCCAATTTGGCAATGAACGGGTTGGCGCGTTTTATTTTTTGAACAGACGCGCCAATTGGCGCGGATCCGAGTCTGATACTCGCGCCAGAGATCCAATATTCAGATTGGCGCGGAATCGACGGGATTAAGCGCGCCAATTTTGCGACACTTAAACGGATTTTGCTCTGGCGCGGTTGATCGGCTGTCAGCGGAGCGCCAGGCAGTGGATGTGTTTTAGGCGCGGTTTTTCACTGTCCAGGAGCGCCCGGCAGATTTTCCCTCTGGTAAACTTGCAATTTTGGTTTTTTCTTTTAAAATTGTGATTACACGGTACGACAGAGGCATTTTTTAATTCAGAATTGGAGATTGTTTGTTTGATACAACATGGCAAAAACTCAAAGTGCTTGTTTTGAGATCAACAAGTTTAATGGAAAAAATAACTTCGAGATCTGGAAAGTGAAGATGCACGATCTACTTGTGCAACAAGGCGTGGCGAAGGCGCTGTTGGGAAGATCCAAACAGCGTTACCCCATGACAGATGATGAATGGAATGAATTGGATGGAAGAGCTCTGAGCGGTATTCGACTGTGTTTGGCGGATGATGTTTTGTTTAACATCGTGTCAGAGAAAACTGCTGCTGGTTTGTGGACAAAGCTGGAGAAGCTGTACATGACAAAATCCTTGACCAATAGGATTCTTCTGAAGTGACAATTGTACAGTCTGCGTATGAAGGAAGGTACAGCTATTACTGATCATTTGAATGTCTTTAATACTCTCATGGTGCAATTAGAAAGTATAGAAGTAAAATTTGAATCAGAAGATAAAGCTATAACTTTATTGTGCTCGTTGCCCGAGTCATGGGATCATTTTGTTACTTCTATCAGTCTAAGTATATCAGAAACCCTTGAATTTGATGATATTGTTGGAGCTTTGTTGTCCGAAGAGACAAGGAAGAGGTCAAATGCCGACACCTCTACATCAGAAGCAATGATGGCTAGAGGTCGTTCGAGAGAAAGACGCTCTGGTAAGCACAGCGACTCACGATCAAAATCGAAAGGGAAGAAGAGTAAGGTAAAGTGCTAGTTTTGTGGCAAATCGGGACATTTGAAGAAGGACTGTTGGAAGAGACAGCAAGCATCCAAAGAAGACTCTTCGACAGCGAAGCAAGAAGCAAACACGACAGATACAGGTTCGGCATCTGGTTCAGGTATGAGTGATGAAGTGTTATCAGTTAATTTGTCAAATCATGATCAACATTGGCTGTTAGATTCTGGTGCATCAAACCACATGTGTATTCATAGAGAATGGTTTAAGACGTATAAATCAATTAATGATGGAGTCGTGTACATGGGTAATGATGTCACGTGTAATATTGTGGGAATAGGGAGTATACAGCTGCAAATGTTTGATGGGACAACCAAAATGTTAACTGATGTAAGACATATACCAGATTTAAGGAAAAATCTAATTTCACTAGGAGCACTTGACACAAATGGATATAAAACTATAATTCAAGGTGGAGTAATGAGAATTTACAAAGGTATTTTACTAGTAATGAAAGCTAAGAAGGTAGGAAATCTACTTCAGTTAGAAGGAAGAACAGGGTCAGATCATGTGTCTACGGTGTATGAACATGACAGTAGTTCCATTCGCTTATGGCATGAAAGGTTGGGCCATATAAGCGAAAGAGGGTTAAAAATTTTGGCTGATCGCAAGTTACTTCCGAATCTAAAGTCTGGAAAGTTAGATTTCTGTAAACATTGTCTGTTTGGAAAACAAAGTAAGCAAAAGTTTAAAATAGGCAAACATACTAGTAAAGGAATACTTGATTATATCCATTCAAATGTTTGGGGTCCAGCCCCTACAACTTCATATGGTGGCTCATCATATTTTGTATCGTTTATTGATGATTTTTCTAGGAAAGTGTGGGTCTACATGTTGAAAAGGAAGTCTGATGTTTTTACAATTTTCAAACAGTTTAGAGCATTGGTAGAAAACATCACTGGTAGAACTATAAAATGTTTAAGAACTGACAATGGTGGTGAGTTTACTTCCAAGGAGTTTGAAAACTATTGCAAGGATGCAGGGATCGAGAGACATAAGACCACTGTTTATACTCCTCAGCAAAATGGAGTTGTTGAACGCATGAATAGGACTCTTTTAGAGAGAGCATGGAGTATGCTGAGTAACGCCGATTTGCAGAAGGAATTGTGGACAGAAGCGGTGGCTACAGCTTGTTATGTGATAAATTGATCACCATCCACGGCGATAGGTTGCAAGATTCCTCAAGAGGTATGGAAAGGTCACCCTTGTGATTATTCTAAACTCAGAGTGTTTGGTTGTGATGCATATGCTCTAGTGCCTAAACATCAGCAAACTAAATTAGATCCAAAGTCAAAAAGGTATATCTTTGTTGGATATGGTGATGGAACAAAGGGATATAGATTGTGGGATCCTACTACCCGCAAGATCATCATCAACAGAGATGTAAAGTTTAATGAATCCTCTCTTGTACAGTTAGATGTAGATAATAGATTGAAACAGGATGATGTATCTGATTTTCAGCACATTCAGTTTGAAAGCACTTCTAATGATAGTCATGATGACCATAGTTCAGATACTAGTCATGAATAGGTTTCAGAATCAGATCATGAATAGGGTTCAGATGTAGATCATGAACAGGTCTCAGATGTTGATCATGAAGAAGTTCCTACAGATGGTAGTTAGCAGTACCAGAAACATCTTTAAGGAGGTCCACGAGAATTAAACGTCCTCCTAAAAGGTATGATGATTATGTTACTTCAGTCGCTTTAACCGCTAACGATGATGAACCTTTGTGTTATCAGGAAGCTGTAGAAGGTTCAAAAAGTGAAAAGTGGAAAGAAGCTATGAAGGACGAGATGATGGCATTACACAAGAATGGCACTTGGGATCTGGTTGAACTTCCAAAAGACAGGAAAACTGTGGGATGTAAATGGGTTTTCAAGTTGAAACGGGGTGTGAATGATACTGAGGACAGGTACAAAGCGAGGCTGGTCGCAAAAGGTTTTTCTCAGAAAGCAGGCATTGACTTTCATGAGATTTTTTCACCAATTGTTAAAATAGTTTCAATTAGAATTGTGTTAGCATTAGTCGCTTTGCTTGATTTAGAATTGCAGCAACTAGATGTTAAGACTGCATTTTTACATGGAGACTTAGATGAGGAAATTTATATGGAACAACCGGAAGGGTTTGTTCAGCATCGCAATAAGAAATTTGTCTGCAGGCTCAAGAAATCATTGTATGGCCTGAAGCAGTCGCCTCGGCAATGGTACAAGAAGTTTGATTCTTTCATGTTGAGTCAGAAATATATAAGAAGTGAATATGATCATTGTGTTTATTTTAAGCAAGTAAATGATGGCATGTTCATTATCTTAGTGTTATATGTTGACGATATGCTTTTAACAAGCAAAAGCATAGTGGAGATCAACAGGTTAAAGGCTCAAATGGCAAGGACGTTTGATATGAAAGATCTGGGAGCAGCAAGACAGATTTTGGGCATGGAGATTTTCAAAGACAGGAGCAATGGTAAGCTGTGGCTATCACAACAGAAGTATATTGAGAAAATACTCTTGAGGTTTGGTATGAATAATGTGAAGCCTGTTTCAGTCCCTTTAGCTTCCCATTTTAAGCTTTCTTCCAGTTTATGTCCTAATACAGATGAAGTAAAGGAATATATGTCTCGAATTCCGTATGCCAATGTAGTAGGATGTTTGATGTATGCCATGGTTTGTACTCGACCAGATATTTCACATGCAGTTCGGGTTGTCAACAGGTATATGGCAAATCCAAGTAAACAACACTGGTCAGCAGTGAAATGGGTGCTTCGGTATTTGAGAGGCACAAGTGATTATTGTATCACTTATAATAAAAGTAGTGAATTTGTTTGTGGATATGTTGATTCCGATTTTGCAGGTGATTTGGATAAGAGAAGGTCAACTTCAGGGTATGTCTTTACTCTTGCAAGTGGAGCTATTAGCTGGATGTCAAAGCTACAGAATATTGTTGCTTTATCCACTACTGAAGCAGAATACATAGCTGCTTCACATGCTTGCAAAGAAGCAGTTTGGTTAAAAGGTTTGATTGGTGAGTTTGGGAGGTTACAGGACAACATCAAGTTATTTTGTGATAGTCAAAGTGCAATTCACTTGGCTAAGAATCCAGCCTATCATAGTAAATCAAAGCATATACCAATCAAGAACCATTTTATAAGACAGGTTATCACTGAAAGGGGTGTTTCTCTTGAAAAGAAGCATACGAAGGAAAATTGTGCAGACATGTTCACGAAACCAGTTTTGTTAGAGAAGCTGCGTTGGTGTTTGGCTTCTCTTGGCTTGCAGAAAAGATAAAAATAATAAATGAACAAGGCATCAGGCTAATTGTTGTCAAGGGGGAGATTGTTGAGATTTTCTGTTTTATTAAATTTGGGAAAAATCTCATGTTTGTGACAACAATAGGATTAGTTGATATATTAGCTCCAGTATTTTTTGAGGAGTTAATGCATCCTATATTTGTTGTGAGGGAATTTATGATTCAATTTTATGCTCCAGCTATATAGAAATGTAATCCCGTAGAAGATTGTAAGAGTGTGTAGAGAAAGTAGAGAAAATAGGGGAGAGCTGAGAGCATGTGTGAATTATTAGATTTGTTGTAATCTCCTTTGAATAATAAGATTTCCGATGCCTCTGTTCTGGTGGACGTAGCCCAGATTGGTTGGGTGAACCACGTTAAATCTCTGTGTTATGGTTTTGTGTGGTTTTTTGTTTGTGCTGTGTATGTTTCTATTATTTCAACTGCGCTTTGTTAAGTCTAACACAAACAAGAAACATATCTTGAGCAGGTTGGGATCAGGATCTGCGGAAATGCAGATCTTGGATCCCCCATAGGCAGATATGGTAACTATGCCGGCAACATTTTGCAATGTAGATGAGCCTTCAACTATTTAGCGATAAAGGAGATGGCCTTAAATCATCGTAGACTCATTTCAAATCATTTAGATGGAAAAACTGATTCAACTCAACCGTTGGTAGGCATATCAATATATAATTAGTTATATCAGCAATGTTAAAAGAATCAAATTTGAAGATTGCAACAGTAGCATTGTATAAGACACTTGCTTTAACTAGAGTTAGTGCCAGAGAAAAGGAAGATACAACCAAACAATTAGTGCTAACTACTGGATGACCTTTTGAGCATAGCAAAGAGAAATGAAACGTCCTTGATCTTTTTGAATTCAAGAGAAAGGAAGCATAGCCCACAAAGCTATTGGCCATATAAACGGTAACCTTACTTTTGAAGCATTCAAAGGGCAGCGTTAACCTTACTTTTGAAGCATTCAAAGGGCAGCGTTAACTTTAATTTGCATATCTGTAATGTAATATTTTGCCAGAAGACCTCCCTTCTCAATGCAAATTATTCCTTCCGATCAAAATAATCTCACTCAGAGATCAATGTCAACGAGGGCTTGGTTAGATGATAAGTGGGTTGTTTCACATCAGAGACACGTTTCACCCTTGGGAGAGAGCCATCTTACCCATGAAAGCGAAGAAGATAGCGCTTCGTAAGGTGACAACCAGAAGCTGCCACGTTGAGCCACAGATGTGTAGACAGGAAGGGTGCGAGTGACTATTCAGATGGGCATTGGGGATCACTGGAAAGGCTTATAATATACCCTGCTCTGATTAGCTTAGTCTAACTAATAGCCGACGTATTGGCCTCTTTTTTTAGATTCCTTTGGCTAGTGTTAATTATGTAATTTGAGGAATTGTGTTGAAGGGTTTTTCAGAATTTATTTATATATTTTATACACATTTTAAACCATAAAAATTTATAAATTATAATCTACACCAAAATTGTATCACTGAAGTTCAAAAATACACATTTTAAACCATTAAAAATAAAAATCACAAACTAGACCAAAATTGTATCCCTAAATTCCAAAAAACCAAAACATTGGTTAGACTACACCATTCTGATTCCCCAAATATAGAGAAAATTAGCAATTAAATGACAATTCCGTATTTGGTATTCAACTGCATTACCTTCCCATAACAGGGAGTTCTGTAGTTTCAGATTCCATTCATCCATACACAGACCACATATGAGTTCTGTAGTTTCAGGTTCCATTCATCCATACACAGGCCACATATTTACAAACAGTTTAAAAAGAGAGAGAGAGAGAAACGGAAAGAAATAAATGGGTAGGTGTAATTGGGCAGAGATTGATTTGATGAACCTGTGAACAAGTACGTCCGAAGATGAAGAGAGAAGGCCTTGTCCATGGAATGTGCTGATCCAGATAACTGAGCCACTCTAAAGACTGAGCATGAGGAAATAAACGTGGAAAGTACACAAGTTCGGATCCATTTCCCAGGTCAATCCATGTCTTCTCTTCTTTATTATTGGTATTATTCTTGCTGCTGGAATTCATCCTTCCCGCCTCCACTTCCACTGCCTTCGCTGCCAAAACCCCGCGTCAAATACTCCTAAATGGAAGGGCTTTTGTTTGAAATGAATATGAAACCGCGAACATGCGCGTAGAATCGACCACTGTGATATAGACGGAAAGGTTGATTTATACATCAAATTTTCCACTTTTCTTTGGTTCGATAGATTACTCGATTACTCATTTAAATTGATATAAATTCTCTTAAAAAGGCAATAATTTCGCTTGCATGGTATGTTAAGGATGTTAAATTATCGTAAGGGTGGGAATAATTTAATTACCATAATATTTTAAATTATGGTTAAGTTAGAAATTAAATAGGTGTTAGAAAGAAGGATTTTTTTCGTGAGCTTTAGATGTAATATTTTTTAAATATTATCTTTTAAAATATTTTTTAAATTTTATTTATTTTAAATATTTTTAAATTTTGATTTTATTAATAAAATTATAAACAAATTTTTAGATAAGAGAAAATTATAATATATATATCACATCAAAATATAACAAATAATTTGATCTCTTGGGAGCTTTGTAGATCCAGAGTTAAGATGGATCTATGTTGTTTTAATTTTCCCTTTAAAATAAGTTGCATTCCACATGAATACCATGGTTCAATACTATGGGTCATTTTATTTTTATTTTTATAGGGATATTTTTTTTACCAAGTTAGAATGTTTAGATTACATTACATTAATTTTTTTATTTAATTTCTTTTTATGTAATTTGATTTAGTCAAAATGTTAAACATTACATTACAACATTTCTACCACATGAATACCATAATTCAATATTATGGGTCATTTTATTTTTATTTTTATAGGGATATTTTTTTTACCAAGTTAGAATATTTAGATTACAGTACATTTATTTTTTATTTAATTTATTTTTTATGTAATTTGACTTAGTTAAAATGTTAAACATTACATTACAACATTTCTACCAAATTGGGCTAGAGAGCGGGGCAATGATTCCATATTCATATTTAAATTTAATTAATAAACACACAAAAATTTAATACTTACAATATAATAAGATTATTGACCATGAATATTCACCCCATTTTACCATAGATATTATTAACTTCTAAATAGGCTTTCTTACAATACCATGGGCCAATATCATGGTTTATCAAAACCACATACCCAAAAACCATAACCCATTTCAAAAATAAAATAAAATAAATTATAAATAATGTCATTCTCCCAAGCATTTGTGATTGTGATTTTTCCTCTCGTTTGTCTCCCCATGCTCTATCATATAGCAGTGTATCTATATATGTTAGATTGCACACAAAATCTGGTGATGGTAACCCTCCCACAAGTTTTGTGTCTATTTCTTTAAGCTCTCCTGATGTTTTCTCCTATAACCGAGATGGTGACTTGCCCCTTCATCATGGTTCCTTGTAGCCTTGATTATGCCCCCTCTGTTGGTTGTTCCCAACCCTGATCATCCACGTAATAATGTGGCCACCCATCCCTCTATGTTTTATGTTAACCCTTCCTCCCTCAGTTAGTCATCATTGTGCGATGGCATTGAGGTTGCTTCCTCCTTGATAACTTTTGTAAATCTTGTTCTCCCCATACCCATCCCTTATACCCCTATCTCTGTTAATTCTTCTGAAATCTTGTCCCCATTCCCACCTCTCAATATACTCCCCTTGAACTCCAACTCATTCCCTAACATAGTCCCTTCATCGAATTCTTTGAATCCCTCTATTTCCTCCACCGTCGTTGAATGCACTGTGAACCTAGATTATCCCTCTGTCGTCGTCGTAAAAACCCCCCCTCAATGAAGGACCCCCCTCTTATCCTCTTTCTTTGGTCCCTACCCCTTTACCTTTCCTTAACAACAATATGGTATCCCCCTCTGTTAATAAGAGCTATTAATCTCTCTAAGTTTTCTTTCGATCCTCCAATATATAGTCTTTTGGAGAAAAGGGTTAAACTTTGCCCTTGCTCCGAGAAAAAAAAATCCATGTGGAGGAAATTATTTGTGACATTGAATTTGGTATAAAGGATTTCCCTGGCAATATAAAAGATGTCACCAGGCAAGATTGCGTGATTGTTCTTAGGAAGGCAAAACCTCCTAAGAGCAATATCAACAAGTTAGAATTTGAAGCCCTTAAGGCCTTGAACAATAACCCTGATATTGTTATTCTCAAATCCAACAAGGTTGAGGTTGTTGTTGTCTTAGATAAGGATGACTACCAAAAAAAAATGTTGGATCACCTTTGTAACAGCACTACTTATAGAAATCTAAGTAAGAACCCTATAAAGAAGGTATCGAAAGTTTTTGTTTTAGCTATTAAATCTAATAACATCGTGAGTTTCATAAACCATAAACTTATTGAGAGCAGCCCTCTTACTCCCAATATATATGGGCTCCCCAAGATCCATAAGGAGGGAGACCCCCTTAAACCCACTGTCAATACAATTGGTGGGTTGACTTATCTTCTAGCTAAATATTTAGCCCGGAAGATCAAACCCCTTGTTGGCCTTACAAAATCCTTTGTTAAGGACTCTTCATCTTTTGTTAATGAGTTAAAGGATATTAAGCTTCAATCTGGTGATATTCTTGTTAGTTTTGATGTGATCTCTCTTTACACCAATATCCCTATCAACAAGGCTATTAAGGTGATAATCGCATTACTAATCATGATACATCCAAGTTAGTCGAGATATGCCTTATTGATGAGCCCTGGTATTGCACCAAGGATGTTGCAACTCCCAAGGCTTCTCAACTTAAATTATCAACCCAAGGTTCGTACAAACTTAGAGGTGACAGTGCTATATGCACAGCAGGTTAGGTTCTACTCATGTCACCCTCAATCATTAGATCAGATCAAGGTATTCAAAGACCACTCCTTCAACTAACTACAAAGAGAATTTCTTATGAAAGCATATCATGATTGCAAGGAGATGAACATGATTCTAACTACATAAATGAAAATGTCATTCATTAAATGTAAATGCTAATTGAAATTGCATGAAAGGAAGAGGTTAGTCTAGTTGTAGAAGTAAACCATGCTACTCTATTTGCACACTTAATCAAATCAATAGCCTACTTGCATGAATCATTTATCTATTTGCAACTTGCTTAAAAATGAGGAATTCAATCTTCAACACAACTATGAAAAAATGCTAAGTCTAATTCTACTTGTTGTCTTATGTTTGCAGTGAGGAAAGGATGGGGTTGGAGTGGTCTTAGAATCTTCCTTAATCATGAAATCAAAGCTTGGGGGGTCATTATTCAACTTCAAAATGCAAGGGTCAAAGTCTGGAGCGAATCTGGTTAAAGTAAGCAATGCTCTAAGATTGCTATAGGAAGTGCTACAAGAGGGGGGTCCGAGAGAATTTTGCGGACAAGAATGGTATCTTGAAGGTGAAGGAAGGTGGATGAAGGTGAATGAATGTGAATGAAGGGTGTGGGAGCCCCTTAGCCAAGCTTAGTACCCCTCAGAGGCTTATCTTGCACCAAATTTTAGGCCCACGGTGTCCTTCATTTACCTTGGAAGAGTGATCTTGGCGGTAGAGTTTGGAAGCAATGTAAAGTGTCCAGGAGAGAGATGGAATGGTCTGGGTGGATGTGGAAGAGTGTGCCCAACCTTGCAAGTCAACAACAATACCTGCAGACTTATCAAGCACATGCATCAAATGATCAATTTTACAGCAAAATAAATTAACATGGAAAGGATGAGTTGAATTTTATTAAAATCTACTCTACCCTAAAACACAACTCTAATTGCCAAATCAATGTTACTAACTTCTAAGTTGCAAAAACCAAGCATGCAGAAGGATTACAACCCAACATTTAACAATTTCCAATAAAACATAAAGTTTTGGGTTGTTGTTGTAGATCTTCCAACCACTCTTCCCACAAGAGAGGTGATAGGCAAACCTACAACTACAAGTTTTGTGATGTAATTCCTACTTAAACAAGAAAAGAATTGCAATGAATTGAACAAGAACAAGGAAAGAATACAAGAGAGGGACTAAAGCCTTTGGGTTGGGCCCAAACCCAAGGGTTTCATCCCTCCAAAACTAACTCAAATGTAGGCCAATAGTGAACTTCTCATTGACAAAAAATAAGAGTCACATACATCATATGAAAGATGAAAATGATAGTATCAAGCACGAGGCTCTTAGTAGCTACTCCTATCTTCCACAAAAATTTGAATCCTAATGAGCCTTTAGGCTTGTTTATTTATACAAAAAGTAGTTGAGGGAAACTCCCTTGAAAAGAGGAGTGATTCCCTCCAAAATCTCGAGATTGGTGGACCTGGTTCCCTTGGATCTTCTCAAGCACTTGAATTCCTCAACTACTAGTGAATTCGAGTTGCTGGTGAGGAATCTTTGATCTCAAGCCGAAATGGAGAGTTAATGTAGTGGAAAAGCCCCCTATATTCTCTCTGGATGTCTCCACCAAGCCCCTACATAGTAAATATCTCCAAAAATGCTTCTTTTTCCTACATATTAATCACATTAGCCATGCAATATGACAAGTACCCTTTAGTCTTCTTACTAAGCATATTATGGCTAAAAATGAGAATTAATGTGAGAAAATGAGAGTTTTAAGGGCTCGATCATAACACAATAGACCTCAAAATATACCTATTGATGGGACCCATCAGCAACCCCCTGCTGAAGGTGTTGCTCACCCTTTGAGCAACTCAATCACTGATGTGAAGTTCATTCATGGCCTTGGTGGCCTCTCTGACATCACAAGGCATCTCAGACTGTGTGACTTCTTATGGATAAAAACTTGCATTTGCTTTGGTGCATGTCCATTCCTTTTGTTCTTCTGCTTGGTTTCTTCTCTCTTGTAGGCCTAATAGTAAGGGAGCGCTAAGTTTGAGTCATATCCACTTGATCTTCAACTTTTGCATGATTCTTTTGTATAGTAGGGTTCTCTCCAAGGAATTCTTTCATTTTTTTTAGAGTGATACTCTCTGATTTTCAAATTGTGAGGTAGGGCATGCCATCTTCTTTAACAAGCCTCCAAACTTTTTTCCCCAACATCCTAAATGTGTCCTCAAAATGGAGGATAGTTTGTTCTTGGGCTGCCATATACCGAGACGCCAATTCAAGATCACTGGAGATGAGGTTTGTTGAAAATGGCAACAAGAAATGCTAAAAATAGAAGTGCTAAAAATAGCAATGCTATAAATAGCAATTTGGGTAGTTGGACAAAGCAACAAGGAATGAAAAATGGAAGTGCTAAAAATAGCATTGCTATAAATAGCATTTTGGGATGGATTCCAATTATAGTTAGTCCCTGAACTAAAATTGAGAAGTAAAATTCGAATTTGATCTTAACAGCTGTTTGTAAAATAATTGATTAATTAATCTCGAGTTATTTAGTTGTAGAAAATCAAACATGAAGTCTATGTGGGGACATGCAACAGATATCCCATTGATTGAGGAATTTATCCATCAGTTAAAGAGATAAGGATGAGTTGTAATTTGAGTTGTAATTAGTTAGCTCAGTTAACTAAGTTAAGTCCAGTTAGATTAGTTCCAACAGTTTGTGGAATTAATTGTGAGTTTAGTTAGTTAATGCTTGCATGCATGCCACTGCTGCTCTCAAGATAACTGAATATTCTCTCATAAATAACTCATGCATGTCAGTTCAGTCAAAGACCCAGTTGAGATCAGAGGAAGGGACAAGGTACTATCAGTTGGAGGATTTTCCCTATATAAGAAACTCATCCATGCAGAAGGAATTATCTCCTTCAGGTTTGTGCAGTTATTTCTGAGCCAAGTGAGCAGTGTGAGGTGGGAATTCACACATGTGGAAGCACTGGACCCCAGGAAAAATTGCACAAGGAAATAGGATGCTTAGAGGGCAGAGGAGAAGGTTGTGAGAGCCTTTGACTGTCTATGAGCAGTATTGTTTGATTGCAGAGAGAGCAGAGCTTGAGAGTTGATTCTTTTTGTAACTTGAACAAGATTTCCACTTGTATGATAGTACAAAGATTGGGGTTTTAGGCTGAAGCTTTCACTGGGTTATTTCTTTTGTGTTATATGTGATTGATTTCTCATTCTCAATTATATGTGTTCTCTTGATCTTGCTCAATTAGATTAAGCTTCCGCAAAGTGTTGTAGAAGTAGATCTTGTATTATGTTTTAGTATATTGCATAATATCCTGATCTACAATGGCAATTTCAACATGGTATTAGAGCAAAGGTGATCAAAGCAAAGAACAGTATATGAAGAAGAAAATTCGAAGTAAAAAAAAATAATAATAAATAAATAAATTGGGCCGCGAGTTTTCAGAGCATATTTGAAAATTTTTATGCAAAATTTTCGGAAACAAATAACAGATCTGGATTCCTTGCGGAAAAAGACCCAAATTCAAAAAAAAAAAAAAATCGGCTGAATCGAAGTTCGGATGAGGGAGATATCGCTGATTTAAAATCAACTCTTTTTCTAGAAAATTTTGTGACGGCGGGAAAGATGAAAAACATTGGTGTGCTAGTCAAGAACCTGTATGCTCTTGAGTTTCAAGATGCATGCAAAGCCTTGAGGAGCAAAGCGACTGATGGAGGCTTGGTGGTTGAGAGGGAGAGTACATTACCTCTCAACATGCAGCGCCAGAAGAAGTCTCAGACAATTGTGGAGAAGCCACAGTTGGTGAAGCAGCTTCAAGAGGTTATGGAGCAACAACTGGAGAAGTCGAGAGGAGATCGAGTAGAGACATCGACTCATGCAGAGACCTCCAGCAGGGGGAAATTTCGAGCCAAGTGGGCAGAGGGAACACATGCATCCATACCTTCAGGTTGGAGGTGGGGTGATGTGGAGTGACAGTCCCAAAAAGGCTGGAAAAGGGGCAGGATCATTGAGGTACCCAACCTCTTTGATTAGACCTTGCTATGGGAGCCTCGATGAGGAGTAGTAGGACTGGCTGAGTGGGTAGAGACAGATGCGGATGGAGCGGCAGAGAGAGCTACAGTGCAGGAATCCCGAGACAGCACAGAGCTAGCAGGCTGCAACAATGCAAGAGGCACAGGAGTGTTGCACTAGTGCAGGATGGCATAGAGAGGTGTGCAACAGTGCGATATGCATGGAGTGTTGCAGCAACTCAGAGGTCAGAGAGGGAGCACTTGTTAGCGGCAGATGGAGCTTCAGCATCAAAGGATGTTTCTAGCCCAACAAGAAGGTTAGTTGGGAGTTTTTTTTGTTTCTAGAGTTGCTAGAGTAACAACACTTTGAAGAAGTGTTGCATGCAGAACATTCCAAAGGTTCAGGACCGGGTTCGAGTTGAATGCCTTTCTTGTTGAGAGGGAGTGTTGAAAATGGCAACAATAAATGCTAAAAATAGAAGTGCTAAAAATAACACTGTTATAAATAGAAGTTCGGGTACCAGTGTTGGACATAGCAACAAGGAATGAAAAATGGAAGTGCTAAAAATAACATTGCTATAAATAGCATTCTGGGATGGATTCAAATTTTAGTTAGTCCCTGAACTAAAATTGAGAAGTAAAATTCGAATTTGATCTTAACAGTTGTTTGTAAAATTATTAATTAATTAATTAATCTTGAGTTAATTAGTTGTAGAAAATCAAACATGAAGTTTATGTAGGGACATGCAACAATTATCCCATTGATTGAGGAATTTATCCATCAGTTAAAGAGATAAGGATGAGTTGTAATTTGAGTTGTAAATAGTTAGCTCAGTTAACTGAGTTAAGTCCAGTTAGATTAGTTCCAACAGTCTGTGGAATTAATTGTGAGTTCAGTTAGTTAATGCTTGCATGCATGTAACTGTTGCTCTCCAGATAAATGAATATTCTCTCATAAATAATTCATGCATGTCAGTTCAGTCAAAGACCCAGTTGAGATCAGAGGAAGGGACAGTGTACTATCAATTGGAGGATTTTTCCTATATAGGAAACTCATCCATTCAGAAGGAATTATCTCTTTCAAGTTTGTGTAGTTATTTCTTAGCCAAGTGAGTAGTGTGAGGTGGGAATTCACACATGTGGAAGCACTGGACCCCAGGAAAAACTGCACAAGGAAATAGGAAGCTTGGACGGCAGAGGAGAAGGTTGTGAGAGCCTTTGACTGTCTATGAGTAGTATTGTTTGATTGCAAAGAGAGCAGGATATCTTGAGAGCTGATTCTTTTTGTAACTTGAACAAGATTTCCACTTGTATGATAATACAAAGATTGGGGTTTTAGGCTGAGGCTTTCCCTGGGTTTTTCTTTTATGTTATGTGTGATTGATTTCTCATTCTCAGTTATATGTGTTCTCTTGATCTTGCACAATTCGATTAAGCTTCTGTAAAGTGTTGTAGAAGTAGATCTTGTATTGTGTTTTAGTATATTGCATAATCTATTGATCTACTGTGGGAATTTCTACATGGTATCAGAGCAAAGCTGATCAAAGCGAAGAACAGTATACGAAGAAGAAAATTCGAAGTAAAAAAAACAAACTAGGCCACGAGTTTTCAGAGCATATGTGAATTTTTTTTTGCAAAATTTTCAGAAACGAATAGCAGTTCTGGATTCCTTATGGAAAAAGACCCAAATTCCAAAAAAAAATAAAAAATCGGCTGAATTGGAGTTCGGATGAGGGAGACATCGCTAATTTAAAATCAGCTCTTTTTCTAGAAAATTTCGTGACGGCGGGAAAGATGAAACAGATTGGTGTGCTAGTCAAGAACCTGTATGCTCTTGAGGTTCAAGATGCATGCAAAGTCTTGAGGAGCAAGGCGACTGATGGAGAATTGGTGGTTGAGAGGGAGAGTACATTACCTCTCAACATGCAGTGCCAGAAGAAGTCTCAAACAATTGTGGAGGAGCCACAAATGGTGAAGCAACTTCAGGAGGATGTGGAGCAACCATAACTCGAGGACCCGAGAGGAGATCGAGTAGAGACAACGACTCATGCAGAGACCTCTAGTAGGGGAAATTTCGAGCCAAGTGGGCAGAGGGATCACATGCATCCATACCTCCAGGTCAGAGGTGGGGCGATGTGGAGTGACAATCCCAAGAAGGTTGGAATAGGGGCAGGATCATTGAGGTACCCAACCTCTTTGATTAGACCTTGCTACGAGAGCCCTGATGAGGAGTAGCAGGACTGGTTGAGTGGGTAGAGACAGATGCGGATGGAGCGGCAGAGAGAGCTACAGTGCAAGAATCCCAAGACAGCACAGAACTAGCAGGCTGTAACAATGCAAGAGGCACAAGAGTGTTGCACCAGTGCAGGATGGCACAGAGAGGTGTGCAACGGTGCGAGATGCATGGAGTGTTGCAGCAGCTCAAAGGTCAGAGAGGGAGCACTTGTCAGCGGCAGATGGAGCTTCAGCATCAGAGGATGTTTCTAGCCCAACATTAAGGTCAGTTGGGCGTTTTTTTTGTTTCTAGAGTTGATGGAATAACAACACTTGGAAGAAGTGTTGCATGCAGAACATTCCAAAGGTTTATGATCTCGTTCGAGTTGAATGCCTTTCTTGTTGAAAGGGAGTGTTGAAAATGGCAATAAGAAATGATAAAAATAGAAGTGCTAAAAATAACATTGTTAAAAATAGCATTTCGGGATGGATTCCAATTTTAGCTAGTCCCCGAAGTAAAATTGAGAAGCAAAATTCGAATTTGATCTTAATAGCTGTTTGTAAAATAATTAATAAATTAATTAATATTGAGTTAATTAGTTGTAGAAAATCAAACATGAAGTCTATGTGGGGACATGCAACAATTATCCCATTGATTGAGGAATTTATCCATCAGTTAAAGAGATGAGGATGAGTTGTAATTTGAGTTGTAATTAGTTAGCTTAGTTAACCGAGTTAAGTTCAGTTGGATTAGTTCCAACAGTTTGTGGAATTAATTGTGAGTTCAGTTAGTTAATGCTTGCATGCATGTAACTGCTGCTCTCCAGATAACTGAATATTCTCTCATAAATAACTCATGCATGTCAGTTCAGTCAGAGACCCAGTTGAGATCAGAGGAAGGGACAACGTACTATCAGTTGGAGGATTTTTCCTATTTAGGAAACTCATCCATGCAGAAGGAATTATATCCTTCAGGTTTGTGAAGTTATTTTTGAGCCAAGTGAATAGTGTGAGGTGGGAATTCACACATGTGGAAGCACTGGACCCCAGGAAAACCTGCGCAAGGAAATAGGAGGCTTGGAGGGTAGAGGAGAAGGTTGTGAGAGCCTTTGATTGTCTATGAGCAGTATTGTTTGATTGCAGAGAGAGCAGGATAGCTTGAGAGCTGATTCTTTTTGTAACTTGAATAAGATTTCCACTTATATGATAATACAGAGATTAGGGTTTTAGGCAGAGGTTTTCCCTGAGTTATTTCTTCTGTGTTATGTGTGATTGATTTCTAATTCTCAGTTATATGTGTTCTCTTGATCTTGCTCAATTCGATTAAGCTTTTGCAAAGTGTTGTAGAAGTAGATCTTATATTGTGTTTTAATATATTGCATAATCTGTTGATCTACAGTGGGAATTTCTACATGGTATTAGAGAAAAGGTGATCAAAGCGAAGAACAGTATACGAAGAAGAAAATTCGAAGTAAAAACAAAATTGGGCCGCGACTTTTCAGAGCATATCTGAAAATTTTTGTGTAAAATTTTCAGAAACAAATAGCAAATCTGGATTCCTTGTGAAAAAAGACCCAAAAAAAAATTGGCTAAATCGGAGTTCGAATGAGGGAGATATCGTTGATTTAAAATCAGCTCTTTTTCTAGAAAATTTTGTGACGCCGGGAAAGATGAAACAAATTGATGTGCTAATCAAGAACTTGTATGCTCTTGAGGTTTAAGATGCATGAAAAGCCTCGAGGAGCAAGGCGACTGATGGAGACTTGGTGGTTGAGAGGGAGAGTACATTACCTCTCAACATGCAGCGCCAGAAGAAGTCTCAGACAATTATGGAGAAGCCACAATTGGTGAAGCAGCTTCAGGAGGTTGTGGAGCAACCACAACTGGAGAAGTCGAGAGGAGATCGAGTAGAAACATTGACTAATGCAGAGACCTCTAGTAGGGGGAAATTTCGAGCTAAGTAGGCAGAGGGATCACATGCATCCATACCTCCAGGTCGGAGGTGGGGCGATGTGGAGTGACAGTCCCAAGAAGGCTGGAATAGGGGCATGATCATTTAGGTACCAAACCTCTTTGATTAAACCTTGCTACGGGAGCCCCGGTGAGGAGTAGCAGGACTAGCTGAGTGAGTAGAGACAGATGCGGATGGAGTGGCAGAGAGAGCTATAGTGCAGGAATCCCAAGACAGCACAGAGCTAGTGTTGGAAATAATATTGAGAGGGGGGGGGGGGGGTGAATCAGTATTATCAGATCAATAAAACTTTTTCAATGCTCAGAAACATATACGCTACTTCAGTTAAGTGAACCAGCGTGTACACGCTACTGTGTCTAAAGAAAACAACGTATAACCAGAAAACTTATAATTCAGTTAGTTTTTCTTCAGTTAAGTGCATCAGGTCATTATTCACCATATTAAGAGTAAACAGATGCAGTATAACAGAACAGATCATCACACAAAAGCCACACACATGAACACCATGATATAAGGTGGAAACCCAATGTGGGTGAAAACCACCTGCTGCAAGTCGTCTCTATCTTTCTTTAATAAGAACTTCAGTTTACAATCTTTTATACTGGTGCAGCCTTATACCAGTACGCAGGCTACAACCTGCAGAAGGCTTCAACCTTCTCTCGTTCTCCAAACTTCCTTGGAAGGGAGCTCCAACCCCCTTTGCTCTTGTACTAGCTAAGATACTAGTACATAGGTGCTGGCCTACAATCTTCTTTCCTTCAGGTACCACTTTTCATCAATTTTCAGACTGGATATTCCTGAAGCACAACATTACAATCTGAAGACTATGATTCATTCACAAATCATTGAAGCATAAAACAACCAATACTAGCATCATCAATCTTTGAATCACTGAAACACTGAAACCCTGTCAACACCTGTCACCAGAACACAGAGCAGACTACAGAACTCTGTAATATCAGTCAGACCCAACTGCAAACCAAAAAATCATGCTTCAAAAGATATACGCTACTTCAATGAGAGCAACCCGCGTATACACGCGCTTTTACCGAAGACAACCTGCGTACAGATCTAAAAATAAATTCTCTTAACTTGCAGCTGTACCAGACATCAGTTAGACCCAGAACATAACATTGCGTCAGTATGTAGATCTAGAAATACGCATAATCAACCATATCATAATAGATCCTTTCAAACCATTTGATCCCGATCTCTCCTTAGATCTTGTTCTTCATCAACCGGTGAGATCTCTCCTTAGCTCAGATCAAGCAATGCATCATCAACCAATAACCTGCATACTGGATCTAATACTTCATCAGATATTCAAGCCTTTTCAGATACATTTGCCTAATGATCTTCTTCTCCTTATATAGCCTTAGGCCTTGCTCAATACCAAGAGCCAAAACCATAGAAATCCAATACCATCAGCTTCAAAACGAGGGATCAACACGTCCGTCGAGACACCATGGTCCAAAACCGTAGGCACAACTTCCAAGGAATAACCGCCACGGACCAAAGATAAGTTTTCCACATACACGCTCTTTTACTGAAGCCAACCTGCGTGTACACGCGACTTGGTATATAGCGAACCAGCGTGTATATATTTTTCTTCATACTTGTAGACTGATCATCAATTCCTTGCTGCTATCCTTCTGCACTATGATTTGTCATCAGTGTGATTTGCCAATAGAGTTCAAGCTTCTGTGATCCATATCAATTTAGAAAGAATTCTTCGGCGAAAATCACAAGGAATATCATTTGTCGACGCATTTCGAACCAACCAGTGTGGTTCATCGTCAGGACAAGTTGAAGAACAAATCCAGCTTAGCATGTTTAAATAGCTAGAGCAGAGACGCCAACGGTTACCTGGGCAAGAGGTTGACTCAAGGAGCAAGGTCAAATTTAGTTGAATTAGGTAAAAAATAAATAAATAAATAACCAAATATATAAATGATAAATTATAATATAATAATGAAAATATATAAAATATAAATTTAGTTACATTAGGTGTAAGAAAAATAATAATAAATTATTTATTTAATATATAAATGAGGAATAATAATAAACTACTTATTTCTTAATTAAATTAATAAATAAAAATAAAATAAAAATATATAAAATTTTTATATAAAAATATAAAATATAGTTATATTAGGTGTAAGAAAAATAATTTATTTATCTAATATATAAATGAGGAATAACAATAAACAACCTATTTATTAATTAGATAAATGAAAAAACATATAAATAGGTTGTTTTATTATTATATTTTTTAATTTATATGTTTTTTCATTTATCTAATTAATAAATAGGTTGTTTATTGTTATTCCTCATTTATATATTAAATAAATAAATTATTTTTCTTACACCTAATATAACTGTATTTTATATTTTTATATAAAATTTTTATATATTTTTATTTTATTTATATTTATTAATTTAATTAAGAAATAAGTAGTTTATTATTATTCCTCATTTATATATTAAATAAATAATTTATTATTATTTTTCTTACACCTAATGTAACTAAATTTATATTTTATATATTTTCATTATTATATTATAATTTATCATTTATATATTTGGTTATTTATTTATTTATTTTTTACCTAATTCAACTAAATTTGACCTTGCTCCTTGAGTCAACCTCTTGCCCAGGTAACCGTTGGTGTCTCTGCTCTAGCTATTTAAACATGCTAAGCTGGATCTGTTCTTCAACTTGTCCTGACGATGAACCACACTGGTTGGTTCGAAACGTGTCGACAAATGATATTCCTTGTGATTTTCGCCGAATAATTCTTTCTAAAGTGTGGTTTGCCATGAAGGACAACACTTGACTCATAATGCCAACAATCTCCCCCTTTGGACTTGATGGCAACAACACCAAATCAAATCACTCTCCCCCTTTGTCATCAAGGGCAAAGGGCTGTGCTCCCCCTGAGTACATGCTGATATCTTTGCTTGGCTGTGCTGAAACATGCTCCCTCTGACTGTAGGCAAGATCTGCAAAAGACGTTCTACAAAAGAACCAAGACTTATACACCATAAGGGACCTTCCTATCACCAAAAGACTCAATACATACATCCATACTCCCAACCAAGAGAGGATACATCAGAAATTTACATATAATAACCAATATTCATCCCAGGCATAGTGGGGAAACCAACATAGGCCGTTACATGACCTTGACACCATAAAGAGATATCACAAAAGAGGTACATGACATAGAGACGAAAAAATCTAGACCAAGACTTATGAAAGACACCAGCAGCATCTGATGAACATCTTTTATATCAGCAGCTAAGATTTCCTTCTGAGCTCCTTCTCCTGAAACTAACAACAGTTGTGAAACAGGACCAAAAGCATCTAAATGCCAACAATGCTTTATGAGACTTTAAGCTGCTCCCCCTGAACCTGTGCCTGCTGCACCCCCTGAAACTGTGCCTGAAGAATTCTGGCATACCCATCTCAGACCTTCTCCAACCAGAGTCTGCCCTTGTTGTTCAGAACTCCATATACGCGACTTCTCCTGCATAAAATGGCGTATGTACGCGGATATAATTTCTGCAACATGCGTACACCATACACGCGACTTTCCCTGCATAAATCGGCGTATATACGCGGATATCCCTTACGCAACTCGCGTATACCAACTTTTCTGTAGAACAGACAAGCTTCAACAGCAGGATGAAGCATCAATTACTCCCAGCTTTTGTCTGAGATATTCAAAAGTTTCCCTGGGCAGTGGTTTTGTGAGAATATCAGCAACTTGTTCCTTAGAAGGAACATACTCCAACTTGACCTTCTGCTCAAGCACTTGTTCCCGAAGAAAATGGTACTTGATTGGTATGTGCTTGGTCTTTGAATGCATGACTGGATTCTTTGAAATGCTGATTGCACTTGTATTATCACATAAGATAGAGACTGGTGGAGTGCAAGTGATTTGAAAATCCTGCAAGGTCTGCATCATCCAAAGAAGTTGTGTGCAACAAGATGTCGCAGCCACATATTCTGCTTCAGCTGTAGATAAAGCAATCGAACTCTGTTTCTTGCTGAACCAAGACACTAATCTGGAACCCATGAAGAAAGCACCACCACTTGTGCTCTTCCTATCATCTACACTTCCGGCCCAATCTGCATCTGTGTAAGCATGAAGAGTGAGATCTGTATCTCTAGGATACCATAAGCCATAGTTTTGGGTCCCTTGAAGATACTTGAAGATTCTTTTGACTGCCTGAAGATGAGTTTCCTTTGGGTTGGCTTGAAATCTTCCAACAATTCCTACTGCATGCATAATATCTGGTCTGGTACCTGTCAAATAAAGCAAACTCCCAATCATGGATCTATAAGTTGGTTGATGAACTGCTGTTGATTCATCATTTGCACTGAGGCTGCATCCTGTAACCATGGGTGTACATACTGGCTTTGAATCTTCCATGCCATACTTCTTCAACATCTGCTTGAGGTACTTGGTTTGAGACAAGAAAATACCTCCTTCATTTTGTTGAATTTGCAATCCAAGAAAGTATGTCAATTCTCCAAGCAATGACATTTCAAATTCTTTCTGCATAACCAAGGCAAAGTTCTGACTCATAGCCTCTTCATTGCTGCCAAAGATAATATCATCTACATACACAACAAGTATTAGCAATTTGTTATTTTCAACTTTCATATAGAGATTGCTATCTACTGATCCTTTTGAAAAACCTTGTTGGTGAAGATATTTGTCAAATCGATAGTACCAAGCCCTTGGAGCTTGTTTGAGACCATAGAGAGCCTTTTTCAATCTGCATACAAGGTTTGGATCATTCCCAAGAATGAAACCATCTGGCTGCTCAATATATACTTCTTCTTCTAAGTCTCCATTCAAAAAGGCTGATTTTACGTCCATTTGGAATACCTTGAAGTTTTGAAAGCTTGAGAGAGCAAGGAACATTCGGATGGCCTCAAGTCATGCAACAGGAGCAAAGGTCTCTTCAAAATCTATTCCTTCTTGCTGCGCATACCCTTTACAAACAAGTCTGGCCTTGTTTCTAATTACTTCTCCATTTTCATTCAATTTATTTTTGAAGACCCATTTAGTCCCTATAACAATTTTATCTTTTGGTCTAGGAACCAATTCCCAAGTATTGTTCTTTTCGATCTGTTCAAGTTCTTCATCCATTGCTTTGACCCAGCATTCATCTTTGCATGCCTCTTTCACATTTTGTGGTTCAGTGGAAGAGAGCAATGCCAAATACCTTGAAGCTTCTGCAATTCTTCTTCTTGTTTGTATTCCTGCTTCTTTCTGCCCCACAATCTGAGATTCTGGATGATTCTTTTGAACATATCTGGATGGAGTCTTTTCTTCTATTCTTGTCTGCTCCTCTGGTTCTTCTTGAGGTTCTTCTTCTTCATCATTCTGCCTTTGAGAATAGCCTTCATCTTCTTCAATGTCTTCATGATGAACTTGCCTAGGAATATATCCCTTCTCATCAACCACTACATCAATGCTGTCAACAATTCTGCCAAGTCTTTTATTGTAGCACTTGTATGATTTGCTATGTGGAGAATAACCAAGAAGAATGCCTTCATCTGCTCTTGGTTCAAGTTTGCCAAGTTGCTCATCAGTATTCTTAATATAACATTTGCTCCCAAAGATTTTGAAGTGGTTCACCGAAGGAGTCTTACCACACCAGAGCTCATGAGGAGTTTGAGTGCTATTTACTCGGACATTTGTTTTGTTGAGAATAATAACCGCAGCATGTGCAGCTTCACCCCAGAAAGTTGCGGGAGTACCTGACTCATCAAGCATAGCACGAGCCATTTGTTGGATTGTTCTGTTCATTCTTTCCACAACTCCATTTTGTTGAGGAGTTCTAGCTGTAGAGAATTCTCTTCTTATCCCATGTTCTTCACAGAAATCGAAGAATTCATTTGAAGTAAACTCCCCACCTTTGTCAGATCTGAGGCACTTAATTTTGTGTCCTGATTCATTTTCTGCCAAGGCTTTGAAGGATTTGAATTTTTCGAATGCTTCATCTTTGTGCTTCATAAGTCCTAACCAGACAAACCTGGAGAAATCGTCAATGAATAATATCAAATATTCTTCTCCTCGAGGTGTCCTTTTCCTAAATGGACCACATACATCTGTATGGACTAGCTCAAGAGGTATGCTGGCTGATCCTTCCTTCTCTGGAAAGTTAGTTCTGGTTTGCTTTCCAAACTGACAAGATTTGCATATAGTGTTGTCTGGAATTTTGATATCTGGAAGACCGCGAACTGCCTGATATTTGCATGCTTTCCTTATTTGTGAAAAACTTAGATGCCCCAACCTCCTATGCCATAGCCAGTGTTCATCATCCTTGCTCAAATAGCATTGTTGTGGTCTTTCTTCAAATATGTATAGATTATTTGGAGTCCTTCTTCCTTTGATCACTGTTTTGCCTGTATCAAGATCACGAACACAACATCCATTTGATCTAAATATTACCTCTGTTCCTTGATCGCACATCTGACTGACACTCAGAAGATTATGCTTCAATCCATCAACATACAAAACATTTCCAGCTTTGACCTTCTCTTTCAATGGAGCAACACCTTTTCCTTTTATGGCTGCAGAGATATCGTTTCCAAAAGAAACTTTCTTCCCCTTTTCTAATGCGGTATATGACTCAAGCTTTTCTTTGTCCCCTGTCATATGCTTCAAACATCCGCTGTCAATGTACCATAGACTTTCTTGACCTTCTGCATAAAAGGCTATCCCACATCTTTCTGGTTGTGGTTCCTTTATTCTCCATGTTCTGACATTTGAGTTTTGCTCCTTCTGAATTGTCTTCCGGAACCTGCTCCTGCATTCAGAGTCTTCATGACCAAAGTTATTACAAATAGAGCATTCAACTTCATTTTCAAGAACCGAAAAGTTGTTATAAGTCCTTTTCATGGTTTCAGTCATTCTCCCTTGCTTTTGAGCTTCTCTAGTCATGATTGTCTTGTAGGCAACACATTGAGCTGCTTTGTGACCGAAGTTATGGCAAGAAAAGCATTGGCCATTAAAGAAACTTCTGCGATAATCAGATCTATCATCCAACCGATTGTAGCTTCTATTTATTCTTGGAGCAAATTGGGAAGATTTTACCTGTGGCTGATTGTAGCTTCTGTTTGTCCTTAAGGCAGTTTGTCCCCAAATTTCTTGATGGTCTTTATTTGTTCTTGAGGTAAACTGTCCCTGATTCACCTGATTACTTTTATTTGGCCTTTGCTCGCTTCTCCTTGCTGCATCAAGATAACTTTTAGAGGTAGAGGCTTGAGATGTTTCTCCATTATATCCAAGACCTGTCTTGATCAGAGGAGATCGCTGCACATTGATAATCTCATCAAAGGTTTCAGATCCTTTAACAAATTTAAGATTAATAGCTTTTGTTTTCTCAATCTCTTTTCTAAGACCAAAAATTTCACCTTCTAGTTTTTCAAGATGTTTTTCCTTTTCATCAATTTGAAATTGTAGAGTATCAATGATCATATTCTTTTCTTCTATACATCTCTTGAGTCTAGTAATTTCATCATAAAGGTTATCCACATCTATAGCATCCATATAATCATCATCTTCAAATGCCATTAACAACTTATATTCATTACCTCGTTCATCTTCATCACTATTCGATAGACCATCACTATCTTCATGAGTGTAGTAGCTTTTCTTATTTGCACTCTGTTTCTTGTTCCATCTAGCAGGTTCCTTTCCTTTATCCTTATAAGGACATTTTGCAGCATAATGACCTACTCTTCCACAAGCAAAGCATTTAAAAGGTAACTTACCTCTGAACCTTCCAGAACCCCTTTGAAGATTTATGACAAAATTTGATTCTTCTTCCTCTTCTTCTGGGATGTGGCTTGCTTCATAATAATCTTCTTTGCCTGATGCCTTGAAAGCAACTTCTCTTCTGTCTGATGGACCTCCCTTTCTCATTTCATAAGCAGTTAGAATTCCATGTAGCTGAGACATAGTAAGAATTCGTAGATTTTCCTTTTCTTCTATTGCAGATACTTTAGATTCAAACTTGGGGGACAATGATCTTAGAACCTTTTCAACCACTATAGCCTCTTTTATTTCTTCACCCAAATTTTTCATACAATTAACAATCTCATCTACCCGAAGAAAATAGTTAGCCACACTTTCATCATTATACATCTTGAGAGTCTCATACTGAATCCTGAGAGTTTGAAGTTTAGCACGCTTTACCTGTTCATCTCCTTCATAGCTCGTGACAATTTTGTCCCATATCTCTTTTGCGGATTTGTAGTGCATTACCTTCATGAATTCCGTTTGGGATATACATCCTAATAGGGTACTGACTGCTTTCGCATTTGTTTCATACTTCTTTTTCTCAGCTGCATCTGTAGGAGTAGCTGAAGGAAAAGCGTAGCCTGTTTCTACGATGTCCCAAACTTCTGTACCAAGAGATTGAAGATAGGCAGTAACTCTTACCTTCCAATAATTGAAGTTTGTCCCATCAAAAACTGGTGGCCTGATTGATGCTTCTCTCTCGTAGTTGCTCATGATGAATGATCTACCTTCAAGCGATCAAGCTTCTCTGAAGGACCTGCTCTGATACCAATTGTTGGAAATAATACCGAGAGGGGGGGGAGGGGGGTGGGGGTGAATCAGTATTATCAGATCAATAAAACTTTTTCAATGCTCAGAAACATATACGCTACTTCAGTTAAGTGAACCAGCGTGTACACGCTACTGTGTCTAAAGAAAACAACGTATAACCAGAAAACTTATAATTCAGTTAGTTTTTCTTCAGTTAAGTGCGTCAGGTCATTATTCACCATATTAAGAGTAAACAAATGCAGTATAACAGAACAGATCATCACACAAAAGCCACACACATGAACACCATGATATAAGGTGGAAACCCAATGTGGGTGAAAACCACCTGCTGCAAGTCGTCTCTATCTTTCTTTAATAAGAACTTCAGTTTACAATCTTTTGTACTGGTGCAGCCTTATACCAGTACGCAGGCTACAACCTGCAGAAGGCTTCAACCTTCTCTCGTTCTCCAAACTTCCTTGGAAGGGAGCTCCAACCCCCTTTGCTCTTGTACTAGCTAAGATACTAGTACGTAGGTGCTGGCCTACAATCTTCTTTCCTTCAGGTACCACTTTTCATCAATTTTCAGACTGGATATTCCTGAAGCACAACATTACAATCTGAAGACTATGATTCATTCACAAATCATTGAAGCATAAAACAACCAATACTAGCATCATCAATCTTTGAATCACTGAAACACTGAAACCCTGTCAACACATGTCACCAGAACACAGAGCAGACTACAGAACTCTGTAATATCAGTCAGACCCAATTGCAAACCAAAAAATCATGCTTCAAAAGATATACGCTACTTCAATGAGAGCAACCCGCGTATACACGCGCTTTTACCGAAGACAACCTGCGTACAGATCTAAAAATAAATTCTCTTAACTTGCAGCTGTACCAGACATCAGTTAGACCCAGAACATAACATTGCGTCAGTATGTAGATCTAGAAATACGCATAATCAACCATATCATAATAGAGCTTTTCAAACCATTTGATCCCGATCTCTCCTTAGATCTTGTTCTTCATCAACCGGTGAGATCTCTCCTTAGCTCAGATCAAGCAATGCATCATCAACCCATAACCTGCGTACTGGATCTAATACTTCATCAGATATTCAAGCCTTTTCAGATACATTTGCCTAATGATCTTCTTCTCCTTATATAGCCTTAGGCCTTGCTCAATACCAAGAGCCAAAACCATAGAAATCCAATACCATCAGCTTCAAAACGAGGGATCAACACGTCCGTCGAGACACCATGGTCCAAAACCGTAGGCACAACTTCCAAGGAATAACCGCCACGGACCAAAGATAAGTTTTCCACATACACGCTCTTTTACTGAAGCCAACCTGCGTGTACACGCGACTTGGTATATAGCGAACCAGCGTGTATATATTTTTCTTCATACTTGTAGACTGATCATCAATTCCTTGCTGCTATCCTTCTGCACTATGATTTGTCATCAGTGTGATTTTCCATCAAGGACAACACTTGACTCATAATGCCAACAGCTAGCAGGCTGCAACAATGCAAGAGGCATAGGAGTGTTGCACTAGTGCACGATGGCACAGAGAGGTGTGGAACGGTGCGAGATGGATGGAGTGTTACAACAGCTCAGAGGTCAGAGAGGGAGCACTTGTCAGCGACAGATGGAGCTTTAGTATCAGAGGATGTTTCTAGCCCAGCAGGAAGGTCAGTTGGGAGTTTTTTTTCTGTTTCTAGAGTTGCTGGAGTAACAACACTTGGAAGAAGTGTTGCATGCAGAACATTCCAAAGGTTCAAGATTGGGTTCGAGTTGAATGCCTTTCTTGTTGAGAGGGAGTGTTGAAAATGGCAACAAGAAATGCTAAAAATAAAAGTGCTAAAAATAGCACTGCTATAAATAACAATTTGGGTACCAGTGTTGGACATAGCAACAAGGAATGAAAAATGGAAGTGCTAAAAATAACATTGTCATAAATAACATTTCAGGATGGATTCCAATTTTAGTTAGTCCCTGAAATAAAATTGAGAAGTAAAATTCGAATTTGATCTTAATAGTTGTTTGTAAAATAATTAATTAATTAATCTTGAGTTAATTAGTTGTAGAAAATCAAACATGAAGTCTATGTAGGGACATCCAACAGTTATCCCATTGATTGAGGAATTTATCCATCAGTTAAAGTGATAAGGATGAGTTGTAATTAGTTAGATCAGTTAACTGAGTTAAGTCCAGTTAGATTAGTTCCAACAGTTTGTGGAATTAATTGTGAGTTCAGTTAGTTAATGCTTGTATGCATGTAACTGATGCTTTCTAGATAACTGAATATTCTCTCATAAATAACTCATGCATGTTAGTTCAGTCAAAGACCTAGTTGAGATCAGAGGAAGGGACAATGTACTATCAGTTGGAGGATTTTTTCCTATATAGGAAACTCATCCATGCAGAAGGAATTATCTCCTTCAAGTTTGTGCAATTATTTCTAAGCCAAGTGAGCAGTGTGAGGTGGGAATTCACACATGTGGAAGCACTAGAACCCGGGAAAAATTGCGCAAGGAAATAGGAGGTTGGAGGGCAGAGGAGAAGGTTTTGAGAGCCTTTGACTGTCTATGAACAGTATGTTGGAAATAATACTGAGAGGGGGGGGTGAATCAGTATTATCAAGCAATTTACCAAATCTTCCTTATTTGATCTTTTGAATTATTCTTGCATATCAGTACCATAAAATAATGAGCATGAATAAAGAAAATAGACAGTCACACCAAAGAACACAAGATGTAAGGTGGAAACCCAATGCGGGAGAAAACCACCTGCTGCAATATGTCTCTATCTTCTTTCAAGAAATTCTTTTTACAATGATTTTGTACTGGTGCAGTCCTTTGCCAGCACGCAGGCTGCAACCTGCAGAGAGCTACAACTCTCTCTCGTTTTCCAGTCTCTCCTGGAAGGGAGCTACAACCCCCTACTTATTTTTATGAAGAATCAAATGATCAACAAGAATACAACAGATACAGTCCACTACAGATATCAGATCAGTAATTACAGAAATAACCCAGAACACCTTATGAACAGAAATATACAGTCAACAGATCATCTTAAGACAGGGACGCATATTTTCTTTCTGTGACCTGCGACTGGACGCAGTCTACCTTCCACTGTTCTGCGTGCCGACGCACTGTTCCTCTATGCTTTGCTGCGACCGTCGCACCCAGAAACACTATCGCGCCGCGTCTTTTGCTTCAGAGACGCACCCAATAACACAGTCGCGCCGCGTCCTTTGCCTCAGAGACGCACCTGAGCCTTTACTGTACTGCGTCCCGGCGCACTTTCCCTTCACTGAACCTGCGTCCCTTCAGATATAAAAGATATGAGGACTTCAGAACCAACCCAAACACTCAGATCCACAGATCTGATCATGCGCCATAGAGATCACAGTCCATTAGAAGATTCGCCTTCATAGATCTGGACTAGATCTCACCAAAAGATATTCAACCAAGATGATGCCTAATCCAAATGAACTCCTTTGCTTTATATAGGCAAGCTTCTCCCCAAAACATGGAACAAAACCACGAGCCGACACCATAGAAACACAAAACCGTCGGCTAGATACCACACAAGAAACCCCCACGTGCTTTTCTCTGCCTTGAAATGTGTGCACTGGGCGGACGCACCTCCTGAACGGCTGGCCTGCGTCCCTGGACGCGGGTTCTGTATGGTATACCTGCGGGGACGCACTTGCTGAACATATTTCCTGCGTCCTTCTTGATTTATCACCTGAATGGGTTTGCCATCAAGGACAACACCTGAATCATAATGCCAACACAGTATTGTTTGATTGCAGAGAGAGGAAGATAGCTTAAGAGCTGATTCTTTTTGTAACTTGAACAAGATTTCCACTTGTATGGTAATACAGAGATTGGGGTTTTAGGTGGAGGCTTTTTGCGGGTTATTTCTTCTATGTTATGTGTGATTGATTTCTCATTCTCAGTTATATGTGTTCTCTTGATCTTGCTCAATTCGATTAAGTTTCCGCAAAGTGTTGTAGAAGTAGATCTTGTATTGTGTTTTATTATATTGCATAATCTATTGATCTACAGTGGGAATTTCTACGTGGTATCAGAGCAAAGGTGATCAAAGCGAAGAAAAGTATACGAAGAAGAAAATTCGAAGTAAAAAATAAAAAATATAAATAAATATAAATAAATAAATAATAAAAAAAATAAAAAAATAAAAAATAAAAAAATTGGGCTGCAAGTTTTCAGAGCATATCTGAAAATTTTTGTGCAAAATTTTCAGAAACAAATAGCAAATTTGGATTCCTTACGGAAAAAGACCCAAATTCAAACAAAAAATCGGCTTAATCGGAGTTCGGATGAGGGAGATATCGCTAATTTAAAATCAGCTCTTTTTCAAGAAAATTTTGTGATGGAGGGAAAGATGAAATAGATTGGTGTGCTAGTCAAGAACCTGTATGCTCTTAAGGTTCAAGATGCATGCAAAGCCTTGAGGAGCAAGGCGACTGATGGAGACTAGGTGGTTGAGAGAGAGAGTACATTACCTCTCAACATGCAGCACCAGAAGAAGTCTCAGACAATTATGGAGGAGCCACAATTGGTGAAGTAGCTTCAGGAGGTTGTGGTGCAACCACAACTGGAGAAGCCGAGAGGAGATCGAGTAGAGACATCGACTCATGCAAAAACCTCCAGTAGGGAAAATTTTTTAGCCAAGTGGGCAGAGGGATCACATGCATCCATACCTCCAGGTCGGAGGTGGGGTGATGTGGAGTGATAGTCCCAAGAAGGCTGGAATAGAGGCATGATCATTGATGTACCTAACCTCTTTAATTAAACCTTGCTACGGAAGCCCCGATGAGGAGTAGCAGGACAGGCTGAGTTGGTAGAGACAGATGTGGATGGAGCGGCAGAGAGAGCTACAATGCAGGAATCCCAAGACAACACAGAGCTAGCAGGCTGCAACAATGCAAGAGGCACAGGAGTGTTGCACCAGTGCAGGATGGCATAGAGAGGTGTGCAATGGTGCGAGATGCATGGAGTGTTGCAGAAGCTCAGAGGTCAGAGAGGGAGCACTTGTCAGAGGCGAAAGGAGCTTCAGCATCAGAGGATGTTTCTAGCCCAACATTAAGGTCAGTTGGGAGTTTTTTTTGTTTCTAGAGTTGATGGAGTAACAAAACTTGGAAGAAGTGTTGCATGCAGAAAATTCCAAAGGTTTAGGATCGGGTTCGAGTTGAATGCCCTTCTTGTTGAGAGGGAGTGTTGAAAATGGCAACAAGAAATGTTAAAAATAGATGTGCTAAAAATAGCACTGCTATTAATAGCAGTTCGGGTACCAGTGTTGGACATAGCAACAAGGAATGAAAAATGGAAGTGCTAAATATAGCATTGCTATAAATAGCATTTCGGGATGGATTCCAATTTTAGTTAGTCCCTAAACTAAAACTGAGAAGTAAAATTCGAATTTGATCTTAACAGTTGTTTGTAAAATAAATAATTAATTAATCTTAAGTTAATTAGTTGTAGAAAATCAAACATGAAGTCTATATGGAGACATGCAACAATTATCCCATTGATTGAGGAATTTATCCATCAGTTAAAGAGATAAGGATGAGTTGTAATTAGTTAGATCAGTTAACTGAGTTAAGTCCAGTTTGATTAGTTCCAACAGTTTGTGGAATTAATTGAGTTCAGTTAGTTAATGTTTGCACGCATGTAACTTCTGCTCTCCAGATAACTGAATATTCTCTCATAACTAACTCATGCATGTCAGTTTAGTCAGAGACCAGTTGAGATCAGAGGAAGGGACAATGTACTATCAGTTGGAGGATTTTTCCTATATAGGAAACTCATCCATGCAAAAGGAATTATCTCATTCAGGTTTGTGGAGTTATTTCTGAGCCAAGTGAGTAGTGTGAGGTGGGAATTCACACATGTGGAAGCACTTGACCCCAGGAAAAACTGCGCAAGGAAATAGGAGGCTTGGAGGGCATAGGAGAAGGTTGTGAGAGCCTTTGACTATCTATGAGCAATATTGTTTGATTGCAGAAAGAGCAGGATAGCTTGAGAGCTGATTCTTTTTGTAACTTAAACAAGATTTCCACTTGTATGATAATACAGAGATTGGGGTTTTAGGCGGAGGCTTTTGCCGGGTTATTTTCTTCTGTGTTACGTGTGATTGATTTCTCATTCTCAGTTATATGTGTTCTCTTAATTTTGCTCAATTCGATTAAGCTTCCGCAAAGTGTTGTAAAAGTAGATCTTGTATTGTGTTTTAGTATTTTGCATAATCTCTTGATCTACAGTGGGAAGTTCTACATGGTATTAGAGCAAAGGTGATCAAAGAGAAGAACAGTATAGGAAGAAGAAAATTCGAAGTAAAATAAAATAAAATTGGGAAGCGAGTTTTCAAAGCATATATGAAATTTTTTGTGCAAAATTTTCAGAAACCAATAACAGATCTAGATTCCTTGCAGAAAAAGACCCAAATTCAAAAAAAAATAAAAATAAATAAATAAATAAATAATAAAAAATAAAAATCGGCGTAATCGGAGTTCGGATGAGAGAGATATCGCTGATATAAAATCAGCTCTTTTTCCAGAAAATTTTGTGATGACGAGAAAGATGAAACAGATTGGTGTGCTAGTCAAGAACCTGTATGCTTTTGAGGTTCAAGATGAATGCAAAGCCTTGAGGAGCAAGGCGACTGATGGAGACTTGGTGGTTGAGAGGGAGAGTACATTACCTCTCAACATGCAGCGCCAAAAGAAATCTCAGACAATTGTGGAGGAGCCACAATTGGTGAAACAACTTTAGGAGGTTGTGGAGCAACCATAACTAGAGAAGCCGAGAGGAGATCGAGTAGAGACATCGACTCATGCAGAGACCTCCATTAGGGGGGGAATTTCAAGCCAAGTGGGCAGAGGGATCACATGCATCCATACCTTCAGGTCAGAGGTGGGGCGATGTGGAGTGACAATCCCAAGAAGGTTGGAATAGGGGCAGGATCATTGAGGTACCCAACCTCTTTGATTAGACCTTGATATGGGAGCGCCGATGAGGAGTAGCAGGACTTGCTGAGTGGGTAGAGACAAATGCGGATGGAGCGGCAGAGAGAGCTATAGTGCAGGAATCCCAAGACAGCACAGAGCTAGCAGGCTGCAACAATGCAAGAGGCACAGGAGTGTTGCACCAGTGCAAGATGGCACAGAGAGGTGTGAAACGGTGCGAGATGCATGGAGTGTTGCAGCAGCTTAGAGGTCAGAGAGGGAGCACTTGCTAGTGGCAGATGGAGCTTCAGAATCAGAGGATGTTTCTAGCCCAATAAGAAGGTCAATTGGGAGATTTTTTGTTTCTATAGTTGTTGGAGTAACAACACTTGGAAGAAGTGTTGCATGCAAAACATTCCAAAGGTTCAGGATCGGGTTCGAGTTTAATGCCTTTCTTATTGAGAGGGAGTGTTGAAAATGGCAACAAGAAATGCTAAAAATAGAAGTGCTAAAAATAACACTGCTATAAATAGAAGTTTAGGTACCAGTGTTGGACATAGCAACAATGAATGAAAAATGGAAGTGCTAAAAATAACATTGCTATCAATAGCATTTCGGGATGGATTCCAATTTTAGTTAGTCCCTGAATTAAAATTGCAAGTAAAATTCGAATTTAATCTAAACAGTTGTTTGTAAAATAATTAATTAATTAATCTTGAGTTAATTAGTTGTAGAAAATCAAACATAAAGTCTATGTGGGGACATGCAACAGTTATCCCATTGATTGAAGAATTTATCCATGAGTTAAAGAGATAAGGATGAGTTGTAATTAGTTAGTTCAGTTAACTAAGTTAAGTCTAGTTAGATTATTTCCAATAGTTTGTGGAATTAATTGTGAGTTCAACATGCATGTCACTGCTGCTCTCCAGATAACTGAATTTTCTCTCATTAATAACTCATGCATGTCAGTTCAGTCAGAGACCCAGTTGAGATCAGAGGAAGGGACAGTGTACTATCAGTTGGAGGATTTTTCCTATATTCGAAACTCATCCATGCAGAAGGAATTATCTCCTTCAGGTTTGTGCAATTATTTCTGAGCCAAGTGAGAAATGTGAGGTGGGAATTCACACATGTGGAAGAACTGGACCCCAGGAAAAACTGTGCAAGGAAATACGAGGCTTGTAGGGCAGAGGAGAAGGTTGTGAGAGCCTTTGACTGTCTATGAGTAGTATTGTTTGATTGCAGAGAGCGCAAGATAGCTTGAGAGCTGATTCTTTTTGTAACATGAACAAGATTTCCACTTGTATGATAATACAAAGATTGGGGTTTTAGGCTAAGGCTTTCCCCAGGTTATTTCTTATGTGTTATGTGTGATTGATTTCTCATTCTCAGTTATATGTGTTCTCTTGATCTTGCTAAATTCGATTAAGCTTACGCAAAGTGTTGTAGAAGTAGATCTTATATTGTGTTTTAGTATATTGCATAATTTGTTGATCTACAGTGGGAATTTCTACATGGTATAAGAGCAAAGGTGATCAAAGGGAAGAACAATATACGAAGAAGAAAATTGGAAGTAAAAAAGAAAATTGGGCCGCGAATTTTCAGAGCATATTTGAATTTTTTTGTGCAAAATTTTCAAAAACAAATAACAGATCTGGATTTCTTGCGGAAAAAGACCCAAATTGAAAAAAAAAAATCGGCTAAATCGGAGTGCGTATGAAGGAGATATCGCTGATTTAAAATCAGTTATTTTTCCAGAAAATTTCGTGACGGTAGGAAAGATGAAACATATTGGTGTGCTAATCAAGAACTTGTATGCTCTTGAGGTTCAAGATGCATGCAAAGCCTAGAGGAGCAAGGCGACTGATGGAGACTTGGTGGTTGAGAGGGAGAGTACATTACCTCTCAACATGCAACGCCAGAAGAAGTCTCGGACAATTGTGGAAGAGCCACAATTGGTGAAGCAACTTCAGGAGGTTGTGGAGCAACCACAACTGGAGAAGCCAAGAGGTGATCGAGTAGAGACATCGACTCATGCAGAGACCTCCAATAGGGGGAAATTTCGAGCCAAGTGGGCAAAGGGATCACATGCATCCATACCTCCAGGTCGTAGGTGGGGCGATGTGGAGTGACAGTCCCAAGAAGGCTGGAATAGGGGCAGGATCATTGAGCTACCCAACCTCTTTGATTAGACTTTTCTACGGGAGCCCCGATGAGGAGTAGCAGGACTGGCTGAGTGGGTAGAGACAAATGCGGATGGAGCGGCAGAGAGAGCTACAGTGCAAGAATCCCAAGACAACACAGAACTAGTAGGCTGCAACAATGCAAGAGGCACAGGAGTGTTGCAACAGTGCAGGATGGCACAGAGAGGTGTGCAACGGTGCAAGATGCATGGAGTGTTGCAACAGCTTAGAGGTCAGAGAGGGAGCACTTGTCAGCGACAGAAGGAGCTTCAGCATTAGAGGATGTTTCTAGCCCAATAGGAAGGTCAGTTGGGAGTTTTTTTTGTTTCTAGAGTTGCTGGAGTAACAACACTTGGAAGAAGTGTTGCATGTAGAATATTCCAAAGGTTCAGGATCGGGTTCGAGTTGAATGGCTTTCTTGTTGAGAGGGAGTGTTGAAAATGGCAACAAGAAATGCTAAAAATAAAAGTGCTAAAAATAGCAGTTCGGGTACCATTGTTGGACATAGCAACAAGGAATGAAAAATGGAAGTGCTAAAAATAACATTGCTATAAATACCATTTCGGGATGGATTCCAATTTTAGTTAGTCCCTAAACTAAAATTAAGAAGTAAAATTCGAATCTGATCTTATCAGTTGTTTGTAAAATAATTAATTAATTAATCTTGAGTTAATTAGTTGTAGAAAATCAAATATGATGTCTATGTAGGGACATGCAACAGTTATCCCATTGATTGAGGAATTTATCCATCAGTTAAAGATACAAGGATGAGTTGTAATTAGTTAGCTCAGTTAACTGAGTTAAGCCTAGTTAGATTAGTTCCAACAGTTTGTGGAATTAATTGTGAGTTCAGTTAGTTAATGCTTGCATGCATGTAACTGCTGCTCTCCAGATAATTGAATATTCTCTCATAAATAACTCATGGATGTCAGTTCAGTCAGAGAGCCAGTTGAGATCAGAGGAAGTGATAGTGTACTATCAGTTGGAGGATTTTTCCTGTATAGGAAACTAATCCATGCAAAAGGAATTATCTCCTTTAGGTTTGTGTAGTTATTTCTAAGCCAAGTGAGCAGTGTGAGGTGGGAATTCACACATGTGGAAGCAATGGACCCCAGGAAAAACTGCGCAAGGAAATAGGAGGCTTGGAGGGCAGAGGAGAAGGTTGTGAGAGCCTTTGACTGTCTCTGAGTAGTATTGTTTGACTGTAGAGAGAGCGGGATAGCTTGAGAGCTGATTCTTTTTGTAACTTGAACAAGATTTCCACTTGTATGATAATACAGAGATTGGTGTTTTAGGCTGACGCTTTCCCCGGGTTATTTCTTTTGTGTTATGTGTGGTTGATTTCTCATTCTCAGTTATATGTGTTCTCTTGATCTTGCTCAATTCGATTAAGCTTCCGCAAAGTGTTGTAGAAGTAGATCTTGTATTGTGTTTTAGTATATTGCATAATCTGTTGATCTACAATGGGAATTTCTACATGGTATCAGAGCAAAGTTGATCAAAGCGAAGGACAATATACGAAGAAGAAAATTCGAAGTAAGAAAAAAAATTGACCCTCGAGTTTTCAGAGCATATAGGAAAATTTTTGTGCAATTTTTTTTAGAAACAAATAGCAGATCTGGATTCCTTGCGGAAAAAGACCAAAAAAATAAAAATAAAAAAATTGGCTGAATCGGGGTTCGGATGAGGAAGATATCGCCGATTTAAAATCGGCTCTTTTTCTAGAAAATTTCATGACGTCGGAAAGATGAAACAGATTGGTGTGCTAGTCAAGAACCTGTATGCTCTTGAGGTTCAAGATGCATGCAAAGCCTTGATGAGTTGTAATTAGTTAGCTCAGTTAACTGAGTTAAGTCAGTAGATTAGTTCCAACAGTTTGTGGAATTAATTGTGAGTTCATTTAGTTAATGCTTGCATGCATGTAACTACTGCTCTCCAGACAACTGAATATTCTCTCATAAATAACTCATGCATGTCAGTTCAGTCAGAGACCCAGTTGAGATCAAAGGAAGGGACAATGTACTACCAGTTGGAGGATTTTTCCTATATAGGACACTCATCCATGCAGAAGGAATTATCTCCTTCAGGTTTGTGCAGTTATTTCTGAGCCAAGTGAGCAGTGTGAGGTGGGAATTCACACATGTGGAAGCACTGGACTCCACGAAAAACTGCGCAAGGAAATAGGAGGCTTGGAGGCCAGAGGAGAAGGTTGTGAGAGCCTTTGACTATCTATGAGCAGTATTGTTTGATTGCAGAGAGAGCATGATAGCTTGAGAGCTGATTCTTTTTGTAACTTGAACAAGATTTCCACTTGTATGATAATAAAAAGATTGGGGTTTTAGGTTGAGGCTTTCCCCGGGTTATTTCTTCTGTGTTATGTGTGATTGATTTCTCATTCTCGGTTATATGTGTTCTCTTGATTTTTCTCAATTCGATTAAGCTTCCGCAAAGTGTTGTAGAAGTAGATCTTGTATTGTGTTTTAGTATATTGCATAATCTATTGATCTACAATGGGAATTTATACATGGTATCAGAGAAAAGGTGATCAAAGCGAAGAACAATATACGAGGTATAAAAAATAATAATAATAATAATAATAATAATAAAAAAATTAAAAATAAATAAAAAATAAATTATGCCGCGAGTTTTGAGACCATATCGGAAAATTTTTGTGCAAAATTTTCAGAAATAAATAGCAGATTTGGATTCCTTGCTGAAAAAGACCCAAATTCAAAAAAAAAAATCGGCTGAATCGGAGTTCGGATGAGGGAGATATCGCTGATT
Organism: Pinus tabuliformis; assembly: GCA_031772625.1. Classification (NCBI taxonomy): domain Eukaryota; kingdom Viridiplantae; phylum Streptophyta; class Pinopsida; order Pinales; family Pinaceae; genus Pinus; species Pinus tabuliformis. The sequence continues at coordinate 315,913,647 of CM062807.1, forward strand.
TAAAATCAGCTCTTTTTCCAGAAAATTTTGTGACAATGGGAAAGATGAAACAGATTGGTGTGCTAGTCAAGAACCTGTATGCTCTTGAGGTTCAAGATGCATGCAAAGCCTTGAGGAGCAAGGTGACTGATGGGGACTTGGTGGTTGAGAGGGAGAGTACATTACCTCTCAACATGCAACGCCAGAAGAAGTCTCAGACAATTGTGGAGGAGCCACTATTGGTGAAGCAGCTTCAGGAGGTTGTGGAACAACCACAACTAGAGAAGCCGAGAGGAGATCAAGTAGAGACATCGACTCATGCAAAGACCTCCAGTAGGGGGAAATTTCGAGCCAAGTGGGAAGAGGGATCACATGCATCCATACCTCCAGGTCGGAGGTGGGGCGATGTGGAGTGACAGTTCCAAGAAGGCTGGAATAGGGGCAAGATCATTGAGGTACCCAACCTCTTTGATTAAACCTTGCTACAGGAGCCCTGATGAGGAGTAGCAGGATTGGATGAGTGGGTAGAGACAGATACGGATGGAGCGGTAGAGAGAGCTACAGTGTAGGAATCCCAAAACAACACAGAGCTAGCAGGCTGCAACAATGCAAGAGGCACAGGAGTGTTGCACCAACGCATGATGGCACAGAGAGGTGTGCAATGGTGCGAGATGCATGGAGTGTTGCAGCATCTCAGAGGTCAAAGAGGGAGCACTTGTCAATGGAAGATGGAGCTTCAACATCAGAGGATGTTTCTAGCCCAACAGGAAGGTTAGTTGGGAGTTTTTTTTTGTTTCTAGAGTTGTTGAAGTAACAACACTTGGAAGAAGTGTTGCATGCAGAACATTCCAAAGGTTCAGGATCAGGTTTGAATTGAATGCCTTTCTTGTTGAGAGGGAGTGTTGAAAATGGCAACAAGAAATGCTAAAAATAGCATTGTTATAAATAACAGTTCAGGTACCAGTGTTGGACATAGCAACAAGGAATGAAAAATGGAAGTGCTAAAAATAGCATTGCTATAAATAGCATTTCGAGATGGATTCCAATTTCAGTTAGTCCCTGAACTAAAATTGAGAAGTAAAATTCGAATTTGATCTTAACAACTGTTTGTAAAATAATTAATTAATTAATCTTGAGTTAATTAGCTGTAGAAAATCAAACATGAAGTCTATGTGGGGACATGCAATAGTTATCCCATTGATTGAGGAATTTATCCATCACTTAAAGAGATAAGGATGAGTTGTAATTAGTTAGCTCAGTTAACTGAGTTAAGTCAGTTAGATTAGTTCCAACAGTTTGTGGAATTAATTGTGAGTTCAGTTAGTTAATCCTTGCATGCCTGTAATTGCTGCTCTCTAGACAACTAAATATTCTCTCATAAATATCTCATGCATGTTATTTCAGTCAGAGACCCAGTTGAGATCAGAGGAAGGGACAATGTACTATCGGTTGGAGGATTTTTCCTATATAGGAAACTCATCCATGCAGAAGGAATTATCTCCTTCACGTTTGTGCAGTTATTTCTAAGCCAAGTGAGTAGTGCGAGGTGGGAATTAACACATGTGGAAGCACTGGACCCCAGGAAAAACTGCACAAGGAAATAGGAGGCTTGGAGGGCAAGGGAGAAGGTTATGAGAGCCTTTGACTGTCTATGAGCAGTACTGTTTGATTGCAGAGAGAGCAAGATAGCTTGAGAGATGATTCTATTGGTAACTTGAACAAGATTTCCACTTTTATGGTAATACAGAGTTTGGGGTTTTAGGCTGAGGCTTTTCCCGGGTTATTTCTTCTGTGTTATGTGTGATTGATTTCTCATTCTCAGTTATATGTGTTCTCTTGATCTTGCTCAATTTGATTAAGCTTCCGCAAAGTGTTGTAGAAGTAGATCTTGTATTGTGTTTTAGTATATTGCATAATCTGTTGATCTACAGTGGGAATTTCTACAAGGTTGTGGTTACTAATGATAGCCTTGGGGCTCACTAATACTGCTCTAATGTATAAGGGCTCCCTCTCTTCTTTTGTCATCACCCTCTTTACTTTTTCAGCTCTTGTTTCCTCATGGGTCAACCAAGAGGTTAATACTATTAGTTGCATGTCCCTCAATCTTGTGTTGGGGTCCCAGAAGTTCATGTCTGTGAGGATCATACTGTGCATGTAAAACTCGTCCAGTTTAGCTCTATCCTCAATACTTTCCCTTTTGCAAAAATCGATGAACTTTCTATAGTCTTGGAAAGTTAAAGAGGAATAATGTGCTAATGTCTTTATATGGAATTGCAACTACTTCTCCTTGAGGAAGATGGCATAGGATTTGGTTGATTTCCTGCATTGTATGGCTTCCATGGATAAACTTGCCATAGTGGCAAGTTATACATCTTTTTCTTACAACTCTCTTAACCTTCTATTTTTTGTCTGTAGTTGCTCCCTGATGACTGAATCCCTTAGCCTTAAGTTATTCAATTCCTAGCTCATTTCATTCACTTTCTCCACCATGAGGCCAACATCTTCCACCTTCTTAGATTTGGCAATTTGCATCCACTTATGAGTCTCGACTCTTTCCTTTTCCAACTCAAAGAAGAGTGGTATAGAAAATTTCTTAGGTATAATCCTACCTCCTTCAATAAATTTGTAATAAGATTCAAGTTTAGGTTGTGGATCAGGCTCCTAGAGTTCTTGGAGACCTTCTTCTTTTCCTTTCGATGTGGCTGCCTCTTCCTGTAGCATCTCTTGTTGCTCTTGTAGCAACCCATGTTTCTCCTATAGTAGTCCCTGTTTCTCCTGTAGCTCCTTTGTTTTCTCCTGTAGTTCCTCTGTTTTTTCTTGTAACAGGGAAAATTGTGCTTTGAGCCTCTTAGATGTGACTGCTCTAATGGTGGGCCTCCCTATGGTTGACATAGGTTATCTACTCTTGGCTTTCAGAGAGGTAACTTTTTAATATTCCCTTCACTAGGTCCCACTTCTTCCATTTTGCTTGCTGATTCATTAATGGTGATAGGGACTTCTGAAGGAGGTTGAGGCTTCCCTTTCCTTATCCTAGTGCTCTTCCTTATTTTAAAGTACAAGGGGCCTTGCCTTGGTTGCCTTCTTTTCAGCTTGACTAGTGTGCCAAGTGTGGCCAATGTGGTAGCCACATCTTGCTTTGTGTTTCTTGGTGAGAGGCTTATTTGTTTCCCCTATCCTTTTGTCCCTTGAGGTTTGGAGGGCTTGTCAAGGTTCTCTTCCTTTGCTCTTTGTTTCTCTCCCTTTGTTTCTGTTGTTTCTACTTTCTCCTCCTCTTCTTCCTTCTCTTCCCTACCCCCAGTGCTAGAGGTAGATGTTTTTTGTTGTTGTGTGTAGGTGAGGGTTTGTGTTTCAATGAAAACCTCCCTGTCCATGTCTACAAAGTCAATCCATTACACAGGGTTCCTTAGGTGGCTTAAAGCATCCATGAAAATTAGCTTGATGGGGCCATGATGGGAAATGTTTTGGTGCTTCCCTTCCCTCACTTTTTGGCTCATTTCAATGATGGATTGTAAGAGGAAATGTGGGACATTAAGTCTGTTGGGAATTGGTAACTTTCTTTGGAACCTTAGCTCATAGAGAAGCCTAAATTGATATCAATACACAATGCTCAGACTCCCCTCATAAAATATGTACTTGAGGATGTGATAGGCCACTTCATCCCAAGGGAGGCTCTCTCTTCTTACCCCATTTTTGTCTTCCACAGACTTCTCTCTATAGAGGAAGAAGTTTTTCTTGGTTGTAACACCTATTTCCTTATCCTCCTTGCTCCATGGAACTCCTAAGGGTATGGTGGTTACTTTTCTTATAAGCCTTGCGTTCAAATGGTTGAAGGTTCTCTAATAACAATAGTAGTGGCACTATTTTCTCCCTGATAATTGAGGGCCATGGAAAATTCATGGATTACCTCATCATCATACCCTTTTAATTGCTCAAAGAATCCCATCCACTAATGTCTCAGAAAAATGTCCATAACAGAGGAATGTTGATCGATTCTTTTGGTGTCTGTGGGTTCTCTTCTATTGAAACCTTCTCCCATTTCTCCTACTACTCATCTCTAGGTTATCTTAGGTGTATTTCCAATATTTTCCTTAAATTAGTCTCAGGTGCAGAGATAGTGGTTATTTTTCCTTTTGACAAAGGAGGAGAAGGATGATAATTTTCACTATGAAAAAACTTTTCTTTGTCCCTATCTTGCCTTCTTATATGATAAATTTTCAAAGGAAATTGATGCACAATGGTTGCTACAGTGTTAGGTCCCTATAAGACAAGTGATTCCCTCTTTACTATTGTCATTGTAGCCCCTTATTGTTCGTGTTGTGCCCCCTTTGTCCCCATATTGCTATTATTGTGCCCCAAAGAAGTCCATTATTGTTATTGTTGTGCCCCTATATTATTATTGTTATGTCAGCTCTGATTATATTGTGACCCCTTAGACTCATATATATGGAAAGGAGGTTTTTTCATTTGCATCATCCAAGAATTGTTCATTTGTGTAATGTAAAGGAGGTTTCCCCCTCAAAAAGGCTTATTTTGAAGTTGTTGATCTATCTTTTCTTCTATTTTGTGAGTTGCTTACATAACATTTGGTAGCAGAGTTTTGGATTCTAGGGTTTTACTGCTTCAAACAGGTCATCGTGGAATTGTCACTATAACTTTTTTTTTACGAAGCTTCAGAAGCTAAAAAAAACCCATTTGAGACGAAATCATGATGAACGTCGTGGCCGAATTTCAAACTGTTTATCGATAATTTTTTGGATCTATGAATTGCGGAAGTTAGGGTTATTTCAGGATCCCGAATTCCATCTCAAATAGGTGGCCTTGGGAAAATTGTCATAACTTTCTCTCTAAGCATCAGATTCAAATTTTGTAATAAGAGACAGAAAGAGGGCAGACTTTAGTTTATTTGGGTATCATTTTCAGGGCCTAAGGTCAAAATAGTGACACGTGGCACTTCGTACAAGTTCACTCTACTGAACCAATCTATAATCAGGTCATTGTGGGAGATTGGGCATAACTCTTTCTTGGAAAATCCAATCTTGATTAGACTTGTGGCATTGGAAGGAGGACTCAAAGGGATACCACTGAACGAAATTTCAGCCTTGGAAATCCAAAATTACAGAGATATAATAGATTCAATATCGATCTCCTATAAAGCGAAAAAAAAAATGTGTGTAGTATTTTTAAAAATTTGCATAAGTTTTGTTTGAAAAATTAGTTTGAAGTGATTAAAAGGGCATAGTGAAGAAAATTATCATTAGTTGATGCCCTAAAGAAAGAAAATGGTGAAAAGGTAGTAGAGGAAATCCATGATGAGAACAAAAGAAGTGTTAATCATGATTTGAAGAATGACAACATTGAATATTTGAAGAAAGATGTGAAAGGTTTGACAAAGTCGCTACAAGAAAGGCTTCCTAATGGTGAAAAGGTAGTAGAGAAAACTCATGATGAGAACAAAAGACATGTTAATCATGATTTGAAGAATGACAACATTGAAGATTTGAAGAAATACGTGAAAGGTTTGACAAGGTTGCTACAATAAAGGCTTTCTAAAGGCGAAAAGGTAGTAGAGGAAACTCATGACGAGAACAAAATAAATGTTAATCATGATTTCATAGACTCTAACGTTGGATGAAGACCCACCACGTTCGAAAGATATGAGGAAGTTTTATGACAAGGATCTCGTAACATGGATACTACAAATGGAACAATATTTCGATCTCCATAATGTGCAAAACACACAAAAGGTACGCATTGACTTTATATTTGGAACCCAATCAGTTTGGATGGTATATATGGCTTTTCTCTTGTAAACAAATTGTCACTTGGTCAATTTTTACGGAGGAAATGATAGCGCATTATGAGAATACAAATAGAAACACCTTCTTTAACCAATTGATAAATCTCAAACAAAAGGGTTTAATGGTGGACCACATTGAGGACTTCTAAAAATTGAATATAAGGGTAAATGATATTCCAGAGGAGCATAGGATTGATGTGTTCATAGGGATTTTAAAGGGTAACATCCAACATGAGGTTTTCCTTTGGGAACTTGATTCATTGGAGAAGGCATTCAGGTTGGCAAGAAAAATTAAAAGCAAAATTATGGCAACAAGGAAGCCTACCACTCACAACTATAAATATGGAAGTGTTGCTGCCCCTAACCTTCTACAACCTACAAGGTTGACACCACAACAATTGGAAGAAAAAATAGCAAAAGGGCTTTGTTATAGTTGTGATAGAAAATACACTAAAGGCCATAAATGTGCTGAGAAGAAATTATTTTACATAGATTGTGAAGAGGAGAAAGAAAAGGAACAAGAAACGTCTAAAGAAGAGGATATACACCAGGAATCAACCCTAGAGAAAGAAAAAATGAATCCGACCATATCTTGTAATGCATTGGCAGGAATTACCACTCCTCAAACTCTCAAGATAGAAGGACATATCAAGAAGAAAAAGGTAATAGTGTTGATTGATTCAGGTAATACCCATAATTTTATTCATTGTAAGATAGCCAAGGAATTGAATTGCTTCCTATATCCAGCACTAGAGTGTCAAGTGACGGTTGCAAATGGAGGAACCACAAATTGCTCTGGAAAGTGTCATAATATCAAGATATCCATGGGAGAATATGTGTTGAATAGTCCATGCTTTCTATTCCAATGGGTGGTGCTAGTGTTGTACTATGAGTCCAATGGCTACAATCTGTGGGTACGATAGCTTTTAATTTTCAAGAACTTTTCTTGAATTTTTTTTGGGAAGGAAAGGAAGTTGAATTAAGGGGTATCACAGGGAAATTGGGAAATATAATCATCTCTAACGACATGAAAAAGCTTCTAAAGAAATAAAATTGGGGCATAATTGCACAATTATGTTCACTAGAATTTCCCACATTGAAATCATCTATTTCTCCATATCTCCAAAAAGTCTTGGACGATCATTCCAAGGTGTTTGACACTCCCAAAGGCCTCCCACCTATTCGTGATCATGATCATGTTATTCATTCGATTCCAGGAAATGTTCCTCCAAACATTAGGCCTTACAGATATCCCTATGCCCAAAAGAGTGAAATTGAATGTATGATTGTAGAAATGCTAGAGGTTGGTATAATTCCACCTAGTCAAAGTTCTTTCTCTGCTCTAGTAGTATTGGTGAACAAGAAGGACGGATCATGGCACATGTGTCCAGATTATAGGGAGCTCAACAAGCTCATTAATAAAGATAAATTTCCCATTCCTGTCATTGATGAATTATTGGATGAATTACATGGAGCAATTTACTTCCCCAAGTTGGATCTTCGTTTAGGATATCATCAAATTAGAATGAAGACTAAAGACATTCCAAAAACAACATCTAGAAATCATGAGGATCATTATGAATTTTTGGCCTTACCAATGCACCTTCTACATTTCAAGGTTTGATGAATTCCATTTTCAAACCCTTCCCTAGAAAATTTGTGTTAGTATTTTTTGATGATATACTAAACTACAACAAGTATTGGAAGGATCATGTTCAACATGTTGACATGATGCTCAAACTATTGGAGGAGAAACAATTATATGCAAAAACCTCCAAATGTTTCTTGGAGTACAAGAGGTGGAAGATATGGGTCATATTGTATCTCATGAAGGTGTTAAGGTAGACCCTAGCGAAATTAAAGCCATTAAGGAATGGAAAATCCCCACATCCATAAAGCATCTACGAGGATTTCTCGGGTTGATAGGGTATTATTGGAAATTTGTTAAGAATTATGGGAAAATAGCAGCACCTCTAACAACATTACTGAAGAAAGATGCATTTTCTTGGACTCCAGAAACAACGAAGGCCTTTGAACATCTTAAAGAGGCAATGAGCCAAGCACTGGTCTTAGCTACACTAGACTTCACAAAAACCTTTATTATGGAATCTGATGCCTCTGGAAATGGAACTGGTGTTGTTTTAACACAAGAAGGAAGACCCATTGCTTTTGAAAGTCGTCCAATCAAAGGAAAGTATTTACACAAAGCTATTTATGAGAAGGAAATGTTGGCAATACTACATGCACTTAAGAAATGGTGACCTTACCTAACAAGAAGACACTTCGAGGTAAAAACAAATTATGATAGTCTTAAATACTTTTTAGAACAAAGATTATCTTCATAAGAGCAGAAAAAACGAGTCACAAAGATGTTGGTTTATGACTTTGAAATCATCTACAAAAAAGGGAAGCAAAATGTTGTTTCAGATGCACTCTCAAGAGAGGACGAGGATGTGAAATAATTTCTTTGTGCCATCTCTATCATCCAACTATATTGGATAAACGAAGAAAGGGATGAATGGAAGAATGACGAAGAAGTGTGGGCACTCATTCAAAATTTGCAGCAAGATCCGAGTACATCTAATACATTTAGCTGGAAAAAGGATTCTTTATGGTACAAAGATCGCTTATACCTCTGTAAGAATTCCCAACTCAAACAAAATATTCTTATGGAATTGCATGCCTCTCCCTTAGGAGGGCACTCATGATTTTTAAAAACTTACCATAGGGTTAAGAAGGAATTTTTTTGGGATGGCCTTAAATCTGATATTCAAAAGTTTATGGCGGAATGTTTGGTTTGCCAACAAAATAATGTTGAGACAATTAAGACCCCGGGTCTGTTACAACCTTTATCCATTCCAAGTCAACGTTGGGAAGAGGTTTCAATGGATTTTATCACAAGTTTACCCAAGTCTGAAGGAAAGAGTGTCATCATGGTGGTAGTTGATAGATTTACCAAGTACACACAATTTTGTGCATTATCTCATCCATTTAAAGCCAGTACAGTTGCTACTGCATTTATGGAAACAATTCAAAAGCTACATGGAAACCCAAAGATTATTGTAAGTGACAGAGATCCCATTTTCAGTAGAAATTGTTGGACCAAATTTTTTTCTTGCCTGGGTACTTAGTTAGCTCATAACTCATCTTATCATCCTCAATCTAATGGGTAAATTGAGATAGTGAAAAAATGTTTGGAAGGATATCTTCATTGCTTTGTATCTAATAAACAAACACGATGGGTCAAGTGGTTTCCTCTGGCTGAATGGTGGTATAAAATTTCCTTCCATACTACAGCGAAAATGAACCCATTTATGGCACTTTATGGATATCTTCCACCGTCCATCACAACACATTTAAGAGAAAATTCTAAGGTTCAAGCGGTGGAAGATCACATCGAGCATCAACAATAGGTTCTCCAACTCTTAAAGGATAATGTCACTTTAGCACAAAATAGAATGGAACAGCATGCAGATCAACATCGCAGTGAAAGAAGTTTTGATGTAGGTGACTAGGTATTTCTACGACTACAACCATACAAACAAATGTCCCTCGAGCAAGCTAAGAGGGATAATAAATTATCACCAAGTATTACGGTTCATACAAGGTGTTGCAAAATATTGGTACTATGGCATACAAATTGGAGCTTCTTGCATCTTCCCGAGTGCACTCAGTTTTCCATGTTTCATGCTTAAATAAGGTTATAGGTGACAACCTCCCAGTTCAAACAAAATTACCACAACTTTACAAGGAAAGAAAAATCATATTGGAACTTGAAGCAGTCACAGAAACAAGAACTCAACAACTACGAAATCGATCAATTTTAGAGTATCTCATCAATTGGAATAACTTACCCGCTGAAGATTCCGCATGAGAGGAGGAGAATTTTAAACAGAAGCATCTAGAACTATTCAAATGTTGAGGACAACACTCTTTTGAAGGAGAGGGGCATGTTAGGTCCCTATAAGACCAGTGATTTCCCAATTATTATTGTCATTGTAGCCCCTTATTGTTATTGTTGTACCCCTGTTGTCCCCATATTGTTATTATTGTGCTCCATAGAGGGCCACTATTGTTATTGTTGTGCCCTTATATTATTATTGTTATGGCGGCTCTGATTATATTGTGACCCCTTAGACTCCTATAGATAGAAAGGAGGTTTTGTCATTTGAATCATCCAAGAATTGTTTATTTGTGTAATGTAAAGGAGATTTCCCCCTCGAAGATGCTTATTTTGAAGTCGTTGATCTATCTTTTCTTCTATTTTGTGAGTTGGTTGCATAACATACAGGGTACCCAATTTAAGCAGAATTTTTCATGCAGGTGTATGGAAATTAGAGAGAGAGGAGGCCACTTACCCTTTCCAAGATGACTCTCTCATGTGCATGAGGGTTTGAGGAAAACTTCTAGTGGTTTTGGATCCATTTCTCCCCTTAATTAATCCCTGTAGCTTCTTTTCTGTGCTCCTGTAGCAATTCCCATCCTCCTGTAGTACTTGCAAACTAAGCCTGTAGCAATTCGATGGCATCCTAGACAAACTATAGTAGCATCTATCTCATCCTTTAGTATCTTGGTGGGTCTCTCTAACTGTTTTATAGAAATGGGAAAATATGCAAGTGGAATCGAGCCTTGTACTTTTATTCCCTTTTGTGGTAATGGCTCAGAGCGCTTTGGTGACTTGGCTCTTGCACGAATTTCCTTTTTTAACCGTTGCCCCCACTCCTCGTAATCATCACCCCACTTAATTTGACTTTTCCACGTTTCATGGGTGGCTGAGTGAACTATAGTTTACTAATCGAAGGTGGACAAGTTTACTGGCCACCTCCAGCCCATAAAAACTCTATTCTTGGTCATTAAACAATTTTTTTTACCATTATGTGCATAGGAAAGAGGTGATGGGTGTCATAATTGAGCCCACATGTGATGTCGAAGTGCTAGAGATGCACGCAAGTTTCTACTGAGCTGATGATTAATTAACTGACCCCTATAGGTGCTAATTTCCTTTGTTTACTTATGCATAGGTCTTCACAACATGATGATGTAGTCGATTGATGAAATATTTCTTCCATGTAGGCCTCCTTCCAGTGTTTGATCTGTTGTTTTTGGAGTGGATAGATGACCTTACATCTGCTCTTCATGGATGGTGTGACCTTTATAAGCTTCAGGAATGGCCTCATGATGCCTCAGGGTGGCTGGATCTTCTACTTTGGAGTTGTAAAAAAAAATTTGGTTCAAGATCTTGTTGGAACTGTGCAATCTGCTATATGACTGATCTCCTTCCTATAACAGTCACTTAGTTCCCCCTCAAGACCTCATATTTCATTCAGGGATTAGGACAAATCATAGTGGTTCTAGGGATAGGATTAGAATCATCAGAGGGTGGTGAAGGTGGTGAAAAGGTGAAGGCATAATCCTTTTTGTGTTTTTATTTTATTTTATTTTATTTTTATGTATGGCAGAAGTGGAATTTTGAGGATGAATTTGGTTGAATGGGGTGGATGAGTGATGAAGGAATTTTGGTGGACCTCTCCCAACATTTCCCAAGGAAAACATGACCTTTTGGCCCCTTTTTCCAAGTGGATCTCCCTCCTGTAGCATTTCAGGTTGCTCCTATAGCAATTCAGGACAATCCTATAACAGTTCAGGACAATCCTATAGAAGTTCAGGACAATCCTATAGCATTTCAAAAATGAGGCAAAACATGGTTCAATTGTTGGCTAGATGATGGAGAGAGGTAGGGAGGTGGATGAAGAGGATGAAAATGCAATGGATGGTTGGGAAATATGGAGAAATGAACTGTGGAACCTATTCTATAACCATTATCCTTCTGGTTGTTTGGAGTTCTACAAATAAGAAATGTTAGCAAAATTGATGTAAGGACTCCCCCCTTGTGTCTTATTTCCTTTTTCTCTTTTTTCGAGAGATGTAGACTTCCTCTAGAGAGGTTTTCAACCTGCAAGCCTGCCCTAGGCACCTCAGCGGAGGTTTTCACCTGGGGATCTTTTCATCTCATTTCTCTTTTATTTTTTTTCTTTTCTTTTTCCTTTTGCTCTTGTGCTGCCTCATAAAGGTTTTCAACCCTAGAGTTGGCCTTAGATGCCTCATGGAGGTTTTCATCTAGGCACTCTTTTTTTTAGAATCTTTTTGGACCGAGGGTTGTGAGCCTCCCAATCACATTCAATTATTTGATGATTGAACTAATAAACTCTTCCTTGGATAGAGGTATTTTATACAACTTCAACCTACAGCGATTGACAAGTAAGGGAATACCTTCCTCATCAATTATTTTGATTTCGACAGACCCATTGTCATGACATCTTTCCACTAGATGGGGACCCAACCTTCTTGTCATTAATTTCCTTAAAATCCTTGAACATGGAATCATACAGTAGGGCGCAATCACCTTCTTGAATACTTCTCTCCCTAATGTGTTTGTCATGCCAAATCTTCCTCTGTAGCTGGATTACCTCAGTGTGCAGGAGAGCTTGCAGCTTGAATTCATCTAAACCATTGAGTTGGAGAAACCTCTCTTGTGTTGTAGTGAGGTCCAAGTTTAATTGAGTTTCCATACTTAAGGTATTGTATTCAAATTCAATGGACAACAGGGCCTTCTTCCCATATACTAGTTCGAATGGAGTAAATCTAGTAGTGGTCTTCCAAGTGGTGTTGTAGGCCCAAGTGGCTTCTACAAGTCTGTCTGCCCAATACTTTTTGCTACTGCTAACAACCTTGGTCAAAATGTTCTCCAATGCTATGTTTGTGACCTCCACTTTCCCATTTGCCTGAGGGTGATAAGCAGTGGATGTCTTGTGCTTAATGTGGTGTTACTTCATGAGATCTTCGATCAGATTTGATGTGAATTGTGTTCCTTGATCAATGACCAAATATCTTGGAAAACCAAACTTGTAGAAGATGTTCTCCCTCAGAAAATCAACCACCTTTTGCTCATTTGTTGCCTTGACTACCTTTGTTTCAACCCATTTAGTCAAGTAATCAGTGCACACAATGATATACTTCTTCTGTCCTGATGGGGGATCAATGGGCCCAATGAAGTCCATGCCCCATTTTTCAAATGGCTCTAGAGTCACTTGAGGTTGTAAGGGAATTTTATCCTTAGGTGTAGGCTTAACCCTCCTTTGGAACTATACTTGGTGGTGTATCTTCTTGCATCTTGATGTAGAGTCGACCAGTAGTAACATGCTTGTAGAACCTTGAAGGTTGTTATCTTAGTAGCAAAGTGGCCTCCACGATGTCCATCATGGCATCCTGAGAGGATGTCAACGACCTCATCTTCCCTCACAAATCTCCTTAGGATATGATATGGCCTCAACTTGAAAAGATTCTCCCCAATCCAAGTGAATGGGGCACTTTTCCTAACAATCTTGCTTTTCTCCTTGGAGTATAGATTAGGAGGGAACCTCCCAACAACCAATTAGTTGGCTATATCAACAAACGAAGAAGAGAGCACTGATATGTAAAAGAGGCATTCATCTGGGAGTTAGTCATCTACCATTTCTTCCTTTTCTACAAGCAAGTTAATCTTGACAAGAAATCTAAAACCAAATTCTCTTTTTATGGTTTGTCAATAACAGTCAAATCAAATTGTTGTAATAACAACAACCATCTAATTATCCTAGCATTGACATCAATTCTATTCACTAAACACTTAATGGTTGCATGATCAATGTGAACAAATGTTTGATAACTACTGATGTAATGCCTAAACTTGTTCAAAGAATGTACCACATCCATGAATTCTTTTCCAGTGACTATATAATTTAACTTGGCTTTAGAAAGTTTCTTACTGATGAAATAGATAGCATAAGGCAATTTGTCTTCCACTTGTCCTAAGGAAACCCCTACAACTTTATCTGATGCATCTGTGTGAATATACAAAGGTAATACCCAGTTAGGACCTCTAACGATGGGTGCAGTGGTAAGCTTTTCTTTTAGCACTTCCAAGGTTTATTATAGTTGTTTTTCCAACAAAACTCTGAATCTTTAGCCAGTAGTTCAAACAAAAGTGAAGCTAATTTACTAAATTGTTTTATGAATCTTCAATAATACCCAACTAATCCAAGGAAGCTTCAGACATCTCTTTGTTTTTAGGGATAGGGCCCCTTTTAAAGATGGAAATTTTGTTTGGGTCAACCTTGATCCCCTCCTTGGATATGGAATAGACAAGGACATTCCCTACATTCATAAAAAATTCACATTTCTCAGGACTCACTAAAAGATTCATTTCAATGCATTTCTTTAAGACTTTGCACAAATTAGAAAGAGCTTCCTGGAAGTCACATCCATAAGGAGTGAAGTCATCCATGTATATCTCAACAGTGTCATGAACAAGTTCAACAAAGATACTTAGAACTACCCTCTGGAAGGTAGCAGGGGCATTGCACAGACTGAATGGAAGGACCCTATAGGCAAAGGTACCCCAAGGACATGTGAATGTGGTCTTATCTTGGTCTTCAGGGCTGATCTATATTTGGTTGTACCCACTAAATCCATCCAGGAAGGAGAATAATTTCTTCCCTGCAAGGCCATATAGGACTTGGTCAATGAAGGGCAAAGGAATATTGTCCTTATTTGTATTCTTGTTAATTTCTCAGTAGTAAACATAGATCCTCCACTTCCCATTTTTCTTGGGGACTAAAATGAGAGGGGACACCCACTCACTATCTGAAATGGGGTATATGAACCCTGCATCCAGTAGCTTTTGTAATTCCTCTTTCACAATGTCCTTAAGAGTTGGGTTCATCCTTCTCTAGGGTTGGCACACAAGATTGCATCCCTCTTTGATGTAGATATGATGAGTACAAACTAAGGGATGCACACCCTTCATCTCCTTATAATCCCAAGCAAAAGCATCCAGGTTTTGCCTCAACACACTGCATAATTGTTCTTCTTGCTTGGTTGAGAGAGAGGGGTTGATATTTAGAGTTCTAGATGGGCTAATTTCCACAACCTTGGCATGTTCTGGGCCAGAGTCAGCAGAGAAAAAATCATTCCAAGGACTACTTTCAGGTTCCTTTATTAGTTCATCAATTGGCATGGCAGTGGGAGGTTGATTATGTAAGATATGGTTAATAAGGTCATCTTCATCAAGTTCCCCCCCCCCTATAATAGTGTCCAAAGTGAAGACTAGGTAGGGGGTGTCTAATAAAATTATTCCTCTTCCTCATCCTCTAACCATAAGGAAAATCATGCTCAATAGAAGGTTGAGCAGGAGGATACAACACAAACTATTTTGATAGGTGCCCATTCTTAATGGTCATGTTCCCAACCCTGCAACTAATGTAGGCATTAACAGTGGCCAACCAAGGTCTTCCTAGGATGAGAGGATAACCATTAAACTTGGTTTTAGGCTGGAGGACCAGGAAATCAGTGGGGTACTCCGAGGATTCAATGGAGATCTTTACATCCTCAATAACTCCACCAGGAGCTATTGTGGATTTGTCTGCAAGTTGCAGCATTGTAGTGGTCTTCCTTAAGGCCCCTTGGAGGTTGAGATTCAATATGGTTTCGTTGGTCATCACATTGATCGCATCCCCAAGGTAAATCAAGGTATTAGGGACCAAAATTCCATTAATGTGCACATCCACTACTGGATTACGAGGATCCAAGTACTTCGGGGATATTACCCTCCCAAGCATCAAGTCAGATAGTTTTCAAACAACATTTATAGTGGGGGCATCTCTTCTTCTTCTCCTGAGTCTTTTGAAACACTCTTCCTTAATAATATTGTTGTAAATGGGGACATATTTGATGGCCCATAGAAGGGGTATTTTGACACACAATTTCTTCAATTCTCCCAGAAGTTCAACCTCTTATGGGGTGTGTTGTTTAGGGTGGACCAACCTTTCAAGGTAAGGAGGTGCATTGGATTGAGGGGCACTCTCTTCCTTCTCCTCTTCAAGATCTCCAGGTGGATAAGGTGGGTGATTATCTAGGATCACCTTCCCAGATTGAATGTTGATCTCTTGGATTTCCACAATATAAGCAGGATAAGATGTCTCCCCACTATAAACCTGTTGTGCCTGCTTATTGTTCGAGTTTAGATTGGGTTGAGAAGGCATTTGAGGTTGCTTAGGTGGGGTATGGTGAGGGATTTGTGGTTGAGGTTGAGGTGGAGGTAGTAAAGTAGGAGGTTGGGTTGTTTGAGGCCTCCACCCTGGTGAGAGGTTGCCCCATTGGGAAGATTGAGGTGGATATGGCTGGAAAGGAGGGTTAATAGGTTGAGGAGGAT
The DNA here is from genome assembly GCA_031772625.1 of Pinus tabuliformis. Taxonomy (NCBI): domain Eukaryota; kingdom Viridiplantae; phylum Streptophyta; class Pinopsida; order Pinales; family Pinaceae; genus Pinus; species Pinus tabuliformis. The sequence continues at coordinate 315,929,672 of CM062807.1, forward strand.
ATTGAGGAGTATAAGGCCAAGGAGGAGGTGTGGTCCATGATGGATGAGTGGAAGGGTACCAAGGCTAGAAAGGTGCATTATTATTTGGATTCTAATGAGGATATTGCACATCTTGCATGCCCCGTTGATATGTCTAAGGGCTTTGAGGCGTCCTTTGGCTAATGAAGCAAAGTTGCTATGAACCACCTTCTTCCCTTGGTATATAGTCTTCAGACTTGATAGAGAGGGACATTTGTTTTTTGCATGGTTTTATTCACAGAAAAAATAGACTTCTATGACATTCAGTGGGCACTCATTCCTAGGGTGTCTCTTAGTGCATCTAGGGCAGAAGATAGCTAGTGCCCTTTCTGCTTCCTCTTGCTTCTTTTTAATTTGAATAATATCCATTTGCAGGGAAAAGGTATGCAACATTTCACTCTTAAAATCCTCCAACATACTTCCTATCTCATGTTTTAGGGTTGATGTAGAGGGAGATGAACTAACCAAGCCTTGGATAGACCTACCCTTTTTCCTAGTAGCCCTAGAGTGATTCCTGAATATTGTTTTGATGTCATCATAAGGCAATTTGTAGATGTCTCCTCCAGACAACATGTTGAGGTTTCCATTACATCCTCCCTGATCCCTCAGAGAAGAACTAGCTTGAGTGATTTAAGGTCAAGGGTACAATTATCCCTCCTATAATTGAGTTGGAATATTTCCTCATAGTCCTCTAAGGATTCATCTAGTCCTAGGGTCATCCTAAAGATTTCCTCCTTTGTTTCTTTGGACCTACAATAATCCATGTACTTTTCATTGAAGGCTTGTTGCATTTGGGCCCAGGTAGTGATGCTACCTCCAAGTAAACTCATAAACCAACGCAAGGCTACATCTTTGAGGGTAGATGGAAACAACTTCAACTTATGTTCATCTGAGGCATAGTCATAGGTCCTACAGACAACAACAAATTCAAACATGAAGGTGTCAGGATCCTTAGAGGTTAGGCCATGGAAATGTGGAAGGGTAGTAGGGCTTATATTCTTCATTTTAGCCTCCCATTGATTTCTCTGATAGGTAAAAGCTCATTTTTTCTATTTTCATCCATGGTTTGGGTAGGTGAGATAGGTTCTTCTTCCCCTGTGGGTTCCTCAAAATTTCCAGGTTGCTTTCCTAGAGGGTCTTTTAACTCCCATGTAGTCAGAGAGGGAAGTTAAAAGTCACCAAAGAATAATGAAGGTTGATTTCTTTAAGGGGTGGGGGTTTTGGGTAATAATTTCCCTTGACTATTCCTACTCCTATGAGGTATGAGAGAAATAGGTCTATTTTTTTTTTGAAGCTTTCAAATCAACAAGGTTGATGAAAATCAAAAAACAACTCCTAAGTAGAGACACCACCTACTTGAACACCTCCCCGACAACGATGCCAAAAAATGATGAGCCCTAGTATTGCACCAACGATGTTGCAGCTCCCAAGGCTTCTCAACTTAAATTATCAACCTGGATTTCATACAAACTTAGAGGTGACAATGCTATTTGCACAACATGTTAGGTTCTACTTATGTCACCCTCGGTCATTAAACCATATCAAGGTATTCAAAGACCATTCCCAAATAACTACAAAGATAATTTCTTATGAAAACATATCATGATTGCAAGGAGTTGAACATGATTCTAACTACAAAAATGAAAACGTCATTCATTAAATGTAAATGCTAAATACAATTTCATGAAAGGAAGAGGCTAGTTTGGTTGTAGAAGTAAAACATGCTCCACTATTTTCACACTTAACCAAATCAATAGCCTAATTGCATGAATCATTTATCTATTTGTAACTTGCTTAAAAATGAGGAATTCAATCTTCAACACAACTATGAAAAAAGTGATTTCTACTTGTTGTCTTATGTTTGCAGTGAGGAAAGGATGGGGTTTGTGTGGTATTAGCGTCTTATTTAATCATGAAAACAAAGCTTGGGGGGCATTATTCAACTTCAAAATGCAAGGGTCAAAGTCTGGAGCGAATTTGGTTGAAGTAAGCAATGCTACATGACTGTTATAGGAAGTGCTACAGGAGGCCCTGTTTTGCTACAGGAGGGGGTCCGAGAGATTTTTGAGGATAATAATGGTATCTTGAAGGTGAAGGAAGGTGGATGAAATTGAATGAAGGTAAGAGCCCCTTAGCCAAGCTTAGTACCCCTCGAAGGCCTATCTTGCACCAAAGTTTAGGCCCACGGTGTCCTTCATTTTCCCTGGAAGAGTGATCTCGGTGGCAAAGTTTGGAAGAAATGTGAAGTGTCCAGGAGAGAGATGGAATGGTCTAGGTGGATGTGGAAGAGTGTGCCCACCCCTGCAAGTCAACAAAAATCCCTGCAGACTAATCAAGCACATGCATCAAATGATCAATTTTACAGCAAAATAAATTAACATGGAAAGGATGAGTTGAATTTTATTAAAATCTATTCTACCCTACAACACAACTCTAATTGCCAAATCAATGCTACTAACTTCTAAGTTGCAGAAACCAAGCATGCAGAAGGATTACAATCCAACATTTAAACAATTTCCAAGAAATCATAAACACATGTTTTTGGGTTGTTGTTGTAGATCTTCAAACCATTCTTCCCATAAGAGAGGTGATAGGAAAACTTGCAACTACAAGTTTTGTGATGTAATTCCTACTTAAACAAGAAAATAATTGCAATGACTTGAACAAGAACAAGGAAAGAATACAAGAGAGGACTAAAGCCTCTAGGTTGGGCCCAAACCCAAGGGTTTCAACCCTCCAAAACTAACTTAGATGCAGGCCAATAATGAACTTCTCATTGAAATAAAATAAGAGTCACATACATCATATGAAAGATGAAAATGATAATATCAAGCATGAGGCTCTTAATAGCTACTCCTATCTTCCACAAAAATTTGAATCCTAATGATCCTTTAAGCTTTTTTATTTATACAAAAAATTGTTGAGGGCAGCTCCCTTGAAAAGAGGAGTGATTCCCTCCAAAATCTCGAGATTGGTGGATTTGGTTCCCTTGGATGTTCTCATGCACTTGAGTTCCTCAACTGTTAGTGAATTTGAGTTGTTGGTGAGGAATCTTTGATCTCAAGCCGAGTTGGAGAGTTAAAGCAATGGACAAGCCCCTTATATTCTCTTTGGATGTCTCCACCAAGCCCTTGCATAGTAAATATCTCCAAAAATGCTTATTTTTCCTGCATATTAATCACATTAGGCCATGCAATACGACAAGCACCCTTTAGTATTCTTACTAAGCATATTATGGCTAAAAATGTGAATTAATGTGAGAAAAGGAGAGTTTTAAGGGCTGGAGGATAGCACAATGGACCTCAAAATATACCTGTTGATGGGACCTATCACTTACCTCGACTTTTTTCAGCTTTGAGGGTGAATTCTATGAATGGACCTACAGAGTGGCCATGGGTTCTCCACTTTCCCTTGTCATAACTAACTTGTTCATGGAAGATTTTGAATCCAAGGCATTGGTTTTAGCTCAATTTCGTCCTAAATTATGGAAGATGTTTGTAGACTATACTTTCATCATTTGGCCTCATGGGCGGTGAAAAATAGATCTGTTTTTTCAACATCTTAATAGTCAATATAGCTCCATCAAGTTTACTATGGAGTCAAAATTTAATGGTAGCTTGCCTTTCCTTGATGTTCTTATATCTAATAAAGATGATAATTCTTTTTCTCACCAAGTCTTTTGTAAGAAGTCTTACACTGAGCAATATCTTCACGTCAGTTCCCATCATTATCTTTCCCAAAAGATGGGAGTTCTCAGTATGTTGGTTACTAATGCTTTAAGGGTTTCAGATGAAATTCGCCTAGATAATTAGAAAACCCATATCCTTAAAGTGTTTGAAAATAATCGTTATGGTAAGCACCTAGGTCGTAAAGCTTTCTTAAAGGCGAGCATATGTCCAAGGATAAGGAAAGAGCCCAGATATTTGATTACCAGTGTTCAACTTCCCTTTATCCAGAGGACCATCGACAAGATTGCTCGGATTCTTAAGAAGCACAAGGTCTCCTCTACCTTTAGACCCCTAAAGACCATTTAGAGCTCCCTAAGATCCGTTAAAGACCTAGTAGACCCTAAAAGCATGAAAGGTGTTTATATAGTGTCGTGTTCCTACGGGACCCCCTATATTGGAGAAATTGATTGATTCGTAAATCAAAGGATTCAGGAGCATGCAACTGACATCAAACATTGTAAGACTTGCTCCTCAACTTTGGCCGAACATGCTGAGAAGACAAGAAAACATATTTGTATATAAGAGTCTCAAGTCATTGCCAAGATTGACCATTTCCATTAGCAAAAGTTTAGGGAAGCCATAGAAATTAAGAGAAGATCCAGTACGTTGAATAGAGATGATGAGTGGAAAATTAGCAGTTGTTGTATCCCTGTCTTGTCTTCCTAGGAGTCTTCTTCTTGTTTTTCCCCTCCTCTCATTTCTTTGACCATTCCTTTCTTTAAGTTTCAATTTTCTCCCTTTTTTCTTTTTAATTAATTATCTTAACATTTTTTTTTATCTTCTTTCTATATATATATATATATATTCTCTTAACTTTTTTCTATAATATATGTATTAACACTTATATTTCATAGTTTTTTCCAATTTTTATCTTCATTCTTTATCAAATTTATTTAGGTGTTCCCTTTTTCCCATGGTTAATATTACTTTCTTATCTATTTTATTAATACATTTAACCTTTAATACATGAATAATATATTTTTATAAATTTAATTATTTATCTTAATATATATATATCAACTTTCTTAATCCCTATATATATATAATAATTTGTATTTATAATTTAATTTATCATTTTAATTAAAATATTAAATTATTTTTGTCTATTTTCTTTGTTTTATAAAAAAATTAATTCATTAAAACACACACATATATAATTGATGTGTTTTTAGAGGTTTTTTATTAAAACAAGTTTTTTTGAGTTATTGGAATTTAACTGTTATAATGTTCACATTTTTGTATTTTATATTTACAGTTTTAGATGACTTTTCATCTTAGTCTCATGATAAATCACATTATGTGGTTTGAAACGCGTCGACATAAACTATTTATGTGATTTTTCCTAAAAAATATTTTATAAACATTATGAATCGCAAAAGCTTATATTTAGAAATATTTTATTTTATTTTAATTTTTTAACATTTTTTAAATTATAATTTAATACTTACAATAAACATACAATATAACAATATTCTTAACCATAGATATTCACCCCATTTTACTATGGATTCTATTAAGTGGTAAATAGGTTTTGTTACAATACCATGGCTTATCAATACCACTTGACCAAAAACAATAACTCATTTCAAAATCAAGATATTTTATAAAGGCGTCATCTAACGAGGCAGAGGAATTGCCCGGATGGTCAAAAGTGGTCGAAATTCAACTAATTTTTTTTCAAAATTTCTCGTAGTAACAGTGTTTGAATCATGTTTTTGATGGTGGAAATGGATTCAGCACCATCAACAAACTCTGGGGCACCCAAAATCTTGAAGTTTGACAGTTGTAAAGTGGATTACAAAAATTCCTCTTGGATTTTATCAAAATCTTGCCAGAATTTCCATGGTTAGACTACGACTTTTATAAATATTTTATTTTATAACATTACGGGTAGATGTTGTAGTGGTGTAAATATTTGTAAATATTTACATGTGGACTCAATTAAAAAATAATAAAATGCCAAAAGTAATTGCCAAGGGAGGCGTTCTCAAGCCTAGTTTATAGAGATGCACTCCACAATGTAGAGATGTTGTAATGCCCTGTAAAAAAATTAACTCAATTAAAAAAATAAAAAAAAAAAATAAAAAAATAAAATAATTGATAATAATAACTATCAATAAAACATTTCTACTTTATCAAATTACATAATAGTAAAAATAAAATACAAAATACAAAATTAATAATTATAGTTATAGATAATTATAATTAATAATAAAATCAATTTAGATCCATCTAAACTCTGGATCCGCCAAGCGCGCAAAAAGAGAACAAATTTCTTAAAATGCAAATTTCTTTTAGAATAAAAAAATATCTAATCTCTCTCCATACGAGATAAATCCAAAATTAAAATAAATTAAAATTAATTTTATTAATTTTATTATTATTATATATATAATTACTAAAATCAAACCTGTGATTTCCCACGAGGAAACATATATCTTAATCATTAAAAACACATTCAAGTTATTCAAACAAGATAAGTGTACCTATATACATTTACAAAATTTAAAGAAAAAAAATGTGTTATTTCAAAGCTTTATATAAGTGTTTTACATGGTGTTTATAGTTTGTTGATAAAAAATCACTCACAACAATTATAACCTAACAAGTTAATTATGAAAATATGAAGAGCACAAATACAAAATTTTAAATGTTATAATGATTAATGTCAAACGCTCAATTATAAGCTTAGGAAAGAACCTCAACTTGAAAGAATAATGGAGCTATGTATGCATTTGGTAATAAACTAAAAAATAATTAATGTTGTGAGTCAACTAAAATATAATAACTTATGCATAAAGAAGCTCAAATTCTATTACGTTATCAAGCATGCTATTTTTGTGTATAAGGAATTACAAATAAAAGTGGAGGATACTAAGAGTAAAGATATGTATGTGATAAATTTTTAAAAGGATTGTGTGATATATGTAGCCCATGCACACTTCTCCAACAACTAGGGTGTCACCTTTAGCACTGCATCAAGTACTAGCACTAATTTGGTGTTATACCAATTTATTGCTTCAACGTTATGATGATGCGGGTTACATTTGAACCATTATCATACATTGGGTTGGAATTGTTAGTTTGTGTAATTCAAGTAGGTGTTTTAGTTTCAAGTGGTGTCAATGAGGTTAGAAACATAAATGGATTAATTATTTTCAATACCAAGGAAATATTTTTAAGAAAAATTGTCTTAATTAGATTTCATTAGCTAGTTTAATTATTTTCCTAAGTTTAATTTGGGAAAAGTGGTTAATTAATCAACATTAATTGAGACAAATCATTTTTTCTCTAGTGACTTCTAGAAAAGTGATTGAATGAAGTTGAGATGATCTTAGTCACTGATTGTGAATAGATCGTGACCATTGATTGCTTAACGAGATATTATAAGAGGAGATCAATGGGGCTTTTCGATACACAACGAATTGCAATGACAGCAAGGGCACAATGATAGCGTGGAGGACACCGGTAGTTAGGTTCAATAGTGATTAGAGAACGAGTTGTTAGAGAGAGATTTCTTCACAGTGATTTCTAGATTCTCAGTGACAGAGGGAGATTGAATTATTCTGTAGAAGGCGAATTTCTCTAGGTGGTGCGAACTGACTGAGGAGGCCGAGTTGCTGGAGGAAGAACGAATTTCCCATAAGAAGTCGATTTGCAAAGAGAGAAGTTGATTTTTCTAGTAGAGATTAAGGTTGTGATATTCTGCTAGGAAGTGTGAGTTGCCATTAGAGGTCGAGTTATTTGTCAGGGCCGCATGTGTGGATCAATTCAGGGTTCCAGAGGAGGGCCGAATTGATTTTGAGAGGTCGAATAGCTAATAGGAGATTAGATAATCTAGCATAAGTGAAGAAAATAATTGGTTGGAGGTTTGCTAATTTTATGACAAACAATGTATATAATTTCAATTACAAATTGTTGAATAATAATAAAACCCTCATCTACACAACTTGTTTCCCCACCCTAGAGTTTTTCTAAGGACAATTTCTCCAAAAATATCAGTGTCTATTATTCCGTGTGTGTGATATTTGTCCAAAAATATAGGTGTCTAGTGCTTTATTCAATATTTGTTGTATATAATTTATAGAAGACAAATAATCTCTTAATGATATGTGATTAATAACCAAATTAACTGCAATAGTCTTAAAAATTTCATAGGAACCTCAATAATGCTCATTGCACGAAAGTGTTGACAATACCCATGATGTTGGAGCCTAGATAATGATCATTGTTATCCCCGGAACTAGCATCCTAAGCAAGGTCTAGTTGAGGTGCTAAGTAGTAAGCACATAAGAGATATGCAAATTGTCAACTCATTACGATTTACTCACTTTAAGTCAACTCCTACAAAAATACGAAGGGTATCCCAATATCTAATCCCTTCACCAACAAGTTAGCAAATATGATGAAGGTTAGCAATGACTTAGATACAAGTGCTATTTTTTTTTGTTAATTAAGAACTTATATTGCCTCAAAATTATTGTCATACAAAATTCCGAGTTTGGTTTACTCACCACCGCAGTCTGCCATGAGGGAAACCAAACCAACGATGATGAGGGCCACTGACTTGTATCCAAACCATCAAAATTCTCTAGCTAGTCTACTTCTACGTAACTGTCTAAATATAATATCAAAACTACTACATCTCATCTACCAATTACAACTGGAAATACATTTAATGATAAAAGAAAGAAATTTCTGAAACCAAAACATGATCTAAGAAGACATGACGAGCATAATTTGTCTAAGATGTTACTGGAGCTAGATCCTAAGAACTTGAGCCTATTTGAGGTTTGAGGCCACACTGAAGGTGGCCTATTATATATGTTAGGAGGGCGTCGAGGTTGACCAAGCAGGAGCACTAGTGGCATCAGACTCTTTGGATTTCATTAAGTCATGCAATGATTTCATTATGGTCCTCATATTTTTATTTGAGCATCCGACCTAAGAGTGTCTTCATTTGCCAATGGCGGGTGATGGAATTAAGGTATTGGTTGCATCATGCCCTGGTATGTCCAAGGTCTAGAACCTAGTTAGCAACTTTTGTTTGAATCTCAGAATCGCATGGTGGTCATTGGTAGTTAAATACTTCCACTATTGGATTTCTGTCTGGATTTTGGGTGGAGTAGTAGAATGAAAGATTGCAACAACTGAATGGGCTTGGGTCTAAGCACGAGGTCTGCAGAAGGGCCTCAACCTCCAAACCCCCAACGAGAGTGCATGGGCTAGTGAGGCATAACATTCAGAAGAAAATAAGGCATGAGGATGGAGAACCCCCAAAGGAGGCACATACTAGTGCACCAAGCCAAACTAAATCGAGACAAAGTCATGAGGAGATTGTTGCCATGCGTGCAAGATTACTAGGGGATGAGGTGAGGAAAAAGTGATGAAGGGGGAAGGTTTAGGGGGTAGCTCTAGGCAAGGACAACAAGCCAAATTAACCAAAATAATCCCAAATATTTTAATGCCACCAAGACACCTTTCAAACCATAAACAAAATTTCACCATGTAGAGAAAATCAAGCTGGAAAACTTGCAAAGAGTAGACATGGGAGGAGTTACCCCTGTGTTGATGGCCAAATGCGCTCTGGAGTGCTAATTATGTCAATGCACCCTGCTCCTTTGGACATTGCAAATTCCCAAGTTGTCTATCCCTACGACTTCTCCCCTACTCTAGACTCAAAATTATATCATGAGATGGGTACAATAATGTTTCAATCCAGAAGGACGTAGGCCTCCATAAACCAGTGAGCCAGAAAAGCTAACGTCATGGTGGAAATATCCGGCCTACAACTGGAAGTCACCTCATATGCAACAAAAAAACAAAGAGTAGTGATAAGGAAGGAAAGAGTGCACAATGGAAGTGGAGGTTGTCATCTTAGTGCAAAGGAATGTTAAATCAGTTGGCATGTGTGAATACATGGGGTGCGATGGTCATGCCATCCCCCCCTCTTTAATGCAAGGAGAGGCGGTTGGGTGTTGGGCCTTCCCCCTATGTCCGTTGGCTCTATTTTTAACACCCCAATTAGAGAAGGTGCTAAATTTGATAAAAGAACAACCAAGATATAAAAAAATACCAACAAACATTTGAAAATGAATGAAATACCTCACCAAAAATGTTACATTTTAAGTTCAAGAGTGAGGAAGAGGTACACATACCAAGTGAGATGATCCTCCTTTGATTTTATCTTAATTTATGACCTGAATATGGACTAGGTCGTTGTTTTCATACATTTCTAGCCCCTTGTAAAATGATAAAAAAACACATAAAACACATGGTTGGAGTACTTTTCAAGCAACCTAGGAGTGTGGTAACATACTGGGATCAAGTATCCATGGGTGCTTAAGTTTGGGAAATGAAATCTAGGTGAAATAACATCCATCAACAGATTTATGCAATTAAAAGTGATGCAACAACAATATAAAGTATATTTTGCTTAAATAAGAGGGAAAATCCCCTTATGGTCAAACCTCGATTATCTTCTAATGAAAAATAAACACCTTAAAGCATTTTTGGAGGCTAAAATCACTTCTTAATAAAATAAATAAGCACTTAAAACAAATCAGAAGTGAAACTAAGGTTAAGAGGGTTAGATTTCACCTTTTTTCTTCAAACCTTGGGCTTGGGGCTTCAAAAATCCTTGAAGAATATCATTGTAAATTAACTGTAGATTTGAGAAATACCTTAAAAAATCCTTAACAACAAATGTTATATCAAATTTAAATTGTACATAAGAGGACCAATTTGTACTTGGGCTATTTATAATGCAAATTTGGCTCAAATCCCAAGACGTCAACATTTGAAGATGAATATTTTTTGTATATCTATCTTTTTGTATTTTTGTATTTTTATGGATTTTTGAATAACATAAATAAAGAAAATGACAAGAACTTGAAATTTGTAAAAAAAGTGGTTGGTTGTTGGATTTAGGACTAATGCCTTGTCTCCATTAGGATTTATTGGGGTCAAGATGAATGCCCCTCTTAAGTTGATTATCTAATGCTTGTGGATTAAGGCAAAAGGCTAAAACCCTAGAAGTTATAGCCTCTTTTGTTTAATCAAGCCAAGTTATGAAACTAAGCCCTACTATGAGAAATTCCTCCAAGGGGAAAGCCTTCAACCAAAAGATCAATTATGGAATGAAATAAAATCAAAACCCCTATCGAGGAATCTCTAGGGTATGGCCCAACAAGGTGATTCAATGCTTACCTTACACTAATAGAAGAGAAGTGAGAGATTTACCCTAGATGTCTCCCTCCAAGTGACAAATTTTCCCTTCAAATGGATTGATCTTGATAGTTTTACAGTAATCTTGAACTAGCATAGTATTGTCTTTAGAATTATGAAGCATAACCAAGAAAAAGAGATTTCAAAGTTGACATATTACATTATGTCATAATGATCTAATCAATTCACATTGATTTTAGAGGAGAGGGAGCTCTTATATTTATAGATCTGACTTCTAAGAATTCTCCTCCTTTAGCTCCTTAGTTTATGCTAAGAAACTTTAAGAAATCTTCACTTCCCATCCACAACATATTTGAATACTAAGTCATTACATTAAAATTCATCATTACATTTCTTAAAACCATCAAAGGAGGGGTGGTATCCACATATAAAGAAGTTGACTTGCTTGAAGGAGATAATGATTTTCTTTGTTTGGCTAACATGTTGCTTGAGAATGGTTTGGATTGATTCTTAGAAGTCTTCCAACATCAAGAAAGATTTAATGTTTCCCTTATATTCCTTAAATTTCCATGGGGAAGGCTCAACGTTCCAATATTAGGTGGGTATCTCCTTGAATTTGTTTCTCTTTTCTTTGACTTTGCTTCCTTTGATGTGTTAAGGCTTGATATCCTTACTTCTTGGCTCTAGAATGGTACATAAATTCTTTGTTGACTAGTTTTGACCCTTATTTCATTTGTAGAAGACAACTCATTGCCAAATTTGACCCCATGGATACCCCAAAGAGAAGCCAACCCCTCCAAAGGGGACAAAATTATCTGGAAAATGTATTTTGAACACTTTGACTTAGATTTGACTTGGCATGTTATGGAGATTGCAAAAGGCCTCTCTATTACCTTGGGAATGAGAAGTATTGCCTTGCGAAGCATGAAATCATTTTGAATTATGAGACCACTGTGTAAAATTAGGACCATGTCCAAAGAGGTATGCATATATAAGATAAATGGTCCATATGAGAAATAAAAGGTAGATGCGCTAAGATAATGATGAAATGGGTGTTTCCACCCTTTTATGGTGTGATCACCTTTACAGGGCTAATAATAACAAGTGTTCATATAAATCACTTGTCCTAATATGTCCACTCCAACTATCTTCAAAACCTACCTAACACATATGAATGCCCATCAAGGACAAGAGTAACCACCCATTATGGGGTAGTTAGTGCAAGAACCATAGACATAGAGACATTGAAGATTGGGACTAAGATGGTTGATTACGACCATCCACACAGGGGAAGTAGGATAACATTTGTACACTTCATCCCATGTGGCCTATAGGGCCATAAAATTGCACACATTTGGGCTTACAAATGGTGTTTTCTACAACCAAAAAATGTAGGGTACCCTTGCTAGAAGGAGGGGTCAAACTACCTCAAATTGTAGGACATGTGCTCTTCTCGGGAGCACCTAAGACCCCTAACATCTACTTCAACCTATGTACCTAAAGAAATCTCGCAAAATGGTCATCAAATACTAGGGAGGGATAGGGACACTAGTGTCTTATCCCATCTTGACAAGATTAATAAATCATAAATCCTTTTGATTTATGATTTAAGAGGAATATCTCATATTAATTTCTTTATCTCGTATGATTTATTGCCCTATTCTTTATCTCTTTGCCCTGTATTATGACTTTTGATCTAAGAGATAAATAAAAGTGCAACATACAAGTAAATGAAATCACACTAGAGAAAGTTAGGGAAAACTTAATATATTACAAGGATGCCCCTTAAGGCATTAGATGTTATCTTTGTAGAATATTTTTAAGGATTGGCCATATTCATGGGAAAGGGATATTTTTCTCGATCCAAATGGTTGAACTGGAAATATTTATTGCTTGCAACTTCATCAATTAGATAATGGCCTAACCAAATACTTTCAAACTTACCATGATCACCCGCTGTTTCACCTCTCTTGTTCTAAAGGAGGACAAAGTCACCTTTCTATAAGTTGCATTAGTGAGCTTTCTTGATAAACCTTTTCTTCATCCTTTTATAACTTTTCCACAAGTGATCATAAGCATAGCTTACACTTTCGTCAAGTTCTACTTAGTAATTAATTCCATTTTACTGGGCATCTTAATCCAAAGAAAACTAATGCATGAACTTGTATATAGGGATTTTCATATCAACTAACAACATTACTTCCTTCTTGTAGACCATCTCAAATGGGTTGTTTCCTATAAAGTCCTTTTTTGTCCTCTCAACCCACAGAGCATATTTTATATTTGTTATCCCGACTCTTCTTATTGCCTTCAATTGTCTTCTTGAAATGCTTTGGCATTTTTCTTTGTGATATTTTCCAACACTCTGAATCTTATTGTGATCTTATTTTATAGAAAGTCTATAACAAATTTATTGGTGGCCTTCTCTATTAGAATTACTTCAACTATTGTAGTTGTGAGAATCCATTTATGTTTATTGCTTGAATTATATTTGAATTCTCCAATGAAATCAAGGCCCCATTGTTGGAAGGCACTTCTACTAGCACTGGTTGGAGAGTGAGTGTCACTAACTTATTTTTTGTTGTGAATAGTTGGAAAGGTTAGCACTCTCTCACAAATTTGTGGACATATGTGAAGATACTAGGCCAATAATTGTTAAAATTACCAAAGAGAAAATTTATCAAGAGAAAAAATAAAACAACCAAAAACATTTCATAAAACATAAACAAAATATTTTATCCTAGAAAACCCCAATTTACAAAAAAATCAACCAAGAAAATTCTATTGGTGTCCTTGTCCAAAACCCAGCCAATTCAGCCAAGTGAGCCTTCATCGTTCACCTCCCATGGCCCATTGAAATGAAGTTTTCCCAAGGCTTTTAAAGGCTTCATTACATGCATTCCATGAGCACAAAACCTATGAGGGAGTTGATAATCATGAAAAATACCTTGTTGGCACAATGATTCCTACATCAAGTAATTTTTGTAATTCTTTTTGTACAAGAGGAATAAACTTTGGATTGATCTATCTCAACTTCTAGAAAAAAGGCTTGCCATCCTCCTTTAATGGAATTTCATACTAGATGACATCTTTGCTATAAGATTTTAAATCCTGATATGACCAAGCAAAGATATCTTTGGAATCTGCGACAATATTTTCAATGGCTTTCCTTTCCCCGTTTATTGTTCTTGTTCCAACTTTGATTATCCTTGGATCTTCATGTGAATCAACATAGATTTCCACATATTCATTTGGCTTGATGGCCTATGTCCTTCCCTTGTACATGTTGTTCCTATTGAAAATATTTTCAAGGGGGGCTAAACATGAAGGAATTTTGTTTTCCTTAAGTTGTAGAACTGAATCCTCTTTTGTCCCATCCACCTCATTCTCTAAAAATTCCTGCAAAAGGTTAATATGATCTTCATCTTCAAAGACTCATCAATGGATACTATTATCTAGAATGGATGGCCTATAAATTAACTTTGATTTTCCACCTTAAATTAATTCCTAATGCAATTGAAAAATCAAAGATGAAACTAATAGTGCATTTTCTTTCCCACAAATTGATCTTGGTTAGGATTCCCAAGACATAGCTTTAAATGGTTCCATGAAATTGAACACCCTCTACCTATATTGTCTCAAATTTTCATTCTTACAAGCACACAAACCTTTTATTTAGTATATAACAAGGTTAGGATCATTGATAATCTTTAAATTTGTAAACCAAAATTTTAACTAATTTTAAACCAAGCAAAATAACATCATATTAAGCTACATTATTAGTGGCTTGAAACTCAAAATGAAAAGAACAAAAATAAAAATCACCTGAAAGTGAAGTAAATACAATAGTTTCACCATTTCCTATCATGGAGGTAGAATCATCGCAGTTCATTCTCCACATGTAGTCAACATCCTTTTGAGTAGACTCGTCTATAGAAAATACTATATATGAACCAAAGCCATCACTAAAACATATCAACTCATTATCTGGATTTCTTGGGTCCTCTATATGGTTCCTTCTTAGTTGTTCTCGATGTAGAGGCACAAACTCTTCTTCACCAATGCGAATGGCAGAGTAGGACAAATCCATTTGAATGTAAACACGAAAATTACTTTCCCACTTCCTTGATAAAAGCAAGCCCCGAGCGGTTGGTGCATGAATCACCACAATATCCATTACCAAGCAAAGGTCTAGGTGAACTACTTAATGAACTATATATCTTTGATCAAACAACACACTAGCACTTCCTAAGAATCCATTTCACAAATATTCCCGCAAGCCTTGAAATCCTTAATTCCAGGTTCTTCATAACTTCAAGGGTCATCACAATCATGGTGGCTCCATAATCTAACAAACAATTATGCAGTATCCAATCTATAACTATTAATGTAATGAAGAATGAATGCTTCATTGGATTCTTGGCCCTTTTTCTAGTCATTGTTTGTAAGATGATATGGGCTTCTTCCCCTTCTTTTGTACTTGAAGCCAAATCTTCCGCAATCTTGAACTCCAATAACTTGTAGTTCAAGATCTAAGTTGCACGAGATATGAAATGAAATGTCAGAAATTTTATGGAACACACACACACACATAAATATAACATAGATTATAATAATACGATGAAAACCCAACCTCAATTAATAAATGAAATGACATAATACTGTAGAACACAAACTGGTTAGAATGGTGGTATATTTCTTTGAAAAAAGAGAGATGACAACTATGCGCATTCACAAAAAGCTATTAAAAAAGGCTGAAAGAATGACCTTTTAGCATAAAGAAAGAACTTTAGAGGTCCAAAAACCTTACTCTAGAAGATGAAATGCCAAAAGGTTTGTGGAACTTGATGTGGTTAGTTGGTGCATCAACTTCGCTGAGGCAGAACTTTTACACACAATATCCATTTGGGCTGCACAATAGCTCATTGGAAAGAAATATCTGAGGACTAGAACTTTTGATCATGACCCTAACATAGCTTGACCACCCAAATTGCCAAAAAACATAATTTAGAGCCTCAAAATGACCATGGAAGTTTGGAACCTAATAACAAGAAAACATGTCCTACATGTAATAGAGGATCATCACCTTATCAAAGACCCAATTTGGCCTATGTTTGTTTGGTATGGTGATGTCCACTGATATATAGGCTCGATTGTCACTTAGTGAATTGCACTTCGAAAGGAGACTTTCAAATATGTTTTCCTAAACTTAAATGTAGTCTAAGCTAATAACATAAATACAACTAACTAATCTAACTAATTCTATCTCCTATTGTATATCTAACTATTTCAATTGTGATAAAGAAGCAATTCATTGCACCGAAAGACACTCTACAACTTAGTACGAGGGAGATGTTGTAGTTTTTGTAAAATGAAGCATTTCATCAAATAATAATAATAATAGATCGATTCAATTATATTTATTATATTGTAATTTTGTTTTTATTAATAAACTTACAAATAATTTTTTTAAATCATAGCATACATATCACATTAAAATAGATTTAAATAACAATACTTCTTATGTGAGAAGAGAGAAGATATAATAAATAAGGATATAAAAACTTAATAAATTTAATATATATATATATATTTTAGAACTTTATATTTAAATTTAATTAACAAATATATAAAATTCAATATTTAAAATAATTTATTTTTTCTAAGTTATACATTTTCTACCAATTTAGACATATTACATTTAAAAAATCAAATAAATTAAAAAATGTGTATAAAATCTGTAACCATATTTTTATTATCAAGATTCTAATAAAATTAAAAATAAAAATGATTTTAAGATACTAAATTTATATAAATATAAATAAAATTGTTAAGATCCACCATATATCTATCTTAACTTTGGATCTACCAAGTACTTCGAAAGGAATCTAATCTAAAAAAGAGGCATGCATCTTAATAAATTTGATTTTTCTTTGTGCTTGGTGGATCCCGAATTAAGATGGATCTATGTTGGTATATCCCAATTGGGAGGAGAAACGCTTTAACTAAAAGATGTTAAGAGGAACATAAATTGATTAAAACAAGAAACAATTCACTACTTAAGTGACGCAGGAGGTTGATCAAAGTAAGGTGGTCGTCTTGAAAATGGACTATTAGTTAATTCATAACCAATAAGATGTGTTCAAGCAGATTCTATACGTGGCTTACTTTATCCTGAGGGTCCCGTTTTTTTCCTAAACACGTCGGTCCCACGTTGACTTTCCCTTTTTAAATAGGTGCTTCACTCTACGCCGTTGATCTCCTCTCTCCAGATCTAACGGTCATCACTCACCCCGATCACTAACTAGCCCATTGATTTTCTACCGTCGATCTGTCTGTCCGATCCAACGGTGGTTGCGTGATTTCATGTGGATTCAAGCATGGTCTTTATCACTTCGAAGGCACACGATAAAAGCAATTTTCTCTCTCCTCCGGTTGCGACATGTCGAGCGCTCAAGCTAATCGTGTGGACTCGGAATATTACCACTTACCACTTGAAAGGCACGCGATATACTGCTTCCCGCTTTTCCAATACAACCCATGTGCATTAAATCAAACTTTAATAAAGCACTTAATAAATGTTTAGCGCTTAATTCCAAGATTTCCCATTAACACTAAATGATCTCGATTAATGATAAACACATAAACGTTGAGATTTACAATTAAAGTGTGAAAACAAAGGAAAGGAAATACCTGGTTAGGTTTCAGAACGTAGATACACTTATGTAAGCGAGATTTTCAAATAGGATTAACACATTGTTGCACACTGAATCAATTTATTCAATATAATAGAAGTTACAAAGTCTTGGCCCTCTCAGCTCAATTACAACAATTTATTTGACCTCTGTCTCAATCTCAAAACCCTATCTATCACTCAAACTCTCGCTTCTCACTCAATTCTCAATCATCCTAGCCAATCCCTCTCCATTACATTTTCTTCTCTTTTATGAGTCAAATCCTATTCTAACTGCACTAACAACTCGATCGCTATTTTAATCAATCTAACAATCAAATCTCTATTCTTAAGCTCTGTTACACACCTATGCTAACAACTTATCCCTTAGTCTAAAATAATACAATTTTCTAATTATTACAATAATGAAGTAAAGATCATTTTCGAGAGATCCAACCTTCTCTACCAAAATTGACTTTCGACCACTCAGGTCAATGAAATTTAACTCATTTAGCCACAACATGTGAACAAACAATCACATTGCTGGCTAAGTCTAGATGCTCCTGCATCAGACTCCCGGGGAAGAAAAGAATCATTCCTCAGACTTTCAGGGTTTACTCCATACTTCTGCAACTCTGCTATTGTCAACCAACTAGCATCCTCCACTGGCTGTCCTTTCCATTTGACTAGATATTGAAAATAAACCTGTCCTCTGGTTCTTTTGGATACTCTTTTCTCCAAAACAACTTCCACCTCTTTCTTAACTGTCTTTGGCATTTGTTCTTCCCAGTTCAAAGTTTGAACTTCATCTTCTATAGTTTCCTTCTGTAGCTCTATCTCTGTCTCTTTGTATGGATACAAATCTGCAACATTGAAGATATGTGATATTCCAATTCCTTCTGGCAATCAATTTCGTAAGCATTAGTTGAAAACTTTCTTACAATTCTACATGGTCCTATCTTTTTCATTTTTAGTTTATTGTAAGTCTTATAAGGAAATCTTTCTTTTTTCAAATACACCATCACTAAATCTCCCACTTGGAATTCTTTCTCTCTTCTTTTGTATTTTCCACTACTTTCCTGCAATCTGCCTTTGACATCTTCTTGTAGTCTCTGCATTTGCTTTGCAAACTCTTCAAATTTTGCACTTCTTGTCTCCTGTTTCCCTAAATTTCTGAGCTCATACACACCTCTTGGATTCATCCCAAAAACAACCTAAAATGGACTCATTCCAATACTTCAGTTTGGAGTGTCATTATAAGCAAACTCAGCTTGAGCTAGTGCTAAATCCCACAACTTAGGATTTTGATACACTAAACTTCTCAATATGTTCCCCAAGCTTCTTTTTACCACTTCAGTCTATCCATCTGTTTGAGGATAGTATGCTGAACTGAAACCAAGGTTAGCACCTAGTTTCTTCCAAAGAGTTCTCCAGAAATGCCCTACAAAATTTGTGTCTCTATCAGACACAATACTTACAGGCAATCCATGTAATCATACAATTTCTGAAAAAAAAAATAGATTAGCAATATGTGTTGCATCACTAGTCTTCTTACATGCAAGGAAATGTGCCATCTTGGAAAATCTATCTACCACAACATAAATGGAATCATTCCCCCTTTGAGTTTTAGGTAACCCCAAAACAAAATCCATGCTAACTGCATCCCATGGTTGGTCTGGTATTGGCAATGGCTGGTACAATCCTGTATTATGGATTCTCCCTTTAGCATGCTGACATATCCTGCGCTTCTCAACAAATCTCTTAACATAAGTCTGCAGCCAATAGTAAAAAGCATTTACTTGAGCAAAGGTTTTGTCTTGTCCAAAGTGACCAGATAATCCTCCACTGTGTTTCTCCTTTATTATGTTTTCCCTCATAGAACATTTGGGAATGCACAACTTGTTGCCTTTAAACAATAAACCTCCTTGGATAAGATAATCTAACCACTGACTTCTGTTATGAACTATTGGATTTTGTACTGCTGCATAAATATCTTTGAAATTTGCATCATGTTTATACATATCAACCATTTATTCAAATCTTACAACACCAACTTTTAATTCTTGCACAATGAAATTTACTTTGCTTAAAGCATCAACAACTTTGTTCAACTTACCACTTGTGTGTTTTATCACAAAAGCAAAGCTTTGCAAAAACTCTACCCACTTAGCATGTTTATGGTTCAATTTTGGTTGGTTGTTTATGAACTGTAATGCATGATTGTCATAATACAATATAAACTCCTTTGGTAGCAAATAATGTCTCCATTTTTTAAGGCTTGTACAATAACATAAAATTCTTTATCACAAGAAGAATACTTCTTCTTAGCTTCATTTAATTTCCAACTAAAGTATGCTATTGGTCTCTGTTCCTGACTCAAAACTGCTCCAATGGCAACTCCACTAGCGTCTGTTTCAACTTGAAATACTTTTTCAAAATCAAGTAAAGCTAAAATTGGTTCCTCTGTGATTTTCCTCTTCAGAAACTTAAAATTCCTGTCTGCTGCTTCTGCCCACTTGAATGGCTGATTAGTCTCCTTGATTGTTTCAAGAATTGGTGCACAACTCTGACTAAAACCTCTAATAAATTTCCTATAAAAACTTGCAAGACCATAAAAACTTCTCACCTCAAATATATTCCTTGGAATAGGCCAGTTCCAAAGGGCTTGGAGTTTCTCTGGATCCATTTTCAACCCTTCTTTAGAAACTACAAATCCCAAGTAAATTAATTCTTCTTTCATGAAACTACATTTATTCAGATTTATCAGTAGTTTCTCTTTCTTCAGAGTTCTTAAAACCAACTTAAGATGCTCTAGATGTTCTTCCTTACTTCTACTAAAACCTATAATATCATCAAGATAAACAATAAAAAACTTGCTTGCATATTCCTGTTGCCATTATGATGCATGTGTTGTACTTGATGGCAACCCACTTGTAGCAGAATAACTCACTTGTATATGGTAACTAGATGAATCTACAGAAGAGATATCATAGGTGATAGAATGCATGACAGTTGTATTTACAGACGTGACAAAATGCAGGGCATTTCAAAGGAATCAGTTCAGAAGTAATGTACAATGGCAACTCTCTCAGATAACAATTCACAATACAACAGGTTAACAACGAAGAATTACAGATCAGACTACAAAGAATGAAGAAAGAGAGGTATACGCAGGTTCACCTTTACAAAGCTGCGTATACACGTAGGTTCACTAAACACAAGTAGTGTATACATACGCACACACTTTCATAGAAGGAAAAGCACGTATATGTTGGAAAACTAAGTTTTTGGTCCGAGGTATTTGGTCCAAGGTATTTCGATCCATGGTATTGGTCCAAGGTATTTGGTTTGAGGTATTGACCCAAGGTATTTAGTCCAAGGTATTGGTCCTAAGTGGTTTTGATCCATGGTATTGAGAAAGGCCTAAAACTATATAAGGAGGAGAAGATCATTAGGCCAAGTAGAGCAAGTATTGAATATCTGATGAAGTGTGAGATCTAGTATGCAGGTTATCGTCTTATGGTTCTTTGCTTGATCTGAACCAAGGATGAACCTTAGCGGTTGATGAGGGATAAGATCTAATGATGGATCGAGATCTTAAGGCTTGAAATGAATTATCATTATATGGTTTGATCATGTATAGTCTAGATTTGAATACTGATGCATGTGTTGTTCTGTAAATGTTATGATCTGGGTATGACTGAAGTTTGGAATAGCTGCAAAATTATGAATTAATATTTGCAGACATATACGCTGGTTGGCTTTGATAAAAGCGCATATACACGCTAGTTCAACACATCTAAGTAGCATATACATTATGAAATATGATATTTGAAGTTTCAGTTGGATCTGGGTATTGTTGTAGGATTCTGGGCTCTACTCTGTGTTTTGATGACAGTATACTGAATGTTCAGATTGATTGATTGTGATTTGCTTCAGTGACGATGGGCTTTCAGTGATTCAGTTGTGGGTGATTCAGAGATTTATGATTGAGTTTCAATGATTGGTTAATGCAGATGTATTTGATGGTTGTAGTGTAGTGTTGATTGATTTTGAGCTTCAATGTTGATAATGGGTTCAGTATGAAAATTGGATGAAACGTGGCCTTCAGATTATGGTGTTGTGTTCCAGGAGTATCTAGTCTGAAAATTCATGAAATGTGGTCCCTGGAGGAAGAAAGAAGGTTGTAGCCTTCTGTAGGTCAGCACCTACGTACTAGTAAACATATCGGCTAGTACAAAAGCTAGGGGGTTGTAGCTCTCTTCTAGTAGAAGCTGGAGAATGAAAGAAGGTTGTAACCTTCTACAGGTAGAAGCCTGCGTACTGGTATGAGTTTGCACCAGTACAATGTTGTAAATAGATTTTCTTATTATTAAAAAAAGACAGAGACGACATCAACAGGTGGTTTTCACCCACATTGGGTTTCCACCTTAAATCTTGGTGTTCATGTGTGTTGCTTACGTGTGATGGTTCATTCTGTTATTAATTGCACATGGTTATTGTTTAATGTTTAATAAAGTACTGATGCACAAATTAATGATATGATGAATTGATTGAATCATAAGTTCACTAGATATAAACTGGTTGCCTTAATAACGATTGTGTGCACATGCAAGTTCCCTTCATTGAAGTAGCGTATATAAATCTGATTATGGAAATGAAAAAGTTATTGATTTACTAATACTGATTCACCCCCTCTCTCAGTATTATTTCCAAAAATTGGTATCAGAGTAGGTCCTTTGGTAGAAGCTTGATCGCTTGAAGGAGATCCATAGAACAATGGGAAAGAAGCTAAAGAAGAAAGCACCTAAGAAGAAGAAGACATCTCAAAGGAACTATGACAGTGGGAGAGTTGATTGGGGATTATGTGGAAGCAACTCTTCATATTTAGAATCACCTCAGAATGAAGATGAACAAGCAAAAGAACTATTAGGTATGAATTTTTTATCCTCTGGTGATACATTTCTTTGTCCATTTGAAGATGATGAAAGTGACAACGAAACAACTGAATTTGCTCTTATGGGTGAGAGAGAAAGATATCAAATAGAGGTAGAATTTAAAAGGCTCACAGACAAAATTAGAGATCAACAAGATCTATTGGACAAAAGGGAGTGTGCCTTCAAAGAAGAAGCTACCAAACTAAAAGCTCAACTAGAGGAAGGAAACAAAGTAAGGAAGCAATTCAAGGAAAAGGAAGATCAATGTCAAAAGCTGCAGGATGAAGTGACATCATTAAGAAATGAAGTAAATAAAAGGAGCACAACAATCAAGAAACTCAAAGATAGATCCAATTACTATGAAAGTCTTGAAGCTAAGATCCTCTCTCTAAAAGAAGATCTTGAAAAATCAAATAAGTAGAATGAAGAACTACTCCAAGCTCTTGAAAAACAAGAAAACGAAGTTCTTGAATTAAGGCAACAGATGGAAGAAGGAAGAAAAGCTGAAGAAATCATGAAGAAGTAGTATCTTGAAAAGGAAGAGCAATATCAGGTTGAGGTAAATATACTAAAAGGTAAATTAGAAGAAAAGGATAAGCTTTTACGATTTCAAGATAGTACTAAGATCTTGGATGATATTCTTAGTAGTCAAAGGTCTCCTACCATCAAAACTGGTCTTGGTTTTCATGAATCTGTTGAAGGTGAATCTAGCTCACAAAGTGAGACAAGGAACTCTAATGCAAAATCTGAAATGCTCAACAAGGAGATTAGAGGTCAACCCCATCAACAACCAAGGAAAGAAATTCTTCAAAGAAAATATTTTACTCCTAACTGTGGAAGTGATAGTCGGTTATTTCCTCAAATGAATAATGTTGAATGTTTTATATGTCATAATCTTGGACATGTTGCAACGAGATGCAGAAGTAGAATGGTTCAAGACCATTACACAGAAAGATCATCAGCGTCCAAGTACTTTAAGGGATATTGTTTCTCTTGCAATATGTTTGGTCACAAAGCCATTGACTGCTATATAAGAAATATGAAACATGTAAGATGTTATGCATGTAACAAGTTTGGACATATAGCAAAGGAATGCAAGAGAAAATTTTGGGCACCATACCAAAAGGAGAAAACATCAACACACTCGAAGATATGGAAGAGGAAGGAAGTACAGTCAGAAAAATGTGGCATGGCACAGTGTACAGACATAACAGACTCAGGGGAAGCTGAAAGTATGAAAATTCAATGTTCTAAATCTCATACACAAGTTTCATGAAGACAAGTCATGTATATACGTGAGTTCGAAGCTGCACAATTGCGTATATGTAGTTTGAGAAAAATGTTGTGGGATAGTCTCAGAAAAACTGATGTGATATGATTCAAACAATTATCAGTTATATTTTCTGTCGTAGATGACTACAGTCTGTGGATGTTATTTAGAAGTGTTTTGATCCTCACAAGTTGTTGATAACTTGATGTGTATCTAATTGATGATGATGCCTTGATACTTTTTACTGATATATGAAATGACCAGATCTGACAGTGAACAGGTAGAACAAGTTCATGGGGAGAACATGCTATACTTCTAATAAAGCATTGTTGGCATTATGTTTAGAAGTCTTTGGTACCTAATCAATGATGATAATGCTTATATGATACATCTTGCTATGTTTCGGTTATGAGTTTCCCATGATAAAATCTCAGATGATACTTGGGATCACATAGTTGGTATTCAGATCAGATTTATGGATGATTGTGAATGACTTTTTGATGATGCATATAGTACATATATGTTGCTTACATGGTGATCTTCATAAGGACAAGGAGAATTACAAAGCTTGAGTACACAACTTCATTATTTGATGATGAGCCACTTATTTCTTTTATGCTGCTGTCATCATGCCTTCAAAGATGCATAAAGTTCATATGGTGCAGTTATGATGCAGGATTCCTATAGTTCTTGGCTCTCACATGGTTGAGGATTTTTGCTATTGATGATATCAAAAAAATTGAGAAATGACCATGAGCTCATGGTTTGCTAGATACATATTTCTATCTCTTTGATGGATATACAATATGCTGGATACAAGGATGATTACTTAAGTTGCATATTGATAAATATTGTTGGTTGGCCAAGAGAATGGGGTTATTGCAGGTCTCATGAAGACATAGCTATTTGAAGATATGGATATTCGAAGACATGGCTTACTTAGTCACATAATGATGATGAGTTCTTACTTTATGATGATAGGTTGATACTCACATATGTTGATTATCGTGGTTGATACTTATCAGATGTGGGATGTTCCCTAGTGATGATATAATGAAGGTTCTTGTGGAAAGATCATGCAGTTCTTGATAATGATGTTATGATCATGGATGATGTCTATGGTGTTTTCACATACATATGATATGATGTGAATGATTTGGTGCTACCGCTTGGAGATATGACATATGCTTAGTTGATTCATGGAAGGTTATGATAAGGCTCTTTCTACTAAGGAAACGAAGCAAGTTGATCTTGATGAGATCAAGAGGATGAGTTGATATCTATATGCAAACATACTTTGTCACAGGTTGATGATATTTACACTGTCATATCTTGGGAACTAATGATGGACATATACAGGTTGCTAGTCTGGATGCTGTTGACAGATGCTTATGGTGCAGGTCATACATGGTGTATGATAGTTGTTGATGACTATCATGGTCTTGTTTAGATATTTGGTCTTTGTTATAAATGTCATGTATATCATTCAATGTAAAGGTCATATAAAGACCCATGATGTAATAATTTGTCTCTGTTTGTCGTAGTCTTTTGATGAGTCCTTTTTGATCATATGATGTAATTTGTAACCCCACTATGCATGGGAAGGATGATGTAATAATTGCTATATTTTAGTCATGTATATCCCCACTTGGTTGGGAGGATGAGTCAAATTTGGTATATCCCCACTTGGTTGGGAGATTGATATATGTATGAGTCATTGGTGATAAGAAGGTCAAAGTCACTTAGTTGAGTTATAGAGTCATGTCATTCTTTTGGAAAATATTTGTAGACTCTACATGTGCTCAAGGGGAGCATGGATGATATAGTGCATCTTAGCATGTACAAAGGGGGAGTTTAATCAGAGAATTCAAGTAGGGGGAGCATGATCAATGTTTATATTCAGCTGTTCAGATATGAAAGTCTTCTTTTTGGTCATCCCTTTTCCCTTGATATCAAAGGGGGAGAATATCTTGGTCCGCCCTTTGCCCTTGATGTCAAAGGGGGAGAGTATTTTGGTGTTGCTTGTTATCTCTAACAGTTTCTATAGCTTGTGGTAATCAACACCAACATGGTTGCCATCAAGTCTAAAGGGGGAGATTGTTGGCATTATGATGCATGTGTTGTACTTGATGGCAACCCACTTGTAGTAGAATAACTCACTTGTATATGGTAACTAGATGAATCTACAGAAGAGATATCATATGTGACAGAATGCATGGCAGTTGTATTTATAGATGTGACAAAATGCAGGGCAGTTCAAAGGAATCAGTTCAGAAGTAATGTACAATGGCAACTCTCTCAGATAACAGTTCACAGTACAACAGGTTAACAACAAAGAATTACAGATCAGACTACAAAGAATGAAGAAAGAGAGGTATACACAGGTTCACCTTGACCAAGCTGCATATACACGCAGGTTCACTGAACACAAGTAGCGTATACGTACACACGCACTTTCACAGAAGGAAAAGCGCGTATATGTTGGAAAACTAAGTTTTTGGTCTGAGGTATTTGGTCCAAGGTATTTTGATCCATGGTATTGGTCCAAGGTATTTGGTCTGAGGTATTGACCCTAGGTATTTGGTCCAAGGTATTGGTCCTAAGTGGTTTTGATCCATGGTATTGAGAAAGGCATAAAACTATATAAGGAGGAGAAGATCATTAGGCCAAGTAGAGCCATTACTGAATATTTGATGAAGTGTGAGATCTAGTATGCAGGTTATCAGCTTATGGTGCTTTGCTTGATCTGAACCAAGGATGAACCTTAGCGGTTGATGAGGGATAAGATCTAATGATGGATCGGGATCTTAAGGCTTGAAATGAATTATCATTATATGGTTTGATCATGTATAGTCTAGATTTGAATACTGACGCATGTGTTGTTCTGTAAATGTTATGATCTGGGTATGACTGAAGTCTGGAATAGCTGCAAAATTATGAATTAATATTTGCAGACATATACGCTGGTTGGCTTTGATAAAAGCGCGTATACATGCTAGTTCAACACATCTAAGTAGCGTATACATTATGAAATATGATATTTGAAGTTACAGTTGGATCTGGCTGTTGTTGCAGAATTCTAGGTTCTGCTCTGTGTTCTGGTGACTGTGTTTTGATGACAATATATTGAATGTTCAGATTGATTGATTGTGATTTGCTTCAGTGATGATGGGCTTTCAATGATTCAATTGTGGGTGATTCAAATATTTATGATTGAGTTTCAATGATTGGTTAATGCAGATGTATTTGATGGTTGTAGTGTAGTGGTGATTGATTTTGAGCTTCAATGTTGATAATGGGTCCAGTATGAAAATTGGATGAAACGTGGCCTTCAGATTATGGTGTTGTGTTCCAAGAGTATCCAGTCTGAAAATTCATGAAACATGGTCCCTAGAGGAAGAAAGAAGGTTGTAGCCTTCTGTAGGTCGACGCCTACATACTAGTAAACATATCAACTAGTACAAGAGCTAGGGGGTTGTAGCTCCCTTCCAGTAGAAGTTGGAGAACGAGAGAAGGTTGTAACCTTCTGCAGGTAGAATCCTGCGTACTGGTATAAGTCTGCACCAGTACAATGTTGTAAACAAATTTTCTTATTATTAAAAGAAGACAGAGACGACAATAGCAGGTTGTTTTCACCCACATTGGGTTTCCACATTAAATCTTGGTGTTCATGTGTGTTGCTTATGTGTGATGGTTCATTCTCTTATTAACTGCACATGGTTACTGTTTAATGTTTAACAAAGTATTGATGCACAGATTAATGATCAAAATATGATGAATTAACTGAATCATAAGTTCACTAGATATACGCTGGTTGCCTTAATAACAATTGCGTGCACACGCGAGTTCCCTTCACTGAAGTAGCATATATAAATCTGATTATGGAAATGAAAAAGTTATTGATTCACTAACACTGGTTCACCCCCCCTCTTAGTATTATTTCCAACAATTCCTTCAATACTTCATTCATCAATCTCATGAATGTGCTAGGTGCATTAGTGAGTCCAAAAGGCATCACTAACCACTCATACAACCCACTGTTTGTTTTAAATGCAATCTTCCATTCATCTCCTTCTCTAATTCTTATTTGATGATATCAACTCTTCAGATCTATTTTAGTAAAATACTTTGACTCACTCAAACAATCCATCAAATCATCCATGCATGGTAAAGGAAACCTATACCTAATAGTGATCTTATTTATGGCTCTAGAATCTGTACACATATGCCATTCACCTCCTTTCTTTGGACTAATTACTGTTGGTATAACACATGGACTAAGACTCTCTCTGATTAGTCCCTTATCCATCAGTTCTTGCACTTGTTTTCCAACTTCTGCATTCCCTTGAGAAGTTAATCTATATGCAGCTTTGTTTGGCAAACTTGCTCCTGGTATTAGATCAATATGATGATTAATACTCCTGATTGGTGGCAATGCATTTGGAAACTCATCCACAATAATATCAGCAAAATCATTCAACAAAGTTTTTATTTCTTCAGGTAATTCATCTAAGTTTGTGGAAGTCAAAATTACCTTAGGTCTCCCTATGACAACAAAATGCATTTCTTCACCTTTTCCAACCTCTTGCAACAATTCCTTTCCACTCATCAGCATAACACTACTTCCAGGTGCTCCTTTTTCAGCTTCATCCTTCAATGGCAGCAGTGTATGTTTATTTCCGTCCTTCTCCAGAGTATAAGTATTTTTCCTCCCATCATGAATAGCTTTCCGATCAAACTGCCAAGGTCTTCCCAACAATACATGGCATACATCCATTAGAATTACTTCACACAATATCACATCTTTATAAGTACCAATCTGTATCTCTACCTTGCATTTTTATGTCATAATAATATGATGTCCTTTCTGCAACCATGACACTTTGTAAGGAGTAGGGTGTACTGTCTTCACTAATCCTAGCTTGTCCACCATCTCTGTAGAAACAAGGTTATCAGTGCTTCCACTGTCAATTATCACTTTACAACATTTACCTTTGGATTTGCATGTAGTTCTAAATAAACTCTTCCTTTGAGCTGGTTCTCCAGTCTCTTTCTCTGCCTTAAGCAATACCCTTTTCAACAACAGGGATTCTCCTACTTCAGGGGATTCTTCCTTTTCTATAATTTGAGGTGTTTCTTCCTTTGCCTCAGCCACATTCACATTCCTCTGACTTGTTGTTCTATTATGAGGACAGTCCCATGATCCATGTCCCCATTCTCCACATGTGTAACACCGAATATCTCTTCCTCGACCTCTTCCTCTGGGTGCAAATATTCCTCTATTAAAATCTCCCCTCTGTGGTGGTCTACTACTTGAACTTCCTGCTTCACTCTGATGTTGCTGAAACCTTGGTCTAGTAGTTCCTCTACCTCTTATAGAACTTTTCCGTCTATTCCTCTGATATTGTTTCTTCAACATATTCTCTTCTGCCTTCAAACCTGCTTGATAGGCATCTTCAATGGTCTTCAGACTCAGCAAACTGATCTCATCCTGTATGTCATATCTTAAGCCATTGATATATCTGGCTACCTTCTCCATGTCATCCTCTGCATGTCCTGCTCTAATACTCAATCTATAAAACTCTTCTGTATATTCTTTAACAGACATTCCTTTTTGCCTTAAATTCTGTAACTGTTTGAAAAGATTTAATTGATAATATTTTGGCATAAATTTAGCTTTCATTTTACTCACCATTTTATCCCATTGCTTGATCTTGGACTTTCCTTTTCTTGTTTTGGATGTTTGTAGATCATCCCACCAAATAGCTGCATGACCCTTCAATTTGGTCACTGCAAATTTCACCTTCTTTTTGTCAACAACCTCCTCATAGTCAAAATATTTTTCCAATGAATTGATCCAATCCATCATCTCTTCTGCATTGAGACTCCCTTCATACACAAGAATTTCCACCTTTGGTTTCCACCTACTTTAGCCAACATCTTGATAAATTTGGTAGTTTCGTTTTCCTCCTCTTCTTCTTCCTTAAAAGATTCTTTTGCAGCACTAGCAACTCCTTCATCAGGTGTTCTCCTCTGAGCAGTCTCCATTGTGTCCATCCTTGTACGCAGACTTCGGATCTCCTCCAGCAGAACTACATTTTCTTCAGGTCTTCCTCGACCTATGCCAGCTCCCCTCCTCGGTGGCATGTTTACTGCAGTCAAACTCAATCTCTGTGCTCTGATACCAAAATGACGCAGGAGGTTGATCAAAGTAAGGTGGTCGTCTTGAAAATAGACTATTGGTTAATTTATAACCAATTAGATGTGTTCAAGTAGATTCTATACGTGGCTTACTTTTCTTGAGGGTCCTGTTTTTTTCCTAAACACGTCGGTCCCACGTTGACTTTCCCTTTTTAAACAGGTGCTTCACTCTACGCCATTGATCTCCTCTCTCCAAATCTAATGGTCATCACTCACCCTGATCACTAACTAGCCCATTGATTTTCTACCGTCGATCTGTCCGTCCGATCCAACGGTCATCGCGTGATTTCACGTGGATTCAAGCACGGTCTTTATCACTTCGGAGCCACGTGATAAAAGAGGTTTTCTCAGTCCTCCGATAGTGACGTGTCGAGCGCTCAAGCTAATCACGCAGACTCAGAATATTACCGCTTACCACTTGAAAGGCATGCGATATACTGCTTCCCGCTTTTCCAATACAACCCATATGCATTAAATCAAACTTTAATAAAACGCTTAATAAATGTTTAGCGCTTAATTCCAAGATTACCCATTAACACTAAATGACTGCGATTAATGATAAACACATAAATGCTGAGATTTACAATTAAAGCGTGAAAACAGAGGAAATACCCGGTTAGGTTTCAGAACGCAGATACACAGATGTAAGTGAGATTCTGCACTAGGATTAACACACAGTTGCACACTGAATCAATTTATTCAATATAATAGAAGTTACAAAGTCTTGGCCCTCTCAACTCAATTACAACAATTTATTTGACCTCTATCTCAATCTCAAAACCCTATCTATCACTCAAACTCTCGCTTCTCACTCAATTCTCAATCATCCCAGCCAATCCCTCTCCATTACATTTTCTTCTCTTTTATGAGTCAAATCCTATTCTAACTGCACTAACAACTCGATCGCTATTTTAATCAATCTAACAATCAAATCTCTATTCTTAAGCTCTGTTACACACCTATGTTAACAACTTATCCCTTAGTCTAAAATAAGGCAATTTTCTAATTATTACGATAATGAAGTAAAGATCATTTTCGAGAGATCCAACCTTCTCTACCAAGGCTGACTTTCGACCACTCAAGTCAATGAAATTTAACTCATTTAGCCACAACATGTGAACAAACAATCACATCGCTGGCTAAGTCCAGATGCTCCTGCATCATTAAGCAATTTATTATGTACAATGTATAATATAACTTATAGAAGGCTATTACTATTTCAACATCTTAATATAACTACTGAAAAAAAATAAAGATAAGGAAATTGTTCACTACGTAAGCAATTTGTTAAGTAAAATGTATAATATAACTTATAGAAGACTATATAAACATTTCAACATCTTAATATAACTAGCGAAAAGAATAAATATAATTCAATTCTAGACGTGAAAATAGTTTCATTTCTCATAATCAAAAGATATAAGACATTCACAACAAAGTGTGAGAACAATCCAGACACTATTACAAAAAATGTCTTTTCATTAGTTATTGGTCTTCAAATCCTTTATTAAGTTTAGATAATAATATACAAAACTCAAAATTGGATTTAACTTGATAGTGCACAACCTTTCTTTTTTAGATTTTTGACCCTAGCTAATAAATTTTCAAAAATAGACTTAACGATAACACAAAACTTCTTTCTCTTGATCTAGCCCCCTTTAAATACTCATGCACCTTTTAAAATCATGAGAGTTTGTTTTTCTCCTTGATCTTAGGCCTCAAATCTTCTATTTCCAATTTGCAATCCAAATAATAAACTATTTTTAAACCAAATAGAACTTGTGAAAACTCTCAAAATTAAAATCTAAAATAGATACTAAAATCTAAACCAATAAAATAAATAAAACTATAACTAAATAAATTATAATTATAATAAAACTAAAACTAAAGCTAAACTCAAGTAAACTAAAACTAAAATTAAAAGAAACTATTTCATGCTTCCTTCCTCTCAATGATTCAAGGAGTATTTTTCCATTGTTATCTTGTGGCATCTTGGCAGCAAATTGTTATTTGAAGAAATCAAAGTGGATGCTAGGTGGGTGAACATCCATGCCAATATGAAACCAAAGAGATAAGCTATCATCTCCTCATCTAATAGAACATTATAGGGTTTAAAATTGTAGTGTATGACGAGGGATCAATTATTGCGATGCAAATACGATAATATGTGTGCAACATCAAATAAAATACATTGGAGGAAAGACATTGGACACATATTTAGATTGTATATATAATCCCTTGAGGGAAGGCATCATGTGAGATTTATCACAATGTGGATACTTGAAGTTCCATAGTATTTAGCCTTGATTTGACACCTGTAGATTCAAAAAGTAAGATTAATAATAAATAAAACTAACAAATTTTATAAAAAGTGAAAGTTAAAATCATATACTAATATATATATATTTTTAGACATTTCCCCATCAATTTGACAATAACATTTTTTTGTTGAATTGAGGCTTCTGTGATCCATATCAAGTTTATGAGAAAGAATTTTTCGATGTAAATCACATGATAATACATTTGTCGACGTGTTTCGAACCAACGAGTGTGGTTCATCGTCAGGACAAGTTGAAGAATCAGATCATGGCTGCATGTTAAATAGGGATAGCAGATCTTCCAATGGTTAAGTTTGACTGGAAAATGGCTATATTAGACTAGACTGGACCAACGGCTATAATGGACCCAGAAACCGGCTAGTTTTGACTAGTTAAATGATTTAATAATAATAATATAATTAGATAAATAGTTATCTTAGGGTGGATATTGTTAGGTTCCTATACCAATAGGTGTCATATTTCATGATTGACTGTGCAAATGCCAAATATGATCATCCTTTCCATGCTGCAAAGGTTCCATATTTTCAAAAAACCAAAAATTTAAAAAAATGTAAAGAGGGTATGCCCTAAAAGAATAATCAAAGGGTAAAAGAATAAATTGGTCAAGAAAGAAAGAAAATGAACCCCAAAGAAAAGACCAGGAAAGTGTGCTCGTCAAAATGCCACCGCTGTCCCATTTTTTGCAGACAAGTTCAAATCGTGCAATCAATGACTCCTGTCACACTTCATGGATGGCCCAACAGCTCAATCTAGGCCTCCCCATGTTTGAATTTACTTGTTTTCGAGATAGGGAATAAGGTCTGTTCAAACAGTTTAAGCTTGGTAGATCAGTAGTTAGGTAGAGAAGCAAGGGTGCTCAACAGCTAAATCTGAGCCCCTGGAAGAGATAAGGGCAGACTTAGATAGGAGGGCAGTTAAAAGAAAACAAGAGAGAAAGGGTTTGCTAGTTTAAATGCACCCAATCAAAAGGAAGAAAAAATGTTAGGTGTACTAGGCTGGGTAGGAAGTTTGGTGTTGTAGAAGCAAGTTTGTGATCAATTGTGTCCTTTGGAATATGTTCTATCTCATGGATATCACAAGTACCATGGCAAAGTGGCTGTAAAACAGTTGAAGCATGACTAACTTCCCCTCTCATTTCCCTAAGAACACTTACTAACATCCCCTCAAGGACATTGGGATCTGATCAATAGTCCTAGTTCATTTCATTTTATAAGGAATACTAAGTCGAACTCTGTGTCTACTTAGCCAAAACAAGCCACATTTCTTGTGTAAAGAGATCCTTCCATTTCCCTTTCATTTGCCTAAAAACCTAAGTTTTTACCTTATAAACTTAGCGTTTTTTATCCATATTAATTCCTAACATATATTATATAAATCCCTAAACTAAACTCCTCCCCCTATTATATAAAATAACATAAAAGTCCCTAAAAATCTAAATATCCCAACCCCCGGCTTAATATAGCCATATACCATAATGTTTCGGGAATTATAGGTTCACTTGGAACCTTATAATAACCCCTCCGCATACACAAACCTTGGGATTTAATTAACATTTGGTTAATTAAATAACCAACCCGCGAAACCCAAAAATTGAATTACACTGTAATTCTTCGCAAAAACATTAAAAAACGATGGAATAACGTGGCGGGTCCCATATATTACCCCTCCGCCTGTTTATTATGCCGCCAACCGTTGGATCCGATCCCCCAGATCGGACGGCCCGCATGCATATCGCAAGCCATCATATGCCGAACGATAGCGTCCGGGGGATGGGCGGTATTGCCGCCGTACAGAGGACAGGTGTCAGGCGCCCAGCGTGATCGCTGCCCCCTCTGACAATACCACTATGGCCCAAAGGCGGTGCGGGGGCCAAACCGCTTACCGCCTATTCCCTAGCCCTGCTGACATCACCCGCTCGTCACCCTCACGTCATCAGACACGTCATCCACCACCCCGCCTCCGTATCATCCGCCGTGTCTGCCACGTCACTGCCAAGTCGGCCTCTGTACCCTTGCTATACGACAAAATCATGACGTCATGCTGACGTCACCCGACCAAAGCGCGCCAAAAACCCGCCAAAATCATTTTTTTGTCAAAAAGCCGTTAAAACGTCGTTTTTTTCCATTTCACTTTGTTTCTTCTGCGCGATGTTTGCATGATTTTCAACGTCCAAAACGCCATTTCCATTGAACAGTTCGCCATCCAGTGAAAATTCGCTCCACAGCTTAGCCCCTCAGCTCGGTTTGCAGTCCACATTTTGCACAGAGCGCCTATAAAACAGGTATTTACCCCAAATTCTTCTCCTAAACCCTGTTTTTCCAAATTTTTCTGTAAAAACTGCCCGCAGAACCAAAATTAAAATTAAAATTACAATGCTGCCTACAAACCTCTGCATTATAGTCACTGTTTCACCCATTTTCCGAGAAAATTCCTCAGAATTTGTCTCCCTCTGCAAACTCATCCATTCAGCTGAAGTTTAAGCTCATTTCGACCTGAAATTCCCACAGAAAGCCCCAGAAACTGATATTTTACCTACTGTCGCTGTGAAAACTCAAAATTTCAAATTAAAAAATCACAGAGGGTTGAAGAATGGAACCTCCAGTGGCCCTCAATGTTGCCCCCTTGAATGCACCACACAAGGAGCTGGAATGGTTGCCCTTAGCTGATAGGGACTTCCAAATACAAGACTTAATGGGTATCAAAAACCATCTGCAGACATTTTGTGAAATTAGAAACAACTACCTAAACAAGACTGATCTCTATGGCATATGGGAGTCCAATCTGCCCATATATTATCTTCCATCAGTTAATGTGTTTCCAGATATAATCCGCTTGTGCTGTGCTAACTATGAGCCCACTCAAAGAGCAGTCATGTCCCCAAATGGCACTGTCCTATTCTATATCACTCCTGACTCAATCAATGAGATGTTGCATTTCAAGCCTAATCAGCCTCTGGCTCCTCTGTCTATGAAACATTTGCTGGACCAAGGCTCCAAACTATCCTCTGCAGAAATAGGCCGAATTGCCAAGCTATTCATGAGCCCAGACTCCCAGCCCAGAGACTCACCTCCTTTTCACCAGGTCTATTTCAATGAAGTTGGGAGAACTGTCATTGACATGATATCCTATGTCCTGGGTTTTAGAACAAGTGAGTATGTTGATGAAACCATTCTAGCTCTGATGTCCATATTTATTCCAAGACACCCTCCTGTCATCAAGTTTGATTTTGCTACCTTCATCAGCAACAAAATCCATGAACAATTCATGAGCTTGAATAGAGAAGGGGTTTTCAAGTATACATCATATATATATCATCTGTTCTTATACTATCAAACAGATAGTTTTAAGTTCCCTGTCAAAAAATTGGATGCAAAAGGAGAAAGGAGATCTGTCATATTTTGGACCCCAGTCTTCCATAGAGTCCATAATTCTCCTTATACTTATTGTGAGTTCATTGATCTATTCATATATCCAGTCTCATCTATGCTGATGAGAAGTCCCCCTCCTAGACTCTCAGCTGAAATGCAGAAAATCTTGCAGCTATCCAAAAGCTATAAAATAGGTGACTGGTACTTTTACCAAAATCACACAGAGATCAGGATTTATGGTTGTGAATTGTGCCCCTACAAGCTGCCAAAGTATGTGCCTATGAGATTGTTTTCCCTTGAATACTTTAGGCAGTTTATTAGCTCAGATTTGACTCATTTTTATGAGGCCAAGAAAAAGGCTCAACTGAAGCTAAGAAACCAACTAGGCCCCCTCATCATTAACAAAAAGGAAGGGTGGAAAGATGCTGAAAAGATATTAAGTGAGCAGCTCAAACTAAAAAGGAGTTTTTGGTGGGTGCCCTATGACCCAAAAGGATTTATCCATGATAGAAAGACAAAATATAGGCTATCTGGCTATGAACATTGTAGAATCCCTGATATAGAACAGTATGCTAATCAAGATGAATGGGTAGAAGGTACATTGGTAGAACAGATTACTGAGGAAGAGAAAATGGAGCAGGCAATGAAAGACCTTGAAAAAACTCTTGACCTGGACTCTTTTGGATAGGTCTCTTTCAAATTGCCTCAACACATTGGAGCGCGCACATCAGCTGCTACAACTTCACAACAACCTGCCAAGAAGATACTCCACCTGCAGGGACATCTAAAGGCAAAGAGGTGATGCATTTAGAACAACAAGAAATGACCGATCAATCAACATCATCACAACAGCAAGGACAAGGGAAAGTTCCTTCTGCTTAGACCCATGCACTAGAGATACCAGCATTGCAGACTCCTCTCAATGAGGAGAAGGGCAGAAAAAGGGACCAGGAAGAGGCCACACCCATAAGTGGGCCAGCAGAATAGCCAGAAGCAAAGAGGCAGAGAGTGGATCCTCTACCTGAAGAGGAATTTATTGAGGAGATCATTGAAAGTCCAAGAAGTGAAAGGGCAACCAGCCCACTAACTTCCCCAGTGACAGAATCACCTACCAGTTCTCATGGACAGCAATTTGGAAAACAACCTATTATGGAAATTTCATCAGCATGGCCACAAAGCAAACAAAGTTCTGATATTAAGAGGCCATTCATGGAGATCAAGGCACAAAATGAGCCAATAAGAATGCAGCTTTACGATCAGTTCCTCAAAATGACTCCTGCCAAACAACAGAGATTGATGTCCGCATATGATATCAAGAAAGGGAAATTGACCTTGAGTCATTTCAAGCCCACAATGTAGCAGCCACAGTCAGCTGTCGATTATATTAGAACAAATCTGGAGGCTCTTGCCAAAGACATTCACCCTTTGGACCAGGTTGAGATGCACAAACAAACCGGTGAAATGGTTTATTCCACTTTAGCAGATAAAGCCATACTAGCTCAACAATTGCAGAATTCACTAAACAATACATCTGCTCAATTAGAGTTGGAAAAGGTATCCTCTCTGGCCAAGGACAACAGGATAAAGTCCTTAGAAGAAATCATCATTGAGCTGGGACATAATCCCAAGGACCCTAAGGCAATAAAAGCACTGATAAAGAAAAAGGAGGATGACATAGCTGCCCTCAAGAAACATTTAAAACTGCCAGTTACTATGCATCCGCAGACCACAGAGATGGTGAAAGAAAAAGAAGAAGAAGATATGATGGAGTTGTTAATTAAAATGAATCAAAGGCTAAGTGAAACAGAGCAAGCTTTGGAGAAAGCATTGCAGGAAAAATAGGGAGAGTTGGCCTCTCAGCCAGCTCAAACAGCCCCAATAGCTACAACTGCTCCTTCTACAACAACAACATCAGTCCCTCCCACTGCCCCAACATCGACAATAGGTACATCAGCCACAGATACTTCAGCAGCAGCAACAACAACAATACCAGATACCAGCATGAGCATGGAAAAGATGATGGAGGAAATAAAGGCCTTAGAACTCCAAATGGCAGAGCTAAAGGAAGCCAAAGAAAAACTGGCCAAGTTAGAGGTAAGCTATGATAAATCAAAAATAACTGTGGCTGAAAAAACAAGAGAGGTAAAGGCCTTGGAAAATAAGGTAAAATCTTTGGAGAAAGATCTGACTCTTCATAAAACTCTGTCAGAAATCAAAACAATTTTGTGGACTAAAATTGGCCAGTCCATCACTGATCAATGGAGATCAATACAGACTATCCATGAGCAAATTGAACTAATAGAAATAGCCCAAGTGGAGATTCAAAAGGCCAAAGCATTATTGAGAAACATGCCCGAACAGGCCAATAGACTAATTCATTTTTTGAATACTCATACCAGAGAGCAACTAGCAGCTCTAGATATCGGAGACAGAACAGGTACCATTTTGACAATTAAAAAGGTGCTGACTATGAAGAATTTTGTACAAAATCTGGAGAGAAAGTGTCAAGAAATGCAGGTGGAAATAAATGCTTTTACAGAAAAGTTTACAGTCCTGCAGCAAAAGGGTCTACCTAGTTTGTTAACCAGCAATTAGAGGCTGTTGACACATGAACAGTATGCTCACAGGGTGAATACATATGTTGCAAATTAGATCACAGCATCATCAAGCACTTCAGAAGACATAGTACCTCCCTCTGGACAAAGCTTATATGACAAGTTGGAAAATCTGTTCTATATTGAGCATGAAATAACACATCTTTTTGAAGTCCAACCCAATTTCTACAGGTATACTGAAGCTGATGAAATATTGATAAAACTACAAAGACACCAGTTGCCAACAGACCAATGGTGGCAGAGCATGTTAGAGGTTTTACCAAGGTAGTTTTAATCCTCTTTTGATCATCTGCATTTAATCAAATTCAAATGCACGTGTCACATATCAGAAAAATGAAAATAACAAAGGAAGGAATTCACGCTAAAATGCGTTAAAGCAGAATCAGGCACAGATGAAAGGGCCGGGACAACAATGCAGGGACGCAAATTAAAGAGACAGCTACCAGCCGACTTGTTGAGTCAAAAAGTCAAGTATAGCAGACCACCTAAGGCAGCCAGTACAACGGAAGTTACTCCTACATTCATTGCGCTCTGTTTTCAATGTCATTTACTGCCTTTGAAGAAGTAGATGGATAAATTTATTGCTTGATATTTTCTCTATGAGATATTTTGTAACTCTTTTTTGTATAAATACCTCCTCTAGAGATGTATTGGGGGTTGGTTGGTGAATATCATTCTGGACTTGCGCTGTAAATTTTGAGAACTCTTTTGAATAAAGATTGCTGGAATGCTTTGCTGATGAACTTGCTGGTTGTGGAATTAATGGCAGAAGAATATGTTACAGAATTCTCGTATTACCTCATGGATCAATAAGTCTTTTTAACTCTTGTTTTACTGTTCCTGTGTTTTATATATCATCTATATATCATGTTCTAAATTGCAGGAAAAAAGAATAGCCCAGAATTTACTTTGTTGTACTCTGTGTTCAATTCCTGTCAATTTTTATGTTTTCTTCAGGACTAGCATAGGCAGGAATTCTTGACTGCTCCTGTCTCCCTGGTTCTTACACTCTGAATACAATTAAGGAATTCTTAATTGCTCCTTGGTATTATTTACTCATTTTCCCCTTGTTAGCATAATGAAAGATTCTTAATTGCCTTTCATTCCCTGACTCCATTTCATCCCATTCCAGCTTGAAGATTGTTCCATGGGTAATTATCTTGCTCTGTAGTTCCTCCTTTTGCCAAAGAAACCATACCCTGAAGCTTATTTTCATTTGACTCCATTAACCCAATGGCCTGAACTTCTCATACTTTGCAACCCTGTTTTATTGAATGTCACCGTCCAAACATCAAACAAATACCTGTGCCTCGTAACTAGCCTAACATATAGCAAAACAAAGCTAAATCATAAAGAGAGAGCCCTCTCTGGTTGCAGATTGGCTAGAATCTGCAGCTAAAAGACTGGTTAGTGGTTACCTCAGCCGTATTCCCTTTTCCACTGCTTTTGGGGAACAACCTGAGTGATAACAGATATCATTATATTTTATAATGTTCTGAATTTTAATAAAGTTTAGAATGCTACAAACAAATATTATTTTAATACTTTCTGGTTGGAATTGTGTGTTATTTTAAGTAACATGTTAATCAAATATGAGTTAAAAAATAAATCTAGGGATATAAGAATCATAATGAGTAAAATGTTAACAAATATTAATAGATCTATGGATTATAACCATTAGAAATTGTATGGATTTAATATTAACTAAAATAATAATATTAATTATTATTATAATATTAATATCATAATAATATTACAATAACATTATTATTCTTATTATAATAATAATATTATAATAATATTACAATAACATTATTATTCTTATTACTAATGGTTTGGGTGATTAATTAATATAAATTTATTAGTAAAGTTATCTAATGTGAGCATAAACTTATTACTTAAATTTAAATAATTATCATATACTAGATAATTTTATCTCATTGAAATAGTCATGAAAAAGACTATCTAAAAAATAAAAGGAAAAGAGAATTTTCTCAAAATATTCTCCTCGCTCTTAGCTTTCCGACAAGCTATTTTATTATTTATTTGGCCTTTTAGAACTCTAGCTATGACCTCCCAAGAAATTTAAATGTTAAAATCAATATGCCACATGTACTCCGAAAGAGAACTTTTTAGGGTTTATATTGTGTTTGACTATTACAATACTTTATATAAAAGTTAGTTTTAAGGTATGGAGAGAGGAGTCTATATTAAATATTTTGACCTTGCACACATATCCAAATTAATCACACACTTGGAAAAAATAATGCATGAATAAAAACCAAAAATAAGATTCAGAATAAAAGGAATACCTAGTAAGGCGAAGTTTGGTAAGAACCAAAAGAATAATCTAAACTTTAAATAAATCAAATCTTACCAGTCATTGGATTTTTTTCCATCAGGCACCAGATTCTAACTATTAGGCAACCACTAGATTATGAGTTTTGGGCCAACAAACAACTAGATACTAGAAAAATTTGAAAGTGATAAGAACTTGATATCTTAGTATTATGATATTTCGGTCACTAGATTCTAAGCACCAACCAACAAATTTCAACAATTAGATTATTTCAACTAACAAATATAATTTTAGTTACTCAAGTTTCGTCAACTGATGGATACCGTTAAACAAATAAAAAATGAATAAAATAAAAATAATAAAATAAAATTTAATTCAACCCACATCAAGTGCTATGTAACCACATTCAGTGCCATTATTTTCCACATGGATCAAGGGGAACACGACGATCATATAAAAACTATGGAAGACCATAACTTTGTGTCTAAAACTCTAAATGAGAAAAATATTATATTGTCAAAAATCTCTCGACGAGTAGAAGATGATGGCAACCTCAAAATTAAGAAATTATTAAATTAAAAGAAACAAAATTTTATAACCTACTTAGTGCAATAAAAGTAAACTACACACCAATTCAATACAAAAAGGAAATAAAATGTCTGATCCTATAATATGTACATACAAAATCCAAGGCAATGAGATTAAAGAGGGCAATAATACCCGATTGACTCAAATTTTCGACAATCCATTCTTACGCAAATCGAGGTATGAAACCACTTTAAGTGAGTTTAAAAGAGCATGTAACAATGTCGAACAAATTCAAAAATAAATAGTCATTATGAATGCGAGTAGAATGTGACAAAGAAGCAAGTTTTTGCAATGCAACTAAAATCACACACGCGTTTAATGATTTTACTTTCACGCATGTAATTACATAAATGTCTTTATTCCAATCACATAACTAGGCCATCGTCTCATGAAAGATAAACAAAAAGAATCAAAGATATGAAGCATACAGAAACAATAAACCAAGAAAGGAAGACCATCCAATTAGTTCTCCAATTCACGCGAAACAAAATCAAATACAAGAAAAAGGCAATGATTTCAAAATTTTAATAGGGGACCCTTAATTATGGAGTTGGCTTTAGTGCAACTTTTTGGACTTTATGGTGTCGGAGTCCAGCGGAAAAAATTGAGATGAAATCTTGATTCGTGTTATTTAAACTGGTTTTTTGATTGTATATATGGATTTAGTACCCTGAAAAACCCCTAGGACTCTTTGATTGTGCAGGCGTTTCCCATCAAGTTTGTGATTTCAATAAATTCCTATCGGATTTTAGAGAAATTAGACCAGAAAAACCCACCGAAAATCTTCCAAAAAGTCTCACTAAAGACAACTTGCTTAATTATTTTCTAAAATAAAGGGAAGTTGATCTAGGTGGATATTGGTGGCCACCTGCCTATTCCACTTGGATCCTCACCATTGTTTCTTTCAATTTTTCAGTTTCCTTAATTGTAGCACAATTTACTATTTTTAGCAGTTTTTTGGGTCCTAAACTTCCAAAGCCGTTTTGAGGCCATAAATAACGTTTTTTTTTTTTTTTTTTTTTTAAACGATAGTTACATAAGTAATTTTATCAGCAGTTGTAGTCCTTGGAGAGATCTTTCCAACAAGGTATCATATGCGTCAAACAAAGATAATATGACCAAGTTAGAACCCCGAGAAGTTGGCTGCCCAACTAACCCCAACAAGGCCCATATACTCTTGGTGTTACATCTCCTTGGGTTAGGGTTTTGGTTGTTTAGGGTTTTCTCTTATTGTTCAATAATAAAAAGGCCCTTGACCCTCATTGTAAATCAGTTCAGAGGCATGTAGCCACCACATCTCTTCTCAGAAATAAGCTACCATCGCCCGAGCTATCTTATTTCCATTCTGTTTCTAAGCATAGTTCAGTGTTTTCCTATTAATGAAATGAAGTGTTTTTCTGCCGCATCTCTGTGTTTATGAGTATATCTGTAACTTGTTGCATTCCTGTTTAAGTTCGGATCAGTGGTATCAGAGGGGTCTACTCTTTATCCGTTTTTCTTTGCATGTCCCAAACGAGATCAGGGTATAAGGAGTTAAGGCTCGATCTGGTTGAACCATTGCAAGATCAGCCTCTCAAAACCCGACGACCTCCTAGGGCAGAAGAAAATAAAGATGAGGGCGTAGGAGATCCTTTCAAAATGTTGCTTGAAGAAGCCCTCAAGTGACAGAGGGATGCGATGATGGATAACTTTGCCTAGATCCTTCGACGGCTACGCACAGGCGATGCATCTTCATCCAACAGCCACTCTGGAGGTGCCACTCCTTTTAAGATACAAGTTAACTTAGATATTCCCATATTTGAAGGCCTCATAGATGAAAATGTCGTATATAAATGGTTAAATCTATTAGAAGGATATTTTTCAATTCATGACTTTTCCAATTGGGAAAAAATTACGTTTTCACTTCTCAAAGCCGCCCCACACATCAAGGACTGGTGGGAAACCTATTGTGAACAAAAGGATGAGAGTAAACCCTCGCTTTTTTCAGCTACACCCACTTGGAATTATTTCCGAGACCGCATCAAGGAACAATATTACCTTGTTAGGAGCTATGAAGATAAATACATAAAGTGGACCACGCTACGACATGGAAGGGACCAAGATGTGTCGGAGTTCACAAATACTTTCCATACCCTTTGCACGAAGCTGGGTATCAAGGATACTGAGCGGCATTTGGTGCTCAAGTACCACGATTGTCTACACAAGTACATCTAGGACGAGATGGAGTTCCTAGACATTTCCTCGCTTGGAACAACGTATCAGTACACTGTAAAGATTGAGAAGAAGTTTAAACAGAAGAAGAGAGACTTTGGATCTACGAATCCAAAGCAAGGAAAAGGTGCCCCCAAACCACATAATAAGGGACCAAGC
This sequence comes from Pinus tabuliformis, assembly GCA_031772625.1. Taxonomy (NCBI): domain Eukaryota; kingdom Viridiplantae; phylum Streptophyta; class Pinopsida; order Pinales; family Pinaceae; genus Pinus; species Pinus tabuliformis. The sequence goes on from CM062807.1 coordinate 315,973,266, forward strand.
CAAGGTGGGGCTACCCAGGACAACCCGCCGAAGCTGCAAGTAAAGAACAACACCACGAAGACGAAGAAGGATACGAGAAAATGGTGTGAGTTCCATAAGAGCTCCACTCACAATACAAGTGAGTGTCGGGCCAAGTAGTCACTGGTGGCCGAGATGAAGGCTTCCGAATCAAACGCAGGTTCCAAATTTGAATCAGAACCTGATAAGGGGACTGACAAAGGGAAGCAGATAATTGATGCAGAGCCTAGTGCCACCGTGGCCACCAAAAAGATCCAGAAAATTGAGCCTGAAGATCTAGAGGAGGGGGAACACCTCTTCCACTCACAGATGTGGGTGAAGGGTTCTTCGTTGCAGTTCATTGTCGACAGCAGGAGCCAAAAGAACCTCATTTCAGCAGAAGTCATGAAGTGGCTGGGCCTAAATACTACAACACATCCACATTCATACACCATCGGGTGGCTTCACTAAGGACAAGATCTTCATGTCAGCCAGTAGTGTCGCCTTCCCTATAGCATCAAGCCCTTCACAGATGAGGTATTGTGTGACGTTTCTCCTCTTGAAGTTTCTGATGTATTATTAGGACAACCATACTTGTGGAAGCGACATGCTGTATATGAGGCTAGACCTTGCTCTATGATTGTTACTTTGGCTAATCAGTTGTATAGGATACTAGAGGTAGTCCCGCCTACCGCCATCTCTTTGATCACTGGAAAGCAATGTAGTAAGATCATTTCCGAGACTAGGAAATTCATTTTCCTTATGATTTTCCCCCAAGGCAAGAAGAAAGTTGTGGCCACAGCTTCTACGTAGGGCTCCTCTGCACAACAACAACATATTGACAAGGTCATGGAGGAGTACAGGGACATTTTTGCCTCACCCTCAAGGGCACCTCTGCACTGTCAGGTCAAGCACTCCATCAATCTGACCCCGGGCGCGCCGCTACCCAATGGATCGATCTATCAATGCTCTGTTATAGAGAATGATGATATTAAGAGGCAGATTCAGGAATTACTGCAGAAATGGCACAACAGGCCAAGCTCATCACCCTATGGGAGTCCGATTGTATTGGTATAGAAAAAGGATGGGACCTGGAGGCTCTGTATTGACTATCGGATGCTGAACAAGATCACTATCAGGAATAGGTACATAATCCCACGAATTGATGACCTTCTCGACTAGCTTAAGGGGGCCAAATATTTTAGTAAGATTGACTTGAAATCAGGTTATCACCAGGTACCTATCGAACCCTCCGATGTTGGAACACTGCCTTCAAATTCAAGGAGGGCCTTTTTGAATGGTTGGTCATGCCGATCAGATTGAAGAACACTCCTGCAACCTTCATGAGACTGATGGACAACACCTTGTGGCCCTTCACCAATGCATTCGTGGTGGTGTATTTAGATGACATCTTGATCTTTAGCCAGAGTTGGGAAGAACACCTCCACCATATTCGACAGGTCCTTCAAACCCTTTGACAACACAAGCTGTGTGCGAACTTGGAGAAATGTACCTTTGTCCTGACCCAAGTTCAATATCCGGGGTACATCACTGATGATCAGGGTGTACATGTGGACCCATCCAAGATACAAGTCATTCGGGATTGGCCAGCCCCAACCACTCTAACAGATCTCCGCAGCATTTTGGGTCTTTCCAATTTCTACCGTAGGTTCGTGTTGGGGTTCTCTCATATCGCTTGGCCTTTAAGTCAAGTCACCAAGGACAGAGCAAAAGCCAAGTTGTTTTGGTCGAAAACCTAGCAGTGGGCGTTCTCCAAGTTGAAGAATCACCTATGTTCTGCACCAGTGCCCACATTATCAGACATGCAACAACCATTTGAGTTTGAGACAGATGCCTCTGGCTATGCTATTGGTGCAGTTCTTACTCAACATGGACATCCAATGGCTTACCACAGTGAGACACTTTCAGACACAGTTCGAAAGTACCCCACTTACGACAAAGAAATGTATTCCATTGTGCAAGCCTGCCATAAATGGAAGCATTACATTCTGGGGAAGGAAACAATCATCCACACAGACCATCAACCTCTACAGTTCATATAGACATAAGGGAAGTTGCAGAATTATCGTCATCAGAAATGGTCCATCTATCTGCAACAGTTACATTT